>CM066032.1:349483361-350083361 GCA_033557465.1 Ichthyophis bannanicus
ACTGACCTTCGCGTGATTCTGTTTTGCGGTTCATAGTAACACCATATATTATACCCCACAACCATTCTTTCAAGACATACAATATCCCACCAAGTGAGCCATACATGTGATATATGTGGGTGGTTATGTTGCAACAGTTCACCACACAAACACCAACTAGTTGGGAACTATTGGTGTTTATTTTGGAATTATGACTGTCCGATATGTCACCACCTTCAGCAATCGCGCGGGGGGGGGGGGGGGCATGTGCAGATACGCCATGGGTACCTCTAACTACTCTCCGCCATCATCGCCTGAGGGGTCACCGGGCTCGTCGGTGTATACTTTGCAGCCTGGGTCCGTCGATGTTCTCCCTTGATGCTGCCCCTAGTGTGTGATATACTGGGGGCACGGGGGGGTTACGAGGTGGCACTCTAATGGGCTCATCAACCAGCACTTGTTGCTGCCCCACCCTGAGACTAGGCAGGTTCATCCTCCTGTACACACACTCATTGGAACATTTTTTGTGATGTCAAAGTCACCCTCTTTCCTCCACCTCCTCCTCCTCCTCCTCCTGGCCGCCTCCTCCTCTTCCTCTCCCATTTTACTGTAGTCCACCTGCATATTGGCATACAATAATCAAAGGAAACACATATGTTTCAACATAATCATATGATGCTATATATGTGGTGGCACAAGACACCACAGAGCATGATGTTGGGTGGGTATGTGCCGTGTGTGCTGGCGTACCACCGACCCATGACACCCTCCCAGTACCATGTTTGTCTACGTCATTCGAGTCCTGTTTCTGGGGCACACTGTGTGTCGTGTGGCCATGCACAGTGTTGCATATTTTCCATGTGTATATTTTGGAGTTGCCATTCCACATGTGTCCCCCATCACAATCGCCTCCCCCTATCTGTACAACATATGTCCACACATGTGTGAGAATACATCCACCCTTACACTTGTTTGGTAACCATACAATTGCCTGTTTTATTGTTTAATTATGCATTTGAAATATTGTCTCTAGGAAATACTATATGCTTCATTGGTGGATATGTTTGGCTGTGAACCCATTGTGCCGTGGATCCCATGTAGCCCAGCACCTGTGGCCCACTGAGAAAGCAACATGTAGCACTGTGCAAATAGTATGTCCACACACACAGTTTACCTGATTTAGTGTGCACACAAAATCATATGGTGCTTTGCAATCACAGATGTGCAGGTTGGATATGGAATTGTTGTGTGTAGTTTTGGAAACAGATGGGGAGGTTGCTGTTTTTTCGAGGGACACATATGTAATAGTGTGACAGGGCATGGCAACACACAGTTTGTGCATGGCCATAACACACATGGTGACACCACTTTTTAAACATGGTGTGGATTGGGTCACAGGTATGGGAGTGTCTGTGCAGCTTGAATGATGTGTACTGAAGGGACATTTGTGAACCTGGCAATTACTATACATACCTGCGTCAGGATGTGCCGTGTCAAGGGCCTCCGGCAGTCCACGGAGATAGATGTGGCCCAAACGTGTTGCCAGCTCTTGTTCCAATGGTGTGAGTGATGGGATAAAAGGGCCCCCACCACCTGTGCCATGGCGCATGTTGTCTTTCAGCCACCATTTGCTGGCGCACCCCTCTTTTTATATCCGAGTACCTCTTTTTGCGGCTTTCAACATCCCTTGTGGGGCCCCCTGCCTCTGCAATTGCAGCACGCACCTCCTCCCATACTGCCATTCGGGTGGCCACTGTTGTGCGACTGCTGAGCCTGCCAAATAAGATGTCATAGTTTTCCAATTACATGCGAGAGTAGGATATAGTTCTCTCTATCACTGAAGCGTAGAGCTCTTTTTCGCTGTGGACCAGGCACAGGTACCCTTTTTCTCTTCCCAGTTTGGACATATTGTGCAGGCTGTGGCCCCAAAGATGGTCCTGCATGTCCCTCCCTATGATGTGCATTCCTGTAGCGTCGGTGTATCACCCACCACAGGTTGGGACCAACCCTCCACACCCTCACCCTCACCCTCACCGTCTCTCTCCCTCTCTCTCTCCATCTCTGTATGTTTTAAATGCTCCTTCAACAGAACAGCACTCAACTTAAACAAAACAGAACAATACACATCATGCACAACATACTTACAGAAAGTAACAGTACAGGACACAGTAAAGGACACATTAACAAAGGGAAAAGAAATATTATCTTATCACAAGGTGATGAATCTACTATGCAACTGACTATATTTAACTGACTATCTCCGCTGCCGTACTCCCTGGACTGACTCTCTCCCTCCTTCCTCTGGACTACTCCCACCACAGCATCTCTACCTATAGATTTTGTTATCCCTCACTGTGCTTCTTTCCTGTGAAGTAGTCCCACCACTGTCTCTGCTTTCAGACTTTATCTATGACACCCTCTCTCTCTAACTGTGACTCCTTTCTCAACCCTCAACGTGATGCACGTGTGCAGGCCTATTTATAGTGTATTGCCATGTGTCTTCCATTGCACATGCGCATTGGGCGGGCGTGACGCTCGTGCGTTTGGCGCGTGCTCGCCAACGCATGGGTGCCGTACGCGGACAAACGCACATGCGCCCTGAGAACACTGGTACTGCGCATGTGTCGCAGTACGCATGCGCACTACAACGACTACCCGCATGGGTGTCTGTGTTTTGTGCGCATGTTCACGCCGGCGCACATACGTGTGGGCACCGCACTGACCGACGCCCATGCGTAGAGTGGCGCACGCGTGCCACCAACGGCATCGCATGCGATCAACTGCGCATGCGCAGTGTGCGCAAACACACACACCCCAGAATAACATATATTACCATCACAACATTACCCACGTTGAGGGTTGTAGAGGAAGAGTCAGGAGGAGTGTGGTTGGTGTGGAGAAGAACGAACGTCTATGCAGTTGTACTAGCGGATTGTATTGGTGTTTGTATTGCTTATTATATTGTGTTGTGTGTGTATTGTCAGTTGTTGTTTTTACTTTTGGATACTGTATAGGTGTTTTTGTGTGTTTGTTAGAGTTTGTGTGGTTGTTAGAGTGTGTTTCGGTAGTGGGACGGGAGGAGTTTATGGCAGCAATATATGCTTATGCATGTGTCCTGAGTGGTGGGCAGATGCTGCGGTTGCCGGACAGGGGAGATGGTGTCCACGGGGCTTGCAGCACAGGGCATGGGTGTAGTCCCCGCAGCAACTCAGACCTGCAGCTGTGGAGGTGGTCCAGCCATGTTGCTGTGCGTTCACGGCACAGAGCGGCGTTGCCGAGGTGCAGGCTCGGCAGCCACTCCTCTACAGGCCCAGGGCACAGCTCCAGGGCATGCGTGAGGACCAGGTCATCTCCCTGTACCGACTGAGCACAAGGGCTATTAGGGAGCGTTTATGAGGATTTAAGACCTGACCTTCGAGCCCCTGACTGATCGGTCCCATGCAATACCAGGTTTAGTCAAGCTCCTTGCTGCTTTACATTTTTTGCCTCTGGCTGTTTCCAGTCATCTGTGGCTGCAGTGGGTGGCATGAGCCGCCCATGCCTTCTCACGATGTCTCCACCACGGTACTGCGTGCCATGGTCAGCCGGGTGGGGAATTACATAGCCATTCCCCACACTAGGCAACAATGGGGGACCCTGAACCAGGCCTTTGAGACATTAGCAGGATACCACACGTGATGGGAGCTATTGATTGCACACATGTTGCCCTGGTCCCGCCTAGAGACAGGGAGGTGGCGTTTCGCAACCGCAAACACTACCATTCCCTGAATGTTCAGGTTGTATGTGATGCTAATCTGCATATTCTGAATGTGGTCCCTAGGTTTCCAGGTCCACCCATGACTCCTATATCCTGCATCACTCGGCAATCTTCACACAATTTGAGGGCGGACGTTATGGGGACTGTATTTTGCTGGGTGAGTATGTCATGTGTCGTAATGTATGTATGTGTTTGTAACTTTCTTTATGTCTACTCACATAGCTAGCAAACTCGTTTAAAACCATAAACAAAGATCCACAAATGAGCAATGTTTGTTTGGGGACTGTTGTATCATTAGAGTATTCCAGGCGTCTAGACGTACACATACAGCAGCTACAAACAACATAGACCATCAGACTCCTAGCATTATATATCCAGACATTCACATGGTGTGCAGGTGACAACACCCCTGTGCATGTGGCTAGGCTGTTGCACAATCCCTCATAGTGTGTGGTAATATCAACTGCACACATTCTGAGGGGGGGGGGTTTGGCCCTCATATGCACGTATCCTGATGGGTCATTGCCAAATAATGCTTGTATGTCATTTAACCTTGTGATAATTGCTCATCCATAACGGTAACCCTTCTCATGTGTGGGTGGGGTTAAAACACTCACTCTGTAATGTTGTTGCTACCCAGTAGCCTGTATATATTATGAGGGGTTTTTTGGGAATATCTGATGTATGCTTTTGCCCTTTCCAGCTAGCAGCACTCGTGTGGATATGTATGGTCACAGCATTTGGCCTATGTCACAGCAATGGGGTGTAACGAAGTATATTTGGTGCTAGTACCTTGGCCTACTGTAGATGATCATGATTTAGCCACATATTGGCCAGTGATCCTCATGTAGTTTAACATATTGGAAAGGGGATGCCTGAAGCTGTGGGCTGTGTGTGCATACAGAGTTGTATTGTTTTCAGCTACACATGACGGTAATGTACCGATGTGTATCTCTATGAGGTTAAGACATGAGTAGTACAGTGTGCAGGTTTGCAGACCCCACCTTCAGTGGGATGTTCCCAGGATAGACACAGTGCACAGGATTGGTATTTAAACAATTTATGTTTAGCAATATACAGCATAAGGACACAGAGTATGAGATCTAGATATGTTGCCCGTACAGGACCAGGATGCATCTAGGTGATATGGTTCACATTATCACCAGCCTCCATGGCATACATGTTCTGTTTTTTTTCCCACCCTCTCATGGCAGCATATTTTACCTAGGTTACTGTTCAGACATACAATATGAACATGTGACACTGAAGCGTTACTATCGTCTCTCATTGGCAGGGGTGCCAATGTGGACAGTCAATGCATTACAATACCCATGTCGCGCACACACACACACAATATGTTACAGTATAGATGGAACTGTTGGGGTATTTTCCCATGAGTGTACTTACTTTCTAGGCTATGTGTTCCTTTTCTAACAGCTATGTGTTTTTTTACAGCTCATTAATTGTTCGGTTATATGTTGATGTCAGGATTTGTTTTTGTGTAGGGTTACTACATCTTAACATATGTCAGTTATGTTGAATATTGACACGCACATTTCTCTTTTATTTCCAAGGTGATGCAGGATATGGGTGTCCGCCCCTGGCTGCTGACCCCTGTACGTCAGCCACGGACACGTGCAGAGCGGAGGTATAATGAGGCCCATGCCTCCAGCCGCTCAGTCATCGAGCGTACCTTTGGCGTGTTGAAAAGTCGCTTCAGGTGTCTGGATAGGTCAGGCGGGGCCTTACAGTATAAGCCAAGGACTGTTGCAGAGATAATCATAGCCTGTTGCATCCTGCACAACATTGCTCTCAGCACAATATCCCTGCAGAGATTAATGAGGATCTGGAGCAAGATCCAATGTGCCCCCCTGTACGTGCCAGTGGTGACACACAGGATGGCACAGCAGTCAGACGGAGGTTGATTGGAGAGATCTTCTCATGTGCGTATTACCTACCCACACAGCTTTTTAATCCTATGTGTGTTATGTTTACAGCAGTTACAGATCTAGCCAGGATATGATTTGTATGTGACACCACATTAGTATTTTAGTGCTAATTCACAACTCACATATAGGCATGTGTGAGGCACAAACAATGTGGCCAGTACACAACAGCATTTGGTGCCAGATGATGTGGGTGGTTGCTCATACGGCTGTGTGTGATTTTTAAGGTTAAAATTACAGTTAGTGGCTGCCTGTGTTAGCACCTGTTGTTGTTGTTGAGCACAAATGATGTTTTGTGATGATATGGGTGGATAACAGTGTTAGCCATATGGTGAGATGTTCACAGTGTGAGACCAGTCCACGTTTTGGGGACATTAGTCCAGTGGGTTGAATTTATATGTTTCACCTTTGGGGTGTACATTTGGTTCTTACACTCCTGTCAGCTGGCTATGTGTTGCTTTGTTATTATGGCCGTATCAGGACATACATATCACAGGACAGATGCTTAGTAGTAGTTTCTGCGGATATTAGGGTATCTATGTGTAGGGTGTTAATGTCACCCTACAGTGTGTCGGAATGTATACTGCACCAGAAAGCCATGACATGGACATGTTATAGGATGGGGATCTGAGCATTGTCCAGCCAGAGAGGTTGTATTGCCACATTTACTTGTAGGAGAATTGACCTTAGGTACAGTGCTACATATGTACACAGATACAGAGGATAACCTACCCCATATCAGCGAGGGGTGCGTTACAGTGGGCAGGATGAGCACAGAATGTGTTGGTGGCTTATGGTTGTGCAGAATTCTCAGGGAGTACATGGCATATCTTGCTGATAAATTCTCAACATATGCCATCATGCCTCAGCTACAGGCTGGGTATGTGAGCAGTGTAGGATAGTACAGTCCCACATTACATAGATTGCATAGATAGTCGGACAGGGAAGGGGAGGATTATGTTGGCAAGGAAAACCAGACATATGTGAGAGTTGTTTCTCTGAGGTACACATATTGGCTATCCATGCGTTGACATTCTCAATGACACACAGTGTGATGGCATGCAGCCATCATGGTTTGCGTAAAAAATATACATGCCATTGGTGTTTTAATGACATGACGCACACATTGACAGCTATCTGTGGAAGATCATCAGCAAATAGCTGTCACTATGATTCAAGGTATGACATCTACACACCAGGATATGTATTTGTTCCCTGCATACATGAGACACTCGTGCATATTCCATATGTGTTTCCAGAATTGTAAGCGACTTTGCATTCAACATTGACACACCCCTACACAAAGATAGGGGGCATTGTTGCCAATATAGTGGATCTGTGTGACTCGTCTGTACTTTGTGATGAGGTGCAAACATGGTGGTTTCTGACATGTCTGTTGATCTTTCTGTACAACAACACAGAGGTACGATGGGGACAGGATTGATTATGGACACCTGAGGATAGACTCCTACACATCTGTGCTGCCTCTCACATGTGAGAGATCTATACATTGTGATAGGGAGCAGTCAGACATTAGGTGATGGTGTGGGGTATGAGAGTTGTGGACAGGAAGGTGCAGTGTGTGATACTCTTGTAGAACATGACATGTTTGTTACTGTTGTGTTTCCCAATGCACAGGACATAGTTTATTCAGATGCTGTTGATGTGTTGGATTGGCATGTGACTGAACATCACCCAATATGCTTTGCGTTGGGGTAGGTGGATGTACAGGGAGATTGTGTGTGCCTGGGGTCATGTGGAAAACATATCTTCATTGCTCCATCATATTGGGCAGATGGTGTGTTGTTTTGTGTTTCACTTCAGGCTCCATCACCCATCCCTTGCTGTTGTCACACATATCCCCATGTGTTTGTGTTCAGCATGTCCTGTGCCACACTGTATATGTGACAGTTACAGCATATCTGCATGTGTGTATTAAGGTTTGTATTTGGTTTGCCTGCACTTGCTCCCTACCCCAACATTGTACCATAAGCCAACAACAGGGTATTATTGCCGGTTCACGGGGCCTTTATATGTCTAAAGGTCCACTTGGACACATACAGGCCATGTGTTGCAGCTGGACTGCAGAAATATGCATACTTTGTGTGTGGGTGATTACAGGTTGCCTGTGTGATGAGACACTCTTCAGGCATAGTACATTATCATGTACTGTGAGGGGACTGTGCACCGGGGGGCAGTTGTGACTGTGGTATGTGTTCCGTAGTGCTGTTTACCTTATGCGTATTATCAACATGTGTTGTGTGGTGTGCGACAAAATGTGTCTTGTGTTCTGAGTCACCACTGATGTTCACCTTTATTTATTTTCAGATATGACCATAATGTGGACATGCATCAGCAGCGGCTTGACCTTTTGTTTGTACACGGACTGCTGAGATTCTCTGCCTTCACTGTCACCTCTTATTGCTGTGTAGTGGTTCATGGGATTGCTGACATACACCTGATGCACACACAAGGTAAGTTGCACATTTGTTAATTGCAGATTTGTATCTATGTTTACCTGTTGATGAATCATAATTGTCTTATATGCATATAATGTTTCCTCTATGTGCACATAAACAGATGCATGTCGTGTGTAGCTGTGACACACCTGTGTGACACGAGCATGGACATGACCATACCCATGTTTTACCCATGTGTGTGTTTCGGATTAATGATGTCATGACCAATGTTTTGTTGAGTAATGTACTGTGTGGTTTCACATACCTTTCTTGTGCATTTGCCAAAGGTGTAACGGTGTGCATTGTGTGGTGTTTTTCATAGGTGGCTCACAAGAACATACGTATCCTCTCATGACACAGGGCTGAGTACATACCGGACACATCTATTACAGTGCATCTGGTGTCACCATCACCCACCTTTTGGAAGAAACAACACCATAGACATTTTACACCAGAAAGTGCCCCATTGGATGTTTTACCTCTGCGAGTGAGACATATGACTGCGATGGACAGTAATTACTATTAAGCTACTTAATTCTCCATTACAGAGGTGTTCTCTGCACTGTTTGTGTGATGTTTCTGCAGGGAGTCCTGCTCATTGTTGAGAACACACATGAACTTTCAAAGACAGTGGAATGTTGACATGTCACGCTTGACTATTCCTAGCCATATTTGGTGGAACACTATTAACCTCACCTGTTGGATTGCACATAGTATTGTTACTTTTGGCAGTGTTCCCCCCGTGTGCAGCAGCAAATGACATGGATAGTGCAGCTGATCCATTCGAACACAGTTTTAGTATTGTTACGTTTTGGCCCTGGGTGTGACATGCCACCCAGGATACCCTCATCTTTTTCTTCCTAATCAAGCATACACCCATGTTTGCGCCATACAGCCAACGATGGAGCACTCCTATTGTGTATGTCCACCTGCTTTCCACATGCACATGCTACAAGTGTAACCTCAACAATGATTTTGGACACACGACCATCTTTAATTAATGTGGTCAATGTGACAAGGGTGTTTACGTGCATGTGTGGCATCACTGTCTCATGTTGCACTGTGGATGGTGCTTTTGCATATGACGGACTATGTTTGTGAGACAAAACATGTGGACCTCAGACTTCTTTGTGGCTCCGTATAGGATGTTTGGCCCTCATTTCCTTGTTCAGATGCTGCTTATTGTGTTTGTTGGATGTGCAGACGTGACAGTCTGCATGTATGTCAACACCTTGCATTTCCCATGTGCACAGTCCAGGCTATGCCCTGTGGTAGAGACACTCACATTGCGACATGATGTTTGCAGTGTGGCAATGTGGGTCACCGTTGCACTTCGTCAATTGTGCATTCCATGTATTATGTTATATGTGGCCAAACACTGTCTACTCTGAAAAGGTTGCAGGGCCACCTCCTTCATGGTGGTATATGTATAGGTTTGGGAAGGTAGTTGAGTTTGTATTTAGTTTGTGTTCATGTGCCTGTCCTACCTTTTGCATATACTCATTGTGATTTTGAGGAGAGTTTGTGTCTACATTGTTGCAGCTTTGATTCCTAGCTCAGACATTATGTGAGACCACACACATTACTTTCCCAGCGTGATTTTCACAATAAAACATTTTCTCAACATAGGCTTTTTTGGTTTGGTTGTCTCCTGTGTTGCAAGATGGATATGGTTTGAGGGACACATGATGTGTGTTGTGTCCTCAATATGCAGCGCCAACTCTCTACATGCACTCATATGTGCATTACACCTTTGCAGCATGCAGAATCAGGTAGGGGCTGGGGGTCTGCTGCCCAGTGCATTGTATGCAGTGGCTGCACATTATATCTCATGCTCTTCATTTGTGGTGGTTGAATTAACTTTTCTGTGTGAGTTAGATTTATGCCCTATTAGAGGGGTTTCAATATTCCATCAGAGATGCACTCACCTTCATATTATGATGGCACTGACTACACTATTTGTGATGTGTATACCAAATAAAGATATTTATTCCACATACATGTGGCTCTTTTGGTGATTGAGCAGGGTGATACAAAGGCACACATTGCATTGCCTGTTTCTCAGTCCTGCGTCTTTGTGACCCAGGGACTGCATTGTTTATTTTGTCAATATCATTGGATGAGGATTAACTGGTCTTTGTTCCACGGTAATGAGGGGTTACATGACTTGACCTAGGCCACATGGGGTGCTAGTGGGAATTGATCAGTGTTTGCTTGGGTCCAAGGCCATTTTGTTAACAGTAGGTTAGTCCTTCTCTCTTTGATCACATTAACACTTGTCTGGGGCCATTTGCCACACATGTACATGTGCCACCTGTGCTCGCATCCTTGTACAGTGACAGCTGTGTATCTGGCAGACACATGTAACCTCACTGGGTATTCACGGTTGCCACACAGTGTGCTTAGTATGCTTGGCTCAGTGTGCTCAGTTGTGTTTACTGTGTACTCAGTGTACTGTTTCTGGGAGTGGCTACAGTCATGTGTTTCTACTCTGTATGTTTTTGTTTTGATTAGCACATGTGCTATATCCTTTGTTTTCTAATCTGCTGACTGTACCATGAGGTAACAGCAGGTTCCTCACCTCTACATACACCCTTCTCTCTCCTCACTGTACATCAAGGTGCATCCTGTGTGCTGCTTAGCCATCACATATTATTTCGTTTCAGAGGTGTCCCACTTTAGGGTGTTTACATGGCAACACATCAGGGGGTTTTGGTTTTCTGTGATTCAGGTGTTGTGTGTTACACCTGATTACATGTGGAACTTTCTCATGTCCTGATCCAAATTATTAACATATTCCACATACCGTCCTCTGTTGCCCTTGTGGTATATTTTTCCCCTCTTTTGCATGCTGTATCCACTGCAGAACATTTCATTGTGTGTGCACATGTGCACCACATCACAAATACAGACTGCAATTGTATGAGTAATTAGCAGCTCTGCATGTGCATTTCATCATGCTTACTTTTTGGTGTTTGCTTGTCCTGACAGTCAGCAGGCGGTTTGTTTAATGGACTGCACTCTTTCTTTCTGCAGTCTTTGCTAAGGAGCTCACATTGTTGGTGTGGCATGCCGGTTTAGCCATTGTGATTTGTGGTAGTGGTCATTAGTGTGCTTCCTGTGTGGTGTCTTATATTTGTATGCTTTTCCATAAAAGGTGTTTAACATTTGTTTGAGGGTCATATATGTACTGATGTGTGCTGTGAGCATATTGTACCCTCAACTGGGTTGTCCATTTAATGGGTGCCACATGGGTTGGGGATGATTTCTGCAGTTCAGCAACTGATCTTCATCCCTCTTTTACTTTTGTATTGTTTTTGTGTTTTAGCTCTGTGCAGTGCTTGTGTTACGTGTGGGTTTGCCACATACCTCCTTTGCCATTCCAACTGAGGGATGTTAGTGCTACTGGGTTACGTTTCTGGGTTCATCTCTACATCCTTGGGGCATCTTTTGCCATGCCTTTGATTGACACAGCTTATGGGTTACATACAATAGTGTCTTGGGAGTTGACAGCCTTTCCACATGGCCTTTGTGGAGAATGAGGTTTTCATTTCCTAGCAACGTGTGTGCCTTCTGAAACACCATAAAAGGTGCATTAATATCTGGCACAAGGGGGTAGTTCTTTTGAGACAGCATCACAGATTGCTGTACAGTTGCACACAGACAGTTGACATACCTCTGCCAACCTTATTCACTGGAACATTCAAACCATGATCACCCCTCCATCATTCACTATCTGCACAAGTTGTCAGCATTCACAACAGAGGAGTATTGGCTTCTTTCCCCCAGAGCATGAGTTTAATGGAGCTGTAGTACTCCAACGGGAATAGGGCAGTTTACAAGATAAGATACACTCTAATCCCCTGTTCATATCAGTCGCCTGCCCCTGTCTGCAGCCCCTCCCTGCCAAATCAGGTATGGCAGACCTTGGTCAACACACCGACTTACATTTCCCATACGTTACAATGCACACTGCTGCCATCTGGGACAGTGCTCTCACCTTACCCTGCCTCATATAGCACACTTGGCTACACTTTCACCAACATTGTAGGGTGCCATGGCGGACATTGCATTTTCACATGTGCCCTCTGCATTAACCTATGGGCGACGTTCTGTTACACTGCTTTGCGAGTGTATTTGCTATCGGTTATGATTCTACATATATACAATACGGTACTCCTAAAACAATATTACCCCTAACAGCTACTGCCTCAGCCAGCTATCTTCATTTTGCACTGTTGGGTATCGTACCCCTGATCCCTGCAGCATTGGTTGGTGTGGTAACCATTGTGCTGCAGCTTTGCTCTCTGATTTGCACATCAGCACGTCACTTATGCCTTTCAGTATTGACATGACTCAGAAAACAGTAGCGCAACGCTCTCTGCCCAGCATACCACCGCCTTATGCCACCCATTATATATCAGCCTCCTAACATTACACAGCACACAGCAGTCTGCATTAGTCACTGTGGGGATTGAACCCCTGATCCCTGCAGCATTGGTGGGAGCTATAACCATTGTGCTGTGGCTCTGTGTTTCTGTTTGCACATCAGCGCCCCACTTATACCTTCCATTATGCGATTGCCGCCGTAACCGGCGCACCGCCTTCTTCTGCCGCCCAGTAGTAATATGCCGCCAGATAACATCAGCGCGACGCTTTATGCCGCCCAGCATTCAAATGTCGCATAAAAACATCAGCGCGCCTCCTTATCCCGTCCAGTTTTGATGTGTTCCAAAACAAAACTCAGCGGGCTGCCGTATTTGGCCCAGTTTTGATCTGCCTCATAAACTAACACCTCAGCGAGCCATTGCGCATTGTGTGGTTTCGAACCCCTGCTCCCTGCACCATTGGTCAGTGCTTCAACCATTGTGCTGTGGCTCTGTCCTTCTGTTTGATCAGCGCGACACATATGCCTCCCGTTCGGCTCTCATTTGCGGTAAGGTGCGGAGCGCACACGGGCGCCGCGCACCTTAGCGCATCTGTCAATCACGGCTTTTCTTCTTCAGGACGGAACGCCCACTCCTTATACGGCACACTCACTCTACCGCGACCCGCACTTTACCGGCCTGTTAGTAAACATGCCCCATAGAGTTCAAAGCGTGACATCAAACATACTGCACTTTAGTAAACATGCCATATAGGTGCCTATGTTACTTTTACAAAATAGACTTAAAAGAGGTGCCTTTTTGAACTTCTCACATATGTGTTCTTTTATTTTTTATTTATTTATACATTTCTTCTATACCGCCCCTTCAAGAGATCAAGGGCGGTTTACAGTTAACAATTGATCAACAGTGGTATTAACTATTTACAAGGAACATATTGAACAAAGAAACTTGTGTGCCAACTTTCTATTTATATATATATAGGAGTCAGCTTATTCTTATCTTACCTACTTTCACCGAGAAAAACCCGACACCTGTGGCTCGCCATGCCCCACCCATTCTCCGCTCCTAGTCCCACCCCGGCCCCGCCCACAGTCCCACCCATGCTGCACCCCAGCCCCACCCACAAAAATTACGGAGGATAAGTGTAGGCTAACTCCCTTGGTCAGATAATAATTAAAGTGGGAACCCCAAAAGCCAAACATGACATGTACAACATTGGAGAAATAAAATTATAAAGTAATTTCCTCTTGCACTAAACAAAAACGCAAATATGTTAGCAATACACACTTCCCAGACCAGAAATATTCCAGTTAATAAATTCAAAATAAAAAGTATTTTTCTACCTTCTGTTTGGGCATTTTATTTTTCAGTTGCAATTGCTCCAGTCACTTTCTTCTGGTTTCTTCGTGTCTTCTGCGAGCTATCCATTTGTCCTTTCTTCTCTTTTAGATGTTTTCCATTCTCTCTCTATATCTGCTTTAACATACTGATCATTTCCCTTTTGCTCTTTCCCCCATTTCTTTCCTTATTCCTTTATCATCCCCTCAAATTTCACCCTTCCATTCTCAATCCCCACTTACTCTCCCAATACCTGGCCCATCGTAGATTTTTCTTCCACACAAAATATCTTTTCCCCTCTCCATTCTCATTCCTCATCCCCATCCCCTTCTAGTCCTCCCCCCAAATCAGCTCCCTTATAGTTCTAGACCCACCCAACATCCACTCCCTTCTAGTCCCATTCTCCCATGCTCCCACATCAGACCATTTCCAGTCCTATTCTAGTCTATCACCCATTTGCAGTCCAAGCTCCCCCCATCAGCCCATTTCTAGTCCTATTCCAGCTCCTCATCAGCCCATTTCCAGTCCTAGCCCCACATATGCTCTTTTCCAATTCCATTCCAGCCCCCCATCAGCCAATTACCTCTCCAAGCTCCCCCATCAGCTAATTTCCAATCCTAGCCCCCTCGTCAGCCCACTTCCAGTCCTATTCCAGCCCCCATCAGCCCATTTCCAGTCCTATTCCAGCTCTTCATCAGCCCATTTCCAGTGCTAGCCCTCCCATCACAGGCCATTTGCAGTCCTAGCCCCCGCATCACAGCCTCTTTCCAGTCCTTAGCCCCCCCCACCATCACAGCCCATTTGCAGTCCTAGCCCCCCTAATCACAGCCTATTTCCAGTCCAAGTTACCCCTCCCCCCACAGTAGCCCAATTCCAGTCCAGGCCCCCTCCCATAGCCAAATTCCATTGCAGCCCCCCCCCCATAGCCCATTTACAGTCCAGGTCCCCTCCCATAGCCCAATTCCAGTCCAGGCCCCCCCATAGCCCATTTCCAGTCCAGGACCCCCCATAGCCCATTTCCAGTCCAGGTTTCCCCCCCATAGCCTATTTCCAGTCCAGGTTACACCCCCCCCCCCCCATAACCCAATTCCAGTCTAGGTTCCCCCCATAGCCCTTTTCCAGTCCTTCAAAAGGGAGACTATGATAGAATGAGGAATATAGTTAGGAGAAAACTAAAAGGAGCCGTTCCAAAGGTTAAAGACTTACAGCAAGCTTGGGCGTTATTTAAAACTACTATCCTCGAAGCCCAGACCAGCTGTATTCCACGCATTAAGAAGAGTGGAAGAAAGTCCAAAAAACTGCCAGCA
Organism: Ichthyophis bannanicus; assembly: GCA_033557465.1. Taxonomy (NCBI): domain Eukaryota; kingdom Metazoa; phylum Chordata; class Amphibia; order Gymnophiona; family Ichthyophiidae; genus Ichthyophis; species Ichthyophis bannanicus. Next base: position 349,498,536 of record CM066032.1, read on the forward strand.
TGGTTTAAAGGTGGGGTCAGAAAGGCTGTTGCTGCCAAAAAAGCAACCTTCAGGAAATGGAAAAAAGAGCCAAATGATGAAAACTGGAAACAGCACAAGCACTGGCAAGTTAAATGCAAAGCATTGATAAGGCAGGCAAAGCGGGAATTTGAGAAGAAACTTGCTACGGAAGCAAAAACACGAAATAAAGACTTTTTCAAGTACATTCGTAGCAAAAGGCCTGTGAGAGAGTCAATTGGACCGTTAGATGATAGAGGGGTAAAAGGGGCAGTAAGAGGAGACAAGGCTATAGCAGATAGACTGAATGAATTCTTTGCTTCGGTCTTTACTGAGGAAGATGTAGGGATGTTACCCAAGACTGAAGTGGTATTTAAAGGTGATACTGCAGAGGAATTGAGAGAAATATCGCTACAAACCGGGAAGATATATTACAACTATTTGATAAACTGAATAGTAGCAAATCACCTGGACCAGATGGTATACATCCCAGAGTGTTGAAAGAACTGAAATATGAGATTGCAGACCTGCTATTGGTAATCTGTGAACTTTCAGTAAAATCATCTGTAATACCTGTAGATTGGAGGGTCGCCAACGTAACACCAATTTTTAAAAAGGGTTCCAGGGGTGACCCGGGAAATTACAGACCGGTGAGCCTGACGTCAGTACCAGGGAAAATGGTAGAAACCATCATAAAGAACAAAATTACACAGCATGTAGATAGTCATGGCCTAATGGGAGACAGCCAACATGGCTTTAGACAAGGAAGATCTTGTCTTACTAATCTGATATGTTTTTTTGAAGGTGTGCATAAACAGGTAGACAAAGGTGAGTCGGTTGATATAGTGTATCTGGACTTTCAGAAAGCTTTTGACAAGGTCCCCCATCAGAGACTTTTGGCGAAGCTAATAAGTCATGGGATAGGAGGCAGTGTACTATTGTGGATCGGGAACTGGTTAAAAGATAGAAAGCAGAGGGTAGGGCTAAATGGCCAATATTCCCAATGGAAAAAGGTGAATAGTGGAGTACCCCAGGGATCTGTACTGGGTCCGCTACTTTTTGACATATTCATAAATGACCTGGAAAAGGGAATAACTAGTGAGGTTATCAAATTTGCAGATGACACAAAACTGTTTAAAGCTGTTAAAACCCAAGAGGATTGTGGAAAACTGCAGGAGGATCTGGATAAATTGGAAGACTGGGCATCCAAGTGGCAGATGAAATTTAATGTGGACAAGTGCAAAGTTATGCACCTAGGAAAGAACAACCCACACTATAGTTACACGATGCAAGGCTCCACATTAGAAACCACCACCCAGGAAAAAGATTTAGGAGTCATCGTGGATAACATGTTAAAACCCTCCGTCCAGTGTGCAGCGGCAGCCAAGAAAGCAAATAGAATGCTAGGTATCATAAGGAAAGGGATGGAAAATAAAACAAAGGATATTATAATGCCTCTGTATCGCTCCATGGTACGACCGCACCTTGAATATTGTGTGCAATTCTGGTCACCGTATCTCAAAAAGGACATAGCGTTATTAGAAAAAGTACAGAGAAGAGCCACCAAATTGGTGAAGGGGATGGAAGGATACTCCTATGAAGAGAGGCTAAATAGGTTAGGGCTCTTTAACCTGGAAAAGAGACGGCTGAGGGGAGATATGATAGAGGTCTATAAATTAATGAATGGAGTGGAACGGATAAACGTGGATCAATTGTTTACACTATCAGAATATAGGAAGACTAGGGGACATGTAATGAAGCTACAGGGTAAACTATTTAAGACAAATAAGAAAAAATATTTTTTCACTCAACGTGTAACCAAACTCTGGAATCTGTTACCAGAGGATGTAGTAAGGGCTGTTAGTATAGCTGGGTTTAAAAAAGGTTTGGACAAGTTCCTGGAGGAAAGGTCCATAAACCACTATTAAAAAGGGACCCAGGATATCAATGCTTGACCCAGTACAAGCATTGAGGAACCTGTGTCTTTTGGGGATATTGCTAGGTACGCATGACCTAGATTGGCCACTGTTGGAAACAGGATACTGGGCTTGATGGACCTCGGTCTGACCCAGTATGGCATGTCTTATGTTCTTATGTTCAGGTACACCCCCCATAGCCCAATTCCAGTCCATATCCCCCCCAATGCCTATTTCCAGTCCAGGTTCCACCCCCCCCCCCCATAGCTCAATTCCAGTCTAGGTTCCCCCCATAGCCCATTTCCAGTCCAGGTACACCCCCCCCCCATAGCCCAATTCCAGTCCAGTCCCCCCCAATAGCCTATTTCCAGTCCAGGTCCCCCCCCCATTTCCAGTCCAGGTACACCCCAACACAGCCCATCCAGTCCTTGGCCTCCCCTCCCCCCCATCAAAGCCCATTTGTAGTCCTAGCCTCCCCCCCCCGACCAGCCCCGTGGCTGTCTGAGGTGCTTCAGAGGGAGCTGGGGAAGCCCGCGTGAGGCCCCGGCTCCTTCTGTACAACCGCCAGCGTGAAGATCCTTTTCCTTCATGCTTTAACCTTTCCCAGCAATCGTGGCTTCACATAAACAGTCGCCAGTGTGAAGGAAAAAGATCTTCACGCTGGCGGTTGTAAGAGGGAGCTGGGGCCTCGCGTGGGCTTCCCCGGCTCCCTCCCCTGCGGACTTCGGGAGTCGGGAGAAAAGCCGTTTTTTTGCTCTGGCCGCTCCCGATCTTGCGGCCAGAGCAAAAAACCGGCTTTTCAATGGCCGGTTTTACATCTCTGCCGGCAGCCGGCCTGGCCATGGAAAAACCGGGCAGGCCAGCTGAATACTGGCCGGTTGGCAACCCTAAGTGTTAGTGGAAGTTCATTCCAGAGTGTGGGGGCAGCAAATGAAAAGGCTCTGGAGCTTGTGGGTTTCTTTGTCCTGCAGATGGTTTTGGGTATGACAAGTGAGTGACTTGCATTTTGTCTGCGTGATCTGGATTCTGGTGGGGAGTGTAGGAAGGTGGTTAGGAGAAGAGAGGGGGAGATATCATTGAGCAGTTTGAATGTTGTAAGGAGTATTTTGTATAAAATCAGGCCCTATATGTTTGCCGCATGATTTATAAAATATGCACATACATTGCAAATCTGCCTCCACGTCACCCATACTACACCCCATGAATGCCAATATATACACATAAATTAGGCCAACGTCATCCATGGGGTGGCCGTGGCAGAGGAAAAGGAAGAGCAAAGTGGAAACCTCCCGATGAGACTTGGAATATGACAACACATTCAAAGACTTGTCAGAACCAGGGGTCATAAATATTTTCTGGTAAAAAACTCACTTCATTTCAATATTCAGCATTAAATCATGGTTTGAACTTTGTCCCTACCATTTTGTATGATCCGTTTGCTGTTAGTCGCTTTTCATGCTTTTATATGAAAATTACATTTGTGTGATTAATTTGCGGATAAAAAAGATGTTTCATAGGATTTAGTTTGGTCGTCATCCACATGGTCTCCCCCTAGATTGCCCCCTCCAGCTATAATAACTTTTCAGGATCTTGTGTTGCGGGATCTTGATGAATTGGAGAGGTCCTGTTCAGGTAGGTGGAGATCTATGTGATTTGGAATTCTTACTGTGTTTGCTGTACTGTGAGTATGATACACACTCAGATGAGACCTATGAATGATTCTGCTGGGATTTTAAGTTATACAGGTATTCCTGACTGAATCCACAGTGCTCTGATAAGAACATAAGATATGCCATACTGTGTCAGACCAAGGTCCATCAAGCCCAGTATCCAGTTTCCAACAGTGGCCAATCTAGGTCATACATACCTAGCAGTTTCCCCAAAAGACACAGGTTCCACAATGCTTGTACTGGGTCAAGCATTGATATCCTGGGTCCCTTCTTAATGGTTTATGGACCTTTCATCCAGGAACTTGTCCAAACCTTTTTTAAACCCAGCTACACTAACAGCCTTTACTACATCCTCCGGTAACAAATTCCAGAGTTTGATTACACGAGTGAAAAAATATTTTCTTTTATTAGTCTTAAATAGTTTACCCTGTAGCTTCATTGCATGTCCCCTAGTCTTTCTATATTCTGATAAAGTAAACAATCGATCTACGTTTACCCGTTCCACTCCGTTCATTAACTTATAGACTTCTATCATATCTCGCCTCAGCCGTCTCTTTTCCAGGTTAAAGAGCCCTATCCTTTTTAACCTTTCTTCATAGCCATAAACATTTTGGTGGCTCTTCTCTGAACCTTTTCTAATAACGCTATATCCTTTTTAAGATACGGCGACCAGAATTGCACACAATATTCAAGGTGCGGTCTCACCATGGAACGATATAGAGGCATTATAAAATCTTTTGTTTTATTTTCCATTCCTTTCCTTATGATACCTAGCATTCTATTTGTTCTCTTGGCAGCCGCTGCACACTGGGCCGAGGGTTTAAACATGTTATCCACAATGACACCTAAATCTTTTTCCTGGGTGGTGGTTCCTAATGTGGAACCTTGCATAGTGTAACCATAGTTTGGGTTGTTCTTCCCTAGGTGCATAACTTTGCACTTGTCCGCATTAAATTTCATCTGCCATTTTGATGCCCAGTCTTCCAATTTATCAAGATCCTCTTGCAATTTTCCACAATCCTCTTGGGTTTTAACAACTTTAAATAGCTTTGCGTCATCTGTAAATTTGATAACCTCACTCGTTATTCCCCTTTCCGGGTCATTTATGAATATGTCAAAAAGCAGCGGACCCAGCACAGATCCCTGGGGTACACCACTATTCACCTTTCTCCATTGGGAAAATTGGCCATTTAGCCCTACCCTCTGCTTTCTATCTTTTAACCAGTTCCTGATCCACAATAGTATATCACCTGATCTTTAGTTTTGCCAAAAGTCTTTGATGAGGGACCTTGTCAAAGGCTTTCTGAAAGTCCAGATACACTATATCAACCAACTCAACTTTGTCCACCTGTTTATTAACACCTTCAAAAAAACATAACAGATTAGTAAGACAAGATCTTCCTTGACTAAAACCATGTTGGCTGTCTCCCATTAGGCCATGACTATCTACATGATGAGTAATTTTGTTCTTTATGATGGTTTCTACCATTTTTCCCGGTACTGACGTCAAGCTCACCGGTCTGTAGTTTCCCGGATCACCCCTGGAACCCTTTTTAAAAATTGGCATTACATTGGCGACCCTCCAATCTTCAGGTATTGCAGATGACTTTAATTAAAATTCACAGATTACTAATAGCAGGTCTGCAATCTCATATTTCAGTTCTTTCAACACCCTTGGATGTATACCATCCGGCCCTGGTGATTTGCTACTCTTCAGTTTATCTAATAGTTGTAATACATCTTCCCGATGTATCGATATTTCCTTCAATTCTTCCGCACCTTTAAATACCACTTCAATCATGGGTAACATCCTTACATCTTCCTCAGTAAAGACCGAAGCAAAGAATTCATTCAGTCTCTCCGCTATCGCCTTGTCACCTCTTAGTGCCCCTTTGACCCCTCTATCATCTAATGGACCAACTGACTCTCTCACAGGTTTTTTGCTCCAGATGTACTTGAAAAAGTCTTTATTTCGCGTTTTTGCTTCCGTGGCAAGATTCTTCTCAAATTCTCCCTTTGCCTGCCTTATCAATGCCTTGCATTTGACTTGCCAGTGCTTGTGCTGTTTCCAGGTTTCGTCGTTTGGCTCTTTTTTCCATTTCCTGAAAGATGCTTTTTTGGCAACAACAGCCTCTCTGACCTCACCTTTAAACCATGCTGGCAGTTTTTTGGACTTCCTTCCACAAAAGTGCAATTATAAATAGAAAATGACCACCACAAAAATATGAAAAATAGTAATTCAGTTGGGGAACAGTTATAGTGATGGGCAAAACTAGATAACACACCCAGGAAAGCTCCAAAAAAAAGAAATGATTTATGGAAAGGTGTACGGAGCGGAGATTCGTCCAAAAAACATTTCCCTTTTTCCGGAGCTGTCCTGGGAGTGTTATCTAGGGTTGCCCATTAATATCACTGTTGCCCAGCTTGGGTATATGTTTTCCCCCTTTGTTCCATGGTCATTCCTGGGTTTTATTTGCACGTTTGTCACCACACAGGGTGAAGGAGCCCACAGTAAATATGCATACAGCAGGGTTTGTGACTCCATCCTGCCAGGTTTACTACCTCCAGGGGCTGCACTGTTTCTGTGGCCATAGTGTGGTGCAGAGGACATAGCCATGACCTCTAGGACTAGAAGGCCAGAGGTTCAAATCCCAGCTGGGGCACTTGCCAGCCCAGTCCATATATTTTACCCACCACTAAACAAAGATAGAGCAGACACCCCTGTATTGCAGGGAACATAAGCATGGGGGAAACACCCATATGTTACCCAACATCGCACACACACCACAACAATGGGCATACCTACAGCCAAGTCCCCCAAATGCAGTCCTGTACTGCCACATTGCAATCAGGTCATCTGCTTTTTCTGAGAGAAGCTCATGCCAGCATGTTGGCGCACGAGTACATGTGGTGCAGGGGGCAGTGGCAGCTAGCCACAGAGGACAGAGGCCAAGCCATGTGCAGGCTGGCACAGTCCACTGCAACACACAGGCCCTGCCGGATCCACAGGCATGGACGTTCCAGGGAATCCAGCCAATCTGTAGCTACAAGGTGGTGCAGTGCACACAGACAGTACATACAAGAACAGAAGGTCACAGGTTCAAAGCCCAGCTGGGGCTACCGCCAATCCTTCCCACATATTTTTCCCACAGCTACACAGTGATAGTAAGGACAAACCTTTCGTGGCGAGGACATATGCAATGGTACTACGTCTATCTTTTACCCCACTGAGCACAGACACCATGTACAGGGGCAGTACCTAGAGCAGAATCTCCCAAATGCAGTCCTGGTGGGCCACACACCAGTCAGGGTCCATGCTGCCACTCATACAAATGCCTGTGCTGTATATCTATGCACCACCCCCATGGCATGTAGATGTAGCTCATGCATATTCATGAGGAACAGCAGGTAAACCCGATCAGTGTGATGCAAACCTGGACTGGAGTTGGGAATCTCTGCCGTAAAGCAGCAGCCAACAGGGGCAGACACACCCACACCCACACCCACAGGCCCCATTGGCCAATGTCTCCTGGAGAGGCAGAACATTGGACCCTGCGTGCATCTCCCAATACTAGCATCTGCATACCCTAGCAATGGAACCCTACACCTGAGGTATACGGTACACAGCTCTGAGACGCTTGCTAGGAGTACTGGCAGATAGATATCCATACGTTACGCACATACTGCTAGTTGACCCCATCCGAACAATCTGTTTGGTGTTTGCGGTGCGTGCTCCAGCCCTTGCCTCTGACGGTGTTTACCACCCTGGGGAGTGACCCCCAGCAGTACTGCGTAGCATATCCATGCCTTGCCGTGCCCAGCACCGGTTTGGTGGGCAAGGCTAATTACCTCCTCAATAGTAGCACCATGATGGCATAGGTGTGGAATTGTGTGTCTGTCTATACAGTGGGTGTTGGCTGCATGCCCCTTCCACAGCCCACACTGCCAACACTGTTGCCAGTATTGGCCTGCCAATGTGCATAATGAGTAGCAAGGGACCATGGGTATATCTCAGACAGAGTGCTGACCAGGATGCAGCTGCACAGGGCATAGGGCACTGGCAGGGGCATGGTAGTGCCCAGCCACCACCTACACAGACAGGGTGACCTCTGTATGTGCTGCTGGGGGATCACTCTCACCCTGAGTGTGCAGTGACGGCAGCATGGCTAGGCACCCCCATAGTGCTATATTGTGATTCTCCCATGTGATATGTATGGGTGTCCTGTGGGGGCCTCTTCATGGACTTATCTGTCTGTGTGTGCTGCCACCCCAGTTGTGGGTGCATGGATGTCCATCAGGACCAGCCAGCAGACTGTTCACAGCTGATATGTGTTGTGATGGAGTGCCTTGCAGGGTGCAGTGGCTGATGGCTTGCTGCAGGTGAATATCAGATAGTGGTGGGGTGCATCTTTGAATGTCCAGGCCTAATGTCTGTCTGATATTGTGTTATGGATGTGTGTGGAGCTGCTTGGACTGCCCTGTAGAGTGTCTGTTCCCTAGCAGGAGTGGGGTTGATGGTCCACTCTACTGCCATTGGGGTGGGGATCTGTTGAGGGGAAGCCCTGTTTTATCCACCTGGGGGGGGGGGTCCATGGGGTGGGAGTCCCCACTAACTGAGCCAGACAGTGATCTCCAAAATGTTTATGCAGCACCTACCTATTCCACAGGTTATTGCTGCTTTGGAGCTCTGTCATGGCCGCATTCAGCCATGGCTGGTGTTGTGGACCTGGTCCTGGGCGCAACATCTCACACTCAGGGTGAGCACAGTAACCGCACAATGTGATGGTGTTTAGCTACTCTTTGCCGTTTGTCCACCCACTCAGGACACCCTACCAGGCCGAGGTGCTGTGTGGGTGCACACGGACACTTTCCCCTACCAGGCCGGGGAGCTTTAGGGGTGCATTTCCCATCCTGTGTTCAATCGTGGACAGCTGATTTGCATGTGCAGTGCATCATGGGTATGGGTGGTTCACAACAGCAGACTGTCAGTGAGGTGACGTACAGGCTATCTGCAGCCAGCCAGGGGCTGCTTACAGCTATAGAGCTGTAGCCCAATGGTTACGTCACTGCCTGTGCAGCCAGATATCATGGGTTCAAACCCACAGTGGGGTTATGTGATAGGGGTGTCCACAGATTTATTTTAATTTACTGTACATATGTTGCTGCCAGCAATACCACCCTCAGCGTACTGTACCCATAAGGTGCCTCTGAGGGTGCTTTATGGGGCGCCCTATAGGGCACGTTACGGTTGCCAGCCATATAGGGTGCACTATACATTATCCTGTGTCGCAACATACATGCTGCCCTATAGGGGACATTCTAGGGTGCCTTGGCGGACGGTGCACTGTAACATGTGCCTTATGGGCCGCCTTATATTAATATGCTGTGAGAGTGCGTTTGCTAGTAGTTATCACAAACTAAAATTAAAAAGCCTCCTACAGCACTCCACAACATATAACATACTGCCTCAGCTAGCCTTTTTCACTGGGCATTGTGAGGGATCGAACCCCTGGTCCCTGCACCATTGGTCAGTGTCTTAACCATTGTGCTGTGGCTGTGTTCCTTTGCTTTGGCATCAGCGCGCCGCCTTATGCCCATCAGCGTGCCACCTCCTGCTGCCCACAATTAGTGCGCCGCCTTGTGCCGCCCAAAATGAACAGTACGCCGCCTTGTGCCACCCAAAAAGAACAGTGCGCCGCCTTGTGCCGCCCAGATAGTACAGTGCGCCGCCTTATGCCGTACAAAACAAACAGTGCGCTGCCTTATGCCGTACAAAACGAACAGTGTGCCGCCTTATGCCGTACAAAAGTACTTTGCCTCCTGAACCACTTTTACACATTCAAGGTGTTGTCTCAGCTGGCCTTGTTGTTGCGCACAATGGGGGATTGAACCTGTGGCCCCTGCACCATTGATTAGTGTGTTCACCGTTGTGCTACAGCTCTGTTCTGATATGTGCTCAGCAGCGCCCCGCTTAGCCTTCCCACGCGCTAATGTGGGCCCCGCAAATTAGCGCGACGCGCACACGTACGGTCGGGTTTTTTTCTTTTTCAGCCTGATCCGCCCACTCCTTATATGGCACAGGCACACTACTGCGGCCCCGCACGATAAGAATGTTTAGTAAACATCCCCCTCAGTGTTGCAAAGATGTTTGCTTTATTGATGCAAAAGCTGATTGTTCCTGGTGTCTTGCAGTATCAAACATTGTTGAGAATGTTCTGAGGATTTATTTTATTTATTTCTTTAACGGGTTTTTATACCACGATTTCCTTAAGTCAAAGCGGTTTACATTAAAACTTACAAGTTAAATGGGGGGGGGGGAGCAGGAGTGGCATGCGGGTTAACGAAAATGAGAATTATAAATATAACATAAGGAACTACAGTATATACAATGTAGCTGTGAAGCTGCTTATGGAAATAATGTGAAAACTATATACAATATAGCTACAAAACTAAATACAGTAAGGATAAGATGATGGTGAAAGTTGGCTTGCTAAGTAATGCTACTGAAGTGCTCGGTGAATAAGAATGTTTTAGGTTTTTTCTAGGTGGTCTTCCGGAAGGGAATTGCATAGGCTGGGTGCGGCAAGGGAGAAGACTCTTTTGGATGTGGTTTGCCTGGTCCTAGAGTATTGGCTGGGCATGGATATCAAGTTCCTGAGGGCATTCCTTCTAGGACGTTTGACTCTTGGGTTATTAGATCCTGTAAAACTTCTGCTGTGGAGTTTTGCACGATGTTGAGCATGGTTTTGAATTTGGCACATGAATGGATTGGGAGCCAGTGTAGTTGGCTAAATATGGGGGGTGATGTGGTCTTGTTTTGGTAAACCAGTGATGATGCGGGCTGCTGTGTTCTGCGCTGAAGAGTACACCAGTCACTGTTGTTTCATTTATAGGAATGATGGGTACCCAGGTGCACACTGTCTCGCCTAACATCAGAGGGATATTGATCACTTTAAGTGCATGAGATTTCTGCAATAGCAGGAAGGGGGATACACAGTAGGGTGAAAGCAGAGTGACAAACTTACAATAAAACATTTGCTGTGCTTCCTCCTGCCTACCGTCTCTCTTCCTTTCAGTTTTTAGGCCCATCAGTCGTCACCTTCCGCTGCTGGGCTGAAGTCGTACAATAACAGCCTTGCATGATTCCAAGAACAGCCCAATTTCAGAAACTGCTGGCATGCCTCTGTCCTCATTCAAGTCTAGACCTGTTCCATCGTAAAAGTGTTTGTTTTGCCAGCAAAACATCTGGAGGGTATAAAGAAGATGGTACTCTGCTATCCGCAGGACTTCCCACAATTGTAAAGATGAATGATAGGAAATTGGGAAACAGGTTTTGTGGATATTGTGCTGCTGAACATCTCAGCTTGCAGACTGGCTGGCTGGGATGCATCCACTTTCTGGAATACCATTGCAGGGACAATTATGATGCCGTCCCAGATGATGTCCATATTGGATATGCCCACGTTTCTGAAATCATGCACAAACTTGGACATTTCCAGCCTTTTTTTGAAACATTTTCACCTGGACATCACAGATTGCACATGGATGTCATTGCTAAAATGTTCCTTCTCATCAAATGGCTCACTTTGTCTACATGTTAATTCACATCTTCAAAAAAATGTATTAGATTGGTGAGGCAAGACTTTGCTCGGCTAAATCCATGTTGACTTTGTGATATTAAACTTGACTATCTATATGAATAATTTTGTTCTTTAAAGTAGTTTCTATAATTTTGCCTGGTACCGACTTCATGTTCACTGGTCTGTAGTTTCTCAGATCATCCCTGACACCCTTTTCAAAAACTGGCATTACATTGGCCACCCTCCAATCTTCAGGGTACTGTATGGGGCAAAGGGTCAGCTGGACTGTTGGCCAGAGAGTTCCCAAGCAGATACCTTCCTCCGTCCAGAAGGGGAACCACTCAGGGAGGACATATCATGTCCCAATAAAAGAAACATCATAGAGAGGACTTACACTTCCCAATAAAATCTCATCTTATGCAGAACAACATCTCACCTTATACAGGACAACACGCGCGTACATGGTAATAACTATCTCACAGATTTTTCTTCCAAAAAGATCTTTTGTTATTCCCTATCTTACAGAAACAGAAAACTAAGAACAAAGAAAAACAGTCCAGTAGAATTACAGTTCTTGCCACCTCTCACAGCAAACCGGATCATTCTGTCTTATCTTAGATGCAGATTTCTAAACAACTACAAGTCAGAATGTCTGGTCCTGTCTGCATGATTCTGTCTTACTTCCTGACTCAACAGCAAATATGACAGGCTTTCCTGGACACAAGAGATCAGTGTAATAGACATACACATACAAAAGACAAACTACCAAGCACACAAAACTCAGACACGACAATAGAGATACTGGGGTCTTAGGGAACCCAGGGAATTCATAGCCCACACAGCCTTCACTGCGCAAGGAAACAAACTCATCGTGTATCTGGTCCTGTCACATTATATACCCTTACTCAGGACCATTCTTACTATTCAGGCATCTTCTCTAATTAGCTCATTCTTGTTCCAGCTGTCTGGGGCCCCACTTGTGTGATGTTATTCTACTCATGTCTGTACCCCTCTCTGTTGACCTTTCTTGGGCCCATGTCCCAATTATCAGTCTGGGCCTTGTCAGATTTATATTTTTATCTGACCTCTGCCCCCCCCACACTCAGTTCTTTACCTGGTTTTCTTGCTTGGTTCTCTCCCACCCCTCAGTTCCGAAGAAATATATCTCTTTAACTCCCCGTGTTCTGACAACTATACTGGGGGTACCAACCAAGCGCACGCGTCCACGTGCTCACAACCACCCAGTCAGAAACGTGGACAGCAGTAGGAGGAAACTAACATGCTGATTGCATAAGGTACCAACCAAGCGCATGTTCTATATTATTTTAATTCATTCAGCCTGCCCCTGAAGAAGGCAACGAAACACGGCCTGTGTCGGGCTATAGGCTTTGATCCAATAAAGAGTTTCCTCCTACTGCTGTCCAACTATACTGGGGGGCCATATGTTCTTCTTCATGCTAAGCTGGCATGTTTATATCTCATGGTTGCCTTTCTACCCTCTCTCTGTCCACCATTTACTGATTAGTGTGTTTTCACATCTTTTCCATATGATGTCACATACTTCTGAAAGCTTCACGTTCGCACCTCTTACAATTCCAGCATTCAGACATTTCACTGATTTTTTTTGTGTTACTGTGTTAACCGCTTCTCCTCTGGCTCTCACAGTACTATAGACAAGTTTAATGATAACTTACAAATTACTAGTAGTAGATCTGCAATTTCATTTTTGAATTCTTTCAGCATCTTCCAACATATACCATCTAGTGCAAGTGATTTGCTACTCTTTCATTTATCTAATAGGCATATTACATCTCCCAAGTTTGATAAGGTTATTTTAATTCCTCGGATTCATCACCTTTAAATATTATTTCTGGCATGGGAATCTCCCCTATATCTTCTTCAGTAAAGACCAAAGCAAATAATTCATTCATTCTCTCCTATACAGCCTTGTCCTCCCTTAGTGCCCCTTTTATTCTCTAGTATCTAATGGTCCAACTTATCCCTTGCACACAAATCATTTTGCTTCAAATGTATCTGAAAAAAGTTTTTATTATGGGTTATTTTTTTCCACAGCAAGCTCTTTTTCAAATTATCTCTTTGACTGCCTTATCAGTGCTTTGCATCTAACTTACCAGCGCTTATGTTATTTCCTGTTTTCTTCATTCAGATCCTTTTTCTATTTTTGAAAGATGCTTTTTGTCTATAACAACCTCTGTCACCTCAACTTTAAATCATGCTGGCAGTTGTTTGGCCTTCCTTCCATCTTTTTTAAAGTATAGAATACATGTGGTTTGGGCTTCCAAGATGGTATTTTTAAACAATGTCCAGGCCTAATGTAAATTCTTAACATTTGCAGCTGCTCCTTTCAGTATTTTCTAAACCATTTTCCTCATTTTATCATATTCTTCTTTTGGAAAGTTAAATGCTAGCACAGTAGGTTTCCTTGCTGTGTAGTGACTTGTTCCTTACCAAGAGAGGGCAAAAAATAAACCTTATTCAAAGGTTTATTATGCTGGAATCCTCAAAATCTCCCTCAAATACTTCTTAAAAATCCATCTTGTGACAAATCCCACTTTAAAGCGGCCTAGCAGCATTTTCCATTTGCTCAGTCTTCTGATGTAATATAATTTTTGGGTTGATGCAGTAAACTGCACTACAGTATGATCTATTGCAGCATTTTGCTTGAGATTTTCCTGTAGTATCTTGCTCCTTGGTGAAAAAAGCAAGCTAGCATAGGAAAATCCCAAGCAAAACTACTGTGCTAAAGTATTGCTCAGTATAAAAGAGCTTAAAACGTTCCTCTTCATTCAATACTTTAACCTCAACACTTCTATTACTCCCCCTGGAACACCATGATCCCCCCCTACTTCTCTCCATTACATACTAGAGAAATACAAATACAATAAATACTTACCCTCCTGAACCTCTTTCTCACTTCATACAGCTTAATTAGGCAATTACTCTTCTCCCCCTCTAAACCTTTCTCTTTATGAAACTCCATTTAATATATTTCTCCCTTATCCCTTTCCCTTCCCCACCCTACACTTTAAATAGCTCTGCCTCGGCATCCGCTATTCTGCTGTACATGTGAATAGCCGATTTGTAAATAGTACCTTGTAATATAGTTTGATATGTTCTATGTTCTTTGTAAAAAAGTTCTGTTCATTGTAAACCGCCTCTGTTCACTGGAAGGGGCGGTATATAAAAATGTTTAAATAAATAAATAAATAAAAATTGCATACAAAGGAATATCTAATTGCTCCTTGATGTAACAAACTACGCTGAAATAAAGCGCAGTTTGACTCTTCGCATTCTACTGAACCTTTATGCCAGCTTCAGACAGGCATAAAAATGACGCCAGGAGCAAAAGGATCAGCCCATGTCAGACGGCACTGGGGTCCTGATCACGAAATTACTCAGCCGATGCCATTGCGTAGCTGGAACATTCAGAGGAGAGAGTGACTTATCTCTACCAAGTGGAAACGAGCCTCCTCCCCTTCAATCGGAGGGGCAACAACTGCCGGCTGCGCTTCAGGAACTCATCCACCAGCATCTAGGTCTGGGTTGGGATTGTGGGAACCCTTGCAAAGTGCAACTGACCTTTCCTTTTCCCTTTCCTTGGCATAATTAAAGGTACAAAACAAAAAGGGAACAATCTGAAGAGGAAGGTGCACAGAGTGTGCTGCTGTTTTCCCCTGCCGCTGGGTTGTTGGATTTAGCTCATATGTTTCAAGAGTAGATTGAGGTGGGCTACATTCAGGTTGTCTCCATCCTTTGCAGGGCTTTCAATCTAAGGGCCATTTTATTAAAGTGCACTAAGCAGTTAATGAGGGTTTTTGCACATGGTAGCTGTGTGCTAGGGCCTGCATTATCTGTTACCATGGGGCATACCAGTTGCTGTGTTTACTGCCACCCTTGTGTCTGGGCTGGGGATAGAGGCAGAGAGTGGGTGTAGTGAGCATGGTGCAGTTAACATGGGGGGGGGGGACTGTGTGCTGTCAATGTTGCTGCTAGTGCAGGTTCATCTAAGGCCACCTTAATGGGTAGTGTTAAAGTACCCCTGCAGTGATGATGCTGGGAGTTAGGGTATGTATCCACATATTAACTGTCTGGAACATGTCCCTGACAGGTACCATAGAAGCTTTGCATGTTAGTTGCAGAAACCTAACACAATTGTCCTGAGGTGATTTGCCCTGTAGCAGTGGGGTTTGAACCAGGTTTCCCAGGGTCTCAGACTGCTGCTCTAACCATTAGGCTACTCCTCTAGCCATATGCTTTGTCATTATGCTGGCTATTTGAAAATAAAACTATTCTGCATATCAAATATTTCAAAGCAATGCATCAAAACAGTATTCTGTAAACTTTTTTGGATCAAACTAAACCATAACAGATGAAGTAAAAAAATATATTTGACTAGGAGTATTGATGTTATTGCATTCTGTGGAAGGTCCTGCTAGTTCAAGATCATTTGAAAGTGTATCCAGAACTGAAATGCTTGGGGACAAAGACTGATCTGACTTTGCTGTGTGAGTAAAACCCATTTTATCAGTTTCATCCACCTGGGGTCAGTATGGAGACAGAAAGAGTGAATCTGCTTGTTAGTGTTAGTTCTTATTTTGCTTTTGGATGATCAAATGTTTATGTGCTTTAAATATTCTGTAAGTATTTTCCGTATTGGTGAAATCAAAACAATTATACCAAATAATATCTTTCAACAAATGTTAGTGAAAACATGTCTGACTCTATCTTTGGTTAAAGAGAAATGAAAAAGCTTTCAAAATCAGGTTCTTTCACCTTCTCTTTATAAATATATGTACTCTTTGAGGCATTAAGTACTGAAATTCCACTCGAAAAGGCTAAAAAATGAGAGTGTTTGAGGACCTAGTATGATTTATCTCAACAGAACAATGTTATGAAAGTGTTAAAAATATTTCTGCAATTATGAATATCAATAATACTGTTCTCATCATAAACAGCCATTAAATAATCATGATAGTGTAAACATAGAAAACATAGTCAAAGTTAAATTTATGTGATCTCTGCCTTTAATAGCATATGGAAAACAAAAATGTATTTATAAAAATTTCAATAGCTCACATATAGAGGGTAATTTTATAACAGGTCACCAGTGGTAGAAATACCAGTTAGATTAAAGAGCAAAGACATGGAAAGCCCTCAGCCTGGACTGAGAGCAACTTGATATGGCTGAATCCCTTCCAAGGGGCTGTGGCGAGTAGAAAGGGGGAAGGGGGAAAAGGGGCCATTGACTGATGCCCAAGGAGATGGGAAAAAGGAGGGATTAAGGTTAGGGCTGGCACAAGGACTGGAGATGCCCTAGGTGGGCTTTCCATCCTACTACCCCCTCGTGCCCCCCCCCCCACCCCTACTGCTGCTGCTGCCGCCATTCTCTGGGGTTTGCAGGGGCAGCAATAGCCCCCAAACCACAACGCAGTGTTTACTAACACTCTGCCACTGCATTGCAGTTTCCTTTTTTTAGCAATGCACCATTTCTGCCCCTCCAATGCTGCTTCTGGATTTGGAGAGGGACAGAAATGGCACATTGTGGAAAGAAGAAAACAGCGACACAGCGCTGGAGTGTGTTAGTAAGTGTTGCATTGTGGTTTGGGCACTATTGCTGCCACTGCAAGCCCCGGAGATGGGCAGCAGCAGTGGCAGTGGGCACCCTCAGAGGACTGGCACCCTAGGCGACCACCTAGTTCACCTAATGGTAGTGCCAGCCTTGAGTGAGATAGGAGAATCAAGTTTCCATGGGCTGGTGAGGAAAGGGCATCTAGGAGGGTGTGTGCTTGTCCTACACTCCCATCCTCTCTTTGGGTTCAGTAATCCAGAGAAGGTTCCTGGCAAAATCCAAGGGCCTTTACTCAATTCTTATCCTTCTTGACTTTTCTGCTGCTTTTGACACTGTTGGCCACCATCTTCTCCTTAACACCTAATCCTCATTTGGTTTTAAGGGCTCTCTGCTATCCTGGTTCTCTTCTTATCTCTCCAATTGCACTTTCAGTTTTGTTCTGGTGGATCCTCCTCTATTGCTATCCCACTCTCAGTTGATGTACCCCAAGGGTCCGTCTTGGGCCCACTCCTTTTCTCTCTCTATTCCCAGTCCCTTGGTGCACTCATCTCCTCTGATGGTTTTCAGTACCATTTTTATGCTAACGACTCTCAGATCTACCTCTCTACACCTGATATCTCTCCAATAATCCAGGCTCGGATTTCTGCTTGCCTATCTAACATTGCTGCCTGGATGTCTCATCACCATTTGAAATTGAACATGGCTAAAACCAAGCTTCTTATTTTTCCTCCTAAACCCACCACCCCCTCCTGCTTTCTTAATCTCTGTGGATAACACTTTACTACTCCCTGTTTCCTTGGCTTGCAACCTTGGGGTCATCTTTGACTCCTCCTTCTCCCTCTCCACATACATCCAACTGATAGCTAAAACCTATCGTTTCTTTCTCTATAACGTCAACAAAATTTGCACCTTCCTTTCTGAACACACTACTAAGTCACTTATCCACTCTTTAGTCACCTCCCATCTAGACTACTGCAACCTCCTTCTTGCTGGTCTCCCTCTCCCCTTCAATCTATTCAAATCTCAGCTGTATGGCTAATCTTCCGCCAGCCCCAATATGCTCATATAACCCCTCTTCTCAAGTCGCTTCATTGGCTCCCCATCCATTTTCATATCCAGTTCAAACTTCTCCTACTGACCTATAAATGCACTCATTGTTCTGCTCCTCACTGCCTTTCTCCTCTTATCTTTCCCTACGCCCCTCTTCGTGAACTCCGCTCTTCTAGCAGATTACTTCTGTCTGTACCCTTTTCTTCCACTGCCAACTCTAGACTTTGATCCTTTCACCTTACTGCTCCTTATGGCTGGGACAAACTACCTGAGTCTGTTTGTCAGGCTTCATCTCTGACCCTTTCCAAATCCATGCTAAAAACTCACCTTTTCGAGGCTGCTTTTGGTTCCTGATCCACTTAATCTCCTGTGTCTTCTTACCATTCCCTAGATGCATCCTTGTCCTCAGCTTTGTATTGTGCCTTGTCTAGACTGTAAGCTCTGATGAGCAGGGACGGTCTTTTACATGTGCTTGTGCAGCGCTGCATACATCTTGTAGCACTATATAAATGTTTACAAGTAGTAGTAGTTTAGTTGAAGAGTAGGATTTTGAGGGCTACGCAGTGGCAGTCAGTTGTGATTGGGGAAGGAGGAGGGAATTTGTAAGTAGGCTTATGTCCGAGAATCAGCCTGGGTTGAAGGGAAGCAGTCTGGAAGTTGAAAAATGAGGGAAGGATTTTAGGCTGGCAGGCAACATCACCATGAGCCTTGGAGACTTCATCTGGGATCATCACAGGCTATGTGGGTATGGGGTGGACTATCCCATTATGACTAGGTTGGCAGCAACTAGCGGAGTGGCCGACTATGATTGTGGAAGAGGAATGATGGGGTGATATGATTAATATGGTGGGAGCTGATGTACAGGAGTGTTTGGGGTGGAATCTGATCTAGGAGATGATGGGGTAAAGTATGGTTTGTTCATTACTGAACGTTTGCTAGATGATGATTAAGGCTGCAGACAATTCTTTTGCCACCATTATAGTGTTGGTAGTTTCTGCCTTTGTCAGCAGTCTAAGGAAAGTGTGTGACTACCTTATGTTGTTTTGCCTACTCAGGAGCAGGCGTACATGTTAGCAGGTAAAATACAAGTGTTGAAGTGCATTTATAAAATACGTAAATCATGACTCTGCCCGTTCTTTGTCCCAACTCTGCCACTGAACATGCCTACATGCGGATCATGTAAAAGTACATGCCTTCTTCTCACTGCACATGCTTTTACTCACATAACCCGTGGGGAAATTTCATAGAAACCCTTTTACTGTATGTGCATAAAAAGGATTCCCTTATAAAATTACCTCTAAAAGACTATGGAGGGGGCATAGTCAAAGAGATTAGTGCAGTAACCAGACCTGCTAAATATGTTAATCCCACTGGGCAGGATACTCAATTGCACATAACCCAGTTTGTACTGTACAATATCTTCTTAGCTCAACTGAACAGCCCGCCACTAAGTACTTAATATAAAATAAGATGTAAGATAAGAAATAGAAACAGGATAGTGGGTTTGATGGACCTTAGTCTGACCTAAGTATGCATGCTCTTAAATTTATAAAATAGCGGTGTAGATAGTGGGATAGTGTGGCAAATCTAAGTACAATCATTTACACCATCCCTAGGGCTGGTGTAAATGCCCCTTCTTAGATTTTTGAAGAACGCACATAAGAACATAAGACATGCTATACTGGGTCACACAAGATCCATCAAGACCAGTATCCTGTTTCCAACAGTGGCCAATTCAGGTCACAAGTACTTGGCAGGTTGTCAAAAAAGGCACACAGGTTCCACAATGCTTGTTCCGGGGTAAGCAGTCGATTTCCCGGTTCCTCTTTAATAATGGCTTATGGACCTTTCCTCCAGGAACAGGTCCAAACCTTTTTTAAACCCAACTACAGTAATAGTTGTTACTAGATCCTCCAGTAATGAATTCCAGAGTTTGATTATGTGTTGAGTGAAAAAAATATTTTCTCTTAATTAGTCTTAACTGGGTTACCTTGTAGCTTCATTGTATGTCCCTTAGTCTTTCTACTTTTTGAAGGGTTAAACAACCAGTCTACATTTACGCGTTCTACTTCTTTCATTTATAGACCTGTATCATATCTCTCCATAGCCATCTCTTTTCCAAGTTGAAGAGCCCTAACCTTTTAAGCTTTTCCTCATAGGGATATCCTTCCATCCCCATTACCATTTTTGTCATTCTTCTCTGTACCTTTTCTAATTCTGCTATATTCTTTTAAAGATATGCGGCCCAATTTTCAACTAGGATCCGAGGTCCACCATACCCGCAGAAAGTTGCCCGGTCAGGAAAAGAGCCAGAATTGTGAGTCATGCGCTGTCAAAATGGGCAGGCTATGAAAATGCAGCACAAACCAAGCACAGCAGCAGGTGCCCACCGCGGCATATACGGGTAAGTGCAGGGCGCGTAATATGGGCACTATGCCCAAGGTACAGGTGATACCCCGTATATGTGACCACAACATCAGCTGGAGAAACAGGATGGCATGTATATCAGGAACCCATGCATTGCCCGCCTGGAGTACTCATGCAGAGAAGATACCATCACGCAGGCCCCACGGGCCGCCTGTGCAGGAGCCCCCTGTGAATGGGTGGATAGGCACCAGTGGTATGGTGGCCAGAAGAAGTGCAAACTTCAACCCCAATGAAAGTGAGCACCTAGTCTGCTCTGTGCTGAAGCACGAGGGGATCCTCTACCCCAGGGGGAGCCGACGTCCAAACCTGTGACTGGGAACAGCCATATGGAGGGAATCCAATTCTGGCTGTTCAGGTAAGGAAGCCACAACAGACAGTGGGGGGGGGGGGGGGGCTGAGCACCTTGTTAGGCAGACACACCCTGACAGGCACAGCTGTGTGTCTGCATAAGGAGACAGGACTGTGATGCCAAGCCACATGCTGGTTGTTGCCTCAATGTGTGCCTATCAGGTGGTAGTGGAGGGATGGGACATGCAGTAGTATCTGTAAAAGCCTTGATTGCCCCAGCGAGGGCCATACTGACACACAGCAGGTTGTGGGAGCACTGCACCCCCTGATGGTGGTTGGTAGCAATGCCATAGGGCATGCACAGCAATGGTAATGCCCAGTGCAGGAGGAGCTGTGGATGGTCTTGACACTGCAGAGGACCCTGGCAGACAGTGTAAATGCCCCAGACATCTACTTCACCCCCCCCAGCCCCTGTGCCCTGGTGCAGGAGTCTGGTGGGATTGGTGGCAGAAATTAAATATGTATTGCCTGTCTGTCCCTGCAAATGGCTCTGCCATCAAAGCCTGCCACCCATGGGCATGTCACCAGACTGTGGCAGGATACAGCTATGTACAACAGGCAATATGGCAGTGGCCAACTGAGCTCATATGTGTCCCCCCTCTCTCCACAGGGAATACGGTATGCGTCGGACCCTCAAGACCCTTAAGTGTCATTTCTGCATGCTGCAGCAGAGGAATCCTAACCATCTACAATGGATCAGAGAGTGGCTGGTGGCTGAGGGAGGTCAGTGGGATACACAGTGGCGCCAAGCAGATGCAGGGGGTGGCAGCCATGACTGCCAGGCTGGTGAAGGCAGACAAGCTGACAAGGCACCAGCAGCAGCAAAGCACACAAAGAAATCTAACCTCACCCTGTCTGAGACTGCTTTGGCCCTGGGGCTCATCCTGCAGCAGCACACCTCCCTCTTCGTTGCCGAGGATGCAAGCACCCAGCAGGCAGCATGGCATAGCATTGTCAACAGGGTCAATGCAGTATACCACCACAACCGGGACATGGAGGATCTCAAAAAGAAGTGGCACATGGTCTGGCAGGCAGTGAAGGAGAAGAAAGACAGGAACAACAGGCAGTGCCTGCATAGTGGCATAGCCTCACCTCACTTGAGGAACAGGTGCTGCAGTACATGGAGGAGGTTGCCATCTCAGGGGTTGTAGGCTTTGCCAGCTCTACCACAGGTACACAGGGGGGTGAGTAGGGGTGCTCCATAGACCAGGTGTGACCGTGACAGCCATGTCCCCACGGTGCCTCCATCCACCCAGCCCATGCCTGTCTGTGTGCTGTGTGGGGTGGGTATGTTGTGGGCTGTGCACCACCTGCCAGTTCAGTGGTGGACTGGGTGCCACCCCATATGCCAGGCTGGCATGCCATGACATTAACCTCTGCTACCTTTGCTCTCCCAGAGACCTGCCAGGGACATCACCCTCCCAGCCTGGGACCGATGCCACAATGCCACTATGGAGGATGCCAGTGCCCAGCCAGGGTGCAGCACAGCCATCGTTTCCAGTGTGCCCACCAATGCAGCAGAGTGACCCAGTGCAACTGGTGCAGGGGAGCCATCAGGTTCTCCATTCAGGGCACTGGGGCAGACCAGTGTGACCGCTAGTGCCAGGGAGCTGGACACAGATGCCGCCCCACTTGCGGAGCTACAGTTTGCCATCCTGGAGGAGCCAGTGAGTGCAGGAGGAGATGACCTGGACCAGGAGCTTCTGAAGAAGGGTGCACGGCTGGTGGCAGGCACAGATGGCATATTCCCTGAGCTGCGGGGTATCTGGCAGGACTTGCAGGCTGTAGAACAGGACAGAGAGGCAGAGCATGAGGAGTGGCAGGGCCACAGATTGCGCATGGAGCGCCACATGGTGGGGCACCTGCAGCTAATGAGGGAGATGCCAGCTTACCAGGCATCTATTGCTGGCTCCCTGTGCAGTTTGGTGGGCCTCATGCAGGCACAGGGGGTGGGTGCTGGGACTGCCAGCACAGCAGCGCAGCCACCTGCTAGCCCTAAGCCATACCTTTCTGCCCAGCCTTCTGTGGAGGGTGGTGACAGTGCCAGCACATCCTCCGACAATGCTTCATTGCATCGCAGTGCGTGAGTTAGCAAGTGCCCATGGCCAACAGGGAGCCCTGGAACAGGGAAATCACATGGGGGGAAATAACACACTGAATGCATTTTGTGGTAATGGGCACTTTATTGTATCATTCTGCACACATTGCGTGGTCCTGGGCACAGTATTGGTGATTGTGTGTGACCAACCCTGGTGCTGGTACAGGGCTGTTGCCTCAGAAATTGTTGCATATCACCCACGCCCTTGCCTGCTGCTGGTTCCCAGACTCTGCATCGTCACCTTCAGCTGCCTCTGTGACCTCCCATTCCTCCACAACTGCTGGCTCTGGGTCCATCACTACATGCATCCATTCCAGGTTGTGGAGTAGAAACATGGAAACAGAGAAATATGATGACAGAAAAAGACCACATGGTCTAGCCTGTCTTTCCATATCAACAACTACAGCAGTCCCCTTTTTTCCTTTAGAGATCCTCTGTGTTTGTCCCATGCTTTTTTGAATTCAGATACTGTCCTCATTTCTACCACCTGCGAATATCTGGCATACTCACTCCAGGCTATAGAGGAGTTGCCCACCACTCCTGTCAAGGCACCGGAAGCAGCTCTTCAGCACCACGATTGCATGCTCCACGCCCGCCTGATTCTGCTGATGGGTGCTATTGTACCATTCCTCCTGCTGGCTCATGGGGTGGTGCACTGGGGTCAGCAGCTAGGTCCTCAGAGGGTATCCACGGTCACTTGTGGGGGCAATGTGAGCTGTGAGGATGTGCATTGGGACGTGCATTGCATATAGTCTATGGGATGCTATGAACAGCGTGCAGTGGTGCTCATGTGTTGCGAAACATATAGTACACATCTCTCACCGCCTGTTTGCCATACCCATAGCATCTGACTTCAATAGGCATCCATTCTGAGCCTGTCCTGGAGCTCACACATGTGCTCACTCACCTAGCAGCCACGCATCTCTAAGCTGACCCCCGACTGCTGCCTGTCCCAGACTGGACTGGGTGAGGACAAATGCATCATGACAGGACCCTGAGTAGTGGGCACACACATCAATGAAGTCCATGTTGGTATCCACAATGACCTGCATGTTCATTGATGAGTACCCATGCCTGTTCCGGTATGCCCTCTGCCCCAGCCATGGTGCTCGCAGTGCAATACGGATGCAGTCTATACATCCAAGCACCAATGGGAAACCAACAACATTGTAGAATTCCTGCATGATCCCCTGCTGCATCTGCTATGTCCGGGGGAAGGCTATGAGGTGGCACATCCTCCGCAGCAGAGCCCTGGGGAATGTTCCTATGCAGTGGCTGGCAGTGGACTGCGTGATTCCAACAGTCGCCCCTATCACATACTAGAAGCTGCCGGTTGTGAGGAATCCCAGGGCAGTGGTCACAGTCATGGCCTGGCTTCTGGATGTGGAGAGCTGCACAGCTTGGTTATCATTGCCCCATCCAGTCTGTATCTCTGGTGGACCACCTCCTCCATCAGTTGCAGATAGCTCACCCTGGGCCTGTGAACATGCGGGGCATTATATCTGCATCTCGGGTGCTGGGTCACTGCCTGCTGCTGGGTATGCATTGCCTGTCGGATCCTCCGCTGTGCCTGGGCACAGTGGGAGCATTTCCACCTCTGGATAACCATGTGCATGGCCCACATGGCATCTCTGCCTGTCCAGCATCGCTTTGCGTCTGCATAGTTTGGTTACAGGCCTGCTCACAATCCCCTTGCTCTACTGTGCACTCTTCCACCACTACATGGGTTTGCCGCTCCCATCAGCAGTCATATGCACCAGAAACCATTGCTTTACACTAAGCAGTTAGTGACATCCCATGTAGGCACACACGGGTTTCAGAAATCCACTTTATGCAGGTTTCCAGGTGACATGCCCCTGTTCCACCCCTGGGCTTCAGCGCCTGGTGCTGTCCGGGTAGCCAGGCCTCAACATGTGTTTTACGTGGTTAAGGCAGTTTTACATGGGTAAGACTCTCTTTTACACGGGTAACTTGTGCCTAGCGCTTCAAAAATCGGACCCACGGTGACCAGAATTGCACACAATATCTAAGATACGGTTGCACTATGGATCCGAGGTCCACCATAGTGATGCTCTAGATCTCCATTTACATGCCAAACATAAAAGCCCAAATTGTTTAATTGTAAGCATTTTAAAGCTGAGGAGTTTTCTATAAATCAACTTTTACTTCCTAAATATAAAACAATGTTTGTGCAAAACCAAACTACAAGGAGATTAAAGGCCAAGCTTCAACTCTCAGATGGTGCAGGATTGTTCTAATTCAATGATATAATTTTTTATAGACTGCACCTTATCATAAGCAATAATCTGGACAGTGTACAACAATAAGCCGTGAGCTATATGCTGAAATAAATAATAGTAATAATAATACCACTTCATTTGATCACTTGGATTATAGAACAGAACGGTGCAATCACTGAGTTTTAGTGCCAGTTGTTTGTATCATTAAGGTTCTAATAAGTAAAGTCCTTCTTCTCCATGAGAGAATACCTGGTCCTCCAGCAGAATCCTGCCCTCATTTACTATAATACCCTTCCCACTCTACTCCACTCGACTATTCTGGTGCCTTTCTCCCAAAACCTCTAAAGGAGCAAACCTAGGAAGAAGGTAGGGAGATCCTCCCTGCCCAAAAAATGTACTGGCTGGCAGACATCCATTGGAGAGAGTAAAGCAGACAGACCTCGGGGATTGCTCCTTATAATGAAGGACCTGTGGATATAGCAAAAGGAAGCAGTGCTCCGAGGAGCCCCCCCCCCCAGGACTCCCCCAGTCCAAAAACAGAGAGATCTGTCTAGTGCTTTCTCATACACACAAATGCTGTTTATTCTTTCTCCCCCCCCCCTTCCTGCCTAACCTTTAGGTCATTCTTTGGTAAGTATTTACACTGCTGAACAATCTCCACATACATATCCAAGTCCAGAGGCACCATTTTGAGAACAACAGTTGAGGAAGGCACCCCATGCCAAAAGGTATAGTGATTAACCAAAAAGACCTTCTGAGCTGAGTTTCCACAAGAAATAAAATAACAAAAACACTCAGCAAAAGAAACCAATATGAAAATATTTTTTTGTCGGAGTGGCCAGCACAGTAAACAGGAAAAATACCTGCTACCACCGTGGCCCGTCCTTTTTAATCAGTATTGAAAGTCCATTTAAAACAGCTCTAATCAAGGATAGCTGATACTTAGCTTTGTAGAAAAACAGGCTGTAATGACGATACGAGAAACCGTGAATCAATTTTACACCAGTAGGTCACTTGTACGACGTGTCACGTTTCGGGGGTATACACCTCAGCCCCCTGCTTCAGGTCAGACCTCTGTGTGAAAGAAACCGTCAGCCTTGAATTCAAGCTGAAAGGATTGGTTTTTTATATATAACCCAGGCTCGCCACCTGATGTCCTGAATAGGTCACGCCCATTCAATAAAATCCATACAGAGGAACCAATCCCCACCAGGAAGTGAAACCACCAACCAGATTTCACCTCCCGATCAGGAAGGTTAATGAACAATAGGAGGAACCAATACACAGCAAAACTCGTTGGTCCAATCACAAATGCCCGATCAAAAAATCAATGAATGGTATGGTAGTCTATCTGCTGATTAAGGCCTTCCGGATGGACAGAATTCAATCTAAATATCCATTGTTGCTCTAAATTCTGCAATCGCTGATTTCTGTCACCACCACAAGGATTAGGGGGCACATGATCCAAAATACGCCAACGAAGATCATCAAATGAATGTAGATGTTCCAAGCAGTGATTTACCAGAGGAGCTGTCAATACTTTAGTGCGTAAACGAGAAGCATATTCTGTCAATCGTTGTTTGAAAATACGTGAAGTCCTTCCAACATATGGTAACTGGCACGGGCAAATAAATAAACAACATGAGTAGTTGTACAATCTGTGTGCCAACGAGTGTAATAACTCCTACTGGTACGGTAATCCGTCCAAGTCAAACCCAGTAGAGTGTTTACAATTGGCCATCACGTAAACAACCTCGTAAAAAGGTTTCTTTTGCCTTCAGTTCAAAGGAAGGTTCTGACACAGATTCGAGCGAATCTGGTCAGTTAACTGCAGGCAAGAAATCGCAACCATCAACTGATTTTTCTCGAGGAAATTCTTATCGTGCACGGCGTCCCAGAGGTAATTATCAGATGGATTTTTGGGAAGGCCCAGACACCAGATCCAGAACGCGGAGTCGTCAGTCGTGAATATTTCAGGAGAAACCCTCACGCCTGATCAGCTTCAAATTTTGGAAATGGGTTTATCTTTTATTCCTTCACCGCGATATGATGGTTTTGAGATGAGAGTAGCGTTATATAAATTCTTTCGAAAGTTGCCGGTCATACAACATATGGCTGAGCAAGCAACCTCGGAGGATATTTCCTTAGTAAAAAATCCCTCTCATTGGCAACCGCCGGGTCCACTGGACGCAGCTATTTCGACCTTTCAACAGCTAATTCTGCAGGGTCTATTGCAATTGGAGCAATCAAACATCAGCTCTTATAATAACTTTTCCAAGAACCATCGTAATGCACTACAGGAGCTCTCTCAGTCCTCTCTTATCATCAGACGGGCCGACAAAGGGGGCGCTACAGTGGTGCTTTCTGCAGAGCAATATGAACGCGAAATACATATTCATTTGGATAACCGCACTCATTATTCTTTGATTGAGGATCCTAAAGCGAGTCTGCGAGATCGCATTTTTCAAACGGTTTCTCAGGCATTTCTTCGCAATTGGCTGACCAGAAAGGAGGCTGATTTTTTGATCAAACGACACCCTCGGACACCTACTTTTTATCTTGTGCCTAAAATTCACAAGTCATTGGTCAATCCTCCAGGACGTCCGATAGTGTCCTGTCGAGACTCCATACTTGAACCCCTTTCTCAGTTTTGCGATCTCTTTTTAAAACCTGTTGCTGCAACTGTATCATCTTATATAAAAGACACGGGGGATTTTTTGAGCCAATTAACAACTTACTCTGATTCTTCTGCATGCTCGTTTCTGGTCGCGCTTGATGTTCAAGCCTTATACACCAATATAGACCAGAGTGAGGTCATGACTGGCCTCTCTCAATCTTCCATCCCATTACCAGATCGTATTCCAAAGCATTTCTTTTTGGATCTTTTGGATTTGGTATTGAATAAAAACTTTTTTCTATACCAGGGGCAATTCTATTTACAGATCTATGGAATTGCTATGGGGGCAACGGTGGCTCCGTCCATAGCTACGATATATATGTTCTGGTTTGAAGAACTATATGTTTATCCTCATCCATTATTTTCTCATGTTAGACTTTGGAAGCGATTTTTGGATGATATTTTTTTCATGTGGATTGGAACCAGCGAAGAGTTATATTCTTTTTTGGACTCTCTGAATGCCTTCAAATCCAACATACAGTTTACTGCGCAAGTGGAGCCCCAAAAAATACAATTTTTGGACATTACGATAGAATACACTTCAACAGGCTTCTCTACTTCCTTATATAGGAAGTCGGTTCAACGTAACACGTTGCTTCGTTTTGACAGTTTTCACCCTCCAGCTCTTAAACGGGGCTTACCCTATGGCCAATTTCTTCGGCTTCGCAGAAATTGTACTGAGCTGTCACAATTTAAATTCCATGCACAAGAGTTAGGTTCTCGTCTTTTAATGAGAGGTTATCCACCAAAAGTTGTTTATTTAGCCTATAAACGGGCGTGTAACACTCACCGTAAATGGCTCCTGTTACCTAGAGATCAGGCACCAGCGGTGGACAAAACAACGGGGGTTCTTCCCTTCATGAGAGGAACTACGGCAGTAGTTAGTTTGATTCATAAATTTTGGCCTGTACTAGCCATTCATTCATGTTTCCGAACACCACTTCAAATCGCTTATTCTCGTAAGGCTAATCTACGGGATTTTTTGGTTAAAACTACGTCCCCTTTGGATCAGCCTCTCAAAAGTCATGCTTAGGCTGGGCATTATTCCTGTGGAGCTTGCTCCTTCTGTTCAGGAGCTCTACTGGGTTTGACTTGGATGGATTACCGTACCAGTAGGAGTTATTACACTCGTTGGCACACAGATTGTACAACTACTCATGTCGTTTATTTAATTATTTGCCCGTGCCAGTTACCATATGTTGGAAGGACTTCACGTATTTTCAAACAACGATTGACAGAACATGCTTCTCGTTTACGCACTAAAGTATTGACAGCTCCTCTGGTAAATCACTGCTTGGAACATCTACATTCATTTGATGATCTTCGTTGGCGTATTTTGGATCATGTGCCCCCTAATCCTTGTGGTGGTGACAGAAATCAGCGATTGCAGAATTTAGAGCAACAATGGATATTTAGATTGAATTCTGTCCATCCGGAAGGCCTTAATCAGCAGATAGACTGGCATACCATTCATTGATTTTTTGATCGGGCATTTGTGATTGGACCAACGAGTTTTGCTGTGTATTGGTTCCTCCTATTGTTCATTAACCTTCCTGATCGGGAGGTGAAATCTGGTTGGTGGTTTCACTTCCTGGTGGGGATTGGTTCCTCTGTACGGATTTTATTGAATGGGCGTGACCTATTCAGGACATCAGGTGGCGAGCCTGGGTTATATATAAAAAACCAATCCTTTCAGCTTGAATTCAGGGCTGACGGTTTCTTTCACACAGAGGTCTGACCTGAAGCAGGGGGCTGAGGTGTATACCCCCGAAACGTGACACGTCGTACAAGTGACCTACTGGTGTAAAATTGATTCACGGTTTCTCGTATCGTCATTACAGCCTGTTTTTCTACAAAGCTAAGTATCAGCTATCCTTGATTAGAGCTGTTTTAAATGGACTTTCAATACTGATTAAAAAGGATGGGCCACGGTGGTAGAAGGTATAGTGATGTCACTTCCCGCAGTGACAAACCTCTCACTTTTAGGATGTGAGAAGGAAGGGAAGTGAGTGATGCTGATCTCACGGTTTCAAGCTCCTTCCAGAAAGCCATTCATGGTGGAGGAATAAGGCAGCATTGGTGATTAGAAAGCTTTTAGGGGCACAGAATCCTGGATGCCACCTTGGCACCCAGGATTTATCGAATCCTGCATTACAGTAATCTAGGCATGCGAATAGTCTAGATTTCCAGTTTAATGTATTGGCCATTTTATTTGGAAATTCTGTTGCCTATTTTCATGTCCTTCTAAGGTTAGCCATGGCATTGATAGCCCTTCTGCTCTCTCCAGATTCAATTCACAAGGATCCTACATCTGATCTCTAGGGTACATTGTTGAACAATGTTTGAAATTCTCTCTCTTCCAGGCCTGTATACACACAAAACCAGTCATGGCATCCTCAACCATAGCTAGCCTGGGAAACAGAAGCCTGACCTAGAAATCAAGCTCAGACTCCTGCAGAGTGGTGTGTACTATAGTGGATCAAAAACTGGTTGAAAGATAGAAAACAGAGAGTAGGGCTAAATGGCCAGATTTATCAATGGAGAAAAGTGAATAATGGAGTACCCCAGGGATCTGAGCTGGGCCCGCTGCTTTTTAACATATTAATAAATGACTAGGGGATGGGAATAATGAGTGAGGTGATCAAATGTTCAGATGACACAAAATTATTCAAAGTTGGTAAAACACAAGAGGATTGTGGAAAATTGCAAGAGGACCTTAATAGGTTCGAAGACTGTCTGCTCAAATGTCCACATTAAATTCTATCTGCTAAGTGCAAAGTTATGCATGTAGGGAAGAACAACCCAAACTATGGTTACACAATACAAGGTTCCACATTAGGAATCACCACTCAGGAAAATGATTTAGTCATCATCGTGGATAACATGTTGAATCCCTCTGCCCAGTGTGCAGCCATGGCTAAGAAAGCAAATAAAATGCTAGGAATCATAAGGACAGGAATGGAGAATAAAACAAAGGATATTATAATGCCTCTGTATTGTTCCATGGTGCAACTGCACCTTGAATATTGTGTGCAACTCTGGTCGCCATATGTTAAAAAGGATATAGCGGAATTAGAAAGGTGCAGAGAAAAACCACCAAAATGCAAAGGGAATGGAAGGATACCCTTTTGAGGAAAGGCTTAAAAGGTTAGTGCTCTTCAACATGGAACAAAGATGGCTGAGGGGAGATACAGTAAGATAGAGATCTATAAAATAATGAATGGAGTAGAATGGGTAAAGATAGATCTATTGTTTACTCCTTCAAAAAGTAGAAAGACTAGGGACATGCAATGAATCTACAGTACAATGTAGCACATTTAAGACTAATCAGAGAAAATATTTTTTCACTCAACGCATACTCAAACTCTGGAATTTATTACTGGAGGATATTGTAAAAGCTGTTAGTGTAGCTGGGTTTTAAAAAGATTTGGAAAAGTTGCAGGAGGAAAAATCCATAAACCATTGTAACCATTATTAAAAAAGACCAGAGAAATCCACTGCTTACCCCGGGATGGGCAACGTTGAATCTGTATACCTTTTTGGGAACCCAACTTGTGACCTAGATTGGCCACTGCTGGAAACAGGATACTGGGCTTGATGGACCTTGGTCTGACCCAGTATGGCATCTCTTATGTTCTGTATGCAGTGCTACTTTTGAGTCATCATTTTGAGACTTTCTGCTTACTAGACGGCATATGTGTTATTCCAAAAAGTTATGGAACATATCACAAAACTCACATTTTTGGGGTTCTTTAATAAGAGGAGATAACAACATTCATAAATGTCAGCGTTGGTAGTCATTTAGCTATTGACAACATATGTGTCTAAATGTCCTCTTACAAAATACTAACCAGCATAAAAGTGTGTATGTTGTTTACATGGCATGTGGGTGTGCAATGGACAGAGTTTGGGCAGAGTACTGGTGATGTGAGCAGACATGCATATTGGGGTAATTTTAGAAGCCCAATTCATGCTTTGGATGTCCATAAATGGACATAGAGACATCCAAAGCACAAAGACTGTCTCCATAGCCATTTTAGAAGCCAGCATAAGGACATCTGAACAGGAGAGTGGAAGAGGCATGGCTGGGGAGTTGACAGGAAGTGTGGTTAGCATTTTCCCAGGGAGCAGGAGATCTCAGCCTGATCACAGAAACATCCAGCATCATGTCTAATTTTAGACCTGCTCCCAAGGCTTGTTTTAGCTGAAAAACCACCAGTGTAGAGAAGAAAGCACTCTATCATCCTCAGCATTCAGCACAATGTCAACTATAACAGCAGTGGGATTTGAACCCTAAGCTGCCCTGTTCTTAATGTACTACTCTAACCATTATGCTGTTGTAGACAACTTGGTTCTGAAATACTCTTCTGGGGATGTTTAAGTAGATACTCTGCAGATGTCCCTATCAGGCACTTCCACCTTGGTGAAATCACATCTACCTGAACATGCCTGCATTTTTTCCAGACATTCTGGCTTAGACATCCCAGATTGCGCTTGGCCAGATCTTCTAAAAGTCCTCTCATTGATTATAAAATATGGCGATTTTCGTGCATACTAGCAAAAATTAGACACAGCCATTTACACCAGATCTAGGACTGGTATAAGTGATCTTGTTTTAATTTTAGGCACAATCTCTACCACTCACACTATTATTTGATAAAAAGACAAAACGGTGCCTACTTGTCTTTATAAAATTGTCAAAAGCATATTTTAACGAACCTAAATTAAGCCAACGTGCCATGTTATAGTAACAAAGTAAATGACGGCAGATAAAGACCAGCAAGGTCTATCTAGTCCGCCCAGTAAGGTGGCTAAAGTGTAGAGCTGCACCTGCCGCTCTGGGCAGGTTACTTCCCTCTATGCCTTTACCTAAGGTTGTACCTGCAGCTCCAGGCAGGTTACCCCTCTCTATTTATGAAGTTATTTACGTTTGCTTTGATTCCATCCTTGTGCTTTATAGATCCGTTGTGTCTGTCCCATGCCTTTTTGAATTCCGTCACTGTTTTTGCTCCCATCACCTCCTTTGGGAAGGCGTTCCAGGGCTTTCTGTGGAAAAAGTATTTCCTGATGTTGCTTTTACGTTTGGATCCTTGCAACTTCATTTCATGTTCTCTAGTTCTACAGCTTACCCATCTTTGAAAAATATTTGTTTTTTCATTAGCGCCCTTTAAGTATTTAAACATCTGTATCATATCCTCTCTTCTAGGGTATACATATTTAGGTCTTCAAGTCTTTTTTCATATGCGTTCTGGAGCAGATCCCATATCATTTTGGTGACCTTCCTTTGAACCATTTCAAGTCTTTTTATATCCTTTGCAAGGAGCTGTCTCCGAAAATGAATACAATACTACAAGTTAGGTCTCACCAATGACCTGTACAGGGATACTAATACCTTCTTCTTTCTGCTGGTTATTTCTTTCTGTCTGCAACCTACCATCCTTCTGGCTTTAGCCACCACTTTGTCACACTGCTTCGCCAATTTGAGATCCTCAGATGTTATCACCCAGGTCCTCTCTTGATCCGTACACATTAGCCTCTCCTCCCTTATCGCATACAACACCTTTGGGTTTCTGCATCCCAAGTGCATCACTCTGCACTTCTTTGCATTAAATCTTAATTGCCAAGCAATTGACCAGTCTTCTAATTTTTATAGATCTGTTCTCATGTCTCCTCTCTCCGAAGTGACCACTCTATTGAAATCTTCGGGCCAACTGCAAAAAGGCAAGCTTTTTCTTTTAACTCTTTGGCAATATCACCCACAAAGACACTGAACAGTATCAATCCCAGGACCGATCCCTGAGACACTCCACTACTTACCCTCCTTTCTTCAGAGTTCTATTCACCACTGCCCTCTGTATTCCATCAGTCAACCAGTTCTTGATCCAGTTCACCACCTTGGGATCCATCCCCAGGCTGCTCAATTTATTCACAAGCCTCCCATGAGGAACGGTATCAAAGGCTTTGCTGAAATCTAAGTAGACAACATCCACCACATGCCCTTGATGTAGTTCTCTGATCACCTAGTCAAAGAAATCAAATTTGTTTGGCACAATCTTCCTTTGATAAAGTCATGTTGCCTTGGATATCGCAAACCGTTGGCTTCCAGAAAAAACACTATCCTTTCTCTCAGTAGTGTCTCCGGTACTTTTCCCACCACAGAGGTAAGGCTTACTGGCTTGCGGCTTGCCAACTCTTCTCTGTTGCTACTTTTTTGAAGAAGGACCATGTCAGCCCTTCTCCAATCCCACGGTACCTCCCCAGCCTCTAGGGATCTATTAAACACATCATTTAAAGGTCCTGCCAAAACCTCCCTGAGCTCCTTCAGTATCTTGGGATGTATCTGATCTGGTCCCATGGCCTTGTCCACTTTCAATTTTGCAAGCTGTTCATAAACATCTTCTTCCATGAATGGCTTTACATCTGCTCCATTCTCCTTCTTATCTTTGTCAGTCATGTGTGGCCCTTCTCCAGGATTTTCTTTTGTGAACATGGAACAGAAGCATTTGTTTAGCAATTACACTTTTTTGTTATCCCTCACAGGTGTAGCATTTTCTTTCTACTAATAGACACAGGTCTGCAAAAAATTATTTTTCAAGAGCTGTTTTGGTTAATCCACGTAATCTTTATGTTGTTTGGTGCGCTGAATCCGAAAATGACCTCCATTTTGTCATAGGACATCAGGTTTCCTGACAATTTAGGTAATAATGTTAAATAAGGCAATACCTCAAAATAAATGGAAATAGACTTATAAAATTAAAGTTTTATTACAATATTTTATTACAAATTTTATTACAAAGTTTTATTACAATATTAATTAATAGCAATTTGAAAAATCTTTTTTTGAACTGAAATGAGCTCACCTACACACACTAAACTTGATTCTTCTTCCTTGTGAGGCTCTTCTTGGTGCATTTACGCTTGTGAGTAGCATCTGGAATGTCTCTCTGAAGCATCCAACAGTAGTCTGCCATCATTGTAATGCTCCATTTTCCCTGGTATCTCCTTTCCATCTCTTTAATGTCTTGGTGGAATCGTTCACCTTGTTCCTCACTCACAGCTCCCAAATTTTCAGGAAAATAGTCAAGGTGGGACTGGAGGAAATGCACTTTCAAACTCATCAGGCAACCTAAAGCTTGAAATGCTTTCAGCATTCGTCCGACGATCTTTTTGTAGTGAGGATCTTTGTTATTGCCTAAAAATTTCTGTATGACTTCTTTAAATGCAACCCACCCTTCTTTTTGAGGATCTGTCATGGTATTGACAAACTCTTGATCAACTATAAGCCTTCTAATGTCTGGTCCGACGAACACACCTTCCTTCAATTTTGCCTCCGACAGGCCTGGAAATTTGGTGACCAAGTATTTGAAGCATTCTCCATCTCTTGGAAGTGATTTTACGAATTGCTTCATCAATCCCAATTTTATGTGGAGAGGTGGTAGAAGAACTTTATGGGAAGGTACCAGAGTTTCTCGGAGGACATTTTTTTCGCCGACTGTTAGCACCCTCAGCTGCCAACTCTTCTTGGTCCAGTGATTTTGTCGGTCTCGACTGTCCCATAGACACAGAAAACAAGGGTATTTGGTATACCCAGCTTGTTGCCTGAGCAGCATGCACAAGACCTTCAAGTCCCCACACACTTGCCAACCATGGTCTTCATATTTAAGTTTATGAAGAACCAATTCCAAGTTCTCGTAGGTTTCCTTCAAGTGTACGGAATGACCTACAGGTATGGAAGCATAAAAACCGTTGTGGAGTAAAACTGCTTTGAGACTTGTTTTTGAAGAATCTATAAAAAGACACCATTGCTCTGAATCATATTGGATTTTAAATTGACCCATCAGACCTTCGACATAGATGCAATAAACCAACTTGTCTTCCTGGGCGAAGTAAGGAACGAACTCCTTTTCACGATGTCTGAACCATGAAGATGACACTCCTGGCAACAATAAATTCCTGCTTTTCAGCCTTGATCCGAGTAACTGAGCGGCACCTTTGGGAAGATTCAAGTCTCTTACCAAATCATTCATCTCCTCCTGAGAAAACAATTTTGGTCTTGTATCATCTTC
This sequence comes from Ichthyophis bannanicus, assembly GCA_033557465.1. Lineage (NCBI taxonomy): Eukaryota > Metazoa > Chordata > Amphibia > Gymnophiona > Ichthyophiidae > Ichthyophis > Ichthyophis bannanicus. Next base: position 349,534,195 of record CM066032.1, read on the forward strand.
AAAGTCAGAACTTGATTCGTCATCTGGTTCAGGTATGACTTCGCCTTCATCGGAGCTAGGTATCTCTTCCAAGGTAGCAGGGGGCTTGGGTACTGGTATATCTGTGCCATGGGGGATGGGACGAATTGCCGAGTGAAGATTGGGGTATGAAATGGAATGCTTCCATTTGGAATTAAACCCTTTTACATCGCATGAACAAAAGTAACAGTCGTCACTATGGTTCTTTTGCTCTTGCTATACCATAGGAATCCCATAACGGAAAGATTTTTTCTTACCCTTGAACCAGTTTCAGAGGTCCTCAATACACCGTTTGCACACTTTATGAGGTGCCCAGACTTTATCTTGATCTCCAATTTTTAGTCCAAAGTATGCAAAGTATACTTTTTTTCACAAAGTCTGTAATATTCTGCTGTTGCTTCAACACTGTATATTCACCACAGATGAAACAGAAACTGTCTGGCGAATTAATACACTTTCGCGGAGCCATAACATAACGGTTGAAGAATGACGAGCTAACACGAATTGCGATGAAAAAGTGTGAACAGCCTAGAACCAAGAACCTGATGATGATTCGTGCACAAGTGTGGCATGCAGGAGAGAGCAGCTCTGTGTCTGTACACGAGACATCACAGTGCTGGCCACGCCCCCCCTGCACTGACCGGAGCTGCTACTATCTGCCCTGTGTCTCCCTCCCACTGGATTCTTCAGGAAAGATTAACCCCTTCTACCATTAGAAGCACGGACTTAAAACTTGCTTAGTTTATGTATATATTGCTGACCATCAGATTTACAGTGCTATATTATTTTTTACATAACTCGGACAACCCCTTTAAGGTTTTTTTGGCATTTTATATCTTAAATGCACTTATGTGAATTAATTAATAGTAATTTGAAAAACTTTGATAAATTTGAAGACAATTTTGCATGTTGTGGCAAATCATGACGTCTAGGAGTTTTTTCAATATTTTATTTGTTTTCAGCACACCAAAATACATGGAAATTAGATGAAAATAATCAAACAGCTTTTTAGTCGCAGACCTGTGTATAGTCTTTCAGAGCCTTAGAATTTAAGGCAGAATTGTGTGCACCTGGAGTCTTCAGCATCAGCAACATTACTGTGCCCAGATAGTCTAAATCGTCCAAATAAATCTCCTCTTTAGCTAATGGCTAACATAAATATTAGACAGGAAACAGCTTTGTAGCTTTTAAGACTCAAATGAATACAATAGATGTTCACTTCGAACTGGCATGCTCCTCTTTAGTGTTTGATAGTGCCTGCTTAAACAGAGAGCAACGGAAAACAGGGTCCCACTGATCTGAGCCGTCCTTTTGACGAACCAGTCTGAAATGCATCTCATCCTTTCCCTCCAACATGTTTTGAAGTATTTGAACTACACAGAAAGAAATGGAAAACTAGGCTTTGACTTGCCGGCCTCAGGTACCGTAACAGGGTAACATGCTTTTGCAGCATAAAGAACTTTGAAACTTCCATACTTTTTAAAAAATATTATTACATTGTTTTTGGTAAATACAGAACAAATAGCATCTAAGTTATCAAAGGCCAGCCTCAATATTGAAAAATGACTGAAAACATGCAGTTGAAAAAATGTAATTTTTTAAAAAATAGAATGTCTTAGAGCTGAGTAGCAAAACCTCATTCCGCTTAAGTGCAAAGATTGTTGACTGAAAGAGAATTAGTCCTGCCGTGATGGTTATGAAGCCCACAATCTTTCCCTGCCTCAGCTTTCCTGCACTCCATGCATCTGTTTCGTAAGCATTACACTTCATTTTTCCTGACCTATAATGGGAGTAACTTTCAGAGGCCTCCGTCATTGTAGTGAATGCAGGCTCTTCTAAAGCATGCACATTGCACCTTATTTCCAAAGGGAAGCAACTCGCTTTGAATATTAATGGTGGGGGCAAATACAATGACAGAATTCAAAATGGCATGGGACAGACACAGTGGATCCCTATAGCAACAGGATAAAATCAAAATAAACGTAACTATCTAATTTCTCAGCAAATAGGGGTGCCCTACACGGAGCGGTGGGTTCACCCCTAAAGAAAGACATGGGGATGGGTTACCTGCACGGAGCGGCAGGTGCAACTACTCTTGCCACCTTGCTGGGCAGACTAGATGGACCATACTGGTCTTTATCTGCCGTCATTTACTATGTTACTATGTTAATTAAACTCAGCATAGAAACAGAGGAAATGATGGTGACATTAAGTGCAGCCATGCTACAAGGAGTCAGGTAGTACAGCCGCTGCCCGAAGGTGTTTAAACACCTCCCCCGCCCTCCACTCATGTGGCCAAATCCTCCTCCCATTTCATCCTCCCCCTCAATAACAAGACCCCACCCAATCAGCACCTCCCAATCCAATCACCCCCACAATCATCTCCTCCTCCACAGTACCCCCTGATATGATGCCCCCGATCTTTACTACTACTTATCATTTCTATAGTGTCCAGCTCCACATAACTTAACAATCTATTTAAGAGAGCAAACAAGGAAAAGGGTAACTTTATAAGAGAAATGATTAAAACACACATGAGTGTTAAACAGGAGAATAAAAGGGCCAGGATCAAGAGCAACCTTAAAGAGATGGGTTTTAACCCTATATTTGTACAGGATCAGAATGGAGCCTGATGTACTAACTCAGTCTATTCCGGGCATACAACGAAGCAAGGTGTCTGGAGTTGGCAATAGAAAAGAAGGGCACAAATAAAAGCCATTTCCCAAGGAGGCATGTAGGGAAAGATTAGAGGAGAGGTAATTACATCTGAATGTGATAGCTGAGCATTGGAGAGGAAGGGATGGATCATCCTGAGTGATTAAATTTTACCACTTTCATGGAGACTTCGATCAAGGGGTCATCAATAGAGCACATTAGTGGCCTCCTTTGTTTCAGTCTTGGAGATGGAGAGAGTGTTAAAATTGGTGTTTGAAAACAGATTTGTTTATTTCATGGTGGTAAAATATATCGTTACCAGGGCATCACACTTGACAATCATTTTGACTTCAAAGAACACGTAAAGAACATCACCAAGTCCATCTACAATAAAATCATGACCTTAAGGCACCTAAGACCACTACTAGCCCCGGACGACTTCAGAACTATTTTCCAGACACTCGTAATTCCACATTTCGATTATGCAAACATCATCCTGCACGGTCTCCCTAAGAGCACCCTCAACCCTCTTCAGATGGCCATGAATGCAGCAGCTCGCATTCTCTGCGGCATCTCCAGAAATGATCACATCACGCCCATACTTATGGAATTACACTGTCTACCGCTGCACAGCAGACTCTCCTATAAGACGCTACTCCTAATCTTTAAAGCAATTAACCGGCTATCTCCTTCACCCCTCTCCGCTCTCCTCACCATCACCCCCAATAACAGGTTGAGAAGGTCAGCAGCCGGGGCGGAGCCTGATGTCCAGCGGGTAGGACGCTTTGCGTTGAAGCTCCCGAGAGGCCTACTTAGAATCCTGACTTAATACCTATACAAATTTACTATTTTGCTCCGAGCTGACCGGGGCACCTCGGGGGGGATGGCGGCCCATAAACCAGCGCGCTTGGACTTCGGGTCTCCTTCTTCTTCTCACGGAAAACGCTCCAAAACAGAGGTGTCCTCCCCACAGAAGATGGTTCCATTTCGTGAAAACCCCGAAATGCACCTGGAGATTTTGGAAGAAATTCGCGGCGTGAAGGAATTGGTGCAGTCCAATGGAGAAGCGCTTCGAGCCATGCGAGAAGACTTTGGAGTGCTCCAGGACCGACTTGAAAGTCTTTCATTACGGCAGGACAACATGGCGGGGGTCCTCGACTCGCACGAGGTGCGCTTGGGCAAACTGGACAAGGCTGAGCGCCAGATACAGAATCTTCAAAAGGAGTTAGAAGATAGCAATAATCGAGCCCGTCGCAACAATGTGCGGCTCCTCGGAATGCCGGAGGGGGTGGAAGCAGGAGATATAAGAGAATTTTTGCTCAAAACTCTTCCCTCCTTGCTGAAGATCACTTTTCACAGAGAACTGGAAATCGATCGAGCACACCGTGTTCCTGCCCACATGGCGCTCAACCGCACGACCCCCCGGCCTATTATCTTTAGCTTGCTACGATATCAACAAGTGGAACAAATTCTACATGCTGCCCGAACGAATCATCATTTGGAATTTGAAGGTCGTAAGGTCTCCTTCTTTCCTGATTTGGCAAAGCCTACCGTTGACCGTCGGAAGAAACTCCTTGCTTTTCGCCCTCGACTTCAACAGCTACAGGCTCGTTTTGGCCTGTTGTATCCAGCGAAGCTCCGAGTGACTCTCCACAACCAAACCAGGACGTTCGAAGATCCTGATCTACTATCAACATTTTTAGACTCCAAAGAAGCAGAGCAGATGCGCTAATCCCAAATCTTGGACTCTTATCTGCCGGCTCTATCCGCCATTTTGAAGGGCCCGATGCGGCGGTCATAGCCAAGCACAGCAATAGCCTGGACTTTCTTTCTTTCTCTATATGACTTTTGTTTTTTGGTCTCCTATCCCTTCATGATGTGTGCCTCGGTCGGATTCGGAGCACGCACAGTCCTACAGGTTATGTGTTTTTTCAATTCCGGCCTTCTCTGGGGTTTCTCCCCGCAGACACATGGTCGCCAGTAATTTTGGGGTTTTGCTTCTCCTCTACCGTACTGCAGTTTTCTTTGTTAATGTGGGGCGCTTCATTGTATTATAATAGCCTATATTTCCTATGTCATATGTACAGCCAGATACAGTCAGTTTGAGGGACATAGTGAAATTATGTGTGCTATCATGCTCAGAATTCTTAACTTTTCTGAATGGCCTTATGTAAAATCTTATCATTCACCGTCAACGGCATTAATGGTCCACTCAAAGGAAAGAAAATCCTTAGCTATCTCAGCCATGAGCATGTTGATTTAGTGTTTCTTCAGGAAACGCATTTAAACTCTGCTGAAACACTGAAACTCAATGCTAAGCCTCACATGGTAGCCGCCTATTCTCCCACCGTTTCCAAATGGTACGGGATAGCCATTCTGGTTAGGAAGTCTTTGCACGCTACTGTACCTGATATTAGCGCTGACAAGGAGGGTAGATGGGCCCGTGTACACCTTGAGGTTGGAGATAGTGAATTCACGTGTATTTGCATTATGCCCCGAATGTGGACAATCCTGCTTACTATGCAAGTATTGCACAGTTGGCCTTGGCCTCTGCCAATGCTCCATTAATACTTGGTGGCGATTTTACTCAAGTGTTCCCTCAATCTTTTCTTTTCAAACAAGGTGCTCGTTGGTTGGAAGATCCAGTACCGAGTAGACCTGTGTGGCTAGATATAGAAGCGGGCCTTTGCAAACCGATTCCTCTTACCTTTCTCCCTGGTATGACTCTCCCATCAGACTCTCACTATCCACCAATGCTTTTAGACACTTTAGGTGCCTTTAATACTCTTATGCAATCTTTAGACTCCCGACTCTGGTCGGTGCAACTTTAGCATCGCCTTCGGAGCACTAGAGGACTCCCGCCATCGGCATTCTCTACATAAGGTTGATTGGAGACTTTCCGATCTCTCGGTAGTTCACCGAGGTGTAGCATCCACTTTTACTAAACCTTATGTAATGCTATAACTAGAGATACCCCTATAGCGTAGACAGTATGGGAGAGAGAATTGCATGTGACTTTGACCTCGGAGCAATGGAGCCTTATCTGGAGTAGAGGGACACGGGTTCCCGATCCGCCTCACTCACTCAGGCCCTCTTCTTTCTAGCCCACCGGTGTTTTTACACTCCTCACAGATTAGACAAATGGAACACTACTCAGGGCAATGGTTGCTGGACACGTCCTGCGGCCATTGGTTCTTTGCCTCATGTTATACATGAATATCCCGCACTACAGTATTACTGGCGTCGGGTCTGGGGCCGTATTCAGTCTATCTCGCACTCTCAGGAGCCCCTTTCTTGGGGGATAGTGGGACTTCGCCCAGTTGCGGGGATCCCCTCTCTCCCAAAAATGGCTTATCTCCTTTCGAACTTTACGCTTGGCATTGCTACTTCCCTAATTAAGTAATACTGGAAAATTCGCTCCCATCAGAGCCCCAATGAATGGTGGAATCATGCTTGTCTTTACAGTAAATATGAACAAATACCTCGTCTGTTCGCTTCCTCCGTTCAGACTCCTTCTCATTGGTCTCAATGGAAGATGCTCAATGACTATGTACATTTTGCTAAATGCTCTCATCTGACTGTCTAACTTTGTATATATCTCTGTCCCATGATCATGCTGTATTGTAGATACTCTTTTGATCGTTTGATGTATAATCACTGTTAATTGGAAGCGCTCACATGCTGATATAACCGGGTAGAGAAGAAGCATCGGGGTGGGGGGTGATGGGTTTACTTTTCCTTATTGTATACTTGTTTTGTCTCTTTTGGTGTGTTGTTTCTTTTGTTTGTTGCAAAATGAAAATAAAAGTTTAAAAAAAAAAAAAAAAAAGAGAAGGTCAGCAGCCTCCAACATGCTTACTGTACCCCTTGAATCTACAAAATGCAATCATTCAACCAGGAACAGATCCTTTGCATTCTACGCCCCGAGATGCTGGAATGACCTCCCCTCACACATTCGATCAATTAGCGACCTTTCACAATTTAGAAAAGCCCTAAAGCATCATTTATTTCTCCTTCATTTTGCCCATCCTAACCCTACACATCCACCCAGCACACCTCAACTCTCTCACCCAAACTCTGCCTCTCCCACAACCTGACTTTGATCACCATGTGAGGCATACTTCACAGACCTCTTAATCTATTAACCATTGCATTATGAATACTAGCTTGTAATATAAACTGTAAATAGTTTTCAATAACCTTGTTATTGATGTGTATATAGTCTCCCTGTTTTTCAGACCAAGTTTAGCTATCCTGTTACAATGTAAGCATTATGATCACTTGTTCTGATGCAGTTTTTTTTTCAATAAGTTTATTTTCGATTATCCAATACACCAAACATGAAACAAAACATACATAACAATACAGTATAACAAAGGTAACAAAACCCCTACCAACCCCCGCCCCCCCCACCCCCTCCTCCAAGGTACGCTATTACAATGATTACACTCAAGAGCAATTATAGCATACAGGGCAAGTTAAGAGTATCACAGTCCAAAACATAGAGGCTATTGAGACCAGAACCGTTACCTCTACACTTTCGCAGCTTGCACAAAATCATTAAGCAGTCTCCACTTAGGACAGTTGGAGCTGACACGAGGTGCCCCTTTCTGAAGCATTTGTTCGTACTTGCTATACAGACAAACATGATTCCACCATTCTTGCATATGTAAATTTGAAGTACATTTCCAATTACGCATGATCAAATGTATTGCTAGCCCCATCATGAAGTCTAAAAGAAAATAACCATCCCTATGCAAAGAGGGAAGTCTAGCTATAGACCTCAAGGCAATGGCCTGCCAGGTGAGGGGTTCCTGAAAGTGAAGAATACCCTGTATCTGAGCCCAAACTTGTGTCCAGAAAAGTTGCATGCCCGGGCAATCATACACCATGTGAATCAGGGTGCCTGGCTGACCTTGACAAGTCCAACAGAGAGCACTGGCACTGCGATCCCACTTCGCAACCTTGACCGGGGTATAGAAGCCACGATGCGCAAAAAAGAAAAAGGTCTGGGTAACCGAAGCCGACTTAGACACTCGGATTTGTTTACCCCAGAACCTCTCCCACTGTTGCGTGGACAAAGTCATCCCAGTCTCGCGCTCCCACTGTTGCTGAACTGCACAGGGTGCTGGGCTTCCAAGTTGACCCATCCCTTTATAGTAGCAGGCCGCTACGCCAGGTACTTGCACTATCTCATGTACCAGCTCAGCCACCCCCTGCTCCCCTATCCCATCCCGGGGATCCAGCAGTGCACTTCGTAAACAGTGTTTAAGTTGCAGCCACTGGAAGTAAAACTTAGGCGGCAAGCCAAACTCCTGCTGTAGCTCATTAAAGTCTTTCCAATGGGTATTCTTAAAGAGCTGGTTAACATTCCAAATGCCCCGGAGATACCACTGACTCCACTTTATGGTTTTCCTCTGAATTTTGAAGCGGGGATTGTACCAGATAGGTAATCGGGCGACCGGGCAAAGATTCGGGCCACAGGCGTGAATAAAGGAACCAAAAGCCTCAAGAGTATCAACTATCATGTAAGGATATTGTGCACACCGTCGGAGCTGCATACCCGGAAGGAACCTCAAGGGGATTGGATTCATCAATTTTTCTTCAATGTCCAACCAAACCGGCCTGCTGGCTACACCACCCTCTAGCCATCGAGACCCCTGTTGTAAGAGGAAGGCTCTGTGATAGAGTTGGAAGTCTGGGAAGCGAACCCCGCCCTGCTCCCGACTATGCTTCAGTTTCCATAAGGCAATCCTCGGGACCTTTCGTTTCCAGAGGAATTGACTAAGCACACGTTCAACCTTCCGGTATGCTTGCTCCAGGAAGAGACAAGGCACCATTTCTAGGATATAGTTGATTTTCGGAACAATCATCATTTTGATGGTCTCAAGCCGCCCCCACCAAGAGAGTACAAGCGGAGACCATTTCAGGGTCAGATCCCGGGCGATAGAGAGTATCACAGCAGAGTTGAAACAAACAGTTTCCTCAAGGGGATAGCGATAGTGGACCCCCAAATACTTAATCATATTTGATTCCCATATGAATGGGAAATTGATCAGATCCTCCTTAAACATCCATCGGTTCAATGGGAAAGCGACTGATTTGGTCCAATTGATTTTATATCCAGAAAGCTGCGAGTAGCAATCAATCTGATCCAAGACCTTGGAGACTGAGTCAGGAGAGATGAACAACAGGAGATCGTCCGCGTACGCTGACAGCTTGATTTCTGTACCCGCAATTTTAATACCCTTGATCTCCGAGGACTGCCTTATGATAAGGGCTAGGGGCTCCAGCGCTAAGTTAAACAGCATAGGTGATAGTGGGCAGCCTTGACGGGTACCGCGAAAAAGCTGAAACTGTTGTGATCGCGTGCCGTTGACACAAATGCTTGCCGACGGGTTCGTATACATTACCTCTAAGAAGTTAAGGAAACCTGTTCCAAATCCAAACCACCGGAGAGCAGACATCAAAAAGGGCCATTCGAGCCGATCAAAAGCTTTCTACGCATCTAGGGAGAGTCCCACGAAGAGCTGAGCCATGTCTTCCGCGCCCGCTAAGATGTGACAGAAAAGGCGACCATTGTCTGCAGTAGACCGACCCGCAATAAAGCCACACTGATCAGAGTGGATCAAGGAGTGCATCTTCCCCGACAAACGAGAGGAGAGGACAGTCGCATAAATCTTATAATCCACGTTTAAGAGAGATATGGGCCGATAGTTAGCCGCCTGTTGTGGGTCCCGTCCTGTCTTTTCAAAAACCACCACGTTCGCAGTAGCAAAGGCCCCTGTTAGCGGTTTGGTCGCTACTACGTTTTGGAAATACTGGCACAGAAAAGGAACTAGATCTTTGCTAAAAGTTTTATAAAATTCCGTAGGAAGTCCGTCAGGGCCCGCAGCTTTACCCGAAGCCAGTGAAGAAATTGCACTCGCAATCTCCGCTGATGAGAAAGGTAGATCTAACTCTGCTTTCATGTCATCACTCAACACCGGTCGCTGAATGCCTGAAACTAACATATCAAAATCTTCCTTCGAGAATTCCTGCTCTGACGTATATAAATGCTTATAGAATTATTTAAAAATTTCAGCAATCTCAGGATCCCGTACAGCCACCCCAGACCCCTGTAGCTCTCGGAGAGCTACGACTCGTTTAGCTTCTCGCTGCCCTTTTAGTGCACAGGCTAGTAACCGGCCCGCCTTATTCCCTTCTCGGTAATACGTTCCCTGTTTTACTTTAATGCTACGGGTGGCTTCCGTAGATAAGAGCATGTTAAACTGGAACCGAAGCCTCTGGAGCCGTAACAAGATACAAGGGTCTGAGCGCTGAGTTAGCAGTCGTTCCCCTACTTTGATCTGCCGCTCTAGATCGACCAATTGCTGCTTGCGCTGTCTCCTCAAGCGGATGCTAAAACTAGTTATCACCGCCCGTATCGCTGCTTTGAACCCTTCCCACCAGGCCCATCCAGTTGTATCTTGCAATGAGTTAAATTGAAAGTACTCAACTATAGCAGCTTTAATCTCTAAGCAGAATTCTTGGTTATCGAGAAGGGTTCGATCAAAAGCCCAAGTGCTGGAATCAACTCCTGACGGCTCATCCTGCAGTACCATAGAGATGGCAGCGTGGTCCGAGACATGCTTGGGGCGAATAGCTGTCGCAACCACTCTGGGGACTAGCTCCTTTGACACCAGAAAAAAATCTATCCTCGATTGGGAAGAATGAGGGGGCGAGAAATACGTGAACTCTAAGTCCGAAGGATGACAGAGTCTCCACACATCAACCAGTGCAAGGTCCTTGACGAGAGAGGCCAGCATGAAATGGCCCTTGGAAAATTGAGAAGTACGCGGCGGACGTCTATCAATCAGTGGGTCAAGTACCTGACTAAAGTCCCCACCGATAATCAACGGCTGCCTGCTATTAAGGTGTATTGCCTCAGCCAGTGTAGCAAAAAAATTAGGGTCATCAGCATTGGGGGCATAAAGACATATAATATCTAACTCCCCTCCTTTAACCTGGAGTAAGGCCCTGGTCCACCTTCCTTCAGCATCCGATCGGGTGTGCACAATATTCGCTTTTAAGGACTTCCGAGCAAGGATGGCTACCCCATTCTTTTTCCTAATTGCAGAGGAATAGGCAATCACCACAAAGGGCTTTATACTGAGTTTTAAGGTCTCCAATAAATTTAAATGTGTTTCCTGCAGCAGCAAGATGTCAGCTCTCTCATGTCGAGCGTATTCTATAATCTTTTTCCATTTGATTGGGTTATTCACCCCTTTGACATTCAAGGAAAGTATTTTACAGGAAAGCATTAGGTAATACATATATATGATCCATATTGGAGTCTAAAACAGGCATCAAATCTAATAAGAAGCATCCTGTCGGCCTAACATAGCCCAAACAGCACCCACCAACCCATGATAGTGCCCTAACATCAAAAAAATATATCACAAGCATTAGTTTATTAAATGCGTACCCTGGAGGAGCGGCTACATCCCCAGAAATCGTTGGGAAGCTGACCCCAAACAGAATAGGCCCGAGAAACCCAACCCCAAAGATCTACTCAGAGTAAACAGCACCGTTGTATTGCTACACGCAGCTCTCACTCCAGTTAGAATCCCTCTCCCACTCCATATAACTGACCCACTACCTCTAACATGTTAGATACAGACAACAGCAACATTTTATTATCAAGTAACTTAGGTACCCTCTCAACCCCTCAGGGCAGAGTCCTTCACTATGATGTAGGGCTCTCCATCTCCGGACACGTGGGCACGCTACTGCCCTTTTCTTCGCTAGATCCCTCAGCGCATCTGAGCAACTTCTTTGTCTTCCAGGTACGCGATAAGGCTGTCCGGATCATCAAACGATCTCGTTTGATTGTGAAGGGTTACACACATCTTAGCAGGATACATGATGCCGAAACGTGCCTGGAGTTGTTGTAGGCGCGGCCTGAGCACCAAAAATGTTTTTCGCCGATCGACCGTTGCCTTTGCCAGATCCGGGTAAAAGGACAACTTGCTCCCTTCAAAATCGATAGGTGCCCGTTTCCGCGCCGCCTCCATGATCTGTGATATCTGAGGATATCGGAGAAGCCTGAAGATGATAGGCCGTGGCATCCTCGTGTGAAGCGTGGCATAAGAGGGGACCCGGTGAGCGCGATCTATTTCCAGATCTTTCTCAAACACTATCTTCAGGACCGAGGGGATCAGTTTAGCCAGGAAGGTGATCATATCATTACCTTCCGCCCCTTCAGGGATGCTCAGCAGCTGCAAGTTATTTCTCCGGGCACAATTGTTGCCATCTTCCACGTCGCGCTGCAGGACTCGAAGGTGCTTTTCTAATTTGCTCACCACTTCCAGTCGGGCCCCATGTGCCGCCAAGATGCCTTCCACTTTCTCTTGCCGCAACGAGATTCCCTCGATTTTGCTTTGCAGCGCGGCTATATCTTCGTGGACGATGTTCAGAAAGTCCCCGTTAGCTTTAACCAAGTCCTTTACCCCACGGATCTCCTTTAGCAGTTCTTGAAAGGCTTCAGGCCCCTCACCGGCAGGTGCCATTTTCTGAGGAGAGGGGGGTTCCATTTTAGAGCGTTTCACGCTGGCATTTGTTGCGCCCGAATAGTCAAGGCGTGTTGGCTTGGGTCCCGACATGTTTGGGAGCCCCATGGTATTATCGCAAGGTCTCCTGGTGCCGCTACTCGAGAGTTCTACAAGGATTCTTGGCGGGTTTCAGCTGAGCCTCCGCGTTATGCGACCATTCCGTTCGGCAGCAAGCTCCGCCTTCCCCCTGATGCAGAGTTTTTTTTGTTATCTGTAAACCGCACTGATACTGAAAAGCGCGGTATATAAGAGTGAATGAATAAATAAATAAATAAAATAAATAAATATGCTTTTCCAGATGAAGGAATGAGCTTTAGCTTTGGGTATGGGGTTTTTACCCTTGTAAGGATGTTATTAAGTAGAGAGGGAAAATGTATATGTTCACAGAATCTTCTCATTTAATTTACTTAATTCAAAGCAAGGAGGATAGCTCCAGTGTGAATTAAAGAACATTCTTGTTTAGGACTAGCTTCTGATGGCTCTTAGGGAGTCAAGGATGTGAAGGCTTATTTTAGATAGGTTGCAGAGAGGAGAATGAAGACATCCAGGTCAGGATATAGAAAATTGCCACTGTACTTCAAACAGGATGTGCTAAATGCAGATCCTCTTGTAAAACATGTATAAGGCCATTGCAGGAGTACAAATCAATCCAGTGTAAAAAGCTGCATGTGGAGAAAACAGTTTCCAGCTTTTCCCCAAAAGTGCACGGGGACAGCTTTTTAACATCACTGCCCTGATAGCACCCATCCCCCTGGGCATCCTATGACATCAGTACCACCCTGATTGGCACTCACTGACATCAAAACCCAACACCCCCCCCTGTCAATCATCATCCCTCCTGACACCCCCCCGTGACAGAACCCCCCCAATACCCTCTGACATCAAGAACCCTCCAGCACCCACCTCAATATTTTATTGTATTTGTATTTATTTCTAGGTGTTCTATACCACTTTATCTACATAATCAAGGCAGTTTACAAGGAATTCAACTATTTACAATGAACATTAGCGTTAATACACAGAGGATCTTAACATCTTAGCTAACATTTTGAACTTGAAGAGAAACGTCAGTAAAATATCCAGACTCCCCTGATTGCTTGTTCTCCATGATAAGCCCTCCCCATCCACAATCCTATCCCTGGCTCTTATCTGGGAGGGTGGGGGGGGGGGGGGGGGAGTGTCCCTGATGTTTGGTGGGAAGCAGGAGCAATCGCCAATCACTTCTGTGGAACATGTGACCATTAGTGGTGGTTTCACAGTACTACAAATAGGGAGTCAAACAGCCAAGTAAAGGCAATGTGGCTAAAGGTACATTTAGTTGCAAAGAGGGAGGATAATTTTCAGATAGCTGATTTCCATAGGCCAAAGGTGATTTATGCATGCAACTAAGAATGTATAAAATCCTCTGTTCGATATGCATATGAAGTTACACGTATACCGCTTGTATGCATTCAGTTTTACCTAGACTGAGAAGAGTCATTCGGGGGGTGGGTCTGGGAAGGGTTTGAATTTATGAAAATAATTTATAGAATACTCATACATATACATAAATAACTCAGTAGGTTTATGTGTGATAAAGAATAGGTGGAAATGTGTTTTTTTGTTTGAAGTGCTGTCAAGTCAGTGCTGACTCCTGGCAATCCAATAGCCTCTGGGTTTCCTTGGCAATGTATCACTGGAGGTAGATTGCTGGCCTTTTCTTCTGAGGCAATGGAGGGTAAAGTGACTTGCTCAAGGAGTGCCATTGGAATCAAACTCTTGATCTTCTGTGTACTAGCAGTTGCTCTAACAACTAGGCTACTCCTCCACTCATAATTTTCCATGCGGTAATTTTTAAAAAGCAGCCTCTAGGTTTTCTTGGCAAGGTATGAATGGAAGTAGATTTGCCAGGCCTTTTCTTCTGAGGCAATGGTCAGTAAAGTGACTTGCCCAAGCCCACAAGTGCTAATGGGAATTGAACCCATATTTCCTGGGTAGGAGGTTGTTGCTCGAACCACTTGGCTACTCCTCCACTCCTATGTGCATGCTACTAATTAGAAATTAAGTAGTACCTGCACAATAAAAAGTATGCACGTACTATTTATGCATGAATTTAGTTAAGAACATAAGAAATGCCATATTGGGTCAGACCAAGGTCCATCGAGCCCAGTATCCTGTTTCCAACAGTGGCCAATCCACGTCACAAGTACCCGGGAGGTTCCCAAAAGGCACACAGGTTTCACAATGCTCGTTCTGGGGTAAGCAGTGGATTTCCTGGGTCCTCTTTAATAATGGTTTATGGACCTTTTCTCCAGGAACTTGTCCAAAACTTTTTTAAACCCATCTTCACTTTTACTCCATCCTCTGGTAACGAATTCTTGAGTTATACAACTGTCCTGTTAAAAGACTATGAAAATGAAAATATTGTAAAGATTGTTTTGTCATTTATTGGAGTATTCTGTTTTAGAAATAGCTAATAAATTTGTGTTTTCCTTTAAAAATAGGTGTCCACAAAGGCTATTATACAGTTGTGGTCAATGTTATTGGAACCCTTGCAGTTCAACCACTTAGGAGGTCATTCTGTAATGCAAATAGCAGCAATGTACGTGCAGGTAGGATATGTAGGCTGTGATCAGCTCCCCAAGCGTATTCTGCAGCCTATGCAACCTGCACATGCGTATTCTGCAGCCTATGCAACCTGCACATGCGTATTCCGCAGCCTATGCAACCTGCATATGCACTGTGGCTGTGCAGGGAGCACTGTACATGGGTAGGATGGGCTGGAGATGGGCGGGGTGGGGGCAGAGTGAGGCAATGACCAGCTGCCAGAACATGCAGAGCCTCCATACGTTTCCTGGCACCCGACAGACACCTAACCTCTACCTGGGCGCAGGTGGAATAAGGATTGGGTGGAGCATCTTACGCATGGCAAACCCTGCTGCTCCCCATGGTGCTGGCTGGTTGTGGCCCCTGTGTGCTTAATCCAGCCCATGCTGGCCACCAGCTGAGGGCAGACACAAGAGAGCAGGGGCCGCAGGATCAGAGCTGATTCTGTGCAGCTCGGTGGACAGGTTGGTGCCATGGCACATTTGCAGCACTGATAGCATGGGTGTGTGTGGACATGCAGGATAGCCGACGTATGGAATAGGGTGTCCGCCAGTCCATCTGTCCCCCCCCCCTGATTCCACAATCATGGGGGCGTCTAGACCCTGCAGTTGTGAAATCGGGTCTAACTCGGCCCCATCCCCATCCCCATCCCCATTTTGTGTGTGCACATGGCCCAGGTGTGTAGAGCCTGGAATTGGCCTCTCAATGTCCTGTTTTGAAGCTGGCCAGTAATGAGTCCTGATCTCAATCCAATCAAGAACCTTTGGAAAGAGCTGAAATCTGCCACTGGTAAAAGGAATCCTGGAAACAATCATGAGCTGGAGCACATCGTAACTAAAGATTGGGAGAAACTACAGCAGACAGATGTATGAAACTTTTAGATGTCTACAAGAAACCTTTGGAGGCTGTCATCGCTGCCAAGGGTTGTGCAACCAAATATTAGTGAAAGGTGCCATTAATCCTGTCCAGGTCATATTTAGTTTTTTTCTCAAAAATTGCTACATCTAACTTGTACAGACATCATTTTTTTGGTGTATACATTTGAACATACTATTAAAATATTATGATGACATGCAGTTGAAATATTTTCATTTATTTCTTGAGATATTGCATACAACATACCTAAAATGCAAAGGTGTCAATAATGTTTACCACAACTATAAACTCAGAGGCCCTTTTACTAAAGTGCAGTAAAAAGTTGCGCTCACTGGAAAACATTTACCAAAGCTTGTGTTGGTAACACGTGTGGGCCACATTACCAGTACAGGGAATGCATGCTAATGTGTGCATCTGCCCCCTGCAGTTAGTGCAGGCCCAAGATGCAGCACTGGGTGGCACTTAATGCCACCCATTGAGATGGTGTTAAATGAACCCATGCTAGGGCATTTAGCATGAGCTGCTAAAGCTTTCAGTAGTTGTGACTTGCTGTCAATGCCTCTGTTCCACCCCTGGCCACCCAAGGGTATGTTTACTAAATTGTGTTAGGCTTTTGCAGCTAACACCACTGTTATCATGTATAGAGCACCATGTTAACTGTAAATGCAGTGCTGTGTTTATTGGGGGCAGGCATAGCATTTCTCCAACAGATAACACCTCAAAATTACAATGAGGGTGGTCCAGCATCACCATGGATACACCTAACACCATCTCAATGGATGGCATTATCTACACCCATGCCCTCTGCAACTTTGAAGGTGACCGTGTGCTGTTGATGCCCAAAGGTAATCGTGCATTGCAGACATACCCACTCTCCTCCCCATAGCCAGCCCACTCTTGCATGTCTCGCAGGCTCTGCAGATAATGCAGAAAATCACTGCATTGCTAATGTGGCTTGATAGTACGCATTAAGGGGAATGTTTACTAAAACATGTTAGCTGTTACCATGGAAGACAGCGCAGGACAAATATTGATAATGCTGCGATTTTCAGCGCTATCTTCCAATCACACATTATCTCCATGTGTCGGTGGGATTAGGGCGCAGAGTGGGCATGTTGGCAACGCACAGTTATTGCATGCATTACCTCATTGGGTGGTGTTAGCTGCAGTTTTGCCATGTTAGTTGTCAGGAGAATGCTGTGTGCACCCCCACCAGCTAACACAGGGTTTTTGCAGCTAATGCAGCGCTTCTGCATTAGCTGAGCTAGTTGCAAAAGCCTAACGCACATTAGTAAAGATGCCCCCAAGTTTCTTTTACTTGTACCTCATTTCTTACTACACTATTAACAATTGCTACAGCACATATTTCAGTTGCGCCTAATCTATGATGCCAGAAAGGTTTGCTCATAAGAAATGCACCTAAATGATCATAGCATCTTCTACGATTTTATAGCTGCTTGGCGTATTTTGTCCTAAAATAGGATAGAAAGCATTTTGTTGCCAGATTTCTTTTTTGTTAAACAAAGCACTCGGGAGCTTTTTAGATCGTTTGTTAGAAAAATATTAATGAGTCTTGTTGACCTTTAACCACACAGGAAGGAAAAGACCTGAAAGGTTCCTTTAAAACTTGATATCCTGAACTAAAGTCTGGATGTTAATTAACTTCCCAGAGCATTTTGCCATTTGACAGAAAAAAGACAAGCCCTTCTTTGGAAAGACAGCGGCTGAAAATTAATGTTAATCAGTCAACTGGCCAAAGGCTGTGCTGTGATATTATCACTATTATTAATGATGCAAAAGGCAACATCCATGTTTCCAGCACAGTGCACATTCAAGGAGTTTTAAAAATGATTATGTTATACAAAAGTATCAAGAACTATGAAATTGTATATTGATTCAAGTTCACGTGTGACTAAAGCTTATTCATTGCAGAACCTTTCTTCAAACAAACCAAAGTAATTCAATGTCCAAAGTACTTACAAAGCACCAAGATAGCAATCTCCGCAAGTAATTTGATGGGAATATAATTGGGAAAAAGCTTGAAATAGGATGCATTAAAAAGGGCTTTAAAATAGTCAATGGCTTAGTAGAAAGCAAGAGGAGCATATGTCTAATGTTAAAATACATGTTTTCCCATATTTACAATTTATTTTCTCTATCACTTACTGTCTGTTAAAGTAAATCTTTGTCAGTACGCTGGCAAAGTACACATTTCCACTACAGAAACAACCTCACTTGTCCTGAGTTCCATGGACTTGAATAAGACGAACTTCCAAGTACACTTGTCAAGTAGCCTGTACATATTACATTCTATTAACTTCAAAAGGAGGTTATCTTGGGCATAATGAAAGCGCTACAGCCACTAGAAGTACATTTCAGAGCAAGATCTTAACCAACATATCGTGGGTTGAGTAAGGTTCATTCCGACCTATGATACTTCCTTGCTACACTGTTTCCATGGCCTTACCAGGCATGTGCCTTCATTTGAAATGAATAGGACATTTCAAAGACATTACCCATTTTGTTTCCCTTCACTTTCAAAACAAAATGAAATAAAACTAATTTTCATTTCATTTGATTTTGAAGAGAACCTTCCGCCAGTCCTCCCACAAAAAGACTATCTTGGTAGAGGGCCCTCCTCCTGTCAACCAAATCAATGAGAATTGTTTCCTCTGCTCCAGATCTCATCAGCCCCACAGAGCCATCCAATCCCTTCTCACTTCATCTGTGGGTTTAAATAGGGAAGGAGCAGCTCCCAGTCACACCTGCCCGACCACTGATGTTTTGCAAATTGGTGTAGGTCTCAGGTTGGCTGGTGCCGTTCTGAAAAATAATAGTGATTGGACCAGAGAAACTAGAATCACTGCTGCCTAAACCCACAGATCGAATAAAAAGTTGTTGAAGGGATCAAAGATATCTGGAATGATTTGAGGGGGGGGGGGGGCAATTTGGCTATTAGTTTTCACTGGTTGGCTGGGCAGAACCTCAAGTTGGACACTGTTGTACTTTCCTGTTACGATTTTATGGAGTTCCTTTCTTTTCAGCCTTTTATTTTTGGTTTATTGTCAACCGCTGAAGTACCTGCCGAGGTCTATGACAGTATAACAAGTTTTTAATAAACAGAAACTATTGAGCCTGATATTGAGCCCACAATGGTCAGCATTTCTAAAGCGCTTGACCACCTTGGGCAAAAGTGAAATGAGATATTCAGCACTACAGCCTATCCGGTGTCCAACACTGAATATCTGGTTTCACTGCCAACAGTTCTTTTTATCTGGACTGTGGCAATTTAACAGTACAGGATTGTAGCTGATGCCGCCCTCCCTCATGAATAAGCAATAATATAACAACCATTTTTTTCTTGCTTTTCTCTTTGTATCTGGCTCTGTGTTTCCATCAATAAATGTCTTTTGCACTCACATGATTCTTCTTCCCTTTAACAGTAAGTTATTAACTGCAAAAGGTCTTTTTCAAGGCTTCTTCATTTGCTTATTAACCACATGGTGCAGTATGTAAGTACCCTTTCTATAATACCCTCCAACACAATTGTGTGGGCACCGTGCTAACCAGCATGCAGGTGCACTTAACATCACCCACATTATGCCCCTAACCTGCCCAATCTCCATCCAATCATGCACTAACTGGCTAATGCAGGATTCGTAGCGTGGGGCCCTGTGCTGTTAGTGCCCCTGCAAACCCTATGCTAATAGTTAACGCACATTAGTAAACATGCCCCTTAATGTGAGTAAGTGCAAAGTGATGTATGTGGGGAAGAATAATCCAAATTTTAGCTATATCATGCTGTGCTCCATGTTAGGAGTCACTACCCAGGAAAAAATATATTTTTTACAATTTTCTACTTTCTATGACCTAACTCCCTTCCATAAAACCACCTCCTTACAGGCCATCTTCCCCATCCTTTCCAACTACCCTCATATTGCTCTAGGAATGGAATTACAGAATAATAGTTTTCACTACACTTTATTTCTCATATAACTATAGAAAAACAGGTAACCGGGTAAGGCGGCATGTCGCCTCTCGCCCCCCCTCCCCCCCCCAGGCCCCACCCCCACTTTCCTTTCCCCGACAGATTAATTCAAAACAAACACATGACAACCATTTGGGACTTAAACTGGTCGCAGCTTTAATAACCTTTTAAACACACATAATACAACATCAACACATTTTAACTCCCACCCCCCCCCCAAGCAGAGCGAGCTCTCACCCGCCGTGTTAGTAGCAAGGTGACGCCGCATCCGCTTCCCCCGGGCACAGGCCCGACATTTTCCACGCCCTCCCTCTTCCGGCTTCGCCATGCTATTAGCAAAAGCCTGAGGGGTTAACCGGGTCGGGGGTACCCCACCCCCGCCCTCATGCTTGCCACCGGCTCCGGACCCCGGAAACCTCCGGGATCCCGCCAAAGCCCCCCCTTCCAGCTGCAACAACCCAAAACCCCCCCCAACCAAAGCCTCTCCCAGGCAGGGTGGGCGGGCGGGCGTCTGGAGCCTCCAGCCCCGACCCAGCAACTGCCGATGCAGAGCTGGGTCTCCGCGCCACTCACCCCCCCCGCCGCCGGGTACTAGCCTCCTCATTGGCTCCCGGGCGTTTTAAACGCCGCGGGGAGCCAATGAGGCGCCCGGCCGCGCGGGCACCATCGAGCCGCGCGCCGCCGCCGCAACCGAGGGGGGGGGCGAACGGCCCGCCACCCCCCCGGTTAGGAGCGGCCACGCGGACGGGGCCCGCGGCCTTGCTGTAACCGGGTAAGGCGGCATGTCGCCTCTCGCCCCCCCCCTCCCCCCCCAGGCCCCACCCCCACTTTCCTTTCCCCGACAGATTAATTCAAAACAAACACATGACAACCATTTGGGACTTAAACTGGTCGCAGCTTTAATAACCTTTTAAACACACATAATACAACATCAACACATTTTAACTCCCACCCCCCCCCAAGCAGAGCGAGCTCTCACCCGCCGTGTTAGTAGCAAGGTGACGCCGCATCCGCTTCCCCCGGGCACAGGCCCGACATTTTCCACGCCCTCCCTCTTCCGGCTTCGCCATGCTATTAGCAAAAGCCTGAGGGGTTAACCGGGTCGGGGGTACCCCACCCCCGCCCTCATGCTTGCCACCGGCTCCGGACCCCGGAAACCTCCGGGATCCCGCCAAAGCCCCCCCTTCCAGCTGCAACAACCCAAAACCCCCCCCAACCAAAGCCTCTCCCAGGCAGGGTGGGCGGGCGGGCGTCTGGAGCCTCCAGCCCCGACCCAGCAACTGCCGATGCAGAGCTGGGTCTCCGCGCCACTCACCCCCCCCCGCCGCCGGGTACTAGCCTCCTCATTGGCTCCCGGGCGTTTTAAACGCCGCGGGGAGCCAATGAGGCGCCCGGCCGCACGGGCACCATCGAGCCGCGCACCGCCGCCGCAACCGAGGGGGGGGGGGAACGGCCCGCCACCCCCCCGGTTAGGAGCGGCCACGCGGACGGGGCCCGCGGCCTTGCTGTAACCGGGTAAGGCGGCATGTCGCCTCTCGCCCCCCTTCCCCCCCCAGGCCCCACCCCCACTTTCCTTTCTCCGACAGATTAATTCAAAACAAACACATGACAACCATTTGGGACTTAAACTGGTCGCAGCTTTAATAACCTTTTAAACACACATAATACAACATCAACACATTTTAACTCCCACCCCCCCCCAAGCAGAGCGAGCTCTCACCCGCCGTGTTAGTAGCAAGGTGACGCCGCATCCGCTTCCCCCGGGCACAGGCCCGACATTTTCCACGCCCTCCCTCTTCCGGCTTCGCCATGCTATTAGCAAAAGCCTGAGGGGTTAACCGGGTCGGGGGTACCCCACCCCCGCCCTCATGCTTGCCACCGGCTCCGGACCCCGGAAACCTCCGGGATCCCGCCACCGGCTCAGGTCAGCCACGACCAGAGCCGCCCCCCAAAGGTAAGCTGCGACCAGCCCTCGCCCCCAACGGAATACCTTCCAAGGCCTCCTGCCAATCGTTAAGCAGTAAATCTAGCCCTATCGGGGACAAGTGCACCCCGTCCGGCCTATAGAGGCCAGGGCAGTCCACGTCCACCCAAGGGTGAAAGATTTGACAGCCCCCTTGCTGGCCCACCCACCGGCCAATTAGACGGCTAATTTTGGTCACACCCCGTGACCACCATCGCTGAGCCCTACAGGACGGCCTTGGAATGATATCCGACCATAGCAATAATACATCCAGAAACATCCCCAAAACCACCCCAAAGTCCTTGATAGCTGCTCGAATCAACTGCCGGCAAGTCCATGAAGCGAGATCGTTGCCACCTAAGTGGAGCAGTAACACCTCCGGGGCGCCTCTGGTTCGCTGGAGGTGCCGAAGCAAAGGCAGGAGTTGTATCCACCGGAGTCCGCGCTCGCCCAGCCATGTGATCGTCACCGCCTGCTCGGAAAGTCCCAAATTCAGCCCCAATGGGCGCGTCGCTGCTCGCCGACCCGCCCAGAAGACAAAGGAGTGGCCAGGAATCCAGCAGCTTCTATGCCCCACATCTGAAAGACAAAGAAATAGCCCCGTTAGTGCCCCCCCCCACTCCCCCAGAAACGCACATAGCAGTGGAAAGCTCCCGACCGCCAACGCCCAATGCGCTGTATCTCCTGATCGGGCAGCCCGGCCACCGCCGCACTGGCTGCCGCCCAGATCCGGAAGGAATGAGGGGCGAAGGCACCAGGGCCCTCACCTATCTGTCGTAATGCCAGCCATAGCACTGCGGTAAATTGGCAACGCGTAAGAACCCGCTCGACCTAATGGATAAAAGGCTACCGCTAGCCTCCGGACGAACGCGTCAGTACGCCTGCAGCAACGCGACCGGGCACGAGGGGGAACCCTGGACCGCGGCCAAGTCCACCCACATACCCATTCCCGCCTGATCCGTCGTAGAACAGGCAAGGCGGATACGAACCCTACTCCTGAGCAAGTGCACGTGACGCACCTGCACCTCCCTCCCATTGTGAAGCCGCCCCGACTCCGAAACCAGCTCGCCCACCCGAAATGCGCCGAAAAAGGCTAACGAAAAAACGGCCCGAAAGAGCACCCCTTCATAGTAGGTGGCCACCACCCGCGGCAAGGCCCCGCATAACCGACGCAGTAAGTCATGAGTAATAGGATGCCGCCAATCCCCGGGCGAGGGACTAGACCGCTCCCAACCCCGCAACAATGTACGCGTTAAAAATCCCCCTCCCGCCCCCCCCCACCCGATAGCCCGTGCGAAAAAGGCAAATCCTGCTAAGTTCCTTCAGACCGTGGTCCGCGACAGGCCCTGTTCCTTAGCCGCCGCCACATACTGACCCAGAAGCAGATCCGACGCTGGCCCGGGACGCCATCCATGGAGTAGCAAGAAGGACCCCACACTGCAGTAGCCACGTTGATACGTGACCCATGTCGCCGAGGTCCGCATCGGGCGCCAAGGTCCGAAACAGCGCCCACTTGAAACGGGAAAGAGCATCGGCAATCTGGTTATGACTCCCGGAATATGACGAGCCTTAATCACTAAATTCAACTGCAAGCATGAAAAGACCACCTGCCGCATCAGGTCAGCTACCGGCTGACATCTTGGGGAATAGTTATTGATCACCGACACTGCCGCCTCGTTGTCGCACCACCAGCGCACTCTGCGATTGCGGAGTCCATCCGGCCACAAGGACAGGACCACCACAATGGGAAACAACTCGAGGAAGGTAATATTCCTCGTAAGCCCCACCGCTCGCCAGGATTGAGGCCAGCCTTCTGCGCCCCATGCGCCCCAAAAATAAATCCCCCAAACCGGAACCCCCTGCTGCATCAGTATACAACTGCAGATCCGCAGAAGTCACCTCCGGGTCTCTCAGCACCGTGGTACCATTAAAGTCACGAAGAAAATCGTCCCAAATCCGCAGATCTGCCCGCAAGCTGCGTGACATCCGAATCCGATGATGCGGCCTAGAGTCGCCTGCAGTACGTGCGGACAACCGGCGCAAGAACACTCTCCCCATCGGGATCACCCGATACGCAAAATGCAGGGACCCCGCCAAAGACTGCATCTCCCGCAGCGTTAGCTTACTAGAACCCAGCGCATCTGCGACCAACACCCGCAGACTCATAACTTTCTCCCCCGGCAAGCGGGCCTCCAACGCCACGGAATCCAACTCCACTCCCAAAAGGTAATAGTCGTCGCCGGACCCGCCGTCTTTTCGGATGCTAACGGAACACGCGTAACGTACGGCACCCAAAAACCTTAGGAACGTGATCATTAACCGAGGAACCAATAGGAAAAGACCACCCTACCTAAGGCCAGCTCAGTTGCCAACTTATCTCGTACCAGCTGCGCGAAACGCCGCACCGAAGGCGAATTCCGCGCCTTGTGTACCCCTACACTGCCCACCACCGGTATGGGAAACGCCTCCTTAAACCCGCATTCCAAAAGACCGCTGACCTGTCGCTTCGGATACCTCCTAAGCCACGGGCCTAACCCCTCAATCGCAACAGGGGTGGGGGCCAAACTCCAGACGTCCCCATTACTTGTGGCTGGGGGCTGGCACGCCCCCGCCACTCTTCTTGACACATTTGAGGGCTGGGTGACCCCCATTACAGACGGAGCAGGCGTGCCGGAATTTGCAATCCGGAAAGGGGCAGGAAGACTTGTTGAAGCGCCAGCACAAGTCCCCCGTTCCCCCCCCCCCGGGAGGTCTCTGCAACACAGGGGGCACGCCCGATCGAAAGGGCCGATCCGCCTGCGCAGGGGTGGCTACTCCACCTCTCTGCCCACCCATACCTCCCCCGCCAGGTCTGATTGCCATCTGCGTCAACCAAAGATTAATGTCCTGCGTTCCCCACGACAACAGGCGATTCTCCTCCATCTTATCACGGAATTTCTCATCATAGTTGAGCCAAGCCCAACCGTCATGAGTCTGTGAGGCCTCCAGTATGGAATCCGCGTAAGCCAACAGCATACCGTACTGCTCCGGATGCGAATGACCCCATACACTCGCCAAACGCAAGAAAGACCGAGTCCAATTAACCACATTCCGAGCCACTCTCTTGACCCTACCCGCCTTCTCGTCCTCCTTACGCTTCCGTCGGCTATCCCCCGACCGCTTCCGACCTTCGAGTAAGCGGAAAATATCTACGTAGCGACGTTTCACAATCTTTTTCCGCAGAGTCTTTGGCACTCCCTCCCATAACTCCGAGAAACACGCCACCGAAGGCACAGAACCCACCTGTCCCACGCCGACCTCCCCGCCAGTGGCCCGCGGGCTCCCGGCCAAGTCGTCGGACACCGAGCCGGACGACGACTCAGACGTTGAAGAAGAGGAGGACCCCGAACGCCGCCGCCGGTGACCGGAACACCGCTTGCGCTTGGACGCTCGCTTCTTACCCCCCTCCCCTGCCCTCACCCCAGTAGCCAACTCACCTGCCACTGGTGCTGCTACCTCAGAAGACACGCCCGGCTCCGGTGGCGTCAAAGCTGATGCTTCCGCTCCCCCTCCGCTTCCGACAGACACGGGGCCTCCACTTGTGCACGCCCTCCCGCCGTCCAGCTCTCCAGCAGGAGCCCCCCACGGTTGCCCCCAGTAGGGCCAGCCAGTCGAAACCTGCGGAGAAAAAACAGGGAAAGGCGAAGGAAAACCCGCCCCCGGCCGAGGCGGCTGCCACGCCCCTAGCCATTCCGCGCGGGAAGAGCCTTGACCCCCGCCCTGCCAATGCGCCCACATGGGGGAATAGGCTGCCCCTGCAGTAGCGGATCCACCCCCCGGACTCGCAGCGTCCATAACCACAGTGCTCAACTGAGGAGCCGCCCCTAAACCCACCCCCGTGGGACCTATAGCCACCCCCAAGCCACCAGGGGCCTCTCCCCGCCCCAAAGTACCGCTAGCCGGGGCTGCTGACCTACCACGCCGGCCCCCAGCTAACCGGCCAGCCGAGACCCCCCTACCCAGCCGCCCCCCGGCCTGGTGACAGGGCTAGTACCACAGTCGGACGCCGGGCCACGGCTCGGAGCCCTGCCCCTGGTCCCCCTTCCAAGAGGAGCCGAGCGCCCCAACGGAGCAGGCTCTCCCCTCCGAGGACCGACCGTCCTAGCCCTCCCAGACCCGTGGCGCTTCCCGGAACCCCCCTTCATTCCTCCCCCGGCCATGGGCTTAATTATTTATTCCTGTAGCTATGGATTTTATTTTATTTTATTAATATTATTATTATTATATGTTTTGTGTGGTTTTTTTTTTTTTTTTTTAAGGATAGAGGGGATTCCCTAAATAACTAAGTGGCTTGCCCAAGACTACAAGGAACACCCGTTGCTGTCCCCTAGTGGGATTTGAAACCCTGACCTTCCCCAAACAAACTTGCCTGTAGAGCCACGAGCCTCCTGACTCCCCCGCCGCTGGATCGCTGCCCCCGGAGCTCCAAGGACGGCGCCGCTTCACTTGCTGCCTCCCGCTGCGCCAAGGCCTGGGACAACCGACGACGATCATGCGCAGCAAGCCCGCACGCGTCTGGAGCCTCCAGCCCCGACCCAGCAACTGCCGATGCAGAGCTGGGTCTCCGCGCCACTCACCCCCCCCCGCCGCCGGGTACTAGCCTCCTCATTGGCTCCCGGGCGTTTTAAACGCCGCGGGGAGCCAATGAGGCGCCCGGCCGCGCGGGCACCATCGAGCCGCGCGCCGCCGCCGCAACCGAGGGGGGGGGGCGAACGGCCCGCCACCCCCCCGGTTAGGAGCGGCCACGCGGACGGGGCCCACGGCCTTGCTGTTCCCATTAGCCCTAAACCTTCTCCTGAGTTCCCCTCATTTTTTCTGTGGACCCTTCCATGTCTATAACATATTTATCTCACCTCACGCCATCAGTCATTCACAAAAGGAGCTTCCACCGCTCATTACCTTGTCAACACCACTCACCGCCAAACCAGCATTAACTTCTTGTATAGGGAGACTCTCAAACCCCCTTCTTTCAGAAAAGGGGTAAGCAGAAACAGGTGTAACTTCACATCAGCAGTATCATCTACCTTTTGTCAACATTCGGATAAAGCTATCAACCTCCCTCACCCAAAATTCTATATATTCGGGCAAGTTCTGAGCAAATGCAAGGGTTGACCCCCTTCTTCCCATATTCCCACAACAAGGGACAGGTGTTCCATAACCTCTGCTTAAAATCTTCTATTGTTGGCAAGTGTTGACTGATGAGCCCTTCCACATCTCCTCTGAAATCCACCCGCCTACACATTCTCATCTAATACCTCTCTTAATTTGTTCTTCCATGCACCTCCAGAACTGCATATCTGGGAGCACTGCGTCCCCCATTCATCAATGTCAAATAATGCCTATGCACTCTACCCTTAACCTCCCCACAACAAAAATTTCCCTCTCTACATTTGTTGATGACATACTATTTGTCCTTTATTTTCTGCCTTAAGATGCGGTGCTCGCAGCTGAAAGAAAGCACATAGGAGACACTGAGCCAGTTGAAACTGCTCCCGAAATTACGGTCATGAGCAAAAATCCCCATTTTGAAACAGCTGGGAATCCTTCTGTAGATGGAATCTCTCCACTTGCTCTCAAGTGTCTTTTGGCCACACTCCAGAAAAAGTCAGGGCTGGGGTGGCTGGTATCAATTCTGCCCCTATCCTGCCACCACAAAATGTCCACCTCTGCACCACAACTCCCATCCCTATCACCCCCCCTCCCCGTACTCCCACTCCACCTTCTGAAGGGGCCAACCTCCTTTCATTCCTAACTCCTCTTCCTACTCCATCCTGTGCTGATCCCCATTAAGATTTTGCCATTCAGCTAGCAAGTTACAGATTGCAGCCTGATAACACATATGGAAATCAAATAAGTTCATCCTGCCTCCCTCCTTCCATGCCGCAAACACAACGAGTCACCCAACGGTCCACCACCACCCCGCCCATATAAAAGCTGGACCTAGTTTATTCTGTGATCGGAAGTATGAACTATTGTGTTAATCTTTGCTCAGTTTCTTTTACGTTTTGCATATATTTTATTGTAGCAGTTATAGTAAATTGCCTTGATGCTCGCAAATGGTGCTATAGAAAGTTTTAAGTAAACATAAACTAGGCAAATCAAGGAGAAGCATCATAAATAAGTGTAATAATGAACGGAGTAGAACAGGTAAATGTAGATCGATTGTTTACATTATCAGAATATAGAAAGACTAGGGGACATGCAATGAAGCTACAGGGTAAACTATTTAAGACAAATAAGAAAAAATATTTTTTCACTCAATGTGTAATCAAACTCTGGAATTTGTTACCGGAGGATGTAGTAAAGGCTGTTAATGTAGCTGGGTTTAAAAAAAGGGTTGGACAAGTTCCTGGAGGAAAGGTCCATAAAACATTATCAAGAAGGGAATCAGGATATCAATGCTTGACCCAGTACAAGCATTGTGGAACCTGTGTCTTTTGGGGAAACTGCTAGTTACGTATGACCTATATTGACCACTGTTGGAAACAGGATACTGGGCTTGATGGACCTCGGTCTGACCCAGTATGGCATATCTTATGTTCTTGTGTTATTCTGAGTAGCCAGTTCATCCTCACGGCATTAGCTCTACCTATCCAACTAAGAAATATCTTCCGCCATGTTTGGCTTTCATTCTTAAATGCTGCCACCAACAGATCATAATTTAATCAAATGAGTTCCTGAATATTTGCAGATAACCTTATCCTCGGGTATATGACAAGCACTTTAGTATCTCACGTAAAGGGACATTATATCCTTTTCCTAAGCTCACTTAATCCTCCCTACACAGGGACACAATTTTAGATTTATTACAGTTGACAATATTCAAAATTGTTCCTATACTACAAGGAGAGCAGGTATAGAGTCTTCCTTCCATAATACATTCAGCCAATCCTTATATTACTAAGGCAAAGAGGAGCAGGGGCAGGGAGCATTAGATAGGGTCATCAACTCAATTTTAACCCCCCTAATTTTCCACCAGTTTCCGACATTCACCCACCATATATCCAAATTGGAATAGGATTGATGGGAGACAGAGTAGAATGTAAAATCTTTCTTCACAAAGTGTAGCCACCTCCACCCATCCACTAACCCCAATGAAGCCATGTTCTTATTAACCAATGTCATTCGACCCCTCTTCCCTAAGATGTTGGGGGTTCCTCCCTTTCTGATTGCGTGTATTGTCCAACACTATATTAAAGTCTTCCCCTTTAAGCATATAACTTCTTCTCCCTCAGTTTCTGGGAAAATGATTTGTCCATAGATAGAAAGTGACATTTTAGGGCTTTTTCTTCTGTTTTCGTTCAAAAAATGACATGAAACGATGGAGGAAATGTCAAACGATGGAGGAAATGTTTACGTTTTTGAAGTGTGATGTTACAATTGAAAGTTCTTTGTAAAAGTTGAAGTTAATGTAAACCGCCTTGATTAATGAAAAGGCGGTATAGAAAAACTGTTAAATAAATAAATAAATGTCAAACACATGCACACCCGTAGTAATTATGTCTGCTTCAAGTCCGGCATAAATGCCAACTAACTTCCTGCTTAGACCTGAACTTCGTAGGGGAACCTGAGGGGGGAATTGTGCTTACCTTTCTGGAGTTCAGTGGTGGGGGGGGGGGGGGGGAGCTGCACATGCCTTCTACATATCCCTTTTAAACCTAGGGCCAGTACTTAAGCTAACATCCACATCCCCTTATGGCTCCGATTCTAAGAGGATATCAGGGCTGCACGTACCACATGGACATGCAGTCCCATTATCTGCCCTTACTGTATGCCGCCTCGCATCCCCCCTGAACGCACAGAGCCACTGTGCGTGCTGCATTGGATGGAGGCAACATGGGGGTGGAGAGTAGGTGCGGCATGGGCGGGACTGACCCCTGGACATACAAGGCCGATTCCAGTGATGGCCCTGTATGTCTGGGGATCACCGGGAGGATGCCCTGCTTATTACACCTCTGAGATGGAATAAGCGGATCGCCGGGAGGACGCCCTGCTTATTACACCTCTGAGATGGAATAAGCGGATCGCCGGGAGGACGCCCTGCTTATTACACCTCTGAGATGGAATAAGCGGATCGCAGGGAGGACGCCCTGCTTATTACACCTCTGAGATGGAATAAGCGGATCGCCGGGAGGACGCCCTGCTTATTACACCTCTGAGATGGAATAAGCGGATCGCCGGGAGGATGCCCTGCTTATTACACCTCTGAGATGGAATAAGCATGGGGCGCCCCACTAATCCTGCCCGGCAACCCCCCCGGAGCTCAGAACCCCCCTTGGGCCAGCTACCAGCACAAGGTGATCCCCGCTGCTTGATCAGGACCCCGGCTGCCTCTGCCAGGAGTCAGGCGGCGGGGTTGCAGAGGTGGGCACACTGGCGGGCAGGTCGGCAGGCGGTACAGACATCCCTGCAGTGCAGCAGGGGCATGCCAGGCCGTCTCCAGGGGTGATCCTGTACCCGCAGGACTGTCTTGCTCCCGTGGTGCAGAATCGAGTCCAATCAGGCCGTGCTTCTAGGGCCATCCTGATACCTGATACCATATTTTACAATAGGCTTTACAACCACCAAGATAAGTGAGAATGTTGTAAAAAAAATAAAATGTGACTTTGCCATGCTCACTAAAGTTTAGGTTTTAACCTTGATCTCTTCATGCAGGTCACCCCGCCTTCTTGGAAGCCCAATGCTGTTGTATGACTGCTGTTTAGGCTTGCACCCGCTGCTCGGTGTAGGTGACACTAATGATTTCTTGGAGGCCCAGTATAATTACTTCTGTCGATTAGAATTCTCTTTGGTTTTGTTCTTAGCAGCAAACAAAAAAATACCAAATTCAAATCTTTCAAAACAACTATTGACAGAGCAAATACTGTAATTAAGACCGATGGGTGTGTTTAAAGTTTATTTCCCTCCTCTGTTTAGTCTCTTTTCTGACCTCAGTTGGGGGGTGTCACTGAGCTCTATAATGGATGAAGCCTTCACCTTTAATAAGCTCTTACACTGTTATTTCTGAAAGAGCCATTCATTAGATTAACGAAACAACTGTTATGAGCCAAAGGAGATAATCTGTGCTAAACCCTAGGGAAAGGCATATGTCAGTGCTGATACTTAGGCATAATACTATTTAAGCCAAATTATCAGAGTTGGGAGGACTGTGGCCTATAATTGTTGCTAGATAGTTAAAGGTCCAAGAAGCGTACATACCAATTCGTTACTGTGTTTATCACGCCAAGTTTTGAAATATATGTCTAAAGAAACATGTCAGTGGCTATCTTGCAGTTCTTCCTCCTCCCTTCCCTTCTTTATTGTTCTAAATAGAGGACAATTCAATAATGGAATCATTATGATAGACACCATTATGACAGTTTGGAAGGATTAGTTTTGATTATTTTAAACTATGTGCACACTGGTCTCCTCTGAGCCATCTCTGTACACTTAAAAACCTTGTGGGTAAAAGTGCACATACGGTGGAACATCACACATATTTTTACTTGCCTATGGGGTGGGTAAGAATAAAAAAGTCCATTTCTGTGGCTTGAACAGTTTTCCATTCACAGAAAAAGCTTTTAGCGTTTAGCTCTGCATGTCAAAGAAAGGGTAGAGAAAATGACACCGGAAAAATCGCATTGGCAAAAAGTTAAATACCAGAAGAGAAAAAGAAATACATGTTTTGAATGAGAATTTCAAAAACTGGAAGACCTACAGCCTTGTGTACTGCGATATCGTCTGATAAATTTTATTTGTTTCCAAGGGAAGGTATCACAGAATTTTCCAATATCAACAGAGCTACAAATCTGAGATTTTGGCATTTACTCATCACCGTGGCCTTTTGAATGCTTTGGGTTTAATTGCATTGTGCCATGCTCTCCGAGGAATAATCTGGGACCAGATCAGGGGGACATAAAGAAAGTAGCATCAAATTAGAAAGAAATCTTGTTTCATTTGGTGCTAGAATTTTGCAAATCAGTCCTCCTATGGGAAGCTGGTTTAGACTCCAGGGACAGAGGAAGAAAAGGCGCTTGCCCTAAGACAGAGCAGAGAGGGTGGAAGGGGGAAGAGTGAATAATGAGTTTGGACGTGAATGTGGAAATAGTGCCCTGGAGGATTTTAATGGCTTCTGAAATAGATGGAGAGGTTATGAGCTTTGGAGCAAATAAGATACCATCTTTTGACATAAGAAGTCAAGAAAGGGAGGATTTGGGAAGGCCAGAAGCTCATAAGCTTGCACGATGTCAAATATTTATTTCAACAGAAAATAGCCCCAGCTACGTTTAAAAACAAAAGTGCCATAAAATCAAAATATTAGCCGATTGATCACAAAATTGGTAAACTTTGAATAATAATAATTAGGATTTATATGTCAGCCTTTATCAAAACAATATTGTAGTTCACCACATTTCAGTTTAATAATTCAGAATAAGAGAGATGCCAATCCAACTTTATTGATTTGAGATTTTCCTTGAAATTTTAATACTAAACTGGATCAATCACAAGATAGAGACAAAAAGAAAACTATCACTACGCTTGGAAAAAGAAAACTAACACACTCCCTGGAGCAGTCAGAACCCTATCCTTGGCCAAGCAGACCAGGGGCCAGCCACAGGAGGGAGTGGGTCTAGTCTGGGTAGCGGGCCTCAATTGGACAAGGCCGCTGGGCTGCTTGAGTCCCATTCCGATGATGCCGTTGTTCTCCAGTAGTAATGTAAGAGCTGCAACAATGGCTGCAGGGAGTGCTAGTGCCCTGCCCTTTGATGATGTGCATAAGCACCCCTTAGACTTCATATCCCAGGAGATCGCCTGCCTCACCTGCCCCTTTTGAGGGCCCTACTGG
The DNA here is from genome assembly GCA_033557465.1 of Ichthyophis bannanicus. NCBI lineage: Eukaryota > Metazoa > Chordata > Amphibia > Gymnophiona > Ichthyophiidae > Ichthyophis > Ichthyophis bannanicus. The sequence continues at coordinate 349,566,738 of CM066032.1, forward strand.
CAGCGAAGCAGGGTCCAGGTCATCATTTGTATCAAAAGTAAAATAAGCTGCAGCTCTAGTGAATGTTATGCATATTATGGAACCCAAGCTAGCAAACGAAGAAGATAACTTAGGAGATATCTATGGCCACATACTCGTGTAATGACCTCTTATAAAATTCCGACTGGCTTAAAAGTGCTCACACTTACATGAGGTACATATTTTGCCAGTAGATGTAGCCGGGGGCAAGGTCTGAGCAGAGTACAGGCTGTTTTCACCTATTCTCATAGACTATAAAATGTGGGTACAATACATGCGATCATTTACATCTGTTACCAGCAGGTGGAAGTGGTCATGCCTGCATGCAAAGTGCATTGTCTGCCACATAGTCTAGTGTTTTATAAAGACAAGTAGACAAGTTTTTAGGTGGCCCATCAGCCACATCCTTCAACAGGTCAGTTGGTTTCAGAAACCGCTTGGCAGTTCACTACCCAATTCTGGCTCACTCACAGCGATGTGATATTGACATAAGGAACCTCCATAGTCTGTATCAGAAAATTGTGGCTATAAAGTAGGTGTTTAGGTCATCTCAAAATGAAGGCCTAAAGTCCACATGGTAGCTACATATAGACATTTGTGAAAGTTCAGGGGAATTATCACTATGCCCCTAGGTAAATAGTGCACACATCCATTTCTTTGTGCGAACTTTGTTGGATTTTTAAAGTGAAAGCATGCATGTATTTCCATTTTGACAATTCACTTGCTATTTGGACATAGGATTTTTCTGGGTTAAGCTAAATACCACTGATTAAATTTTTAAAGTATTTATGTAATTGCAAATGCCATCCTAATTCTGCTCTTGGAAATACCCCTCAAATAGCAAGTGCACTTACATAGAAGCCATTTGAGAAGCCATGTGTGGCAATTCTGTGTGCTAATAGCATCATTTACACTTGCAGATGGCATACATGTGGAAAGACCAGCTTTAAAATGGTGCTATTTACATACAGAATTTCAGTGAGATGCATAGATTAAGAAAAGGGAGTATTCTAGATGTGCTTTGGGTAGTCCAAACAATTATATGTGTATTCCTGATCTCACATGGGAATACATATATATTTTTTAAAAATTCCCTGTTGGCTTTTCATCTACTCTGAGGCATGCAGAAGTGACAGCAAAATGATCATATTGGCCAGGGCTTGAAAAGAGTGATTGAGGGGGCAATAGTAATTAGCCTTCTGGTAATTTGTATCACCTTCAAAATGTTATCGAGTAGCAGCCTAGTGGTTAAAACAGTGACCTGGTAACCATTTCCCACTGGCACTCCTTATGACCTTGGGCAAGTCACTTTACCCTTCATTGCCTCAGAAGAAAGGCCTGGCAATCTACTTCAGGTCAAGCCAAGAAAACCCAGGCGCTGCTAAAGTGTGCACTCTTACACATATACACATATATGGGCCAATATCTATGGGCCAATAGGAACAGAAGCAAAGGACATCTTGAACAATTTTCAAAAGACTGTGTTCGTGAGAAACTATCTCAACTTAAAGTAGACAAAGCGATGGGACCGGATGGGATACACCCGAGAATACTGAGGGAACTTGGGGACGTTCTAGCAGCTCCACTGACTGACCTTTTCAATGCCTCGTTGGAGTCGGGAGTGGTGCCAAAGAACTGGAGAGAGGCTCATGTGGTGCCTTTACACAAAAGCGGAAGTAAGGATGTAGTTGAAAACTACAGGCCGGTTAGTTTAACTTCGGTGGTGAGTAAACTATTGGAAACGCTGCTGAAAGAGAAAATAGTGAGGTTTCTGGAGTCCAGCGGATTAGAGGATCCGAGACAGCATGGATTCACCAGAAGCAGGTCTTGTCAGACAAATCTGATTGATTTCTTTGACTAGGTGACCAGGGAGTTGGACCGAGGGAGAGCCCTAGATGTGGTGTATTTAGATTTCAGTAAAGCCTTTGACACTGTTCCTCACAGGCGACTTATAAACAAACTGAGCACCCTAGGGATGGACCCTAAAGTTACTGCTTGGGTTAGAAATTGGTTGGGTGGGAGGCGACAAAGAGTACAGGTAAATGGGGCTCACTCTGAGGAGAAGGATGTTATCAGTGGTGTGCCCCAGTGATCTGTCCTTGGTCCGATTCTTTTTAACATCTTTGTTAGTGATATAGCGGAAGGGCTTTCAGGTAAGGTTTGCCTCTTTGCGGATGATACCAAAATCTGCAATAGAGTAGTCACCCAGGAAGGGGTAGATAATATGAGGAGGGATCTAGCTAAGCTTGAAGAATGGTCTAGAATTTGGCAGCTGGGATTTAATGTTAAAAAATGTAAGGTCATGCATTTGGGCTGCAGCAATCCAAGGGAGCAATATAGTATAGGGGGTGAAGTACTTTTGTCCACTAAAGAAGAGCGGGAGCTAGGCGTGGTTGTGTCTGATGATCTTAAAGTAGCTAAACAGGTAGAAAACGTGATGGCAAAAGCTAGAAGGATGTTTGGGTGCATACGGAGAGAAATGGCTAGCAGAAAAAAAGAGGTGATAATGCCTCTGTATAAGTCTTTGGTGCGACCTCATTTGGAGTATAGTGTGCAATTCTGGAGACCGCACCTTCAAAAGGATGTGAACAGGATGGAGTCGGTGCAGAGGTTGGCTACTAGAATGATTAGTGGTCTTCATTATAAAGCATATGAGGACAGACTGAAGGATCTTAATACGTACACCTTAGAGGAAAGGCGGGATAGAGGTGATATGATTGAGATGTTTAAATACCTCAGTGGCATAAATGTTCAGGGAGAGAGCCTCTTTCAATTGAAAGCAAGTTCTGCTATGAGGGGACATGGGATGAGGGTGAAGGGAGATAGATTCAGGAGTGATATGCGGAAATATTTCTTTATGGAAAGAGTAGTGGATCCGTGGAATAGTCTCCCAGTGGAGGTGGTAGAGATGAGGACAGTAACTGAATTCAAAAAAGCATGGGACAAACACAGAGGATCTCTAAAGGTAAAAAGGGGACTGTTGTAGTTATGGAAGGACAGACTAGATAGGCCATGTGGTCTTTTTCTGTCATCATATTTCTATGTTTCTAATGTCTTCGTTGGTGGGTTTTTTAAGCACCAGCGGTGGCATTTAAAAGTGAAACTGAATATTTAGCACCCAAATCCAAATATTCTCTTGCATTGAATATCCGGTTTCAGCGCTGACCGCTAGGAGCCATCCGGAGACCGGCAATATACAGTAGCTGTTTGGATAGCTAACTGCGGAGAGTTAGGCTTGCCTTTATGGCCTAACTTAATGTAGTTTGTTATCTGATTAACTGACTGAAAATCGCCGCTAACCTGATAATGCCTGGGACTGCCCTCACCCTTTCCACAGACTGACCCTGCGCTATCCGGATAGTGCCACTGAATGTACCTCTTATTGGCAGTTATCAGTGCTGTTAACCAGATAAGTGCCTTTGAATATTGGACCTATCATTTTCTGCGCTATGGCTTTTAGCCATAGAATTGCCAGTCTTTATATACAGTATGTGTAAGGGCTGGTGCTTGCGTGCAGCAGCTGGCAGCCAATGCCACTCAGTGTTTAAATGTGTACGTCTCTAGAACGGTTGCCCCTAAGGCTCATGTAGGGAAATAGGCCCTATATGTAGTTTACAAAGGGCTCTGTATTTGTAAATTAGGCTGAAAATTGTGAAAGACTCAATGTGGATGTTGCATTACTGACCTAGACACCCAGTGTGAAAAGCTGTTTCGTTTGTGCAGACTGCATGCTCATACGTTTACTAGGGATGCATATCAGTTTGTAATGACATGGGAAATGTCAAAGATATTTTGCATTTCATACTGTTTTCAAATAAAAATGATAGAGGAGAAACAGTGCACACTATTGACGAAAACCCAGACATGATGACATTTCATTATCAGCAAACGGGGTGTACTATTGCATAACAGTGCAATAACTATTATGCAATAGCACGTTCTGTGTGCACATGCACAAATAACCCACACTATTGCATAGCAGTGTTCACGATTGCTCAGTAGTGCACACTATTTGCCAATAGTGCACATAATTAATGAAAACATGGAAATAGTGAAAATAAGCCCCCCCCCCAAAAGTTAAATGTTTTAACATTGGTATCCAAAACCAAAATGATCCAAAATAGGTTTTGCCTGCTTATTGGGCTGGCACTTGTATAAAAGCCTATTTCTGTAGGAAAAGCATTGTTTTACCCACAGAAACGCCTTTAAATACTGCCCTTTACATGTATGTGATAACTTTCAACCGTACCCGCAAAAGACACCTAGAATAGTTCTTTGCAGTGAGACTGAAAGTATGAACATTGAGAAACTATGCACTGAAATTTACTTGGGTGCATTGTGTAACTGTGACCCCTGTTTTTACCCAAGATACTTTGTAAATTTACTCAATGAAGTCTAGTGTCTAATCTCTGCTTAGTTTGTAATCCACGATAATATGTTAAGATATTGTATGCATCTTGCCCTGCCATCATAGAAGGTGCAAGAAACAGTAAATTCAACAAAGTGTAAATACACTGAGAAATAATTTGAACCATTTTATGCATAGTACAATGTATCTATCTATTTCTCTGTCTCTCTAGCTATACACTCACACACTTCCTCTAAGCAAGTTGGATATTTTCTTTCATGCTGGCGAATCTATGAAAATGATATGAATAATAAATGCTTCTGCAAGTGTCAATGATCTGTAATCAAGGCATGGATACAAATCCTAATTTCTTTTCTAATTCGTTGGGGTATTTTCCTTTAAGCACTGTAATTTTATTCCCAGTCACATCGCTGACGGAAACCAACCACATGGCACTTGAAATACTCAGCTTTCCTAAGAAGACACTTTAATGAAAATGTGACATATTTTATGCTGAGTGCCAGATGGTGCTTGTGAAGGCTGGATGTGCAGCAGGGTTCTAATTAAAGCATTAAAGTTTGGGATGAAAAACAACGCTTAGAGGTCCCCCCCCCTCGTACCCCAGATAGCAGTGAAGCAGGCGGGACATGTAATAGCCTTTTCAAGCTTGGCCTTCACATTGATCCTCAGGGACTGAATAATGGAAAGTAGTAGTTAATTTGAAGCTCATTGAGAGATTTTTTGCTGTCTTAATACAAAAACCCAAGATGTCAGGTCTCAGCTGGCTTTTGCACCCTGACAGCATGAAAAGCTGCCAATCTAGGGGTCGAAAAGCTGCCACCTCATTTTGATTTCAGACAAAGCACTTTCAGCTTTACGTGTTCCATTGAAATAACCCACCATAACTGGATAAGTATGAGCAGGTAGACCCATGCAGCAACAGAACTGAAGGAGAGCATGGTGGGGGAAGCAGACGGAGTCATTCCTAATATTCAGCATGACCAACATACAGTATAACTTCAAACATTGAGGGGGTCTTTTCCTGACAGGTGCTACTTGGCAGCATGTATTCTGGTACATGCTGACTGTGCATTGGGAGACGTATTGCCAGGAAGCACAGGGCCATGACCGCGCAAGATGATTCCCGCCCTAACTGCACAACGCGCGTTAAGGACGCAGGGGGGAGGGGGGCAGGGTAGGGGGGAGAGTGCATGGTGAGCTCAGTGCAGTTAGTGCTGTGCTCATTCTCGCACAAAGCACATTAGTGCAGGTTCGCCTAATGCCACCTCAATAGGTGGCATTAGGTGTGCCCGCACTCATGCGGCATGCGCTAGGGGACAAGACTCTGCGTTAACTGACAGGGAAACGCTTTTCATGCCTCTGAGAGTCAACGCGGGGGTGTTGCATGTAAGATGCCATGGTCCCAGTGCTATTGGCACATTAGGTACAATAACTTAGGGCCTATTGGTACAATGCCTCCTTAATTTAGATCTTTTCAAATCATAACTAGATGAGTCAGCGATGCTATTTCTTTAGGTAGCACCACTGAATATTCATGTTATACTTGCTAGTTGTGTCGGCCACCAAGGTATATTATCTAGAGCAGTGGTTCTGAACCAGTCCTCCCTGAACCCCTAGGCCAGTCGGGTGTTCAGGATAGCCCTAATGAATATGCATGAGATATATATGCATTAGAGATATCCTGCCAACCTGACTGGTTTGTGGCCCTCTAGGGCTGGATTTGGAGACCCCTGCCTTACACCTCTGTCATTTAAGATTGTGAGTGGGCAAGGTGCAGATGTCCTAGACATCAAAATGGTAGATAGAATGTGTCACATGCGTCCTCAATTCTCACCACCACCAAAAAGTTGTCTAATAGACAATATTTTGGTGGTGGTGAGAAGCAAAGAGGCATGTGACAAATTCTATCTAACCTTTTAGATGTCTTGGAGATCTGCACCTTGCCCACTCACAATCTTAAATGACAGAGGTGTAAGGCAGGGGTCTCCAAATCCAGCCCTAGAGGCCCACAAACCAAACCATGTGTCACATGCCTCCTCAATTCTCACCACCACCAAAAAGTTGTCTAATAGACAATATTTTGGTGGTGGTGAGAAGCAAAGAGGCATGTGACAAATTCTATCTAACCTTCTAGATGTCTTGGAGATCTGCACCTTGCCCACTCACAATCTTAAATGACGGAGGTGTAAGGCAGGGGTCTCCAAATCCAGCCCTACAGGGTCACAAACCAGTCAGGTTGGCAGGATATCTCTAATGCATATATATCTCATGCATATTCATTAGGGCTATCCTGAACACCCGAATGGCCTAGGGGTTCAAGGAGGACTGGTTCAGAACCACTGATCTAGAGGGATGTGAATTAGTTAATTCGCCTTAACAAATTTAGTGCATGCTAAATTGATTCAACACACACTAATCAACTTAGCATGCCTTAATTCGTTGGTTAGTGTTTATTAAATCAATTTAACGTACACGAAAAATTCCCTATTAACGTAAGAACATAAGAACTGTCATACTGGGTCAGATCAAAGGCCCATCAAGCCCAGTGTCCTGTTTTCAATAGTGGCCAATCCAGGTCAAAAGTACCTGATGTCCCAAAGGTAGCCATTTCCTTGCTACTAATCCCTAGGGATAAGCAGTGATTTTCTCTTGGACCACCTTAATAATGATATTGTAGTAACATAGTTTATGATGGCAGATAAAGACCAGTATGGTCCATCTAGTCTTCCCAGTAAGGTGGCTAGCGTAGTTGTACCCACTGCTCTGTGCAGGTCACCCTCTCTCTATACCCTTATTTAGGGGTGTACCCACTGCTCTGTGACGGTCACCCTCCTTATGCCCTTGTTTTGGGTTGTACCCACTGCTCTGTGCAGGTCACCCTCCTCTATGCCCTTGTTTTGGGTTGTTTCTGCCACTCCATGCAGGTCACCCCCCCCCCTCTATTTGTTGAAGTATAAAAGATAGTTACGTTTATTTTGATGTTATCCTCTTGCCATAAAGGGATCCACAGTCTCTGTCCCATGCCATTTTGAAGTCCATTAATGCATTTGCCTCCACCACTTCCATTGGGAGAGCATTCCAAGCATCCACCACCTTTTCAATGAAATACTATTTCCTGGCATTGCTTTTAAGTTTACCTCCTTGCAGCTTCATTTTATACCCTGTAGTTTTACAGCTTCCCTTTTAAGTATGTTTTATGGACTTTTTCTCCAGGAATTTGTCCAAACCTTTTTTAAACCCAGATACATTCTCTGCTTTTACCACATCCACTGGCAGTGAGTTACAAAGATATGTTGATAGAAAAAATTTTTCCCCTGTCTGTTTTAAATATACTACATTGTAGGTTGCTGGTGTGTCCCCAATCCTTGTATTTTTTGAAAACGTAAACAATTGATTCACATCTATCTGTTCCACTCCACTCAGGATTTTAAAGACCTCTACTGTATTTAGGGCCTATTTTCTACAACTGAAGTACACACATACTTTATAAAATTGGGGTGTACTGACATACCTTAATCTAGTTGTGGTAGAGTAGGTGGATGTACTTGATCTGCAGAATGTGCATGCAAGATATTGTATTCTAGACCTTATGTGCATAAATTGAGGCTCCACCTAAGCAACAGTCTAAGCAAAAGTACACCTTATGAGCCCTATGCCTGCACTTACAAAACAGTGACCGCCCAAAGTAAGGCCTTTAAAATAGGGACTTACACACGTAAGCAGCGCATAAGTTTCCGCATGCCCCTTATAAAATCAGCCCCATTATGTGACATTTTAGTGAACAGTTTTAACAAAGGGAGCCCTTTCCTGTTGGTGCAACTTGGCGTCTATAGGCAACTGAAAACCAAACTGAACTGCCAGGAAGCAGGCCGACCCTGCAAAGTAAGTGAAGACAATAGGGGGAAATGTATTCAAACGGCGTCTGGGTTACTGTTCTCTTTTTTGTCTTTGGGCTGTTTCTTTAGGAAAATTACACTTTCCGTTCTACTCTTTCCACATGTACCTCATTCCAGATTATTTTTCATACGGCAGTGCTGCCAGACACAGAAAAACAGAAGGGATTGATAACTAAAATAACAAAGCTGGTATCATTCATCATCATTCAACAGGTGTACAGCTAACGATGTTCGTATTTTGTTGTTTCTGTACCGGTGCTCAGAGATTCAGAGAAACTGTGATCTTATTGGCATAGAGAGAGAGGTTCCTGCAGTTAAAAAAGTGAGGTATTGCTGTACATTTTCTTTTAATCTTTGAAATGACAATATTTTTACAGTTATTAAGGGATCACTATTCTTCATTTAAAGCAGCCGTTCTAGCTGGAGAATTTCAAAGTGAAACATGAAAAGTAAAGATGGTGTAATTTCAAACTTCTGCTAATTCAACCATTTTTTGAATGGAAGTGAAACTGCGAAGGGAGAAGAAACAGTCAGCCTTTTTGATCTGACCAACCAAAAAGAAATCTGTTGAATATTATTTCTAAAATTTATCCTAGTTTACAAGTTAGCACTACGGGGGGGGGGGGGGGGGGCAATCTTGAGCCCTGCTGAGAATGAGCACATAGAGAGGAAGCTCCCTGGCACTATTTTGTAAATCATTGTCTTCACAATTTTAGGCCATCCAGGGGAGTTCAAATAGCTTGCAAATTAGGTTGGCAAACTGGAAATGGTGATTATGGCTGGAACTGGGGTAAAGTGAGTTAAGGTGGACCCCCCTTTCCCTGCTGGATTTGGAGAGAGCCAAGATGGTGGCATGAGTGGATCACTGCGCTGGATGCTGATACCACCATTGATCTTTTTTTGGCTTACCTGTCTCTCCAATGCTTCACCTGCATGGGAAAAGAAAGGAGAAGGCAACTGGGATTACCTCTAGACCTGTGACCCTTCCTGGCCGACAACCCAGATAGAATTGGATGAGTTTGCTGCCCAGCCTAGAGGGGAGGGACTCTCCCAATCATCGATCTTCGCAGAAGATGGAGGGAAGACCGGCACAGAGGGGGTGTCTTTGAACCCTGAAGTAAGGGCAGCCCCACCATGACTGGGAAGAGCTTTGACCGGTGGGTTTCAACTGGCTGTGACAGAGGCTATGAATCCCACAGCCATAACCTTCCAGAATTTAGATGGGAGAGGCACTTCTTTGTTGCTTCGAGTCTGGTGATGAAAATGACTGTCATAACGTTGGAAACGTTATGGGCACCATCAAGAGTGTGGCTTCTTCTCTGCTAGCCTTTGATGGGAAGCTTAAAATAGACTTGGACCAGTGGCTGAAGAGCAGACTCTGAAGCATCATGCCACTCATTTGGAAAAAGTGGAAGCTTCTGTGGAGTCACTTCGACATGTAAGCATTATACAGATCAAGGAAAGAGATATTTTGTCTAGGAATATGGACTTCTTGGAGAATCGTATCATGAAGAATAATCTTAGATTTCCCCATCCAAAATGGTAAAGTACCTACGGGAAATTTTGCAGATGCCTGGAGAGGCTTTACCCCCTATCATCTATGCTCATTATCTTTCATTACTTGTTTCACCTTCTGGTTCCTTCAAGGAGGTGTGCTGCAGGAGGCAAATAGGGGACAGGAACTTGACCGAGTTCCTTGAATCCTCATTGGAGATGATTCCACAAAGGACTACCTTGGCGGCACCATTTGCCTTTCAGTCTGACAGCAGCATGGTTTTGAGACTATTTCTGCAATATGTCTGCAGCCTTTCTTGGTTCTAGACTTCAGATTTTTCCTTATGATCTAGAGAAAGGCAAAGAAAACCCTGAGAATTCTTAGCCCTTAAGGGTAGGCATTGAGTCTTGGGGTTTCTGTGAACTTAAGATTTCCTTGCAAATGCTTGCTTTTATTTGAGAATGAACAATACGTTTTTATGAGCTGCTACAGCTTAAGGATTTTCTTTCTGCAAGAAAACAGTCTAATGTTCAGGAGATGTCCCAGAGGATTAGTGCTGGGAACGCTGGCTTGCGAGGTTCCTTCTCTTAGGTCCACTGTAATATAATTTCCTAATTAATTTTTGTTTTTCTTTTCTTGCTTTTTCACTCTTGATTGTGTTATACCTGGAGGTCTATTGTTTATTGTTTTATTTGGGGGTTTATATTCTTTTTCCTTACTTGTATTACACTTTTCGCTTCATGCAAAAGTTACTGGATTTATCATTAAGAGTGTATAAATAAAAACGAAAAGAACAAAAACAGAGCATAGCAAAAGAAACCTTTGCAGCCTTGCCAGAGCAGCTTGACAGTATCATGATGCTCCAGGAAAATAAGATGCTGATTAAGGCAAGCCTTGACAAATTTTTGTTGAATATAGAAGCCAGTCCAAACATTTAGGAGCCAGAGGAGCCTCCCTCCCTGCTATCTCCACTAAAATTAAAAGGGGGGAGGGGTGGGGAACATCTCCTCAAAAGTCTACTGTAGCTCCTTTAGACCCTGATTTACAAAAGCTGTTTTCCCATTCCATGTCTAAGGGGAAAAAAAAGATGAGTAAATCACGCTCTTAATGCATCACTATAGACCAATAGCAGAAATAGACAGCCTGCAATCCCCCTCCCCATCCAGTCGTCCTCTCTTGCTCTTATTACTATACACTGGCATCATCCAGGCTCTCTCTCTCTCTCTCATTCCCATACCCAAATGCCCATCCACCCACTTGCCCCCATCAGCTGCAGCCTCAGCTTTTCCCCATCATCCATCTACCTACCCCCAGCAGCCACAACATCAGGCTCTCTGGTGATGGAGACAGGCATTAGGCTGTGGTTGCTGGGACAGGGAGGGGCCAAAGGGAAGAAGCTAATGTTGAGGCTTCTGGAGGCGGCTGCCTAGAAGCAACAGCCTTAGCTTCTCCCCATTGTCCAGCTGCCCCCATAGCACAGCCACAGCCTCAGCCTTTCCCCATTCTCTAGCAGCCACAGCCTCTATCAATCTCTCTTTCCTTCCCCCCTCAAAAAACAGCACTTTGACATTTGTGAAAGGATCATACCAACAGGGCTCTGCAATCTCTTGTCCCTTTAGGGTGACCTATGTGCTGCTTCTGCCATTGCCACTGCTCTGAAAATTAAGCTGCTCCACATGGACTGCTTCCAGCACATTTGCCACTGTACTACTCAGAAAAATAGTTGCTGCCACTGTCACTTCGAATCTTTTCTCTTCACTGCTTTGCATGGGTCACCACTAATAGCTTCTGCTGGGTCACTCATGCCTGGAAGCTGCAATTCTATTACATCTCTTCCCCTTGGTCAGCACCAAATGTTGACACTGCCCGTGCCAGCCAGCCAGCCAGCCAATGACAGGCTACATTCTCTGCTCTTGGCTGAGGCCGCATGGTTTCCATCACTCCAACACTGCTGCCCATGTGCTCCGGCTGCAAACCTTAGGTGCCAGGTCCCATATTGTAGTTGCCATGGTGACCGGGCACCTGGGGTTTGTTAAGCCCTGGATTAAGGATATTAAACCTGAGGTGACTATGGCTAATTCTAAAATTAACAGTTATTCAGGCCAAATAGGAGAAGCAATAAACTTAAACTAGCTGCCTGGATGACAGGGGGAATGAGCTGGAGAGCAGTGCTAAAACGACCTCTAGCTTCTCCACTTCTGTCGAAGATCTTAGCAGCTACTGGGAATTCCAAAAGGCTGTTAGCCGAGACCCTGGTTGAAGGCACTTGAAGCCAAACATGGGTTCTTCTCACTCACCAATTACATATTACAATATAACAGTGTAACTTTTACTGATCACTGAGAGCTTGAAGCACTTTTGGTCAAGCATGAGAAATCAGCAGTGGAAGATAATTGAAGATGTCCTACCTGGAGCTGAGGAAGCTCAGACTGACATACAGATGAGTCACATAATGACGTAATGCTTACTCTGGCTTCTCTCTCAGATGCTAGCATATGTACTGTATACAAGTCAATGTACATCTTGCTGTAAACTTCCTTTCTATTGGCCTGTGGGATATGGGCCAGGAGTACTCCCTCTCTTTGTCTTCTGCTGGGCTCAAGGCTCCTGATATACTCCTGTAGGATATTTGCTTTGGCAGCTGTTAGCTTGTTGGGCTGTGAAATGTTTGGTTGTTATTATGGTTTGGCAAAGGGGGGTAAATTTACTCTATTAACATGGTTCACTTTTTGTATTCATATCCAAGAGTTTTCATCGATGGGTCAATAACTTTCAGTTTTCCATTGTCCAAGGGTACCAGACGAGGCTGCCCTCTTTTGCCTTTATTGTTTGTATTGGGCCTGGAACTGCTAGTGATTGCAAAAAGACATCAGTTATTGATTATGGGTGTTCAGATCAACGATACTCATATCAAGTTGACAGCATCTGCAGATGACCTCCCGCTATACATAACTGATCCATCTATATATGTCCTGCAACTATTCCAGCTCATGGATAGGTTTGATCTATGATCACATTAGAAAATTAATTGGAACAAAACTGAAATTCTGCCATTGAATGTATATTGTAATAAATCAGATTTCAGGGAACTTGAGGCTAGGTTATATGAAAGAGGGATGAAATATTTAGGTATTCTGTTTTTCCCATTCAATGGAGCAGGCTGTCTCTATAGTTATGGAAGAGATGTTGAAAACTGGAAAGATATGTCAGGACTGATCTCCCAAGTGTTTGTCTTGGTGGGGCTGCCTAGACATTTATAAGAATGATGACTGGTCTTCAGATCGACTACTCATTAAATGGCCCATTTTATATAGGATGTCTAGGTTAGAAATGGAACATCCAAGATGAGACGTTCATAATTTCCAGTCTATTTCACAAAAGGCCTGCTGAATGTGAAACCTTTTGTAAAATACATATAAACTTATGAGAAATACACATGCATTTCCCTATATATTCAGCAGGAGCTATAAAATACATGTTTATGAGACAGGGAGCAGTCAAGATGATGCAGTGAGATTGCAAGTGGGGTCACATTATCAGTGGATGGGGTCACATAAACATGGTCATTTCCCCTTCTCTCTGGACTTTCACTGTGATCTATGCCAAGTAATGGCAGTCACCAGTCAGCATGTGGCCTGTGAGCCAGTGAACATTCATAGGAATGGAGGAGTGGCCTAGTGATTAGGGCAGCAACCTTGGACCAGAAAGACTAGAGTTCAAATCCAAGTGGTACTTCTTGTGGCCTTGAGCAAGTCACTTAAACATCCACTGCCTTAGATTGTAAGCCCACTGGGGACAGGGAATTCCTACTGTACCTGAATATAACTCACCTTGATTTAGTAATGGAAAGGCTAAATATAAATAAATAGGCTCTTGCCCCCACCTGGGTAAGCTTCCTGTTAGGCTGGAAACTCATGCTGAATACTGGGGTCTGTAAGTACACACTGACACAAAGGGGCCCCATGCTGACTGCTGTTGTTGCCACTATGGTAGCTGCTGCTGCCTTCCTGCTTTAGATGAGTGGAGGGAGAGGAAGGAGGCTGGAAACCTGCTATGTTTCTTTCATTATCATCTGGGGATCACGTGAATTTTCAATTGCTCTACAGGCTCCTTGCAGATGATGGGGTGATTCATGTGGGCACTTCACTGGAAGGTGCCACTATGTAGCATATGAAATCCGAGTATCACAATTTGGTGGGTCTTAGATTCCCATTTACATATAGTGTACACGTTTCCTATCTGGTTAAGAATCTTATTTCTTTTGTTGCGAAGGATCCATCACTTCGCTTTGAGGGGGCGAAAGAAGTTGCAGGTCGAGAGCAGAAACTGTGAGGCACGTGCCAGTGATATAGTGCTGCCTCGTGGATTCTGAACTATTGCTGCCATTGCAAACCCCAGAGAGGGGCAGCAGTGGTGGCAATAGGGGTGGGGTCCCATGAAGGGGGGCAGCAGGATGGAGGGGCCCCTCCTAGGGCACCTCCAAACCTTGACCGGGCCTGGATGGAGATGGGACTATTTTAGGATTAGTGGGTTGCTGGGGTGATTGCTGTTTAGTGATGATTCCTTGCAGTGTTTGCTGTCTATTACTGTAGTTGGGGCTACATTGGTTGCTGGGCACTGGGAGAGTTTTTGATGATTGTAACTGTATATGTTTGATATTATCGTTTAATTTTCTCTGTTGTACTGTATATTTAACTAAAGCAGGCTTTTGATGGTATGGTTCATAAATGTCAGTAAATTAGTAAATAAAAATAAATAAATGGAAGTGGGACATCATTCAGCCTCTCTGATCAAAAACTGATGAGGGAATTCTACTGGAGCTTCCTGATGACATGGACCGAATCTTTGATAGGGGAGGGGGAGTTGCTGCCCTTTCCTCTTCTGAGGTAAGAAATTGTGTTCATTGGCTGAATTGGTGGACTTGTTGAACTCTGTTACTGGGAAGACCTAGAAAGGAGAGTGGGAGCTATTCAAATACAAGCTATAGTAGTTCCAGAGAGTCAGTTGTTGTCCATTGTGAGCTCTTCACTAGTTGTGGCGACATTGGATATCATTTGGGGAACCTTGGTAAACATTGATAGCTCTTTGCTTCTGATTTGCATTTCCTATTGACTAATGTGAGCGCCTTCACCCAGGGGTAGGTTGTCTGGATTGCAGAGGTATTGGTGAAGTTGACGATTCTAGAAAAGTTTTGGAGGACTAGAAAGTCTGTCAATATTCCTCTTATTCAAGAGAGAACTATCTTATAAGGGAAAAAGGAACAGTTAGGAAACTATTCCAGACATTTAAATCTTCACTTCTTGACCTTTCCTAGAGGGTGGGGTTGAACCCATGAGTAATAGTTAAAAGAAATGTGACAAACGTCCTCAAGACCTCCTATGAATCCATGCCACGAGTGGGTAATTTATCAGCTAGGATGTTAATAAATTGGGAGAGATCTGTGACCATGTCACCAATGTGCCTGATGATACTGATATGGCAGTTGGAGACAGGACTACTTTATTTATCTCACTGGCATTTGAACAGGATTTCAATTTGATCATGCAAATATATTTTCATTATATGAAGGTATTATTTATAGTACATAGAGTGTGATTTTTCCATACTTGGGGTAAAACCTTTCTGGCAATGTGTCCAGAAGTGCAAGAGTTGGGGAGCAACTTTCTTTTTGAAGTATCCATGTAAATGCCTTGTTAAATTTGTTGGAATGAGTTATGTGCTCTGCCATTTTGCTCTTGCTATTTTTTTTGTAAGTTTTCATTTGGTCCAAGCTAGGAGTTAATGTGGCCAATAATCTGAATATAAATAGTAAGGGATAATGGGTGGGTTATTTGAAGACTCAGACTTGGTGATGTTTTTTCTTCTTTGGAGGAAGTTGGTCTTTTTTTCCTCTCTCTTAAGGATGGAGGTAAGGGCACCTGCATGCCGGTTAGAACGATGAGGCACGTTAGCAATGTGCTAATGGCAGAGGGACGGCCCCATAAAGTTAGCATGGGCCTCTGAGCTTGTTTTGCAGCTCAGACACTCATTTGCAGCACTCTTCAGTATACATGCCCTTGATCGGAAGTATAACATACCAACATCTCTATATCTTAATGTTTCAGCAGATCAGTGAAGAAGGAAATGAGGCCTAATGTTGGTATACAAATTTTCTACAAATCAAACATAAAAATGTGAAACATGGCTTGCTTTGAATATGGCAACATGAGACTTCCACCAATCTTGTACTTACTCAATGGACCTCGTTGTGGATCATCTCATACATACCGTTGAGTCTCAGCTCGTGTCGCAGTCCTTACATTATATTATTCATAAAGTCATTTCAATCCCTGTTAAAATGTGCAAGGTATATGAAGCTAATTCCAGTCAATGCGGGTTTTGTTGAAAAGACCATTGAAACATATGTTGTATTCTCATTCAATTCTATTTTCCTTTGGCAACAGGTTAGGGATGGAATTGTTCAAATATGTCACAGAAAAGAAAAACTTCCTTTTAAAGTATATTAATTATTTGCTATAGGATTTGTCAAAGATATATAATACCTCAACTAAAAGGTTGTTTGATTTCCTGTTGGTGTTAGCACTGAAGATTAATATCTCAGATTGGAAGAATGCTAAGCTGATTAAGTTTCATTGAAGGTGGAACAGCAAACTCTGAGGCGGAGGTTACGGAAAAGAGTATTTATTATGTAACCATAGGTATATCTGGAAACAAAGTTTATATCAGCAGTCATTGATTTATACCTCTGCTTGATTATACTCTTTTTGTTGAAATGGACATCTGCCTATGTGATATTAAGAGATTGCAGCTTTGGCTTTTCCTGTCAGTTTGGTTGTTATGTTCTAATTTTGCATAAAATGAATAAAAATTTCTGAAAAAACAGATATGCAATATTTTTCAGCTCTAGTAGATTTAATTGACAACTTTCTTGCTAACTATTTAAGAGGCCTATACAGCCCTACTTAACTGGCTAATGTTAAACTAGTTAGTGTCATATTCAGTACTATATAGAAACATAGAAGCATAGAAACATGATGACAGAAAAAGACCACATGGCCTATCTAGTCTGTCCTTCCATATCAACAACTACAACAGTCCACTTTTTACCTTTAGAGATCCTCTGTGTTGGTCCCATGCTTTTTGGAATTCAGTTACTGTCCTCATCTCTACCACCTCCACTGGGAGACTATTCCATTGATCCACTACTCTTTCCGTAAAGAAATATTTCCGCATATCACTCCTGAATCTATCTCCCTTCACCCTCATCCCATGTCCCCTCATAGCAGAACTTGCTTTCAATTGAAAGAGGCTCTCTCCCTGAACATTTATGCCATGGAGGTATTTAAACATCTCAATCATATCACCTCTATCCTGCCTTTCCTCTAAGGTGTACATATTAAGATCCTTAAGTCTGTCCTCATATGCTTTATAATGAAGCCCACTAATTATTTTAGTAGCCACCCTCTGCACCGACATCATCCTGTTCACATCCTTTTGAAGGTGCGGTCTCCAGAATTGCACACTATACTCCAAATGAGGTCGCACCAAAGACTTATACAGAGGCATTATTACCTCTTTTTTTCTGCTAGCCATTCCTCTCCGTATGCACCCAAGCATCCTTCTAGCTTTTGCCGTCGCCTTTTCTACCTATTTAGCTACTTTAAGATCATCAGACACAACCACGCCTAGGTCCCGCTCTTCTTTAGTGGACAAAAGTACTTCACCTCCTATACTGTATTGCTCCCTTGGATTGCTGCAGCCCAAATGCATGACCTTACATTTTTTAACATTAAATCCCAGCTGCCAAATTCTAGACCATTCTTCAAGCTTAGCTAGATCCCTCCTCATGTTATCTACACCTTCCTGGGTGTCTACTCTATTGCAGATTTTGGTATCATCCGCAAAGAGGCAAACCTTACCCGACAGCCCTTCCGCTATATCACTAACAAAGATGTTAAAAAGAATCGGACCAAGGACAGATCTCTGGGGCACACCACTGGTAACATCCTTCTCCTCAGAGTGAGCTCCATTTACTTGTACTCTTTGTCGCCTCCCACCCAACCAATTTCTAACCCAAGCAGTAACTTTAGGGTCCATCCCTAGGGTGCTCAGTTTGTTTATAAGTCGCCTGTGAGGAACAGTGTCAAAGGCTTTACTGAAATCTAAATACACCACATCTAGAGCTCTCCCTCGGTCCAACTCCCTGGTCACCCAGTCAAAGAAATCAATCAGATTTGTCTGACAAGACCTGCCTCTGGTGAATCCATGCTGCCTCGGATCCTGTAATCCGCTGGACTCCAGAAACCTCACTATTTTCTCTTTCAGCAGCGTTTCCAATAATTTACTCACCACCGAAGTTAAACTAACTGGCCTGTAGTTTTCAACCACATCCTTACTTCCACTTTTGTGTAAAGGCACCACATGAGCCTCTCTCCAGTCCTTTGGCACCACTCCCGACTCCAATGAGGCATTGAAAAGGTCAGTCAGTGGAGCTGCTAGAACGTCCCCAAGTTCCCTCAGTATTCTAGGGTGTATCCCATCCGGTCCCATCACTTTGTCTATTTTAATTTGAGCTAGTTGCTCACGAACACAGTCTTCTGAAAATTGTTCAAGATGTCCCTCGCTTCTGTTCCTATTTGTGGGTGTTTTCTGAGATCCTGCTCCTGGTTCTTCATCTGTGAACACAGGACAAAAATATTTGTTAAGCAATTCCGCTTTATCCTTATTAGCTTCTACATATTCCCCCCCTTCACCCTTGAGTCTGACAATATCACTCTTGCCCTTCCTCTTCTCACTAATATATCTGAAAAATGTCTTATCCCCCCATTTTATTGCATTGGCTATTTCCTCCTCCTTTTGAATCTTTGCCTTCTTGACTACTTTGCTAGCTTCTCTAAGTTTTTCCAAATACAGATGCCTGTCTTCCTCTCTCTGTGATCTCTTGTAATCTCTTGTATATGGCTAAAATTGAACATGATCACATTTGATTTAATACATGGAGGGAGGACAGCAAGGAAATACATGGCACTAGCATTTAACTTCCAAAAGGAGACTATGGTAAATGGGGAAAATGGTTAAGAAAAACTAAAAGGAGCAACTACAAAGGTTAAAGATTTACAGTAAGTATGGGTGTTGTTTAGAAATACTATCTTAGAAGCCCAAATCAGATGTATTCCACACTTTAAGAAAGGTGGAAGGAAAGCTAAACAATTATCGGCATGATTTAAAGGTGAGGTCAGAGAGAAAAAGCACCTCCTAGGTAATGGAAAAAGGAATCAAATGACAAAAACAGGAAACAACATAAGCACTAGCAAGTTGGATGAACGGCATTGATAAGTCAGGCAGAGAGAATTTGTGAAGAAGCTTGCTGTGGAAGATAAATACATAATAAAAACGTTTTAAAGTACATTCATTGCAAAAAAACCTGTGAGAGAGTCAGTTGGACCATTAGAATAGATGATAGAGGGGTAAAAGGGGTGCTAAGGTAGGCCAAGGCCATAGTGGAAAGACTGAATGAATTCTTTGCTTTGGTCTTTCCTGAGCAAGATGTAGGGAAGTTACCCATGCCTGAAATGATATTTAAAGGCGATGTATTGGAATAATTGAAATAAATCTCGATAAACCAGGAAGAGGTACTGTAATACACATTTGATAAACTAAAGAGTAGCAAATCACCTAGATTGAATGGTATACATTCCAGGGTGCTGAAAGAACTGAAATACGAGATTGCAGACTTATTAGTCATCTGTGAACTATCATTAAAATTATCTGTGGCACCTTAAGATTGGAGAGCAGCCGGTGTAATGCCAATTTTTAAAAAGGGCCCCATGAATGATCCGGGAAACTACAGAATGGGGAGCCTGACATTAGTACCAGGCAAAATGAGAGAAACCATTAAGAATAAAATGACTGAACAAGTTTAATGGGGGAAAGCCAAAATGGATTTAGCCAAGGAAAGTTTTGTCTCACTAATCTGTTATATTTATTTTCAAGGTGTAAATAAACAGGTAGATAAAGGTGAGCTGGTTGATATAGTATATCTAAATTTTCAGAAAGCCCTTCCCTTGACAAGATCCTTCATGAGAGATTCTTGAGGAAATTAAAAAGACAGGATAGGAGGCAGTGTACTATTGTGGATTAGGAACTGATTAAAGGATAGGAAACAAAGGGTAGGGCTAAATGGGTAATTTTCTCAGTGGAGAAAAGTCAATCGTGGAATACCCCAGGGATCTGCAGTTTTAAATTGGATCACTTTATTAAATATGATTGCATTTGTGAGTGCATTCTCCATTGGATTTGGGCCAAGTAAGTGTGACCTTTGTAAGTCCTTATCCTGCAGTAACATTCATATCTAACTTTCAAATGCACTGTGTCAGTTGTGTTAGTACCTTCAGCCCAAGGCCAATTAGTGCCTCATGTTTGAGAGACTTCCAAGTTTTAGAAGCTTATAAAATCAAATGAAAATGGTACCTATAATTTAATTTCTTCAGAAATTCATCATTCAAAACATGCCCTTAATGTAAACAGATCTGGCAAATCAAAGGCTAGATAGAGCTCCTTCACCCTGCTCTTTCTCTCTCCCTCGTTTCAGTCTCTCACAGCTTTCACCACATTCCAACACTTGCTATTCCTGTTGCATGATCTCTTCACTCACCCCCCACCAGCTGCCACACAATTCCTACCACCGCACCGTCACCACTGTACTTCTTTACAACTCGCCAACTCCTGGTACAAGGGAGGCACAGGGAAGGCATCAACATGTGCTTCGGGGTAGGGGAGGTGGAGAGCTTATGGACATTTGGCGGCGTTCTGGAGGCGATCGATGCAGATCAAGGTAAGTGATGGATGCTAGGGAAAAGTGGGTAGGAGAGAAAGAGAAACGGGCCTGGGGGTTAAAAGAGATAGAGAGAAGTCTCTGGTCTTGGGCTTATCAAAGAGAGACACTGGGTAAAGCCTGATGAGGTCTTAAGTGAGAGAGAGACCGTAGGGAGCCTCAGAGGAGGATCATGAAAGAGAGAGAGACACACACACACACAAGCACATGCATGCACACAGCCCCTGGCACTGCCCATGACAGATACACACACATACACAACTCCCGATACTCCCCATGACACACACACACATGCATACAGCTTCCAACACTCTCCTTGACACACATACACACATGCAGGCTCCAGAGCTCCCCTTGTCATACACACACAGACACATGAAGTCCTTGACACTCTCCAGGACACACACATGCATGCACAAAGCCCTCAACACTCCCCATGATAGATGCATGTATCTATGTATGTATGCATGCATGCATGAAGTCCATGGCAATCCCTATAACACATGCCTGCATACATACATATACACACCCTCCAGATTCCTCATGACATACAGACAGTTGCATGCACTCCTCAGTGCTCCGAATGACACACACATGCACCTGGACGCACCCCTCAAGACAAATAAACTGTACAAAAATGTGGTAAACAAGTCCCTCAAATTCAAAATTGTTATTACAAATTGTTTTACAGCTAATCTAGTATAATAAAAATCCTCTCTAGCTCATACCATACAATATCCTCATACACACTATGAATTCATGCATACCATCACTCAAACTAAAGCCACACACACACACAAAAAGTGCAATATTTAGATACATCATGGAAAACCAGAAACATGGTCCATTGTCCAAAAACTACAAAGGTTGTTCCACAATTTTCAGAATTTCTTGATGATAAATATTTCTTATAAATTCCATAAGACTGAAACTGTCTCACTAGCAGATAGTCCTTGAACATTCCACAAGTCCAATGAACTTCTTGGTTAGTCATTTCTCTTCTATTATTTTATTCTGTATCTCAACAAATGGGTACTCTCACAATCCCATATCCAAAGGGCCATGAATCACTGAACCACAGTCCATCAAGTACTCTCCCCCTTAACTCCTTCCTCCTAGTTCCAAACTGGCAGGCGGGTCTCCCGCTTATCCTGCAATTGGCAGCAACAACAAATAAAAGTATGTTATATGCAGTTAATTCCTTCTTACTCAAAATGGTTACACATGGATTAATCCTTTCTCCAGAGTTTGGTGTGTTGCCACACTCTCTTCAATTACTCTTTATACTGAGTCGCCCTTTTGGAAGAAGAAATATTGTTCCTGTTATAAGCCATTGTGGTGTTAAGTTTGGTTGCTTAATAGACTTTGCCAGGTCTTGGTGGTGATGCAGACACAGACCCCAAATATTGCATTGGCTCACTACTGGATCTGGTGTCACTGGTGTATGATAAATGCTTGGATTCCTTTTCTTTCTGAGACTGATGGCTCCTGTAGATGCAGGTCCATGAAACTGTCCTGCAGGGCTCCTGGCTCTGATGAACAGGAAGACTTACTGTAGTTGTTGGTATAGTTCTTGGAACCTCACGCGTAGGCATGAAGTACAGTCATTTTGAGAGAGTAGGATAGTGGTAGGTTTTGCACAGACATCAACCATCTTCTCTCTTCGCCTATGCTGCTGATCTGTTGCCTGTTCGCTCTGGATAATACCTGTCCAAAGGGCAGACACCTTACTTCTACATGGTACAGTGGCTGGTTGCCAAAGACAGAGTTTGGTCTCTGCCATTTTCTGCTTGCCAAAAACCCCCACCCACATGATCCCTGCATCACAGGCTGCCTCTGCCGTTTTCTGCTTGCCAAAAAGCCATGCCCACATGACTCCTTCATCACAGGTGCATCTGGAAAAACTGCTGCAGGGTCTGCAATTCAGTGATACATGCCACAGGCGCTTGCCGGAGGAACAGGTCCTGCTCCTTGGGTGAGCTCCTGGAGCGGCTCCAGGGGCCACATCCTCCTGTGTACTCAGGCTTATTTTTACCAGGCCTCTTGCTTGTACTGGGTATCTTCTTCCTAACGTCTACAAACTGTCATTCGCACATCCTTTAGGGAGCTGATCTTGGCTGCTTCTATGTCTGCTATCCCAGATACTGTATATGGGGAAACTGTCTGCCAGCTCGATCTCCACCTCATTGACAGGATTCATGTTGTTTGGTAAGGGTTAACCTCACTAATATCAATCTACTTACCCCTTACTCTGTAGACCACAGACTACCCATGTACTGTCACATAGACCTATAGACCTAGCTGTTAAACTGCAGATCCCTCCAAATTAAAACTGATTTGATTCTAGACATCATTATCTTCAATAACTTAGACATACTAGGTCTCATCAAGACCTAGCTTAGAGAAGGGGAGGAACCTTGCTTACACTAGTGCCTCTCCCCTAGCTACGAAGCATTTTCTGCTTCCCGTACATCATGCAGAGGTGGAGGGGTGGCTATGACTTTTAGGGACATCCTCCCACTTATTGAGCTGCCCAGTGATTCCTGGGCAGGACCAGAAAAGCTCCTTGCTGGATGGGCCTGCCCTTCTATTTTAGTATTATGCTAATTTACTGTGCCCCCTTCCTCCAGGGGACCTAATGGGATACCACCCTTCACAGCCCTCTAGACTTATCAGTTTCCTCTCCCAGACTCTTTATGATGGGGGATTTCAACTTTCACTACAATGTCCCTTCAAGACCCTGACATAAATCCTTTGCTCAATTTCTGAGCGACCACGGCTTCCTCCAGCATATTCGCCATCCCACGTACTTAGAAGGCTATGCCCTAGACCTCCTTCTTACTCAACAGAACTTCTATTCCCTGTCATCTTCTGTAGTCACTAAATTATTCTTCTGGTCTGACCATTTTTCATAACCTTTACTAGTAATCTCAGTCATTTCCAATACTACATTACCTCTGCCACTCTAAGCATATCCCTCCCCCCCCCCCCCCCCCACTGAGACCTTCCACTCCCTGTCGATAGACAATCAGGTAGATACCTGGAACTCTTCACTATTACAGCAACTAGATGTCCTAGCCCTACAAATGGCCTCTTCTGTGTCTCCCAAGAAGAGTTCTCCTTGGTATCATCAGGGCCTGCAGCTTTTAAAACAACAGCTCCAGGCTGCCAAGTGAACCTGGCGAAAGACCAGGCTCCTTTTCACACTGGCTTTATTTAGCATCACTATAGATCCCAAGTCTTGTCATCTAAGCAGGAATATTTTTCTGCCTGGGATAAGTGAATCTGTTTACTCACCGAGAACCATTTTTTCTACTTCTTCTCAGCTAGCTACTCTTAAGCCTTCATTAAGCCCCAGTCCCATATGTTTACCACCTCTGAAACTCTGGCACAACATTTTACCACAAAGGTAGCCATTGCTTGACTGGGCCTTCCTGTAGCCTCCAACTTTTGTCCACCTCCTGCACCAGATTGCCCGGCCCTTAATATGTGTCATATCTGGAACAACCTTGCCACTGTTACTGAACATTCTCTGCAGAAAACACTCAGCAAGCTGAAAAAGACTACTTGTGTCCTTGACCCAATATCATCTGGCTGGCTCTCTAAAAATGATCTGGGTCTAATCCCAATAGTCAACACAATTGCCAATACTAGCCTCACCTCCCCTTCATCTCCATGCACATGGAAAGTAGCTATAATATGCCCTATCCTAAAGGAACCTAAACTGACCCATTGGATCCATCCAATTATCGCTTTATCTCAAAACTTCCCTTTTTATCCAAGCTAACTGAACATTTCATCTTATCCCAACTGGAGGACTATGTGGAACACACCCACACTTTGCATCCCCACCAGTCCAGTTTCCACTGGTACCACGTACTGAGGTAATCATTGCCATGGTTCTTAGCAAAGCCCATTCAGCATTGGACCGAGGACAGTGCCTCATGGCCATTTTACTTGATCTAACAGCTGCATTTGACCTAGTAGACCCTGATCTTCTCCTCAATCACCTGTATGACATCAGTCTTTGTGGTCCAGTGCTCTCTGGTTTGTCTCTTACTCGTCTGCTAGGTCCTTCCAAGTAACATCTAACCATGTACTCTCCCACTCCCCAGTCCCTTTGCTGTGGGGTCCCTCAGAGGTCAGTCCTCTCCCCCCTGCTCGTCAATATTTTCCTTTCCCCTCTGGCAGCATTCATCCAATTCTTCATTTTTTCTTGTTACTTTTATTCAGATGATATCCTTCTTCTAGTGCAAACCAATAGTCTTTTCCCAGATCTGACAGTAATAAACAATTGCTTGACCAGGGTAACTGGTTGACTACAAGAAAATGTCCTGTGACTGAACTTGGCAAAATCAACACTATGTGAATAATAGGCACTTCTATTGCCCCTTCACTAGCTCCATCCATGGCCAACACTCCTCTCTCCCTTGTTCCTTCTCTCAAGTACCTAGGGACTATCCTCAATGGTGAGCTGTCCTTCTCGATCCACATCAGTAAATTGACTCAATATACCTTTGCTTGGGAAAGTAGAAGATAGGTCATTGTAAAAGAGGCAATGAGATGAATCAATACAATAACAGCAGCTATGGATACCATTCTATCAACAATGAACTGCTTGGCTGAAAACCGAACAAAATTTAAGTCAACTATCCAGAATGTCACCAGGAGTTGACACAGACTCGATGGCACTTAACAACAAGAACCTTTGCAGCCCTTCAATGGTTCAGTACAATAGGCCCTTTCTTGACCCCACCACACAAATCGCCGTCATTTTGAGCATTGTAATCAATTGACTCGACTATCGTAACTGTATTCACAGGACTGCCCTCTTACCATTTAAAGAGACTCCAATCCATCCAGAACACAGCCATGTAACCCTACTATTACATCACCATTGGCTTCCCATTTTTCACTGCATCCAATATAAGATACTCTTTATCACCAATAAAGCACTTCATAATGCAGCCCTAGATTACCTGTCAGCTCTCATTATTCCCTACACTTCCCTAAGCTGTTTGCAGTCACTCCATGCTATCCGTCCTGTCATTCCTCCAAATTTGACCCTGCCAGGAAGCCTTCCTTCTTTTTCATCGCCCCCTCCCTTTGGATCAGTCTTCATCAACCAATTCGTCTAGAACCTAACCTCAAAGACTTCAAGATCCGCTTAAAAACGTTCTTATTTCAGCAAGCTTTTGGACTCATGGGACTCATAGGAAGTTGGCAGTGTCATCCTGCCTTCCCAATTTCCTTCCCTTGCTGCTCCCCGCTGTCCCCTCCCGCCCTCTTAAGTCTTCCTAATGTGTCAACTGTTCCAAGTCTCATTAAACTCCTTTGTCTTTCCTATATTGACTTTGGAGTTCTTTTCAGTTCCTCCCTTTGAATTTTACTTTAATTGTAAACCGCTCTGCATGTATCTGTTCAATAGGGTGGTATATAAAATCCAATAAACAATATGAAGTGACATTTTCCTTCCTAAAAGAGTCTCCTCCCAGCATGAAGAGACTGGCAACAAGAACTTCCCCAATTCTAAAAAATTTTAGGATGCTTGGCAACAGAAATGAAACTGAAGAAAAACTGATAGAATTCTGCATGACCAATTATCTCAAACACCTTCTTCCAGCAATACAAGCAGTGACTGTACACATGGACGTTACCCAATGGATTGTACAAAAATCAAATTGAGTACATCTGTGGAAGTAGAGCCAGTGCCCTCTAGCGTGA
This sequence comes from Ichthyophis bannanicus, assembly GCA_033557465.1. Taxonomy (NCBI): domain Eukaryota; kingdom Metazoa; phylum Chordata; class Amphibia; order Gymnophiona; family Ichthyophiidae; genus Ichthyophis; species Ichthyophis bannanicus. The sequence goes on from CM066032.1 coordinate 349,593,074, forward strand.
GGCTAGAGGCAGCACCTCATGATGGCCATTTTGGATTGGCCAGATGATGGGGCAGGAACGAAGAGGACTGCTTCTGCCTCATTCAAGGCTGGCACAAGGAGATGAGGTGCCCAAAGCAAACTTAATCCCTTGTGCACCCCCTCCAGCACTCACTGCCACCACTATCATCTCTCTCCTGGAAGTGCAGCAGTGACAATGGCTTCAAGTAGCCCTGCGGTGCTTACCTTTAAACTTCGGCGCCATGGGACAGTTTACTTCTGCCCCCTCTCCAACGTCTGATGCCAAATTCCTGTTCAGGAAATCGGCATCAACCAACCATTACCACTCCTATTCCTTGCTCCAGTCTGCCTCAATCATGCCCCTAGAACCCTGCACTGCACATAAAGCAGATATTGCAGAAAATTGCCTGCGATATCTGATTTTTTCATCGGTTAGCTGCTACCACAGGATGTTAATTCTGCATTAACCCTGCTGTAGCAGCTAACTCCCTTTAGTAAACATACTACATCAAATCATTATACCATAAAGATCAAGTGGATCAACAGCTGTTTCAGCCTGTATCTTACGATTAGGAGCCTTTGATGATGAAAGACTAAGTCAAAGCAGCATTGACAGCACTACCAAAGAACAAAGCACCAGGCATTGATGGCATTCTCATTTACATATTACACAGGAAATTTGGAAGAAAACATCATAGCCAATTGACTGGAAAAGATCTGTGGTTATACCCATACTAAAGAAAGATGATCCCACTGACTGTGGAAGTTATCGCATAATTGCTCTGATCCCACACATCAGCAAGATTCTATTTGAGATCATTCGGAGAAGACTATAACTATACCTGGAACAAGAACTGCCCAAAGTGCAAGCAGAATTCAGGAAAGCGCAAGGAACAAGAAACATCATCGCAGATGTGAGATGGCTCCCTAAAAAGACAAAAGAATACCAAAAGGATATCTACATGTGTTTCACTGACTACAGCAAGGCCTATGATTGCATAAATCATGAAAAATTCTGGGCTACATTAAGAAGCATGGGTATACCAGAACATCTGAGAGTTCTAATGTACAAACTTTACATCAGTGGTTCTCAACCCAGTCTCCTGGACCCCCAGGCCAGGCAGGTTTTCAGGATATCCACAACGAATATGCATGAGATAGATCTCCATGCACTGCTTCCATTGTATGTAGATCTGTCTCATGCATATTCATTGTGGATATCCTGAAAACCTGACTGGCCTGGGGGTCCTAGAAGACTGGTTTGAGAACCACTGCTTTACGTTGATCAAGAAGCAACCATTTGAATGGAACAAGGGGAAACAGAATGGTTTAAAATCAGCAAAGGTGTACAACAAGGCTGCATTCCTTCCCCATATCTGTTCAGCTTATATGCAGAATAAATCATCAGAGAAATAATATAATCAAGGTGTGAAAATTGGTGGAAGACTCATCAACAGCCTTAGCTATGCTTACAATATTACATTACTGGCTGAAAATGAAGACAATCTAAAACATCTGCTTATCAAGATCAAAGAACAGTCTTAAAATGGGCCTGCATCTTAATGAGAAGAAGACAAAGATCCTGAAAACTGGCAAAATCAATAATTTCATCATTGATGGAGAAGAACATGAAATAGTATACAACTTTAATCTGCTTGGATCAATAATCAATAATGAAACAACAAGCAGTTAAGAAATCCGATGACTCATTGCTCTTGCAGAATGGCTATGAAGGACCCGGATAACATTTTCAAGTACAGAGATGTGTCTCTGTGTATAAAGATTTGACTTGTCCAGCCATGATATTTTTAATAACGTCATATGGATGCAAAAGTTGGACAGTGAAGATGAAAGACAGAAATACAATGGATGCTTTTGAATTATGGTACTGGCGAAGAATACTGTGTATATCATGGACTGTTCAAAGAACAAATCAATCAGTACTAGAGGAGGTCAAACCTAAGCTTTCTTTAGAAGCTCAAATGAAAAAAATTTGACTTTCATATTTTAGATACATTAGGCACGAGAAAGATCATTAGAGAAAGACATCATCCTTGGCAAGGCTGAAGGTCAGTTGAAAAGATGAAGGCCAGCAATGCAATGGAACACTACAATAACAGCTATGGATGCCACTCTATCAACAATTAGCTGCCTGACTGAAAACTGATCAATTTAGGACAGCTATCCATAGGTTCTCCATGAGTTGACACTTATTTATTTATTTATTTTATTTATTAATATTTAGCTCATGCCTTTCCAGTAGTAGTTCAAGGCAAGTTACAATCAGGTACAGTAGGCATTTTCCCTGTTACCAGAGGGCTTACAATCTAAGTTTGTACCTGAGGCAGCGGAGGATTAAGTGACTTGCCCAAGGCCACAAGGAGCATCAACTCAACTGCACTTAGCAACAACAGCAGCAGTAGGGACACTTGATGGTGCTGCTATTCACACAGTAATATCCAAACAGTTTCTACACATGCATTTTTAAATGTTTAATATTTTAGGTAATATTGTTGATTACCAGCTTGTTGTAATATTCTACTTAAGTTTGTCCCATTTTCTGCAGTATTTAGTAAATGCTTTTTTTAAATACTATTTTGACTGGAAAGGGTTATATACAGTACACTGTAATTTTTGGAATAGTTGTATTGCTAAAACAGCAGGCTGAGCATCAGGGCATACAGGGTTCAAATCCTGCTGACGCTCTACTTCACCCTCCATTGCGTTAGGTACAAACGTAGGTTGTAAGCTCTCTTGAGAACAGACCTTGAGCTGGGGTTAGGAAAGGTGAGTACTTAAATCCAAATTCAACCCTGCCCTATCCCATTTCAGCCATCCATCTCCCTGAAGTTCACATACCAAATCTGAGCTGTCTTCAACAAGACCACTCAGACCCCCTCAATCTCTCCAGGGTCCAAACCTCTCACTTCTGTATCCCTTCCCTTTGACAAGAGAAGAGTTGCTTATCCCATGCTGTCAAAATTATACTGGCTAAGTTCTTCTTCACACTCTAACCTACATAGAGTCAGTCAGCATGATTTGGAGTGTGTTGTTCAAGACAGTAGGAGCCAAGCACCTCTCCTTCTGCCTGTAGAGGGGTATGAGGGATTTGCAGTGAGGTGCTTTTCTGGAGGTTCTAGGCTTTGTTGCTGTTTTGGTGGAAAGACTGGGAGTAGGGAGTATTTATTCAAGCTGACTTGTTCTATCATGAAGGTGAGAATTCAACACCTTAATAACCTTGTTGTGTTGGACAGGAGGGGTGTGTGTTGATAAGAGGCTAGTGCACTGAGGCTGTGATGCAAGGTCAGCATCCTAGCTGTGAGGTTAACACCATTTTATGTAAAGGATATAAGCTTAGAAGCTTATTCTTTTTACATAAATAATTAGCACACACTTAATTTGTTTTTGAACCACCTGGCCATCAGCATATTTTCTGATGCACCATCAATTTAGGAAGTTATCCTATGCCCATGTGTATTCCTGCTGCATGAAAAATGAGTGTAGAGACTCCTGGATACAAAGTAATCACAGGCCTGCAACGTGCGAAGACTGAAATTTGTCCTCCTCACTGTATTTAAGATCAAGATTAGCTGGACAGTATTTTAATAATTCACACTCGTTAATGACAAGGCAATGCTTGCTAGGTTTTCAAAGTTATGAGAAACCTTTTACCATAGGTGGGTAAGAACCGAGCCATTGACATTGGCTCTAATATGAACGTTTGTTCATCTTCTTTTGAAATAAGTGCCTTAAAATTTTTAATGGACTTAGGCCAACAATTTACATGATGCAGTATTTGTGCTGTGGCAATAAAATATGCTGGAACAAATGTTCGGGCACGAGTTTCTTACAAACCTGCTAAGAGATTTTTTTTAATTTTCTTATCAGACTTTTCCCAGCGATTTCACATACCATTGAAAAATCAGATTTACAAAGATATGTGTGCTTAAATTCATAAGTAGTTAAGCCACACCCTACTGTTGATGGAGTAGATTAAGGAGGTATGTAAATACAATGCACTAAGCCTCTCCTTTGCAAAATGTTCATTTAATCTTTGATTTGTGAGTGTGTCTGATTTAGATAGTGGTGAACCAGCATGTCCCTATCTGAACTCAGTTTCCACTAGGACAGCTTCCTTCAAAAATTTGCCAAGTTTATAAAGTGGATTTCATTAGTAGGTCTTCAAATTTGAATTTTGGAAATCAACACTGATTCCCTTGGTTGGGTCTTGCAAGTTAGAGATAGGGAATAGAGGTAACGATGGACATGACATCTTAGCAGTTACAGGTATTTCCAATTATTGTTTCTTACTATTGGTACTGAGGACTTTGGACAAAAAGGCATTCTATAATGCTAGGGCACAGTTGAAATTCGAGGAGCTTTTAGCACAATTTTTTCAGAGTTTTTTGAAAATGAAGCAGAATGCTAAGGTGAATTTGCTTGATTTCTTCTTACCGTACCTTCTACTTATTGTTTCTTCTTTACCCTTCCACTTATATCATCCTAACCATTTTGTGATCTCAGAAGCTAAGCAGAGTCAGGCCTGGTTAGTACATGGATGGGAGGCAACCTCGGAATACTAAATGCTGTAGGCTTATTGTGCAGAAGAAAGGCCTGGCAATCTACTTCAAGTCGCACCTCACCATGAAAATCCAAGGGCTGGGTCATCAATAGTCAGCATTGACTCAACAGTACACAACACACATATACAAGAAAAGTATGGGGTCAATAATGAAAAGTACTAATGTAGTTAGCATTGAGTGCCAACTGCATAAATGCATTAGTTTAAAAATTCAGGCCCATCAAATAAACAACTTCTGGCTGACCATCTCAATGTGCAGACAAAATTATCCATCTAAGAGAAGGAGGAAGGAACCAGGAGTATTTTAGGGGCAGTGTCAAAATTTGCCCAGATAGCATAAGGTTACCTGAATTTTTTGCAGGCAAATCTGTGACAGTTATCCAGATTATGTATGTGCATGGGGTGGGGAGAAGGGACACCTTAGTTTCAGGTCTGAGCAGCAAGGCATGGAAGAGGGAAAAGGAGTCATGACCTTGAGCCCCTCTCATCCATCCCATGACAGCAACAATATCACTTCCAAGTAGACAAATCGGCAGAGAAATAGAAACAGTGATGCATTTCCTGCAGAATATAAAAATAATGGTGTAAATTCTAAAAGATGATATATGCAGATCACTAAATTGAAAATAAAATTTGTTTTCTACCTCCTCTGTCCCCATTGCTGGAATTGGGGACAGGAGGTTGCCAAACAGGTAGGAGTCAGGGTCACAACTATAACTTTAACAATTTTTCTTTGGATTTAGGAGCCATGCAAAAAACTAAGAAACCAGTGGCCAAGACTTTTCAATGCCCCTCCCCTTGTTTTCTCCATAGAATTTGAAGAAGTTGGGGAAGAGGGAGAGAGATCCCTTCCGATTTCTCCCACAGCTCTTTCAGGACCTGATTTACCAAAACTGTTTTCCCATTCCATGTCTAAGGGAAAAGAAAGCTTAGCAAATCCTACCCTTAATGCACTGCTGTAGGCCACTGGCAGAAATACACAAATAGCAGCTTCTCTCCCTGCTGAGTCTCTCTCTCTTTCATGCCCCACCCTCTTAACCCAGCCTCTCTCATTTTCATTCCCGCCCTGTCGTCATTTAGTCTCTTTCTCTTTTTCATTCTTCCAGTGTCATCATAGTCTCTCTTTCTCTTATCCCTCTCTTCCTTTCCAGTTTCCCTCCACTATTCCACCATCTTCCACTCAACCACAGACCCCAACTAGCCCTCAATACCCAGGAAACCATTAAGTTAACCCCCTTCATATAAATCAACTATGTCCCCTTCCCCCAGCTAGCCCTAACCACTCAACAGATGTCCCCTTAAAGCCACTGTCCCTAGCTATATAGCCAGACACTCTGCCACCCTTTAGACTTCCCATTATTTATTTATTTTATTTATTTAACAAATTTTATATACCGTCTTTCTACAAGTCAAGACAGTTTACATAGAACAATTAGCAGTATGTTTCAACATTAGACTATCTCATCTGACCTCGATCCTCATATTGGTTTATGTCTGCAGCCAGCACATGAGCTTTGTTCTCTTTGCACCAAGTGGTCTCCGTGAGTTTGAGCCATGTGCTGCAGGCACTGCTATCCTGGTCTTGTGAGACTTGAAACCCTGGGGCCAGTATTTCAGTTCTTGAAACACATGACTCAAACTTGGAGAGAGCTACGCAATACAGAGGAGAGGAAGCTCCTGTTCTGGCAACAAGGTCAACAACAGAAATACAAGCAATAAAAATTCTGGGCACCAGGGGGAAAGTTCTAGTTTTATGGCCATCTGGTGCCTGGAATTTATTGAGCCCTTATCTTAGAAGCTAGTCCATTTATTCTGAAAACTAGCCTATGTGTGGTTCCCAAGAATATCCAAGAAAATGAGTCAGACAGTAAAGTCTGGATTTACATAAGGTTTGAAGCAGGGCCAGCCTTACCATTGTGTGGAAATATTGCCTGAACATGGCCTACACCTCAGGGGCCCCATGCATGCCTGACCAACTTCAGGAGTCGGTGAGGCCTGAAGTCTGGCTCACTTCTGCACAGCTACGGAAGTAAACCAAGGTATTTTGCCTTACCCTCGTGTCAGTAAGTTACAGATACCAGTGCTGCCGAGTTCAGGAAGTTAAACAGAGGATCTTCCTGTCTTGTGCAAGACAGGAAGTGCCCTTTAACCTCCTGACACTCAGCACGCTGGCAGGCTGCGACTTATCACATTTACAGGAGTGAAGGAAAACGCTGTTTACTCCCATGGCTGTGCAGAGGTGAGCTGGGCTTCAAGCCTCACCGGCTCTCTCTAAAGCCGTCAGGCACGAGTGGGGCTCTTTGGGGTGTGGAGCCAAATGGGGGGGGGGGGGGGTTGTGGAGGAGAGAGCCACTAGCCCTGTAAGAAAACTGAGAGCTAGAATGGGAAATGGGCTAATGTTGGGGGATGTAGAAACTGCTATTGAAGGGAACTGATGCTGGAAGGGACTGGAACTGGAAGAATACTGATACTGGGAGACTTGGACTGGAAATGGGCTGATGTTGGGGGATAGGGAGCCTGAGAGTGGAAGGGAGATGATGCTGGAAGGGATTGGACTGGAGGACGACTGATACTGAGGAGGGCTAGGACTAGAAAAGAGCTGATACTAGAGGGACTGGAACTGGAGGTTGAGTGATACTGGGGGGTTCGGACTGGAAATGAGCTGATGGGGGATGGGGGACTGGGACTGGAAGGGAGCAGATGCTGGGAGGGACTGGAGGAGGACTGATACTAGTGGTTTAGGACTGGAAATGGGCTGATGCTAGGGGATGGGAGAATGGGACTGGAAGGGAGCAGATGCTGGAAGGGACTGGAACTAGAAGGGAGCTGATGCTGGGGAGGACTAGAAGTGGGGTGGGGCTGGGGAAGTGAGGATGGAGAGGGGAAAGATATTTTGTGTGGGAAGGAAGAAAAATCTATGATTGACTGGGTATAGGGAGAGTAAATGTGATTGAGGATGGAGGGGTGAAATTTGAGTGGATGAAAAAGGAAAGAGAGGAAAGAGCAAAAGAGGAAAGATCAATATGTTAGAGGCAGATGTAGAGAGAGAATGGAAAACACTAAAAGAGAGAAGAAAGGACAAATGGACAGCAGATAATAGAGAGTTAGCAGAAGACACGAAGGAAGCAGAAGAAAGTGACTACAGCAATTTAAACTGAAAAATAAAATGTCCAAACAACAAAAGGTAGAATAAAACTATTCTATTTTGAATTTATTAACTGGAATATGTCAGCTCTGGGAAATGTGTATCACTAATGTCTTTGTTTAGTACAAGAGGAAATTAATTAATTATTCTATTTCTCCAGTGGTGTTGTACATTGCAAGTTTGGCTTTTCGGTTCCCAATTTAATTACTGTCTTCATATTTCTAAACTGTGATCCCTTGTTCTGTTTGGTGATGGTCTTTGTTCTGCATGCGTAACCGAGTTGCAATATTCTTTTCATGTAGTTTGTATGTGACAGTCCCACTTGTTCTCTTTCCCCAGTAGGAGATGTATTTGTATTCTCTGAGATGTTTTGGTTTAATATTTGCAGTGTTGCATTTTGATAGGTAGGGTTTGGTGCTTTGTGAGTCCTAGTAGTGTTGTTATGATACGGTGGGTTTGCTATAGATTCTAAATGGGGAGGGTTTATAGTACTTCCTAATGTGCCTGGCAGTTGGCACTGGAGTATAGTAATGTAGAGATCTGGTAGTCTTTCTTTATCCTCATTGTCCATGCAAATGGTATTCAGACACTCATTAAGAGGCATGTCTACTAAAAGTTAATGCACATTCACAAATGTCAATGTGCGCTAAGTGCAGGAACATCCATTTATTTCTATTGGTGCAGTGGCACTTAACACACATTAATATTTAGTAAACGTGTCCCCAAGTCATTGCCAAACAAAAAAAAGAGGCTTGAGAAGGATTCTTTTGAAAGCTGCCTAAAATTTTAGATGACTAACAAAAAATAATGGTCAAGAACTTGCACAGAGCATAAACTGTCAAACTCAAGGAAACGACTCTGTATCAGAACATATGAAAGTATCTGTGTCAAAAAACCAAAAAACAACAATGCAATCACTAGCAAAACAGAGTCCAGGCAAAAGGTGTTTAAAGAAACAGTAGGTCTCAGACTTATAGCGGGCAAACTATATGCTCAAGGCAGTTTTCACCAACAGAGCACAGTAAAAGCCCTTACTTGCATCAACGACCTTAGATAGTAACGTTGCTTCATTAAATGGCTCTCACAACCTCCTTTAGCATAAATAATGGCATGTCTTGATAGAGCTTGCAAGAATCAATGTAGGAGGGTGAATAGCACCAACTTATCTGCAAAAATGCATCGCTTGAACTACTGCATCGCCTCCGTCTCTTCCTCGCTCATACCCCAACGCTCTCAATCGCGCTGTTATAGCGTTTCACCCGAGCAGGTTTCTTCAGGGGGTGGCAGGCAGAGGATATCGAGAGCAGGCCAGTCGCAGGAGCAGAGGAGTTACTAACTGCTAACTGTTAGCAGTTAGTAACTCCTCTGCTCCTGCGACTGGCCTGCTCTCGATATCCTCTGCCTGCCACCCCCTGAAGAAACCTGCTCGGGTGAAACGCTATAACAGCGCGATTGAGAGCGTTGGGGTATGAGCGAGGAAGAGACGGAGGCGATGCAGTAGTTCAAGCGATGCATTTTTGCAGATAAGTTGGTGCTATTCACCCTCCTACATTGATTCTTGCAAGCTCTATCAAGACATGCCATTATTTATGCTAAAGGAGGTTGTGAGAGCCATTTAATGAAGCAACGTTACTATCTAAGGTCGTTGATGCAAGTAAGGGCTTTTACTGTGCTCTGTTGGTGAAAACTGCCTTGAGCATATAGTTTGCCCGCTATAAGTCTGAGACCTACTGTTGCTTTAAACACCTTTTGCCTGGACTCTGTTTTGCTAGTGATTGCATTGTTGTTTTTTGGTTTTTTGACACAGATACTTTTTTAAAATTTTAGATGGGCAACATATACATTTTAAAATAAAATAAATTAAATGTATGCAAATGAGGCCCAGTGGCTATACAAATGAGGCCCCACAATGAGTCTCTGCACATGGCCCCACATCACCCTTGGGCTGCCCACGGTTTGAAGTGCTAGAGAATAGGAGCTTTGAGAAGCTTTGAACTGACTTTGCCTCTCGAATGAAAGGGGAAACACAAAGAAAAAGACGAGTATGGTGCGATTACTAGTATTGCTGGTACCTGAGAGAGCCAGTGGAAGCTTCTCTGCCTGTCCATATGAGGTAACCTGGTCAAATGCTTTAGGGTTTCATCATCTGAATAACGACGGCATGTTAAAGCTGCAAAGGGTGCAGAAGAAATTGTATTTAAAACAGAAAATAAACTGTTAAGATAGTTTCTGGGTAGCTGCACAATTTTGCTTTCCCCATTGCTGCTGCATACAGAATTACATTTGAGGCTTAAGGCAAGGTCACGCTGTGGTATTAATTTCTTGCTGCTATCTGGAAATTTTAATTTCATGCTCCGCTGTAGGCCTGTTTTCCACTGTGACTGGCAACTGCTTTCTACTGGTAATGAGACAAACTGTTTATTTGAATAGATCAAAATCTCAACTTTTCTCTTTCAGAATGCTAACCTATCTCCAAGAAAACCAGTCAAGTGTGCTAGAATGCAAATTGGCAAAGACCTATTTCAGAGACTCCGCCACAGTGATGATTTGACTTTAGAAATAGAGTACAAGCTATTGCCTGTCCTATTCGTAATACTTTAAGGCACCTAATTGTCTGATTTTCAATAGAATCAATCTCATTGTAAATTAGTTGTGCTTTGGATAATTTATTTCCTTTCAGTGGAAACCATATATGACTGCTGAGACGCAGAGCTGCAAATAAATAGAACATTTAAATAATCAAACATTACAGAGCTGAAATGCTGGAATGGTTAATGAGGCCATAACCTCAATATGCAAAGGCTAGATCACAGAAAAGTCCAAGGATTGTCAGTGAGCCTATTAGAAAAGAGCAGCACTGCATAGGATCTAACCTCACTACAAGGAAGCTTGAATTAGAGCGCAGCTTTTCAACGTGCAAAATAAGCAGAGAGGCCTATGTGAGAAATCCAAAACGGTGCCTATTTTAAAACTATTTTATAAAAGCAACATGGGTGCCTTTACAAAATAAGATCCCACATCCAGTCCCAGTAGCACATCAATGCTCATTCACACAGTTATGCCTCCTCTGAGACAGGTGTAAAAATCTGTACATTTCCTATGTGTGCACTCACATATTTTATAAAATATATGTATACATCGCAACTCTACCCCAGATCACCCCCCACCTCCCCTCCCCCAGAATACCTGGATTATTTTAGAAATGCCCCCACGTATAAATAGTGGCATTTACATGCAAAGATTGGAATACACATCTAATTATGATTTTAGAAAGCTGCTATTTATACATTGTGTTCCCACTATGTCCATATTTCACAGGTCATGGTTAGGGAGTGGAGAGGGAGTGGTTTGAGTGGGCCTGTAATATCTTACCCTCCATGGCATCTGATTCCTCCCCCACCCCCTGATCCCATTCCCCCTCTTACTATGGTCCTTGCGTCTAGTGGAAGTAGGAGAGACCTCTAGTCACGTCTGCTCATGCAGACTCTGGGTTCCAAATAGGGGCCATGGGGGGAGGTCTTGATGCTGGGGGAAACTCTGCATAGGGAGAGGTTTTGATGCCAGGGGGTCAGGTAGAAGAGATCCGATACTATGGGGTATGTTTACTAAACTGCGTTAGTGCAATTCGCGTTAGGAGCCGCGGTAGTGACAGAAACCCCAAATAAGGACATGGGCGGTACATCGTTACCACTAACGCGCGTTCAAAAAACTAACGAGCGTTACAGGGCGCCGTGGCGCGTTACTGCGCGTTAATCGTAAGAAGGCGTACAGACACAAAGCACTGAAACAGAGCTGTAGCACAATGGTTACGGTACTGACCGCTGTTACAGGCAACATGGGTTCGAGTCCCCAGTGTGCCTAATGCAGAAGGCTGGCCCAGGCATCACCCTGTACATTACATAGGGAATGAGGAGGCATGTTTTTCTTTACGTTGAGTAGTGGTGTCAGAAACACACCCTCGGAGTGTGTCTAGCCACATACGTTGGTGCGTGCAAGGCTGCGTGCGAGGCTGCGTGCGCTGGTACGTGCGTAGCTGCATGCGTTGGTGCGTGCGCACAATCGTGCATGGGTACGTGTGTTTTTACCAGCGTGGGCACCTTATATTACAGACTCTTTAGGGTGTCTTGCACCTATGCATTATGCTAACAGATGTACATGTGATGGCCTATGGTTTATCAGAGCCTGTGAGCAGGTGCTGGATTTTCACAGGGTTGGATTGTGCCAGTCACACCCATGATGGACTGCACATGCAAATCAGCTGTCCACAGATACACACCATGGGGAATGCACCCCCACAGCACCTCGGCCTGGTAAGGAGAACTGACCATGTGCACCCCCACAGCACCCCGGCCTGATAGGGGGTACTGACCGTGTGTTGTACTGGCACAGAGTAGCTACACACCGTCACATTGTGCGGGTACTGTGCTCACCCTGACGGTGCAGTGAGGCGCCCAGCACTAGGTCCACAGCACCGTCCATGGCTGAAAGAGGCCATGGCGCAGGTCCAAAGCAGTGTTAATGTGTGAGATAGGTAGTTTCTGCAGGAACACCTTGGACATCCCTGTCTGTTTCAGTCAGGTGTAGCCCCCCATGCACCACCACCCCCCTCCCCCAGGGCTGAGGGTGGCAAACAGGGTCTCCTAGCAAAAGATCCACAGTCTACCTCCCTGCAAAGGTGGCAGTAGAGGGGAACAGCAACCCTAGTCCTGCTGAAGAACAGACACCCCACAGGGCAGTTAATGCAGCTCTGTACACATCCATAACACAATAGCAGACAGACATTGGGCCTGGATATGGTATGCTGCACCCCACCACTATCTGATATTCCACTGGTGCAAGCCATCAGCCACTGCACCCTGCAAGCCACTCCATCACAACACATACCAGCTGCAAACAGTCTGCTAGTGCCCAGTGGAGATACCTGCACCCAGAACTTGGATGTCAGCATACACAGCAAGCAGATACATCAGTGACTGGGCCCCAAAAGGAAACCCATATTTATCACATGAGAGAAATACTAGATAGCACTATGGGAGTGCCTAGCCATGCTGTGGTCACTGCACAGTTAGGGTGAGAGTGATCTCTCAGCAGGATATACTGAGTTCACCCTGTCTGTGTAGGTGGTGGCCGGGCACTACAATGTGCCTGTCACTGCCATATGCCCTGTGCAGATGCACCCTGGCCAGGCCACCCTGTCCGGCCTATACCCATGGTACCTTGCTCCTCATTATGCACATTGGCAGCCCAATACTGGCAACATTGCTGGCAGTGTGGGCTGTGGAAGGTGTTTGCAGCCACCACACACTAGATAGACAGACAGCCACCCCCACACCTATGCCAGCATTGTGCTACTATAGAGGTGGTCAGCAGCCATACCCACCACACCAGTCATGGGCATAGTACAGGCATGGATATGGTACACAAGACTGTTGGGGGGTCACTCCCCAGGGTGGTGAACACTGTCAGAGACCAGACCTGCAGCACACACCGCAGACATCAGAATGATTGTTATGGTGGAGCTCAATGAGCAAAATGTGCTTAACATAGGAATTGATATCTGCCAGTTATCATAGGAAACGTTTGATAGCTGTGTACCATATACCCAGGTGTAGGGTGGCATTGCTAAGGTATGCAACTGCTAGTATTGGGAGATACAGGCAGGGCCCAATGTCTTGCCTCTCCAGGAGGCATTGGCCAATTGGGCCTGTGGGTGTGTGTGTGGCCCTGTTGGCTGCTGCTTTACGGCAGAGTTCCCCAACTCCAGTCCTGGTGTTCCAAACACTGTTCGGGTTTTCATGCTGTCCCTCATAAATATGCATGAGCTACATCTGCATACCATGGGGGTGGTGCATAGCTATGCAGCACAGGCATCTTTATTAGAGGCAGCATGAAACCGGAATGGTGTGGGGCCCTCCAGAACTGCATTTGCGGGACTCTGCTTTAGGTAATGTGCCTGTTTCTGGTGTCTGTGTTTGGTGTGGTAAAATATAGGCCATGCGTATGTTCTCTGCAATAAAGGGGTGTCTTTACTATCACTGTTTAGTGGTGGGTAAAACTATGGGGACTGGGTTGGCAGGAGCCCCAGCTGGGATTTGAACCTGTGACCCTCTGGTCTTACAGGCACTGGCTGTGTCTGTTGCACCACACTGTGGCCACAGAAACAGTGCACTCCCTGGATTTAGTTAAACCGGCCTGACGAGTCAGAAACCCTCATTTACCTTGTATGGAGACAAAGGTGCACATAAACCTCAGAAAAGACCTCAAAAAAGGGGCACACACCCATAACCAAGCTGGGCAACAATGATATCAGTGGGCAACATTACACAACACTCCCAGGACAGCTCCATTACAATGAAATGATCTTTGAAAGGGTCTGCAGAGCGTAGACCCTTACACACATCATTTCTTTTATTTTTTGGTGCTTTACAGGGAGTGTTGTTCCTTGTTGCCCATTGCTATCACTGTTGCCCAGCTGAATTATGCTTTTTACAATGTTTCTTGTAGTCATTTTTAACGTTTTATGTGAAATTTTGTTCTATGCAAATGTATCACACTGCTCACGTTTTGTGGGTTTCCCCGGTTTTGCTGTACATTGCTGACGGAAATGGTTTCTCTTCCCTTTAATATGCCTTTAATGACAGGTTTTCATTCGCGTTGGAATTGAGCTCAGGAATTCAGTGCGTTAGTGTGAGGGGAGCCTCTCCCCGCCCACTCTCCGCCCATTGACCCCTTCTCTCCGCCCACTCTCCACCTTCTGCGCTGTTTTAACGCGCCGCGGAGGTTTACGATCGTTAACTGCGGTTAACGCGCGTAAAGTACATTTAACGATCGTTTGCACGTCCGAACGTGCGTTCGGACGTGCGAACGATCGTTAAATGTACTTTACGTGCGTTATTCACGATTACCGCACTTTAGTAAACATCCCCCTATGAGTGTTGGGTGGGGGGATCAAATGTCAGAGGAAGTGGATATCAGGAGAGATGTTGGGTGAGGGCTCAATGTCTGAGGGGCAATTCGTGGGGATCTTCTGCTGATGGGAGGGAATTGGGGTGTGAATGAATATCAGGAGCAGCAATTTTAAAAAGATGCTCCCACAAACCTAAGGTGTAAAGTTTCACTCCCCCCCTCCCCACATACAATTTTTCAAAATTGTTGCTCCCATTGGATATGGGGAGACAGTGATGTATAGTCCTACACATTCTTACATGTATTTTACAAGAGGCCTGTGTTTGGCAGAGCTTTTGTAAAATATGGTACGGATTTTCCACATCCCATTCTGGACATCTTCATTTCCGTCTCCACGTTCTATCTAATATTTGCCTTATTGAGCACATATAAGTGCCATCTTGTTGGCATATTGCATACAATTTTATAAAAGGCCTTTTCTGTAGGTGGTACAGGCTTTAAACATGGAAAACCTTTATAAAATTGCACTCATAATGAAGTCATATGGAAAATTATAAATCACAATAAACCCATTCTTTAAAAATGGATGGTCTAGAACAGCGATTCCCAAACGTTTTCGGCCCGTCACCCCCTTGGTTTCATAAATTTATTACAGCACCCCCCCCTCACCCAGGGAGGCTATTACTCAAAACAAATCATTTAAAATTTTGATAAAAGTGTTTATTTAATTAATAACATAAATAGTATTGTTTAATAATATTAATGATGGAATTGAAATTTTTATTTAATTTACAACACAAAAGCTACTACTACTACTACTACTACTACTACTAAGCATTTATAAAGCGCTACCAGGCGCACACAGCACTGTACAATGAAAACACAAAAAGACAGTCCCTGTTCAAAAGAGCTTACAATCTAAAACGACAAAGCAAGAAAAGGAGTAGAAAAAGATAAGAACAAGGGCAAAGAGACAAGAGCAGGAGAGACAAGACAAAGGAAAGAGGTAAGAACAAGTGTAAGAGAAAGAAAGAAAGGTGAAATAAAAGAGGGGAAGGAAGGAGAACAGCAAAATCAAGAGCCAAAGGCAGAGGAGAAAAGATGAGCTTTTAACTTGAGTTTGAAGAGGGGCAAAGAAGATGCCTGACGTATAGATGTATAGCAATTAATATTTTTCAAAAAACAATTTTAAGAAAATAGTTTACCTACTCTATCTATTGAACATGTTTAATGGGATGAAAGGGCTTGATGAAGCGATACCAATTTCTCAATGTCTGGTTTAAAGTTACTGAGTAGGAACCTTAAATTCCCATGTTCAACAACTTGGAGTCAATTTCTTTGCGCTTATCCCTCCAGCACCCTCCTAAAGCAGTGCAGTGCCCTCAATGCCCTCCTAGATTAGCCCAATGCCCCCTAGGGGGTGGTGCCACCCACTTTGGGAATCACTGGTCTAGAATATCTGTTTGTGGTATACCTCACTAACGCCAAAGTCTACTGATTATCATCATGGATTTAATGTTCCCCATTCACCTGAGATGCATCTATGCAATTGGGTGTATTCCTTATACATTCATTCTCAGTTGAAGTGATTGTTTCTCCTAAGTTTTTGCTTTTTTTCTGTTTTGTATTACAGTCTTGTTCTGTAGTTCTTTCATTACAACTGGACAATGTTTCTGAGGCCATTGGTGGAAGACAATTCATAATCAAAAGATCAAAGCGCAAAGCTAGGAGTTGGACAAATCTTGATGCTCCCAACCTGCCCTTCCACTGGCTCTTGTTGTTGTTGTTAAGTGCCGTTGAGTCAGAGTCGACTCATGGCGACCCTCTGGATAGCTATCCTAAATTGTGTTCGGTCTTCAGTCAGGCGGCTCATTGTTGACAGACTGGTACCTGTAGCTGCTGTTATTGTATCGATCCATCTCATTGCTGGCCTTCCTCTTTTGCGTTGACCTTCTATCTTGCCAAGCATAATGTCTTTCTCTAATGATCTCTCTCTTCGCATGATGTGTCCAAAGTATGAAAGTCGAAGTCTTGTCACCTGAGCTTCTAAAGAAAGCTTAGGTTTGATCGCCTCTAGTACCGACTGGTTTGTTCTTTGGGCAGTCCATGGTATACACAGTATTCACCGCCAGCACCATAATTCAAAGGCATCAATTTTCTTCCTATCTGTCTTTTTCACTGTCCAGCTTTCACATCCATATGATGTTATTGAAAATACCATGGCCTGAACAAGTCGAATCTTTGTATGGAGAGATACATCTCTGCTCTTGAGAATCTTATCTAGGTCTTTCATAGCCATTCTGCCAAGAGCAATGCTTCGTCTGATTTCTTGACTGCTTGTTGCTTCTTTATTGATAGTTGATCCAAGTAGGTTAAAGTTGTTCACAATTTCAATTTCTTCTCCTTCAACGATGAACCTGTTGATTATGCCAGTTGTCATGATCTTTGTCTTCTTTACATTAAGGTGCAGGCCCATTTTGAGACTATGTTCTTTGATTGTGAGAAGCAAATGTTTCAGATCATCTTCACTTTCAGCCAGTAATGTGGTATCATCAGCATAGCAAAGGTTGTTGATGAGTCTTCCACCAATCTTCACACCTCTGTTGTCTTCATACAATCCTGCTTCTCTGATGATTTGTTCTGCATATAAATTAAACAGGTAGGGGGAAAGTATGCAGCCTTGTCTTACACCTTTGCTTATTTTAAACCATTCTGTTTCTCTTTGTTCCGTTCGAACTGTTGCTTCTTGATTAATGTACAGATTGTGAAAGAGAACGATCAGGTGTTCTGGTATACCCATGCTTCTTAATGTGGCCCAGAGTTTCTCATGGTTTACACAGTCAAAAGCCTTGCTATAGTCGATAAAGCACAAATAGATATCCTTTTGGTATTCTTTAGTCTTTCCAAGGATCCATCTCACATCTGCAATGATGTCTCTCGTTCCTCGCCCTTTCCTGAACCCTGCTTGCACTTCAGGTAGTTCTTGTTCCAGGTATGGTTGTAGTCTCTTTTGAATAATCTTCAGTAGAATCTTGCTGGCATGTGGGATCAGAGCGATTGTGCGATAATTTCCACAGTCAGTTGAATCACCTTTCTTTAGTATTGGTATAAACACAGATCTTTTCCAGTCAGTTGGCCATGATGTTGTCTTCCATATTTCTTGGCAGAGCATTGTGAGTACGGTAACAGCTGCCTCAGATTGCTGCCATACCTCTATGGGAATGCTATCAATGCCTGGTGCTTTGTTCTTTGATAAGGCTTTCAATGCTGCTTCAACTTCTTCTTTCATCACCAATGGTTCCCGATCATAAGGTACAGGTTGAAACGGCTGTTGGTCCACTTGATCTTTATCATATAAAAACTCTGTATATTCCTTCCACCTTTTCTTGATCTTCTCAGCATCATTCAACATAGAACCTTGAGCATCTTGTAACATTCCAATTCGAGGCGGGAACTTTTTCTTTAACTCTCGTAGCTTTAGGAAAGCCGATCTTGTTCTTCCTTTAATAGTTTCTGCTTCTATTTCCTTGCAAGTGTCATTGTAGTACTTTTCCTTGTCCTGTCTTGCTGCACGTTGGAAATCTCTGTTAAGTTCTGCGACTGTCTTTCTTTCTCCTCTGGCTTTAGCTTCTCTGCGTTTCTGGGCAATTTTCAGAGTTTCTTCCATCATCCATTTTGGCCGTTTTTGCTTTTTCACCCTTTGTAGAGACTTCTCGCTTTCTTCCAACACAACCTTCTTGATGTCATTCCATAACTCTTCTGGAGCTCTGTCATTTGTATCTAAAGCAGCAAATCGATTTTGCAGGCAGTCTTTAAATTCCAGTGGCATATTCTCAAGGTCATATTTTGCTGCATTCATGAGTGGTTTGCTCTTTTTCAACTTTAGCTTGAGTTTGCATACTAGTAGTTGATGATCTGTACTACAGTCAGCTCCAGGTTTTGTCTTTGTTGATGTTACAGAGCTTTTCCATCGTTGACTTCCACAGATGTAGTCAATTTGATTTTTATACAATCCATTGGGTGAAGTCCATGTGTACAGTCGCTCCTTGTGTTGCTGGAAGAAGGTGTTTGAGATGAATAGATCATTGGTCTTGCAAAATTCTATCAGTCTTTCTCCAGTTTCATTTCTGTTGCCAAGTCCATATTTTCCAACTACTTTGCCTTCTTCTTTGTTGCCAACTTTTGCATTCCAGTCACCCATGACTATCAGGATATCCTGTTTGCATGTTCTGTCAATTTCAGCTTGTACTTGTTCAAAGAACTCTCCAATTTCATTCTCTTCTGCAGCTGTTGTTGGGGCATATACTTGAATTATAGTTGTGTTGATAGGCAATCCTCGTAGACGAATAGAGATTAAGGGGTATGTTTACTAAACTGGGCTAACGGTTAACCCAGGCTATCTGCCACTAGATCCCATATTATTCAATGGGACCTAGTTGCAGATAGCCCGGGTTAACCGTTAGCCCGGTTTAGTAAACATACCCCTAAGCGTTCGCTGACTGCATTGTATTTCATTACAGTTCTTGCAAGTTTCTTCTTTATTATAAATGCAACACCATTTCTTCTTTGTCTTTCATTTCCAGCATAGTAGACCATGTGATCATCTGATGCAAAGTGCCCCATGCCAGTCCATTTCAGTTCGCTGACACCCAACAGATCAAGTTGTTCACGTTCCATTTCATTCTTGACCACTTCCAACTTTCCTTGGTTCATGCTTCGTACGTTCCATGTTCCAATGTGTAAGACATCTTTACAGCTTCTGACTCTCATTTCATGCGCAGCTACATCAGCAGTCAGACTTCCCGAGGGCTTTGATCCATCCACATCATAAATGCTGGCTTTACTCTGAAAAGTCTTCAGCTCTTCCCCAGTAGCTAGTTCAGTGCCTTCCGACCTGGGGGTCTCATCTTCCAGCACCATAGCACAATTTGTTTTGTTGTAACTATCCATTGGGTTTTCATTGCAAGATATAGAAGTAGATTGCCGGGCCTTTCTTCCGCGCAGTTTAAGTTTGGTGTTGTTGCCGTTGTCACAAAAATGTGATCCTCTGCCGTCAACACTATCCCATTCTGCTGCTGCCCAGATGGGTGGTTTGTCTTGGTCTGGCACTTCAGCTGAGACCTGTCCATCTTGGGAGACCCTGCCAGTAGTTAAACTACCGATAGTTTAGCTCTCAGCATCACTGATGCACACAAGCCCTCACAGCGCAACAAGCTGCAAACCATGTGAGAGCCACTGGCTCTTAGCATGACCTTAACCAAGTCACTATACCTCTTTGTACTTCCTCAGTTTTCCCAATGCTACTTTGCTAACATACAGAGGGCAAATTTGAGGAAGATTGCATCCTTCACAGCGACTAAAAAGTATTTGTGAGCTTTCAGATAATACAAACGTTTAGCTGGTTAAAATGAGACTTTCCCAGGGAAGTGTTTAGGACAGGAGAATAAAGTGCGTGCATACAATTATGTTTCTGCATGCATAGTTTTGTCCCTTTCCTTTGCCCATAGCAAAGTGCATGGACAGTTTGGCATGCATGTACCAATAGCAAATGTTCTAATGTAACTATAAAGGTGGTTCCCTTTGAAATCCACTGCAAGAAGGTATATGTGTATTTAGGAGGGTAATTTTATAGTACGTCACTTAGACTGAGAAGGCAAGAAGGAACCTGTTTTTAGCCTAATTTATAAAGACATGTGAAAGCCCATTTCAGAGAGGGAATTCAGATGTCCAGGATGGGATGTGCACAATTCCCCCTTTATTATACAAAGGTGCTGCCAAATGAGGAGTCTTAAAATATGCAGACATGCAGAACTGTGTGTGGCAATCCCAATTTATCCAGCAGGAGCAGAGATTTCACTAAGCTGCATGTGGGGAAAAAAATATCCTGCTCTTCCCAAATGTGTGTGAGAGCAGCTTTTTAAAATTGCTGTTCCTCACAGTATCTATTCCCCTCGTCCCTTTCACTCCCAGCCCCTCAATAGCATCTCTGACATCAATCTCTTCAACACACAGCCTGTTCACGATTCTGATCCCATTGGGCTAGACGTGCCCCGCGGGATCAGAATCGCAATCTCCTTTGCACGTCCGGGTCAGCCTGGACATACAAAGGAGATGTACGTCGGGATCAGAATCGGGCCCTAAGAGGGGACAAGGTCATAGCGGAGAGACTGAATGAATTCTGTGCTTCGGTCTTTACTGAGGAAGATGTAGGGAAGTTATCCATAACTGAAATGGTATTTAAAAGTGATGCATTGGAAGAACTGAAAGAAATATCGATAAACCGGGAAGATATATTACAACTATTTGATCAACTAAACAGTAGCAATTCAGCTGGACCGGAACTGAAATATGAGATTGTATACCTACTATTAGTAATCTGTGAACTATCATTAAAATCATCTGTAGTACCTGAAGATTGGTGAATGGCCAATGTAATGCCAATTTCAAAAAAGGGTTACAGGGGTGATCCGGGAAACTACAGGCCAGTGAGCCTGACATCAGTACCGGACAGTATGGTAGAAACCATTATAAAGAACAAAATTAGTGAACATGTAGATAGTCATGGTTTAATGGGAGAAAGCCAATATGGCTTTAGCCAAGGAAAGTCTTGTCTTACTAATCTGTTATATTTTTTTGAAGGTGTGAATAAACAGGTAGACAAAGGTGAGTCAGTTGATATAGTGTATCTGGATTTTCAGAAAGCCTTTGACAAGGTCCCTGATGAGAGACTTTTGGTGAAGTTAAAAAATCATGGGATAAGAGGCAGTGTACTATGGTGGATCAGGAACTGGTTAAAAGATAGAAAGTAGAGGGTAGGGCTGGATGTCCAATTTTCCTAAAGGAGAAATGTGAATAGTGGAGTACCCCAGGGATCTGTGCTAGTTCTGCTGCTTTTTAACATATTCATTAATAACCTAGAAATGGGAATAACAAGTGAGGTAGTCAAATTTGCAGATGACACAAAATTGTTCAAAGTTGTTAAAAACCAAGAGGATTGTGAAAAATTGCAAGAGGACCTTGCCAAATTGGAAGACTGGACATTCAAATGGCAGATGAAATGTATTGCAGACAAGTGCAAAGTTATGCATCTAGGAAAGCAAACAGCAGGAGAAGGAGGTATCCGTAAAAAGTACAGTAGAGAGTAGCAGAAACCAAAAACCACTTACAATAGAGAGTAGCGGAAACATTTTTGTTTTTTGGTTTCCACTACTCTCTACACTACAATAATGCATCTAGGAAAGAACAACCCAAACTATTGTTCACCATGCAAGGTTCCAGGTTAGAAACCACCACCCAAGAAAAAGACTTAAGTATCATTGTGGATAATATGTTGAAACCCTCCACCCAGTGTGCAGCGGCAGTCAAAAAGGCAAATAGAATGCTAAGAATCATAAGGAAAGGAATGGAGAATAAAACAAAGGATGTTATAATGCCTCTGTATCATTCATGGTGCGACAGCTCCTTGAATATTGTGTGCAATTCTGGTCATCGTATCTTAAAAAGGGTATAGCAGAATTAGAAAAGGTACAGATAAGAGCCACCTAAATAGTAAAGGGGATGGAAAGATACCCTTATTAGGAGAGGCTTAAAATATTAGGGCTTTTTAACCTGGAAAAGCGATAGCTGAGGAGAGATATGATAGAGGTCTATAAAATAAGGAATGGAGTGAAACGGGTAAACGTAGATCAATTGTTTATGCCATCAAAAAGTAGAAAGACTAGGGGTCATGCAATGAAACTACAGTGTAACCCGTTTAAGACTAATAAGAGAAAATATTTTTTCACTCAACGCGTAATCAAACTCTGGAATTCATTACCGGAGGATGTAGTAAAAGCTGTTAGTATAGCTGGGTTTAAAAAAGGTTTGGACAAGTTTCTGGAGGAAAGGTCATAAACCATTATTAAAGAAGACTCAGGTAATCCACTGCGTGACCCAGTACAAGCATTATGGAACCTGTTTGTCTTTTTGGGAAACTGCTGAATACTTGTGACCTGGATTGACCACTCTTGGAAACAGGAGACTGGGCTTGATGGAACTTGGTCTGACCTAGTATGGCATTTCTTATGTTCTTGACAAGGGACCGCTCTTGCTCCCATTAGGCCATCAGGGATCCAGGTAAAAGCTGGAGGTGGGATCAGGAGGTTGCCTACTGCAAGGTACCATTGGGAGGGGGTTTGATGTGGGGGGATTATGCATTAGGGGTTCTTGACATAATGGGGACACAATATGGGGGGGGGGCTTGAGATCAGGGGACCCACTGGGAGTACTGATGCCACAGTTTATCAGGAGGTTGTGGATTTTGGAGGGAGGTAGTGCGGGTCTTTGGTTTGGGTTGTTGAGGATTGATGTCAGGGATGGTGGGGGGGATTGGCACTTTTGTCAAGGGGTTGGTAATGGTTGTGCAATTGACCTTTTCTTTCCCCCTTTTTTTGGATGTGCCCTTTTCTTCCCCCCCCCCCCTGTTTTTTTGGATGTGCAGATTGCTGATTGTTCTTTGGCAGAAGAAGCCACAATAGAATCCTATGTGATTTCTTTGAATGTGCTTATTGTATGTTTTTTTACAGATTCAGTAGGATATGTAATATTTTGGTCTGCATTTATATGTAAAAATTGTTTGGTCCACTGTCTTGTTTTACATTATTTTTGTAACTTTTGATTGTTTATGTTTAATAGACCCTAATGCAGGCAATTAGCTGAAACATGGCCATGTCGGATCATCAATCAAAATCATTCAATGTATTTCTGGATGTTCTAGAAACATAGAAACATAGAAATATGACGACAGAAAAAGACCACATGGCCTATCTAGTCTGTCCTTCCATAACAACTACAACAGTCCCCTTTTTTCCTTTAGAAATCCTCTTTGTTTGTCCCATGCTTTTTTGAATTCAGTTACTGTCCTCATCTCTACCACCCAAAGGAGCACCCTCTCGCAAAATCCCTTAAAGAACAAAGAAGCAAGCAGTAGTAGTGGTCACAAGCGCTTTATTAGAAAAGAAACCCCCCAATGCGTTTCGGCAGCGCCTTCATCAGGGGGCTGAGGACTGCAAACAAACAGTAACAAATGTATAAATAACAAAAACACAAATTGTAAATTTAACATTTAAATGTAAAAACATCACAGTTATGTAAAACATATTAAAAAACTACAGAAATAAAATATATATGTGTGTGTGTGTGTATATATATATATATATTGTCACCAGCACCCTTTTTGGACCTGTTAGGCGCCCGCCTAGGGCCGTGAGGTGTGGGTTGCCTTATTGAAGAAATAGTCAGTAGTCGTGTACTTAAGGCAAAAGAAATAATTTGGGTTTTATTCCCCGTCCCACATAGGATTCTTTATGAACAGCACAAAGGAACACAAAAGAAAGCTGTTTCTTCACAGTATAGAAAATAAACTCTTCGCCAGCACAAGGTATCACAGAACTCTTGCTTGCCTGGCTAACATAGGGATGTAATTTCATCAGACAGACAAAGCGTGCAATCCATGGAATCCAGATCTATATCACACTCCTGGTTTTCCCATTGCATCTGCTCATAGTCTGTATTTGGAGGCACACAACAATCTTTATAACTGAAATCCTCACAGCTCTTCCCCTGAATGACACTGGTTATTCTATTTGGTAAGTGCTCTACATCAACAGGGTTCAAGAGTCCTGTGCTAGGAACGTTATCTCTCAGGTTCCTTCTCCAATAGGGATTTTCCTCCCAGTTACTGGGCTTTGCCCTGCTGGCAATGCCTGGCTTTTTCCCTCTAGCTACAACAGGGTACTTAGCTTTTGTCCCTGGGTAATGAGCTTCTCTCTCTGGGCTTTGGCTGGCTCCTCTCGAAGACTTCCACGTCTCTGTAACCGGGTCCAAGCTGAAATCACTTTCTGAAGAGAGTCTGTGTCTGCTGCCTCTTGCTACCGGGACACTTCCTTTACTTCCTGGTCCTAGCAAGGTCTGCTGGTTGAGAAGACTTCCTTCCTCTTGGTTACTCACTCTCCAGTGACCGAGGCCCCCTCTGGCTTGGGAGACTCCTCTGCAGCTACAGCCTGCTCCACCCTTTGGCTTCTGCTCCTGCCTTTGCTGCCTTGGCTCCAGCCCCTCCCTTTTCTCCTCTACTGGGCTTTCCCTGTAGTTTTTATGCTCCTGTTCTCTGCACGTTATTTTATTTATTTATTTTATTTAAAGTTTTTATATACCACGCTCTTTAGCATCAGCGCGGTTTACATGGAACAAAACAATCTCAGTACATTTGAAAACACGTATGAGTTACATATAACAGGGCAACTTCCACTCAGGTGAGCTTGATTAGCCTTTTGGCTTTCTGCTGCGTCACCTTTGGTGAATGGAAAGTTTTCTCCACTATACTTGGGCTTTTTAAAAGCTGAATATGTTTGCTGCCTATGTGTTTGTGAGGTAAGCTCTTCCTCTTTTCCTATTACCATAGGCTCTGAGCTAGCCATTTCCTCATATAACATAGGCTCTGTACTAGTTACCTCGTCACAATATATATATATATATATATATATATATATATATATATATATATATATATATATATATATATATATATATATATAATATTTTTAAAAATTATATAATAAAAAGGTAATAAAAATGATAAAAATGAAGGACAAAACTATAACTGAATAAACAAAGTGAAAGAAAGTTTTAACCTTTCCAAATGTACTTAACTATAGATATACTCACAGTTATAAACATCACTAAACACAATTGAGCACACAGTAGAGATTCATAGTAATGAGTCAATCCTATAGTTGAAACAGCTAAAAAATGTAATGTCACAATTAACTTCTAAAAAAGAATATTTCACAGAATCAATATTGGAGATAGAATGGAAACCCAGAACTTTCTGTAGTTTTTAAATATGTTTTACATAACTGTGATGTTTTTGCATTTACATGTTACATCTACAATTTGTGTTTTTGTTATTTATACATTTGTTACTGTTTGTTTGCAGTCCTCAGCCCCCCAATGAAGGCATTGCTGAAACGTGTTGTGGCCTTTCTTTACTAATAAAGCGCTTGTGACCACTACTACTGCTCGCTTCTTGTGTTCTCGCATCTCTACCACCTCCACTGGGAGACTATTCCACGGACCACCACTCTTTCCGTAAAGAAATATTTCCGCAAATCACTCCTGAATCTATCCCCCTTCACCCTCACCCCATGTCTCCTCGTAGCAGAACTTGCTTTCAATTGAAAGAGGCTCTCCCCCTGAACATTTATGCCACGGAGGTATTTAAACATCTCAATCATATCACCTCTATCCCGACTTTCTCTAATGTGTACATATTAAGATCCCTAAGTCTGTCCTCATATGCTTTATAATGAAGACCACTAACCATTTTAGTAGTCATCCTCTGCACCGACTCCATCCTGTTCACGTCCTTTTGAAGGTGAGGTCTCCAGAATTGCACACTATGCTCCAAATGAGTTCGCACCAAAGACTTATACAGAGGCACTATCACCTCCTTTTTTCTGCTAGCCATTCCTCTCCGTATGCACCCAAGCATCCTTCTAGCTTTTGCCGTCACCTTTTCTACCTGTTTAGCTACTTTAAGATCATCAGACACAACCACACCCAGGTCCCGCTCTTCTTTAGTGGACAAAAGTACTTCACCCCCTATACTATATTGCTCCCTTGGATTGCTGCAGCCCAAATGCATGACCTTACATTTTTTAACATTAAATCCCAGCTGCCAAATTCTAGACCCTTCTTCAAGCTTAGCTAGATCCCTCC
Organism: Ichthyophis bannanicus; assembly: GCA_033557465.1. NCBI lineage: Eukaryota > Metazoa > Chordata > Amphibia > Gymnophiona > Ichthyophiidae > Ichthyophis > Ichthyophis bannanicus. The sequence continues at coordinate 349,619,460 of CM066032.1, forward strand.
TCATGTTATCTACACCTTCCTGGGTTTCTACTCTATTGCAGATTTTGGTATTATCCGCAAAAAGGCAAACCTTACCCGACAGCCCTTCCGCTATATCACTAACAAAGATGTTAAAAAGAATCAGACCAAGGACAGATCCCTGGGGCACACCACTGGTAACTTCCTTCTCCTCAGAGTGAGCCCCATTTACCTTTACTCTTTGTCGCCTCCCACCCAACCAATTTCTAACCCAAGCAGTAACTTTAGGGTGCTCAGTTTGTTTATAAGTCGCCTGTGTGGAACAGTGTCAAAGGCTTTACTGAAATCTAAATACACCACATGTAGGGCTCTCCCTCGGTCCAACTCCCTGGTCACCCAGTCAAAGAAATCAATCAGATTTGTCTGACAAGACCTGCCTCTGGTGAATCCATGCTGCCTCAGATCCTGTAATCTGCTGGACTCCAGAAACCTCACCATTTTCTCTTTCAGTAGCATTTGCAATAATTTACTCACCACCGAAGTTAAACTCCCGACTCCAATGAGGCATTGAAAAGGTCAGTCAGTGGAGCTGCTAGAACATCCCCAAGTTCCCTTGGTATTCTAGGGTATACCTCATCTGGTCCCATCGTTTTGTCTACTTTAAGTTGAGCTAGTTTCTCACGAACACAGTCTTCTGAAAATTGTTCAAGATGTTCCTCGCTTGTGTTCCTGTTTGTGGGTGTTTTCTGAGATCCTGCTCCTGGTTCTTCATCTGTGAACATAGAATAGAAATATTTGTTAAGCAATTCTTCTTTATCCTCATCAGCTTCTACATATTCCTCCCCTTCACCCTTGAGTCTGACAATACTACTTTTGCCCTTCCTCTTCTCACAAACATATCTGAAAATTGTCTTATCCCCCCATTTTATTGCATTGGCTGTTTCCTCCTCTTTTTGAATCTTTGCTTTCCTGACTACTTTGCTAGCTTCTCTAAGTTTTTCCAAATATAGATGCCTGTCTTCCTCTCTCTGTGATCTCTTTTATTTCATGAAGGCCTCCCTCTTTTTCTTCACTTTTTCAGCTACCTCTTTCGAAAGCCAAAGCCTTTTACCTTTATTTACCATTTTAACAAAAAGGTAGGTTGCCCTTATAATATCTCCTTTCAGTTTTGCCCACTGTTTTTCTACATCCCACTGCTGTTCCCATCCCGCTAACGACTCCCTGAAGTATTGGCCCATCTTGGCAAAGTTAGTCTTCCTAAAGTCTAAGACCCTCACCTTTGAATGGATTCTAACAGCCCTAGTCCTAATACTGAACCACACCATCTGGTGATCACTGGATGCAAAATGATCTCCTACTATAACATCAGAAACACTTTCACCATTGATAAGCACCAAGTCCAGTATGGCTCCTTCATGTGTGGGGTCTGTTACCAATTGCTTGAATAGTTCTCCCTGTAGAGAATCCAGGGAGAATCCCTACATCTTCCTCAGTAAAGACCGAAGCAAAGAATTCATTCAGTCTCTACGCTATCGCCTTGTCGCCTCTTAGTGCCCCTTTAACCCCTCTATCATCTAATAGACCAACAGACTCTCTCACAGGTTTTTTGCTATGAATGTACTTGAAAAAGTTTTTATTACGCGTTTTTGTTTCCACAGCAAACTTCTTCTCAAATTCTCTTTGCCTGCCTTATCAATGCCTTGCTTCTAACTTTGCAGTACTTGTGCTGTTTCCAGTTTTTGTCATTTGGCTCTTTTTACCATTTCCTGAAAGATGCTTTTTTGGCAACAGCCTATCTGACTTCACCTTTAAACCATGCTGGCAGTTTTTTGGACTTCCTTCCACTTCTTTCCACTTTTCTGACCTGGTTTATCCTCTGATCTGTGTTTGTTTATAAATTACTAGCACAAATCCTGCACAAGTTATGGGTAAAGCAAACCTGTGTACATTTACTTCTGCTTGAGAGCTGGCATAAATGGACGCCTATACAATACACATGAAAGTGTGTATTTAATAAACAGAACTTCTGTGCTTAGGTTTTAATAAATTGTAAATTTAGGTGTTTATTTTCCAGCTAATTCTGTTTTTTTGAAGGTACAAAAAGTCAGTGTTTCTCCATGTTTTCGCATCATAGGTACTACTGCTGGATATTTTTTTCCAGTGGAATCAAACATAAATGTTTGTGTCACAGAAAATTTGCAAAAAGTGAATGGATGATATAAGACAAGCCAGGAGAAGGGTAAAATATGACAGGAGTAAGTGGTGATTTTTTCTAGTGTTTATCCAATAAACACTGGGCCCGATATTCAAAATAAGTAACATGATTAGCAGGTCTGCTAACTGTGTTACTCCCTTTATTAGTGATATTCAGCAGCATTAACATGGCTAGTGCTGCTGTGGGGGGCAGTACTTAACCAGAACTGGGCAGCAGCTATATAGATCAACTTCCCAGCTATGGCTACACGGCAAAAGCAAGTTGCAACAAAGGCTGGCCTAACTTTTGCCAAGGAAGGTAACCACTATCTTCCTTGGTCATGGTTATGAACGATGAGTATTAACTCCTCCAGAAGTTAAGTCATTCAATACAAACTGTAGGTGACTAGAGTAAAACCTAATCACTTGCCAAGAATATTTCGAAAAGTAAATACATAAGTATTGTAGCAAGCTTTGCAATGCCAAGAAGGTCTCAGACTCAATTTGGCACTTAACTCAACGGCTTACGCCTACAAGCATTTATGTGCCTTATTTTGCATCAACGACCTTCTCATTACAGGCAAGGAGCAATGCCACCTGGCCAATGGCTTAAACAAATGCACAAAACTGTACAAAAAGTTTTCACTCAGCTCATGGCTCCCCGCTTCTCGTTACTTTGCTCTTTTATTCATTGCACTATGTTGATCCTGACGCTCGCCTAAGGTACCACTTGCATTTCATAATCTGTTTCCTCAAGGGACTTAGCTTTACTTTATCCCGTGCTTTGTTGCTGCCCGCGTGCTTCAAAATACCTCTGATATCCTCCGTATACTCAAACTTTTCTCTACTGGTCCGAGGTCTCAGACGCTGCCGAATTGAGTCTGAGACCTTCTTGGCATTGCAAAGCTTGCTACAATACTTATGTATTTACTTTGCGAAATATTCTTGGCAAGTGATTAGGTTTTACTCTAGCCACCTACAGTTTGTATTGAATGACTTAACTTTTGGAGAAGGAAGGTAACCAGGCAGCAGCTTAATATCGCTGCTGCCCAATTAGCTTCCTGAAAAGGCGGGCAACCCGGATATTCCATGCTGGGGATGGACATCACCCCAGTATTGAAAAGCCGGGTTTAAAGTTCACTGGCGGCAGCTAGCCGCGTCAGATTGGCTAGCCACCACTGTTGAATTATAGGGCCCACTTATTTCAATTTTTTTGCATTGGGGATGTTTTATTGGTTAAAATCTAAAATCTGAAGCCCTAATTGTAAAATGAGGCTTTGCCTGTCCTCTTCCTCAAGCTAAAATCATGAAGTATGCATGTTCTTGTCATGACACAAGCTTAGAAGAGGCCCTTTGCATGTTATACAGGCATCCACATATGAAAATGGCTTTATAAGATTACCTTCTAAAAAGGGTTGTTGTTTGTTTGTTTTTTTTTGTTTTTTTAAATCTTTTATTTAAGCTTTCTTGAATATACAAACAATAATAAGAAATATATATCACAAGTGTACATAAATCATCAAGAAAACAATTTACCACTCATCATAAAGATACACATCCTGGAGAAAGAATCTTCATCAATCTACAAAAACAACGAAGCAATAAGGAGTAAAAAAAAAAAAAAAAATCACTCCACATAAGAGAGCATTAACAAATCAAACCTCCCCTATTTCCTCCCCTCTAATCTCCTTCTCAGACAACAGCTGACGCAAAAAGGGTTGTTTTATAAGGAGGCATCAAGTACACATCTCACCGGGGGTTCTTTTAATTATTCATGGATGTATATGGCCACACACACATTAATTACCTCTTATAAAAGCATCCGTCAAGGAAAATGTACACATGATGCTTGATTACACGTTTTGCCGGTGGATATGGGCATGGGGAGAGTTTGGGTGGGGCATAGGTGGCGCTCACACGTCTGTGCTTAGATTATAAAATATATAATTTCTACATTTTCTCTCAAACATCTTGATGCAGGTAGCTGTAGGGCTGGTGCAGATGTCCACACTTTAACTGAAGGTGTGGTTTCTGCCACCTAGGCTAGTACTTTATAAGATCAAGTAGGCGCCTACTTTTTTTTTTTGTAAAAGAGGCATCTTAAAAAGTACTTTCATTAAATGTCCCCTTCATGTGATATTACCCCCCGTGTGGCCATGTACCTAGCCTCTAGAAGATTTACCCAGCACGAGAATGCTAATGATGAGGAGAGCAATTACCCATCGACCCTGGAAGTCTGAAAATTGCCCAGCCGTTATCCTTCTGAAGAATTTGCATCGATATGCCTGGATTTGATAATTGTCCCCATTGGCTGTGTTGTGTGTTTTGATACACGCTAAAGATGCACTGGGACGCGCGTTCCCAGCTAGCGCAGGGCCATGACAGCGCAGGATGATTCCCACGCTAACTGTGCAACCTGCGTTAGAGGCATGAGTGGGCAGGAAAGGGGCAGAGAGTGGGCATGGTGAGCTCAACGCGGTTAGTGCTGTGATCGCAGTGCATGCTAACTGCATTAGCGTGGGTACACCTAACGCCACCTCAATAGGAAGTGGCATTAGATGCACCCATGCTAGGTGGCAGCATTGGGTCCACCCACGCTAGGAGGTGACGTTAGATGCACCCGTGCTAGGAGGTGGCGTTAGGTGTAGTCGCACTAATGAAGCATGTGCTATGAGGCAGGACTCCACGTTAACTGCCAGGGAAATGCTTTCCATGCCGCTGACAGTTAATGAGAAGATGTTGCACCTAATGAGCCATAGTTTTGGTGCTATCGGTTAGTTAGAAACAACACCTTAGTGCCTGTTAGTAAAAGATCCCCATTAGTTTTAAACATTTGTGTTTGCTCCATAAAAGTATTTGGAGTCCTTTTGCTGAAATGTACAAGCTCTGTCTGTATATAAAATATTTCTGTAGATTCCACATTGATTGTACCCCTTAATAATACATGTCATATAATGTAGAACATATGTATGCTGAGCCTTCCAATAGAATGCTCAGGAGTCAGGTAAGGAAATTAAAGCCTGTGGACAAAGCTGCAACTTAAAAAACCACCGTCCTCCAGGATTAACTCATTACAGAGCAAACGAATAAACCAGATTGCATTGTGATATTACTTTGGTATCCAGAGACATCTTTATTTATCAATATACATTTATCAAAACAAATATCTACTGCACACATAGCACTCTTTCTATAATTGCACAAAATGAACGTTGTTATTTGTCAAAGTAAATTTATATTTTATAATATTGGTTTGTGTTTACCCTATTCCCTGGTTGCACTGGAAAATCCAATTACTTAAGAGAACATTTTCAAGGATGTATTATATTTTTATAAATATCTGCTATGGAAAATACCAGTATCATAAGGAATTCAGTTTTAGAAGTGTTTTTAGCAGATATATGTTTGCATAGTACAATATTATGCTTTAGTAAATCAGAATAAAATTGCTTTTCTAAGTTTTTTCTCTTTATCGGCATAATACTAATATGCACGCCTTCATTTTACTGGGCAACAACTGAAGACATGCATGGTATAATATGCAAATTACAATCCCAAGAACAGTTTGCAGAACTGAGAAATAGAAATATATTTAGTTGAGAAACAGCTATGCTTATCACTACAAAAATAAAATTACAAATTTGATGGAGGAGTGGTTGGCAATGACTTTGCTGAGTTCCCACTATCTCCTTTTTAATTTGTCCTCCTTCAATTTTTTTAGATATTGGAATTATCTCAACTATGTCCGTGAAGGTATAAAATGTTTCATGGGTGTCTGTGTAGATCAAACTTCCAAAGCCTAAAGAACCAGCAAAAATAGGTTTCCAAATTAGCAAAGCCAATTGAAGACCTGTAGACTGAGGAAGACAACTAAGCAGAAGCTGATCTATAGGTGATGACTAAAACCACAGAAAGGTAGCTAAAAAAAATTACCAGTGGCTTGGACTCAAAGCTACTGCTCAGAAAAACTCAAGGCATCTCAAAGCTGAAGAGTCGGTGAAACAAAACACTCCACAAGCCAGCCTTCACTAGTGTCAAGATGATTTAGGTCTCGATTTACCAAGGCACCTAACATAGGCACTTGCACTTCCATCTACATTTCATCCACTACTAATGAATGTTCTGTATGACACTCTAATATAGATCTTTATGACAAAACGTATGACCACAGCTTTTATTCCAACTATCAGTGCTTAAACTTCCATAAGAATCTACAAACTATAACACCCCCCAGATCAGTTACTTCCCACATTATATAACATATTAATTGCTTGCCATTAGCACTCCTTATCCCCGTCTCCACAGACACAATCAGCCACCCAGGTAGTTGCTGGCAATCTAGCTGCGATGAAGTCAACTGACCTTGTGGCATTCCCACTCCTTCTCACCCCCCCCCCAATCCTGCGGTGATGCCAAGCTGTGCCCCTGAAACCTGTGGTGGTGTCGCATCCAAGATTCCATGTCCTTACCCTCCCTTTCCTATACTCAATACTCCCCTACTCAGTCTGATCCCGGGAGTAATCAGATCCCCTTAATCCTCGCTAGCTGCGAGAGTAAGAGACCTCATCAACCCTTCCCTGATACTCCAACATAGGATATTTTGCTTGCAGCCAATGCCAGTATTGCCCCTTGACAATTGAGGGTGACAACTGGTATGATGTTCAGGGCAACAGACAAATGATTTCCCGATGGCTTACTACATGCGAGTCCACTCATGTGGTATACTTTATCATTTGCCCCTATCAATTATATTATATTGGCCGGACAGTACGACAGATGAAGAAAAGATTGAGTGAGCATGCATCCAATTTATGGACACTAACATTGTCAGCTCCTACGGTTGAACACTGTCTTTCCCTTGGCCACTCAAATACGATGGTGAATATTTGACCATATACGTGAGGATCCGTGTGGAGGTGACCGTCTCTCCAAACTCGAGAAAAGAGAGCAATGGCAGATTTTCAAATTGCAGATGGTGGTACCTCTTGATCTGAATGCCAAACTTGAATGGTCTAGTTTAGTTTGAGCAATAGTAATTGCATAGTAAGTTTGCCCTTTTTTGGCTTAGGCAATTGCTATTGAATCATCCTGTGTGGGGTTTTCCTTGGTAATGGACTTCTCCCCTCCCCCTGAATGGAGATTTGCCAAGCCTTACTATGTATGAAATTGACGTCAGATGCCATATGTTTAAATGTTGTGTGGGTTCAAGTCCGGTGCTTAACAAAGAATGCCATAATTGTCTGTAATCCAACAAGCTTGAAGCAGGACCAGAGTGGTCCGAAGCATGAATGACTTACAGATAAGTTATTTTTAAATTTTACTAGAAAGGTTTCAATAAAGAGTTAAAAGGAGCTCCCACAGCGAGGAGGTGAGTTGCTGTTCTCCCCTCTTTTGATGATATCTCCGACATACTTATGAATATTTGAATATATCCACCCGTTTCATTGGAACCTTATTGTTGAAGAATTGGAAGAAAGGCCTGGCAATCTACTTGCAGTCACACCTTGCCAAGAAAACCCAGGGGCTTCTGGGTCACCAGGAGTCAGCATTGACTCACTGGCACACAATGTATTTCATTTTGTCAAATGCAAAAGCATGCCTATCCACTTATTAATATTAAAGTTGATTACCATATATTGGATTTGCTTTTTAAATATTGTGATTTGTGTTAAGCCCAGTTAAAGTTTACTACCTCAAAAGATGTAGCTATCTTTAAGGATAGCATTTTCTTTTTTTGGTCTTTTTTTTTTTTTGCTTTAGCTCATGCTATTTCATTAGCATTAACTAAATAACACACACACATTCCTTATTTGGCAGCTTGCTCTTTAGTGGTAGTATGGTGAAGGTACCTCTAGGAGTCAGAATCTGATGAGTAGGGGCTGTGTATTGCACAGCATATACTTTGTAGCACTATACAAATGATAAGTAGTCTTGAAGGACTACAAAAAGGGACTGCTACCTCTAGAGAGAGATCTGCAATTATAAGTATTTACTTCTGGGAATTTTTCTAAATATTGGGGGAAAAAGAATTCTTTAGATTAAAGCTGAATAATCTGTGTAAATTAGAATCCAGTGTATTTGTTAAATCAGTCAGGGCCTAGTATCAGCAAAGCGCTTTTAGTTAAATTAAAAATTCAACAGGTAGCTTTCAGTTTAAGTTTAAAACCCAGCAGAGGGATTTCAGTTTAGGTATAGTTTTATTAGTATAAGTATCCCCAGCAAACCTAAGTAAGTAAACAACTTAAACACCTAAACACAACCTTTAAACTAAGATGCAGACAGCAGTCCAGCAGTGAGATCAGGGCTTTACCGTCTTTTGCATTGAGTGTCACATGTATGATTTTCCCTCAGTTGGTGAGGGATCTTACATGTGCACTGGGTGCAAGGAGCTCTTTACTCTCAGGGAACGAGTCCGATCTCTGGAGGCTAAAGTAGCAGACTTGGAGGACATAAGAAAGACAGAGAGGTAGATAGACGAGACCTACAGGGATGTAGTACTGAAGTCACACCTCCAGTCTGGCAGCAACCCTGTTGCGATGGAGGAGAGAAGTCATGTGACAGGAGAGCATCACCCTGGTGTGGCAGGAAGTGATCCTGTAGCTAGGACCTGTCCTCCAGGTGATGTAAAATCCTTTCACATTGAGGAGGTTTCTCCAGGGCCATGTGCCTACGAGGCAAGGGTTAGGACAGCCGTTATAGTTGATTCGATCATTAGTCATGTAGATAGCTGGGTGGCTGGTGGATGTGAGGATTGCCTGGTAATATGTCTGCCTGGTGCAAAGGTAGTGGAACTCATGCACCACCTAGACAAGGTCTTAGATATTGCTGGGAGGAGTCTGCTGTCTTGGTACATGTTGGTACCAGTGACATAGGAAAGTGTGGTAGGGAGGTTCTGGAGGCTAAATGTAAGCTTTTAGGTAGGAAGTTGAAATCCAGAACTTCCAGGGTAGCATTCTCCGAAATGCTTCCCGTTCCACGTGCAGGACCCAAAAGGCAGGCAGAGCTTCAGAGTCTCAATGCATGGATGAGACAATAGTGTAAGGAAGAGGGTTTTGAATTGGTTAGGAACTGGAGGACATTCTGGGGAAAGGAGGGGCTTTTCCAAAGGGATGGGCTCCACCTTAACCGTGATGGAACCAGGCTGCTGGTATTAACCTTTAAAAAGGAGATAGAACGGCTTTTAAACTAGATAACAGGAGAAAGCCAACAGTTGTCGAAGAGCGTATGGTTCGGAACAATATATCCTTGAAGGATACTAGCAAAAGATTGAAGTTAGTGCATATCGACAGAGAGGTTCCAATAAAGACAAAAGTAATTCAAATGTCCTTGAGTACAAAGCAGAAGTTAAAGATTCCAAATTACCATTTCCTACCGATAGCCAGATTAACATGAATAAAATACAGCCTTTAAAATGCTTGTAGGCAAATGCTAGAAGTCTAAGAAATAAGATGGGAGAGTTAGAATATATAGCACTAAATGAGAGACTGGATATGATTGGTATATCAGAGACATGGTAGAGGGAGGACAACCAGTGGGATACAGATACCTGGGTACAAATTATGTTATAATGATAGAGCAGATGAAATTGATGGAGGGATTGCACTCTGTATTATAGAGGGCATTGAGTCACAAAGGACTAAAGTTTTGCAGGAAACAAAATTCATTGTAGAATCTCTATGAATTGAAATGCCATGTAAAAAGGGGAAGGGGAAGGCGATGGCAATGGGGGTGTACTATCAACTGCCTGGCCAGAATAAACAAATGGATGATGAAATGCTCAAAGAAATCAGGGAAGCTAACAAACGTTACAGCACAGTAATAATAATGGGTGATTTCAACTACCCCCATATCAACTGGGTCAGTATCAGGGCAGGACACGCTAGGGAGATAAAGTTTCTAGATGAAATAAATAATAGCTTCTTGGAGCAGCTGGTTCATGAACCAACCAGAGGGGAAGTCATTTTGGATGTAGTCCAAGATCTGGTACAAGATATAAGGGTATTGGGGCAACTTGGCAATAGTGATCATAGCATGATCGTGTTTGATTTAATAAATGGAGGAAGGTAAGGAAATCCAAAGTACTACTTTTTAACTTTCAAAATGGAGACGATGATAAAATGTGTTAAATAGATAAGAAAAAACTAAAAGAAGCAGTTGCAAAGGTTAAAGATTTACATCAAGCATGGGTGTTATTTAAAAATACTATCTTGGAAGCCCAGACCAGTTGTATTCCACGCTTTAAGAAAAGTGGAAGTAAGTCCAAAAACCTGCCAACATGGTTTAAAGGTGAGGTCAGAGAGGCTGTTATTGCCAAAAAAGCATCTTTCAGGAACTAGAGAAAGGAGCCAAATGACGAAAACTGGAAACAACATAAGCACTAGCAAGTTAGATGCAAGGCATTGATAAGGCAGGCAAAGAAAGAATTTGAGAAGAAACTTGCCGTGGAAGCAAAAATGCATAATAAAGACTATTTCAAAAACATTTGTAGCGAAAAACCTCTGATAGAGTCAGTTGGACCATTAGATCATAGAGGGGTAAAAGGAGCACTAAGAGGGGAGAAGGCCAAAGTGGAGTGATTGAATGAATTCTTTGCTTCGGTCTTTACTGAGGAAGATATAGGGATGTTCCCCATGACTGTAATGTATTTAAAGGTGATGCCACAGAAGAATCGAAAGAAACATCGATACACCGGGAAGATGTATTACAACTATTTGATAAACTGAAGAGTAGCAAATCACCTGGACCAGATGGTATACATCCAAGGGTGTTGAAAGAACTGAAATATGAGATTACAGACCTACTATTAGAAATCTATGTAGCGGGTTTCAAAAAAGGTTTGGGCAAATTCCTAGAGGAAAGGTCCATAAACCATTATTAAAGGGGACCTGGAATATCCACTGCTTGCCGCAGTACAGTCATTGTGGAACCTGTGTCTTTTGGGAAAACTGCCAGGTACTTGTGATCTGGATTGGCTACTGTTGGAAACAGGCTATTGGGCTTGATGGATCTTGGTCTGACCCAGTATGGCATATCTTATGTCCTTATGTAGTAGTAGTGGTAGTAGTAGGACAAGAAAAATAAGTATAATTAGTGGCATGTATTCAAAAACAGCAGCATCACCCAGAGCTTTGCATATTTTAGTGGCGGCACTTCCACAGGGAAGCAGCATATTTTGCCACCCTACACCTCTGTGGGGAGGCAGTTAAGGAGTGCTGCTCCAAAATTCAATTTTTTTTTTTTTTTTTTTTGCTATTTGAGAGCTTTTGAACATCAGAGAGGTAAACACAATTCCTCCAAATCCAGGTCTCAATGAACAGTCAGCTGGCAAGTTATGCATGCCTCAGAGGTGTTGTAAATGTTAATGGGGAAAGCTTCTGAGGTATACATGTATTTTATTTGCAAAATAACAAATACAAATATAATTTTTAAGGGCTGTTCAAACCACACCGCCTTTAAATCTATGGGGGCCTTTTACTAAGAGTGCTAGCTAGCAGCGCATGTTCTGGGTCAGGCTGAAGGGGCTCTGGGATAATTAGCATGGTACAATTCACAGGCTAACTGAGCAATCTACATTAGGATCGCGAGTGGGCAGGTTAGGGGTGGAGAGTAGGCAGGGTGAATTCAGCGCTGTTAGCCCTGTGTTCACACTGCGCCCTAACTGCATTAGCATGGATTCACCTAATACCACCTCAATAACGCACATTAGGGGACAGGGCTCCACGTTACCTGCTGGGGAAATACTTTCCACTCCTCAGACAGTTAACATAGTGGTGTTGCTGCTAACGTGCCATAGTTTCAATGCTATTGGCGCGCTTCATGAAAGACCTTAGCACCCATCAGTAAAAGACCACTATCCGTCCTGAATGCACTCGTATGCGTATCACCTCTTCTAAAATCATCACTTATACATGTAAACTGATTTACAAGGGTAAATAGCTTTTTTACATGTGTAAACCTTCTAAAAATACCTCATTAGTTGTCTAAGTTTGGTGCCTAGCTCGGAAAATCAGTGCTAAGTGCTTAACCTTTTTCTCAGCCTTTCTTCTGTCTCCGTACCCACTCACAGTTAAGGAATATAAATTTAGATGCTTAGTAAAAATAGGATCCTAAATTTAGAGATGTAACTCTAGTCAGTTTCAGAGGGACCAATTTAGATGCCTGAAGGGCCTAAATGTCTGAAAATTGATCCAGAGGGCTCATCCTGGAATTGAAGTGTAAGAACCAAAGCATAAATGAACTACCTGCTTCTGTTTCCCTTGGTCTGCTATGCATATTTGAAGCAGACTACTCACTTTTAAGGAATATACATTTAGATGCATAGTAAATTATATTTCTTTTCCTTATCTTTATTCTTTCTTTATTTCCTCATTTTAGCCCTTTATATGGTTTATGTTTTATTATGTTTAGCTGACTTGCTCAAATGGTCTTCTTTATTTCTTCTTCCATGCTATGGTTGATTTGTCCTTACTTTCAGTATTTTTCTTGAATTCTAGCCTTATTGTATTTTTTCCTTTGCCTAGTGGATAACATTTTGCCTGCTTTGCTTGTAGGCTTTCTTACAGTTTTTTTGTACTGCTAAAGGTTTGTTTGCAACAGAAGTTCAGGCCTGCGTTCTGTCTTCCTGGCTCTGTTTGCATTTTCCTCTGCTTAATGATCCATGGTGCAGTGAAATTTGGCATGAAGGGGCGCTGTTTTTGGGTTTCGCTAGCTACCTGTCTGTCCCTGGTCTTATGGCCGGGGCCTGGTCTTTTCTGGCTATAATCTGTTCTGCTGTGTGTTCTGGGTCTTGGGGCATTTCATTTCTGGAGTTTTAAACATTATAAACATCCGATGCCAGTTTGCTTGGTTGTTTTTTGCCCCGTAAGCTTTTGTATGTCTGTTGTCTGTATTTCCCTATTCTGTGGTGGTGGCCATTTTATCTTGCTGCCTTTTGCATCAACTGTGATTCGTACAAGACAGATTTCAGTGCATAACTGACATTTAACGATGAGTACTCTGGTGAATATTGCCTCTCTTAATGTGAAAGGTATTTCATCTACAATTAAAGGAGATAGTTTTCAATCTCCTCAAATCATGACAACTCAAATTGCTCTACTACAAACGATGCATTTACCTCATTCTGAAGAGGCATGGGCGAGACACACATTTTGTGTTTGTCATTTTTAGCTAAATGTATGGATAGATTTTTCTAGAATTTCTGAAAGTGATTTACAGACCTTATTTAAAATAAACCAGTGATACACTCCTAGCCTGTTTATACAGATTAAATATTATGGAGCTAGTTGTGCTATCTAATACTTTCATTTTACCTATCAATTTAAAACTCAAAATTAAGGGAGGGGAGGAGGCCTGTATTTTATTTCATATATTATTACTCATTATAGCTTCACTTCACTATTCAGATGCAGATGGTTGACTTTTTATCCTAATGGAGACAATTTCAGAAGGTTTAAAGATGTAAAAAAATAAGCCATGTGCATGTGTAAATCAGGACGCACATAAAAGTAACACCTTATATATGTCTACGCAGGCGGCACACACAGATTTGAGACTAAGGGGTATGTTTACTAAACCACGGTAGCAGACTCCAATATCGCAAGGAGTCTGCTTTCACGGTTTAGTAAACATACCCCTAAGTATTCTGGGTGTAGCTTGGATGGACTTTAAGGGAGTGATTTCATATAGGAGAAACAGGGCAATTCACAAAAAACATGTGGCTAAGTCCCCATTTCAAGCACTTGCGTGTGTATACAGAAGTGACTGCTGCGAGTGTGCATGTATGTGTCACTTCATGTAGGCGCCATAGGGCCATGCACGGGCCTGGAAGGAGCATAGGTGCAGCCTTCGTTGATGCATGTAAGTTATATAATATTACGACTTACAAGATCACGCTGCCGATCTAGGTACGGAAAGTTACACCTATTCTTGGGCAGGAGTAACAGCCATATCTAGGTTCCAGTGCATCCCTATGCCCTTATTTACTAAAGCAAAGTGCGCACAGGCTTTACTTTATAAAATAGGTCCGAAATGCGTGTGCAGTACCGCACATTGCCTGCATGGGAGTTCACAAAATTACCCTCCATGAGGGAGTGCTAATTAAAGTGCTTTTTAAGGAGTCTAGTTTAAGCCTTTTTTTTAAAAATAAAAACAAGTACTGTAGATGTCTACTTGTTTTAATAAAATATCAGCATAATAGACTGAAATCACATCTTAAGTTAAGGCACAGATGCTTTTACCTACTCTAGAGAGAGTAAACAACCTTTTGTAAAACACCGTCTAGTGTAAAAGTACACACATCGTTTGCATTGCAAGTACTTTCGCTGTGGATGTGCACAAGGACAGAATTTGGGTGGAGCGAGCGAGCAAGCAAGCATGCTGGTTCTAGGATACTATAATTTCACGCCATGCAGTGACCTGGCTATTCAATGCTTGTGACTGGATAAGGCCCTGGCGCTGAATATCAGGGATTAAGGTTCAGTGGTGACAGACATGCTCTTTAGATGCTCTAGCTACCACCACTGAATATCAGGTCCCCTGTGTCCTAATTTATAAATTAGGAAAATAGGTATCCTGCATAAAAGTTGTGCCTAACTGTAGATGTCTATTTGCTTGTATAGCCAATTCTATTCCTATTGGTTGTTTTGTGCTAAGTACTTGCTATCACCCTGATAGCTTTCGTCAAACCCACCTTTTTAAAAATTGACCTGTGTGATTCTGGGCAAGTTTTCTTGTCCTGTGGATAGGGTGTGATCCCTTCAGGAGTGGAAAGGTCAGTGAGGTTTCCTCTGCCTGCTTCCTAGCTCACCTCAGCTAACTTGGATTGCTCTAACCCCTGAGACAGATGCCTGTAGTCCGGACGGAGCAAGAAGATGAGGTACCCTAGACAAACCTCATCCCTTGTGCTCTCAGCCCCCTTGCCACCGTTGCTGCCGCCTCTCTCTGGGACCTGCGATGGCAGCAGTGGCCACAAACGCCCCGTGGTGCTTACCTTACAACGTCTGTGCCACGGGACTGTTTGCTTCTGCCCCCTCCAATGCCCAGTGCCAACTTCCTGTTTTCAAAGACATTGACAAGATTCTCAAGTGCGGAAAACTATTGCTGTATACAAAGATTTGAGAAAGGCATCATTCTTGACAAGGTTGAAGATCAATGCAAAAGAGGAAGGCCAGCAATATGATGGATTGATACAAAAACAGCAGCTATGGATGCCACTCTATAAACAATGAGCCACCTAACTGAAGACCAGACACAGTTTGGGACAATTATCCAGAGGGTCGCCATTAGTTGACATCGACTCAATGGCACTTAACAACAACAGCGCAGGAACCTCATGTAAGCTTCTTAAAGCCTTTTTCTTTTACTTTGGTTTATAGAGTTTAAACTACACTAACAGAAGTAATCCAGTTTTGGGGTAGTACATGATTTCAGAGTGATCACTGCTGAGGAGAGAACACAACACTGCCTCAAAACGTTAGGGTCAAAGCAAGGAAAGATGCTACTGCAAGCTTATTGCACGTTTTAGCTGAAATGCAGTGTCATTCTCCGTCCTATCCTATTCCCAAAAATAAATTCTGCAAGCTTGGATATAATTTGGAGCTGAGTTTCTCTTTCTTTCAAGGTATTTGCATTGACACATTTTAGATTCTACATGGAAATCGAAATTGAGATATTGAAGTTGGCACATATTAAGTTCTGATGGTATTTTAGAAATGGCTCTGCTAAACGTAGAACTGTTCCTAAAATACCTACCTACATGCAGAGGAAGGGAAAAATCGGTGGAGGAAATCTTCCAATCCACACGTCAAAATGTTGGCACTTACATGTGCAGGTAGCCATATTGCAAACAGGTTATATTTTTTTGAAGGTCTGAATAAATAGACAAAGCTGAGCCAGTCGATATAGTCAGGGCTGGCCCTTCCACTAGGTGAGCTAGGTGAGCCCTAGTGGGCAGTAGCAGCAGCATGGGTGGCCGGCAGCAGCAGCAGCACACATGGACAGCCATGCCGCACACCCCCTCCCCCCAGCTGCTGCTTATTCAGTTGGCGGGGGAGGTGAGCAGCGGCAGTATTTCCAAACGCAGTGGCAAAAAGAAGCCGCTTTTGGAAATACTGCCACTGCCCACCTCCCCTCCTGAGACAGAATTGGCGGCAGCTGGGGGTGGGGGGCAGCAGTGGTGGAGGCATCAGCTGAGGGGGGTGGCATCAGTTGGGGGGGGAGGTGGTGAGGCTAGGATTTCTGCATAGGGCAGCAGAAACCCTTGGGCCGGCCCTGGATTTTCAGAAAGCTTTTGACAAGGTCCCTCATGAGAGACTCTTGCCAAAATTAAAAAGTTATCACGTAGGAGGCAGTGTACTATTGTGGATCAGAAATGGTTAAAAGATAGAAAGCAGAGAGTAGGGCTAAATGGCCAATTTTCCCAATGGAGAAAGGTGAAAGTACCCCAGGGATTTGTGCTGGGTCCACTGCTTTTTAACATCTTCATAAATGACCTGGAAATGGGAATAATGAGTGAGGTGATCAAAATTTGCAGATGAAACAAAATTATTCAGTTATTAAAACACAGGAGAATTGTGAAAAATTGCTAAAAGACCTTGATAAATTGGAAGACTGGATGTCCAAATGGCAGATGAAATTTAATGTGGACAAGTGTAAAGTTATGCACTTAGGGAAGAACAACTCAAACTATGGTTACATGATGCAGAATCCCACATTAGGAAAAGGATTTAGGTGTCATTGTGGATAATACATTGAAACTCTCTGCCCAGTGTGCAGTGGTGGCCAAGAAAGCATATAGAATGCTAGGAATCATAAGGAAAGGAATGGCGAACAAAATCAAGGAGATTATAATGCCTCTGTATCATTCCATGGTGTGACCTCACCTTGAATATTGTGGGCAATTCTGGTCGCCATATCTTAAAAAGGATATAGCAGAATTAGAATTAGTTTTTGAAAACCTGCATGTGACAGGAAGTCAGTATAAATTGCAATGACCGCTATGTCAGTCAGAGACACATATTCCCCATCTGCAATGAGTAGATTGTTGATCCCCCTCCCCCAGGTCACTCTAGTCATGCCCCCCAACATGCTGCCATATAACTTACACCTGATGGGGACATCCATGTTTAAACTGAGCCCTTTCGAAAACGGTTATTTGCGTGTGGTTGCCATTTACACAGGTATGTGCCGGAACATAACGTTGGGAATTAAAGATAAGCATTTTTCAAGCACATTATAAGTTTAATTTGTTTTATGTGTAATAGTGTTTTGAGAAGGTCATTGATGCAAATAGGCACTATAGGTAGACATGAATGAAGTATAAACAATGAGTGCCGACAAGTCTGAGACCTCTCACACTTTGGTATAAACAACCATGAGTAAAGAATAGATTGAGAATCAAATACTACAGAATTTTTAAGGATCTCTCAGCCTTTAAGATATATATAGAGTGAATGAACAATATCATGGAACATAACGTTTAACACGTGAATAAGGCTTTCTAAAATAACCCCTTTGTGTTCGGTTGGTCAAATTATTTTCCTTTTTTGAGCACTATGCATGATGTAAAGCAGTTTGCTTTAAAACCGGGCATGTGTGTGGGGGAGTTGCCTGTGAATGTGCATCTCCACAGAGGATCACAATACAAATTCTTATGATACTGTGGGTCACGATATATCACATAGTTTTGTCAGTGATAAAATTAGTGTACTAATATACCATGGTATGCCACAATGTGCTCTGGAGCAAGAGTTACATTAATTAGTGTCCTTGCTGTAGGTACAGAATGCAAAGGGTTGGGGAAACCGGCAAGGGTCTTTATTTATGTTGATGGTTTGATGGACGGCAACCCTGACAGACCACAGACAAGGAGAATGAATATGCAAGCGAGGAGAAAGGATAGTAAAGCTACTAATGCTCAAAGTTTTGTTTAAATTTGGTAATTTTGGAGAGCGATTTTATATCAGCCAAGTTCTAACAAAAGTTTCTTCTCCTGATGTCCCCAAAAATGTTCAGTGATATATGCAATGTATCTTTTCATTAAGAGAGGGTTTAATGAAATATTGAAGAAAATGATCATGAGAATATCACGATAGAATCAGAGCCTTCAATGGGATGTGGCCCTTGACTGAAACTGGTGCTAGGCAAAAGTAATCATGGAATGTATGCATAAAAAGGTATTGAGTTAGCATAAGTTTGAAACTTGGTAATGTCAATTTCCAACAGTTCAACCTTAGCTACTGAATGTTTGCATATCTCTTATGAGCATTTGTGATTCACTTAATTTTAGAATACTTTTTTGAAGTACCAAAAACATGTAAATCTCCATGTGCTTGGATCAAAAAGCAGAGCTACACATCCTGGCTTCTCAGTGTGGGTTAAAGTGTGAAGAGACCCAGATTGATTCCAGCGGTGGCAATGAACTGGCAGGAAGTGAGGGTTTTTCTTGCTCCAGGAACTATGACCCCCAAGGAGGGCCAGAGTAGTCAGAGGAGATTTGAGGATGCTCGGAGAAGGAGGCCAGGAAGGCTGATGAGCAGGGTTGGTGCAAGGATTAGAGGCATCCTAGCGAAGCCCTCAATCCTGCCACAACCCTTCCTGCTCCCATTGTTACTCCTCTCTGGGACCTGCAGCAGCGCCAATGGCATTAAAACTTCGACACAGCACTTACCTGAACTCTCTGATGCTGCATCATGGTTCCTGCCCTCTATGACTTGCCACTTCCATTCTCCTCTGATGTGGACCTTTGGTTTGCAAAGATGGCAGAACGACAGGTCATAGGGGGCAGGAACTGTGACACAGTGCCGGAGAGTTCAGGGAAGCACTGTGTTGTGGTTTCAATGCCTTTGCTGCCGCTACAGGTCCCAGAGAGGAGAGGCAATGGTGGCAATGGGACACCCCCAAAACACAGGTACCCCATTGACCATATCAAATTCTATTGTAACTTTTTAATATATATTTGGTTGTAATCCACTTAGAACTTTTCTTGTGTAGATAGAACATAAGTGATTCACATGAAATTAAATTATTTGTACTTTACTATTCCATCTGCAGTACTTCATCTATCCCTCATCGCTTGACCCATCAGCCATCACCCATTCTCCGCCAGCTACATCTATCCTCAATCACCCCCCAGTTCACACTAAACCCTACCCATCAACAGGGCTGGTGCTTCAGATAGGCAAACGATGTGGTTGCCTAGAGTGCCAACATTCTGTGGCACCCCATTGCTGCTACTTCCGCCCCTCTTCGGAACAGAGAACAGATGTCTGTGTTGGAGGGGGGCAGAAGTGGCAGATCATAGAAGGGAGGAAATGCGACGCACTGCCGGAGAGTTCAGGTAAGCGCTGCATTGTGGTTTCAATGCCATTGCCACTGCTGGAGGTCGTTCTGCTGTGGTCGTCCCAGATTTGTTGTAGACATCCCTTCTATAATCTACTTCACACTTTTTTGATACTTTTCAGCTAGAGGATTTTCTTAAAGTCCGTAAGTCCTAATTTTTCTTCAGCCTAGATAAGACTATTAGATCGTTTAAGTTTCGAATGATGGAACATCGGAGCCGAGTGAAAAATAAAGTGTTGGAGGCACCAATGGTTCAACATTGTGTAGAGGCTAATCATAGCTTTGAACAACTACATTGTTTCATTTTGGATCAGGTGGATTTCCCTTCGGGCAACAGGACACGCGAACAGGCTTTATCATATAAAGAGCAGCGCTGGATATTCATTTTAAACACAGTGCGCCCACATGGCCTAAATGCTTCACTTGATTGGTCAGATTGTGTGTGAGTACTAGCGCTGATTACTGGGTGTGTGGAACAGGCACTCCAACCTTTAAATCTCCATCGGTTCAGTGTAACATTCTAAGGAGCATGCGTGGCGTTTTTTCGCCTTGTCGCATCGGCTGGCAGTCCAGTTTGTTCAGTTTGCAATTGAACAAGAGATGAAATCTTCTACGGTATGTTTTTTTCATAATCCTTGTAACAACATAATAGAATAAAAGTTAAATGTGAAACATGGTAGAAGGATGTCAATAAGAAGCACTTTGGCTGTGTTTGTTTTGTGATCCATATAGACTCATTGAATAAAATCCCCTGAAGAAAGATATGGTGAAACGCTTGGGCGCCTTAGATATCCGGCGTCGGGATTTTTACTGCAGCTGAAAACATCTTTGCTTCTACCTCAGAATTTAGCATAACATCTGAAGTTCACATCTGAAGCTAAGTACCCATAAGGATACTTTTTCTCTTACAAGTTGCAGTAATGAGGTTTTTGCTTTTACAATGAGAAACGTTTTTCTGCAACAGTAGGGAAGTTTGAATAAACAAGTTTACAGATGGATATGTTTGAAAACATTTTGAAAGAAACATTGAAGTACAATTGAAGCATTGTGAAGGTTCTCTTGATCATTAGAAAGAATTCTGAGATAAATAATTTGATAAAGTTTTGAAGAAAATCACTTGACACAAATATTTTGATGAAGTTTTAAAGAAAATCACTTGACAAAAGTTTAAAAAAAAGGACAATAATGGTCAAAGTGTACATACTAAAAAGGTCGTTGATGTGAACAGCAGCATAATTTAAAGAAGGTACATAGTGCCCCTTTGATATATAAGCTGCGTTAGTTGAAACTGAGACCTTGGTACACAATAACATTACGTCCTACTAGTTTCATAAG
The DNA here is from genome assembly GCA_033557465.1 of Ichthyophis bannanicus. Lineage (NCBI taxonomy): Eukaryota > Metazoa > Chordata > Amphibia > Gymnophiona > Ichthyophiidae > Ichthyophis > Ichthyophis bannanicus. Next base: position 349,640,283 of record CM066032.1, read on the forward strand.
GTAAATATTTAAGCAGATAATTTCTTTAATTTTTCTGGGTCAATGTCATGGCAGGACATGCTAGGGAGATAGTTTCTAGATGAAATAAATGACTACTTCTTACAGCAGCTGGTTCATGAAACAACATGAAAGGAAGCCATTTTGGACCTAGTCCTTAATGGAACACAAGATCTGGTGCAAGAGATAAGGGTGTTGGACAATAGTGATCATAACATGATTGTGTTTGATTTCATAAATGGAGGAAGGACAGCAAGGAAATGCACAGTACTACCTTTTAACTTTCAAAATGGAGACCATGGTAAAATGAGGAAAATAGTTAAGAAAAAACTAAAAGGGCAATTGCAAAGGTTAAAAGCTTGACATCAAGCAAAAATACTATCTTGGAAGCCCAGACCAGCTGTATTCCACGCTTTAAGAAAAGTGGAAGGAAGTCCAAAAAACTGCCAATATGGTTTAAAGGTGATGTCAGAGAGGCTGCTATTGCCAAAAAAGCATCTTTCAAGAAATGGAAAAAGGAGCCAAATGACAAAAACTGGAAACAACATAAGTACTCGCAAGTTAGATGCAAGGCATTGATAAGGCAGGCAAAGAGAGAATTTGAGAAGAAGCTTGCTGTGGAAGCAAAAATGCATAACAAAGATTATTTCAAGAACATTCGTAGCAAAAACCTGTGAGAGAGTCAGTTGGACCATTAGATGATAGAAGGGTAAAAGGGGCACTAAGAGGGGACAAGGCCATAGCAGAGAGACTGAATGAATTCTTTGCTTCAGTCTTTACTGAGGAATATGTAGGGATGTTAACCATGACTGAAATGGTATTTAAAGGTGATGCCACAGAAGAACTGAAAGAAATATCGATACACCGGGAAGATGTATTACAACTATTTGATAAACTGAAGAGTAGCAAATCACTTGGACCAGATGGTATACATCCAAGTGTGTTGAAAGAACTAAAATATGAGATTGCAGACCTACTATTAGTAATCTGTGAACTATCATTCAGTAATACCTGAAGACTGGAGGACGGCCAGTGTAATTCCAATTTTTAAAAAGGGTTCCAGGGTGATCCGGGAAACTACTGACCAGTGAGCCTGATGTCAGTATCGGGAAAAAATGGTAGAAACCATTATAAAGAACAAAATTACTGAACATGTAGATAATCATGGCTTAATGGGAGACATCCAACATGGCTTTATCCAAGGAAGGTCTTGTTTTATTAATGTTATGTTTTTTTGAAGGTGTGAATAAACAGGTAGACAAAAGTGCGTTGGTTGATATAGTGTATCTGGATTTTCAGAAAGCCTTTGACAAAGTCCCTTATGAGAGAATCTTGGCAGAATCAAAAAGTCATTTGATAGGAAGTAGTGTGCCATTGTGGATCAGGAACTGGTTAAAAGAAAGAAGCAGAGGGTAGGGCTAAATGACCAATTTTCCCAATGGAGAAGCTAAAAAGGTTAGGGTTCTTCAATGTGGAAAAGAGATGGCTGAGGGGAGATATGATAGAGGTCTATAAATTAATGAATGGAGTGGAACGGGTAAACGTAGATTGATTGTTTATTCCATCAAAATATTGAAAGACTAGGGGAGATGCAATGAAACTACAGGGTAACCTATTTAAGACTAATAAGAGAAAATATTTTTTCACTCAACGTGTGATCAAACTCTGTAATTCGTTACCGGAGGATGTAGTAAAAGCTGCTACTGTAGCTGGGTTTAAAAAAGGTTTGGACAAGTTCCTGGAGGAAAGGTCCATAAACCATTATTAAAGGGGACCCGGGATATCCACTGCTTGCCCTAATACAAGCATTGTGGAACCTGTGTCTTTTGGGGAAACTGCTAGGTACTTGTGACCTAGATGGGTCACTGTTGAAAACAAGATACTGGGCTTGATGGACCTTGATCTGACCCAGTATGGTATATCTTATGTTCTTAGATTGCTCCTTGATTAAATTCAATAATACTGTTGTCTTCTTCATAAAGTGAGATAGACAATCTGTATTTTGAATAGGTTTCCTTCTTTTTTTTGTTTTAATATCATATCTCTGTTTTATTTTTCAATTGTAATTAATTGAAATACTTAATTTTAAAAAAGTTATAGAAGAAGGAACAGTAAGCTTATCTTTTGTTGACAAACATTGAATTATGGGAGATCCTTGAAATTAAGGAAAGAAGACATACAGTATGGGGGCCTTTCTGACCTGTGAATAGCAGTGATATACGTCCAGGTTGGATGTGCAACCCCTGCTACTCATAGGGACCGTATTCTGGTGCCAAGGCTCCCTGCATTCACAGAAGCACTGTGCAGTGAGTGTTGGATGGAGGCAGAGAGTGCGTGGAGCGGGGGCGGGCCGCAGCACCTAGACGTACAGAGCCTATTCTGATCAGGCCTTGTATATCCAGGCATGGAAAAGTGGACATGGGACTTATTCCACCTCGGAGGTGGTATTTGATGGGACTTATTTCATCTCAGAGATGGAAGAAGTCCCATCAAAGGCGGCAATCGGGCCCAGCAGCCCCCACAAGTCAAGGAGATGTGGAAGGTGAGACCCCTCTTCCCGATCCAGGCCCTTGCAGATCCCAACGAGGGCCGGGCAGAAGGGAAATGATATATTTTTTTTTATCTGTGTTGGACTTTTGGCGCTCCTGCTGGGTGTCCTGGTGCCATGGCAATGGGACGCCATGGCATCACCACAGCAGCAGGAGCATTGGCGGGCTGGCCATGCAGAAGAGAGGTTGTCTTCACAGTGGAATCAGGAGCACACCAGGCCATCTAAGTTCCCGATTCTGCAAATGCGGGAATGTCTAGCTCCTGCGGTTGCAGAATCGGGTACAATTTGGGCCCGTCCATTTTTTGGACATCCGGATGGTCCAAACGTGCTCCTGTTAGAAATGGCTTCTATGTGTTGGAATGACTTCATAATAGAAAGTATAATATTTCAAAAGTGATTCTGGCTATTATCAGAAGACAGTGTAATTGAAGTAGGAATAATGTCGCCCTTTATTTATTTATTTATACAAGTTTATACCACTTTTCTGAACAGTCAGTCAAAATGGCTGCCACGTTCTGTAAAACCTGGAGTTGCAAAAGACATTTTTTGGTCTCTTTTACAAAAAAGCGTGCTATGGTTTTGCAATCAACCCACATTTAGCATGAAAATGAATGTGTGCTAAGTGTAAAGACTCCATAGTAATCGCCAGCATGTTCCCGATAATAAATGCATTGATATGTAGAATAACACACAGTGCTATTTATGCAGATGCACTTGCCTTCCCCTTCTGAGGTGTGTGCTGCAACATTGACAGCATGTGATAGGTATGCCATGTTAACTGCAATGTGCTTACCGTGCCCACTCTCTGCCCCTCCACCCCAACGCGCGAGTAGCAGCATGCCAATCAGCATGTGGTAACTGTCATACCTCCACGCGAGCCCGAGCATGTGCTTACTGCAAGTCAAAATTAGCGCCAACTGCTTAGAAAACTTTAGAAAAAGCGCCCCAAAATGCTGCAGTAATCAAATTCTGTTAGTATCAAATGCTTGTACTGATACCTGAAAATCTTCTACCTTAAAATACTTACCAATCTGCCTTACACAGCCTAATTTATATGGAATTTTCTTTACAAGCGCATCATCCATGGTCAGACGGGAATCTATTATGATACCAAGAATTGTTACCAATTTAAGTAATGACACTTCAACTCCTGCCAGTGTTGGTGATATTTATAGAACAAACTTAAGCCATGATCTACCCATAACAGGTTAGATTTTTCAGCATTTAATTTCCTAAGCTGTGAGTTGTGAGTCAATAACATCAAAGATGTTAGATTAAGAAAAGTAAGCCAAAAATGGGAAATATCAGTTCTACATCCAAGAAATATTGCAGAAAACAAATAGAACCATATAGATTCTTTCCTTTACCCAACAAATGTTTTTCAGCTATAGAAAATTATCTAAACAAAATTTAAAAATTTCATTGAAAATAATTGTATTTTATTATTATTAGAGGGGTATCAACACAGGATAGAATCTGGCAAACTAAAGGACTTCCTCCAGTGTAAAACACTGTCCAGAATCTACCAGTGCCTACAAATGTGTCTCATCATTTACCCCACATGTGGCATTGGTAGACTCTGGGGTTGCACAACCAAACTGGACGTATATCACTGCTATTCACAGTCAGAAAGATACTGCTTTTCACTGTAGGAAGTCCTTTAGTTTGCCAGATTCTATCCTGTGTTGATACCCCTCTAATAATAATAAAATACAATTATGCCATGCTGAGGAAATTCACCTTTCCACTTCTCTTTGAAGATAGGGGCTGGGATGTAGTTGCTAATAGACTGGGATGCAGGGGTCAATGTTTCATGATTGGTGCCAGTGGAGGGCTAGACTGGCGCTCCTTAGGAAGGAATGCACTAACCTGACGGGTCAGCTTACTAACCTCTTACTATCACTCTGTCACAAGGAATAGTTTTATTTACACTATATTGATAGTGATTAGCATGATGGCTGACATGTATGTTAAACCTGTGGAAGAGTAGCCTAATGGTTAGAGCACTGATTTAGGAACCAATAGACCAGGGTTCTATTCCCACTAGCACTCCCTGTGGTCTTGGTCAAGTCACTTAACTCTTCATTGCCTCTGAAGAATCCAAGTTGCCAATGTCCCTGTTTAATGTACATTACCCAAATTTAAGTTACAGTGTAAACCACTTTGACTAAAATGATAAAGCAGTACAAAAAAACCCTGTTAAATAAAATAAGGGACAAGATATTCAAAGGATCTATGCTCCTAAATTTGCATCTTTGAAAATTTACTAGGGCTGAGTACCTAAATATTTTCTTAAAATTTCACCTAACTCCTAAATTCAGGAGCATAAAAAATGGGTTGTAACAGGGGCTTATTTAGAGCAAGGAAAAAAAGGTTAGAAGCTCAGCACTGATTTTCAGCCCTAGGCACCTACATTAAGGTTATGAATCTAGGCAAATTAATGGCAGGCGTAATTTAAGAGCATCAATTTTAAATGCCTACATTAGGATGACTTTTCAGCTGAAAAATTAGGCTCTTAAATTTGTGCCCTGTTTTCAGCCACCATTAGGAGCCTAACTTAGGCCCCTAAATTTAGGCGCTCAGCCTTGTTTGAATATTGGGCCCATGGTATCACAGCCTACAAAAGACCTAAGAAATCTAGTTAACAATAAAACCAAAATTAATAACTTAGAGATTTTATGACATGCATCATGTTAAATATCCAGCATTCAGGTCAGATTTCAGAAGAAATTAGAAGGCTGAAACACTGTATGGAAAGCAAACTTTATCGAACTTGTGTCTGTCCGTTTATGAAACAAAACAGTATTATGAAGGTTTTCTTGTTCTATGATAGCTCCAGTTTCTTGCGATTTGATATCTCAGTTGTCAGCTTTGAGAATGGTGATAACACTGGTTGTCAAAGTTCATCAAAGTGAGGAAGTTGAATGCTCTTTGTTTATATGTCACATACCTCACATTACACTGCATCAGTTTATTCAACAAAGTTATTTCTTGTGTGGTCAGTACAAAGATAATTAACTTTAGATAAAGAAAAGTGGTTCCGTCATCTAGCTACAAGTATATCAAGTTGCTGTAATTAAGCATGAGTGTCAATCTCTCGAGCCTTTCTTACACATTTTCAATGGGAACAGTGAACAGTTTGTATCTCCAGTTAAGATGCCTGTGATACCAAGCCCCCTTAAACCTTTTACACAGGCCCGGTCAATATTACCAGATAATGATATTCAGAAACTTGTTGAGTGGGTGGTATGACCAGGTAAAGTTACCTAGATATTGCCACACAGATATTCAACCATGCTTACATGCAACCCTATACTCACCAAATAGACTTTTAAATCTACCTGCTCAAAATTTGAAGGGGTATATTTTAAGGTGCCATACACTTAGTTTAACCAGTAAGGGTTGAATATTGGGCTCACTGGTTAGATTAGAAAACCTGCCCCATGAATGCCTCCTACCTCAGCGCTTTTTTTACCCAGGTAAATTTGTGTAGCTTGAAGAATGGTTGAGAATTTGGCAGCTATGACTTAATGCCAAAAATGCAAGGCCATGCATTTGGGAAACAAAAACCCAAGGGTGCTGCATAGTATAGGGGGTGAAGTACTTCAGTGCATGAAAGAATGGGACCAGTGGGCGATAGTGTCAGATTATCTTAAAGTGACCAAACAGGTAGAAAAGGTCTTGGTAAAAGCCAAATGGATCTTTGGGTGCATAGCGAGAAAAATATCTAGCAGGAAAAGGTGGTGATAGTGTCTTTGTACAAGTTTCTAGTGAGACCACATTTAGAGTACTGTGTACAATTCTGGAGACCATGACTTTAAAAGGATATAAATGGGATGAAGTCGGTCCAGAGGGCAGCTACTAATATGGGCAGTGGTCTTCATCATAAAGTATATGAGGATAGGCTTACAGATCTCAATTTGTATACTTTGGAAGAAAGACAGGAGAGGGATAATATGATAGAGACATTTATATACCTCCATAGAATAAATACCCAGGAGGTTTCCAGTTGAAAGGAAGTTCTCGAATGAGGGGTCATAGAATGAAAGAGAAAAGGAGCTAAGGAGTAATCTAAGGAAATGTTTATTGATGGAAACGGTGGCAAATGTGTGGAACAGCCATGCTTCCTGTGCCCAAGACGGCATCTCTTGAATAAAAAGAGCTGTTGCTGTGGTTCCCTTCCTTTCCTGGTGGCATCCAAGAAGCTCTGGTCTCCCTCCTGTATTATCCTAACAGCTGCTGCCACATAAACTAGTCTTTCCTTTGTGCCCAATTTGAGGAGTAGCTACACCTGCCTGTCTTTCTCCCTCCCTCTTACACCAAGTAGCTGCTGCCTCCTCTACTTCCTTTCCTCCCACCCCAGTTGAGGAGGTACTGCCACCTGCCTGCTATCTACCCAACCAAAAGATTCAGCAATACTTCCCTTCCTCCTTCCTTCCCTCTAGACTTAAGTAACTGTCAATACTACTTACCTCTCTTGACCAGAGAAGTTGCTACTACCTCCTGTCTTCCTTTCTCATGTTAGGACTCAAGAGGAAATAATATTGCTTCCTTCTTACCCAACCTGAAGAGATGCCTTTTGATCTGAGGAGCCAATGTCACCTGCCTTCCTACCATCCAACCAGAAAAATACCACTGCTTCCCTTCCTCCCATAAAAATTCATAAGAGCCACTGTTACCAATAGCCTTTCATCCAGATAGAGAAGAACTGCCACTATCTTCCTGTAAACAGAGGCAATGCTGCAACGTTTCTTTCTTGTCAGGACACAAAAAGTCTGTTCCAGAGGAGTTATTTGCACCCTTACCCTTCTACCCAGACCCAATGGAACCCCCCTCCCCAAACACAAACTATCTACCCTACTGATGACCTGGAAGCAATCAATTTTACCTTCCCTGGTAGAACCCAAGGAGCCACCACCACCATCTAATCCTTTTGCCCAGGCCCAACTGAACCATTGTAGTCTTTCTAGATCCACAGGAACCACCACAACTTTCCTTTCCTGCCATGACTCTGACACTTTGCTGGAGAGGCTGTCCTAGAGTACTGTGTGCTCTCTCAATGTCATTATTGGGGTCAGAGGAAGTAGAAGTGTATTTCCAGGTTGGGTGGAAGAGCTGTCTACATACTAACACTGATACCTTGTGCAAGAAAAGCCTGAGCAGTCACTACTAGGGTTCTGGTAAAATACTTAAGCATTGGCCCACTGACCAGTAGTTAATTGAGAGGGTATCCTTTATTCCTCAGTGAGAACAGGATGAACAAAAGGAAGAAATTCTATAGATAAAGATTTTGGAGAGAGGTGTAAAAATCAGGAAAGATCTGCACCCGCGCCCCACACAATATGCTGGCAGTGATTTGTCACATGTATTTGATACTTTTCAGTGACTGACGATCGGTTCTGTACACAGTATGAGATCCTGCTGTAATTACCAGACTGTCAGGAGAGAGATTGAAACATGCTTCAGGCAGCCCTGTCTATTGTATAGAGATGTGAGCAGGTGCACGTCTTCCTCCTGTTGCCATACCATGGCTGGCAGAGAGAAGGCCGTCAAACAAGCTCCGCAAGGGCAGTAAAAAGAGCTGGATGATAATTAGTCTTGGCAACCTTTCCCGGGCAGCCAGAATAGGTCAGATTTTCATGACAACAAAAGGAGAAATATAAGTTTCCCTCTATGTAATCATCAACAGTTTCCCTCGCAGAAAAAACAATTGAATGCACGTTTGCTATAAATAATAAGTTCTTACAATCAAAGTACTTGTCGTGCATTAGTCAGGCATATGGCAAACACATTTCTTGTCTTGCACTTGGAAATATGTCATTCTAAAAGGTCCTGCATAGGTTCTTACAGCAAATAAAGCCCTGAGAAGGTGATTTAAATCAGTTGATTAATTGCAAAGGAAATTAGTTCACGTGGTGAAAGGGCAGTTTTCAGCCTCTCAGCTTGTGTAATTAGTTTTGAGTACAGCCGTGTGAAATTTTCAACCGCCTGCCCCCCCCCCAAAAAAAAAAGATGGTACAGAAGTGAGTGGGTCATGATGCAATAGTAGTGGTCTGAAGAAACATGATTTATGAAAAGATGCCTTAACATGCAGACCCCTAAGAGACTAGAAGTGTTTCTGAGACACCCATAGTATAGTTCTGAACTACAGTATTTCCTTAAATAGATAAATAGAGTATCTAGACAACAAAGCATCCCAGCACCAGTTCTAATTTTGAGAAACATGCACTTCAATTTCAGAAAGAACAAATTCTCTTTTCCTCCTTAAAATGTTCTCCCCATAATCCCTCTTGGATTAGATTAATTGGTTGCAATTTAGAAACATAGGGGTATGTTTACTAAACCGTCTTAACGTGCACCTGGCGATAGTGTGCAGGCTGCCATAAAAGGAGTGGGCATGTCAGTCTTAAAGTAGCAAAACGGGATTATCGCGCGATAATGTGCGCTGCTGCGCATGTTATCAGGCAAAGCGCCGCTAAGCGAGTTAACGCGCGGTAATCTTAAGTAGGCGCCCAGATATGCAAACATAGAAACAGAGGTGTAGCACAATGGTTAATACACTGACTGATGGTACAGGGGTCATGAGTTTGATCCCCCAGTGTGCCTAATGCATAAGGCTGGCTGAGGCATCACCCTTTACTTTTAGGTAGTGATTTTTGAGGCATTTTACTTTTATTTTAATTAGTGCTGCCAGCAAACACACCCTCACGGTGGCGTAACCTAAGGTGCCACATAAGACACCTCATAACGCACTCCATAGGGCACATTATAAAGTGCACTGTCCGCCAAGGCACCCTATAATGTCCCCTATAGGACACCTTATAAAGCACCTTATAAGGCACTTGATAGGGCGCCTTATAAGGTGCCCTATAAGGCGCCTTAAGGTTACAGTACTCGGAGGGTGTTTTTGCTGGCAGCACTAATGTACATTAAAAATAGACAATGCCTCAGACAGCCCTATCAGTTAACCCCACCATGGGTTTGAAACCATGACCTCTGGTTTCATAGGCAGTGAAGTAACCAGTGGGCTACAGCTGCTAACAAACCCCTGGCTGGCTGCAGAAGGACTGCACGGCACCACACAAACTGTCTGCTGTGGTTACCAGGATAGGGTTAACCCATCTGTACCCATGATGCACTGCACATGCAAATCAGCAGTCGACAGATGAGCACAAGATGGGGTATGCACCCCCACAGCACTTCGGCATGGTAGGGGGAACTGACCGTGTGTGGTACTGGCACAGAGTAGCCACAGACCGTCACATTGGGCGGGTACTGTGCTCACTCTGAGGGTGAGGTGGGGCGCCCAGTACCTTTCATGGCACGCCATGCTGCAGGTCCCCATCAGTGCTACTGTGTGTGATAGGTAGTTCCTGCAGACACACCTAGGTTACATCTGTGTCCTTTTGTATTTCTCAGTTAGATAGAATGTGTCTATTAGACAACTTTTTGGTGGTGGTGAGAATCGAAGAGGAATGTGACACATTCTATATACCCTTTCGATGTCTAGGACATCTGCACCTTGCCCACTCACAATCTTAAATGACAGAGGTGTAAGGCAGGGGTCTCCAAATCTCTAATGCATATATATCTCATGCATATTCATTAGGGATATCCCGAAAACCTGACTGGTCTGCGGCTCTCCAGGACCAGGGTTCCCCACCCCTGCCTTATGGGCTATGATGCACCCAGAATAGTGCATATCCTGTATTGGTATCATGGTTACATGATGTAGGTGAGGGGGGGGGGGTGTTCGGAACCATAGGCGGATTATGTACCACCACAAAACCCACTCTCTGGGGCTCAGGATCACCCACCAATAGATCCACATTCTACCTCCCTGCAATGGTAGCAGTAGAGGGGACCATCAACCCCAGTCCTGCTGGGGAACAGACACCCTACAGGGCAGGCAATGCAGAGGTGTACACATCCATAAAGCAATAGCAGACAGACAGTAGGCCTGGAAATGCTCAGCTGCTCCTCACCACTATCTGACATTCTCCAGCAGCAAGCCTCCAGCCGCTGCACTCTGCAAGATGTTCCAGCAAGACACATAGTAGCTACAGACACTCTGCTAGCTAATTCATAGTCCTGGAGAAGATACATATACACCCAACAAATAAATCAGTGATTGGGCCCCAAAAGGGACCCACAAACATCACATGCTTGAAATACTATGCAGCACTATGGGGGAACCTAGCCATGCCGTGGTCACTGCTCAGTCAGGGTGAGAGTGACCTCCCAGCAGGACATGCTGTGGCCATGCTGTCCATGCAGGTGGTGGCCGGGCACTACAATGTCCAAGCCATTGCCCTATGCCCTCTGCAGATGCGGCCAGGCCAGGCCACCCTATCCAGGCTATTCCCACAGTACCTTGCTCCTCATTATGCACATTGGCAGGCCAATACTGGCAACAGTGCTAGCAGTGTGGGCTGTGGAGGGTGTTGGCAGCCACAACACTGGATAGACAGACACACACTCCACACACCTATGCCAGCATTGTGCAACTATAGAGGTGTTTGGCAGCCCTGGCCACCAAACCAGTCCTGGGCACAGTGCAGGCATGGCTATGGTATGCAATACTGTAGGGGTCACTCTGTCAGACACCAGACCTGAGGCACACTCCACAGACATCAGAAAGGTTGCTATGATGCAGCTCAATCAGCCAATTGTGCTTAACATAGGAATTGCTATCTGCCAGTTATCATAGCAACCTTTTGATAGCTGTGTACAGTTTTCCCATGTTTAGGGTGGCATTGCTAAGGTATGCAAGTGCTAGTATGGGGAGATGCACGCAGGGCCCAACATTCTGCCCCTCTCCAGGAGGCTTGGGATAATGGAGCCTGTGGGTGCATGTGTGTCTGCCCCTGTTGGCCGCTGCTCTAGGGCAGATGTTCCCAACTCCAGTCCTGGAGGGCCAAACACGGTTCGGGTTTTCATGCTGTCCCTAATGAATATGCATGAGATACATCTGCATACCATGGGGCGGTGCATAGCAATGCAGCACAGCCACATTTATTAGAGGCAGCATGGAACCTGAATGGTGTTTGGCCCTCCAGGACTGCATTTGGGAGACTCTGCTCTAGGTAATGCGCATGTTTATGGTGTCTGTGCTCTGTAGGGTAAACAGTAGGTGTTTTGGGCATGTCTACGTCATCTGCACTACAGGTTCTGTCTGTATTAGCACGTTGTAGTAGTGGGTAAAATATGGGGGCTGAGTTGGCAGGAACCACAGCTGGGACTTGAACATGTGACCTTCCGCCTCTGAACACACTGGTTGTGTGCACGGCACCACCGCTTTGCCACAGAGACAGTGCATTCCCTGGTGATACCATGACTGTTCATCCGGCAGGGCCTGTCTGTTGCAATGCATGGCACCCACCTACACAGGGCTAGGCCATGGTCTGCTCTGGGCAGCTCCACCTCCCCCCTCCACCACCAGTACCCCTCTGCCACCATGCTGACATGCCCTTCTGCTGGTGGTGCTGGTGGTGCGCAGTCTCAGGTCATCCAGTGTGCAGGTAGGCAGCTGCCTATGGTGCGTGTTCTGGGATAGGGGTGCCTGCATAGACGTCCACGCTTCCCTCCCAACACCGCCTGCCAATGTTCTGTGCCCTTGGAGGTACCTGCTGGGTACCATCCCCTGTGACACTGTGATAAACACACTCGTGCCCATGTTGGGCCCTCATCAGTTGCTGTCTGGCTACTGTACAGTTTCAGCATTCCTAAGTGCCATCTAGGCATCTGCCTAGTCCGCACTGTGCCCCAGCTGCACCACAGCATGTGCCGCCTGCAGCCCTCTGTATCCCATTTTCAAGCATCTGTCTAGTTGGCCGTTCCGACATGCCCGCCCTGCTGTTGCCGCACATGTGCACACCATAGGAAATCTGTCCGATGGAGAGGAAAACCGTGCACAGCACAATTTCACTGTGGGCTCATTCACCTTGTATGGGGACGGAGCATGGACCCTTCCAGAATTAATATCCTTTTTTTGGTGCTTTCTTGGGAGTGTTTTTTGATGTTTCCCATTGAGATCACTATTGCCCAGCTTGGTTATTTTATTTTTCCATTTTCTTCTGTTCATTTTCACGGTTTATTTGCCCTTTTGTTCCATGCACATGTATCACACTTATCATTTTTTTTTAGGTTTCCCTGGTTTTGCTGTACATTGCAGACAGAAATGGTTTCTCTTCCCTTTAAATCATCTCTAACACCAGGGTTTCACTGGCGTTTGTTTTGAGCCTCGGATTTCACATTGTTAGTGTGCGGGGAGCCTCTCCACTCCCACTCTCCACCCATTGACCCCTTCTCTCTGCCCCTGGGGAGCCTTCCTCCGCCCTCCGAGAGCCTTTCTCCGCCTTCAGCGCTCGTTTGCGCCGCAGCGCGCGTTATTGCACGCTAAGGTACCTCTGCGCCCGATAAAGCGCCATTATCGCGTGATAAGGTACCTTATCGTGTGATAATGTCCCAGAGCGCACATTAAGACGGTTTAGTAAACTTACCCCATAGAAACATGATGCCAGAAAAAGACCACATGGCCTATCTAGTCTGTCTTTCCATATCAACCACTACAACAGTCCCCTTTTTTCCTTTAGAGATCCTCTGTGTTTGTCCCAAGCTTCTTTGAATTCAGATACTGTCCTTATTCCAGTGGAGGAGTGGCCTAGTGGTTGGGGCAAGGTACTTCAGGCTGGAAGATTGGGGGTTTAAATCCCACTAGAGGACAGCAATCTTGGACGGGACTTTTTAGTCCCACAGGTGCTCCTTGTGGTCTTGGGCAAGCCACTTAACCCTCCATAGCCCATGTTCCCTGTAAAATAGCTATCTCCAAGTTATAATGCCCTGTTCAATGTAATTGCAGTTTGTTCAATGTAAACTGCACTGATGCAGAATAGCACGGTATATAAGAGAATGTAAATAAATAAATAAAAATCTATACCACCTCCACTGGGAGACTATTCCACAGATCCACCACTCTTTCTGTAAAGAAATATTTCCTCATATCACTCCTGAATCTATCCCTTTCACCCTTATCCCATGTCCCCTCATAGCAGAGCTTGCTTTCAATCAAAAGAGACTCTCCTCCTGTGCATTTATGCCACGGAGGTATTTAAACGTCTCAATCATATCACCTCTATCCCGCCTTTCCTCTAAGGTGTACATATTAAGATCCTCAAGTCTGTTCTCATATACTTTATAATGAAGACCTTTAACCAATTTAGTAGCCACCCTCTGTACCGACTCCATCCTGTTTATATCCTTTTGAAGGTGCGGTCTCCAGAATTGCACACTATACTCCAAATGAGGTTGCACCAAAGACTTGCAGCTGTAAGACATTTATCTGTATATTTATTTATTAATTCTGCTGTATTGCCATCTCCACAAGAAGTCCAAAGTGAGGTGTAATATAAAGCATAGTAACGAATGTTGCATTGTTTCTTTAGTTTAGATTATGAGCAAAAAATATCTTTGGAGAGTGGGAGAGTTAGTGTTCGATTGCACAAGGAATTCTGCATGCTTGTCCTCTCAAATTAGATGAATTTCAGCTAGGTAAACTGGGTGACCATGTTGGTCTTTATTTGCTATCATTTATAATGTTCTGTTACTATGGGGACTAGTCAAGAAATGCTAATTGTAGGGAGGGTGATTTTATAAGGAGGTGCCCAATTCAAGAGGACAGATACTTGGGAGCTATTTTATAAAATATACAAAATACCCTTATAAAATACTAGTGTATGATGCAGAGATAGCATCTTAAAGTGAGGCATGGACACGTACACTTGCTAGAGAGCAGGTGTACAAGAAAGCACGTAAAGTGTGCAAGTGAACATGTAGAGTAAGGTATTTCACGATCAATCAACATGTGTACTTGTGAACTCTGCCCCATTTATCCTAATGCATATAGTCTAATGTTAATGTGTGTTATAAAAGGCCATTTAAGATCAAAACCGACTTTTTACATTTACCCCTCTCAGGCGAGTGTTAAATGGTGCCTTTACCGTGGCATCAAAACGTTCATTCGCTAAGCTGTTGGTGTTCTAAGAAAGTGTTAGCACACATGTATAAAGGGCTGGCTGCTTTCTTGGGACTTCTGACTTTAAGTTTAACTGATAAATGCCAATATAACACCCTCGATGCAAAAAAAAAAAAAAAGGTATTTATTGGATTAACGCCACTTCCCCTAATGGTTTCCCACCCCTCTCCTGGCTTGTCTTATATCCTCCACTCAATGTTTGTTCTTTTTCTACATTGACAACTTGTAGGTGGCACAAACATACATAAATTCCACCAGAAAAGGTACCAAGCAATAGTGCATATGGCACAAATGCACCAAAGTGTGCTAGCAGGCTGGCGGGGGGTTAGTGCGCGGCTTTTACACCATGCAAAAAGTAGTGCAGGGCCCCCATACTAAAAATCCCATGTTACCCTGTTTGCACAAGTTGAGGCATCGACTAGGTGGGACAGGGGTGTTCCAGACACAGTGCAGCTAGAGTGGGTATTAGTGGTCGGCGCTAATTGCACTTGATGTTTGTAGCGTGGGTGCAACTAATGTCACCTCAATGGACGACATTAGTTTTGCAACATTAAAGCAAGTTGTTTCTGCGCTAACTGTAGAGGGATGGATGTACCTGCCCCCCCCCCTGCAGTTAGCTAGCAGCCCCACTTTGTTAACATGCTTCTTACGCGTCTTGCCGGCACATGGCTTAGTAAACATGTCCCCAAATTTTTTGTACTCTCAAAGAACCTCTATTTAGCCATAAAATCAACATCTAAATTTCCAGTTTAAAAACACCTTAGAAACCCCACCTTAGAAGTATAACTGCTTCTGCCGTCTGCGTACAGGTCAGTGTATACTGCAACTCCTTATCAGTGCTGTAAGGTGGATGATGGACTCTTGATTCTGATGGCAGGGAGGTAAGGAAAGAGGAAAGCGCATAGAGAATTTTTGACTTACGAGTGCTGTGACTTTTGTTATCTGATTTTCCTCATTGTTCTTCCCTATCCTGTTGTCTGTTGTTTTCTCTATATGTGAAAACTTGAATGCAAATCTTTGTTGCTTGTTCTTGTTATTCACATTTTGGACTTTTTAAAATCTTAAAACGTGTGAGAGAAGAGCATCTGTGCATGATTGATGTGTACAAGGAGAGCGTCTGGGAGGGCCTACAGGAAGCATGCAAGACGCAGGAGGATATTGGGCCAGCAGGCATGGGATGAGAGGGAAAGGGAAGAGGTGGGAAGGAATTGATAGGCGCACACCACAGGCATAGTCAAGAGAGACACAGCAAGGGCGGCAGAGTAGTGGCCGGTGACAGTCTGGCTAGGAAATCAGGCAGTCAAGACCAACAGGCAGTGAAGCACAAAAGACGGAGAGTGGAGTACGGATGATGGGATGAGGAGGAGGAGGAGGAAGAGGTGATGCAGAGCAGGAGGAGAGCAGGGAGATGGAGGAGTTCACAGAAAGAAAGGAAACTAGTAGAACCCAACAGCCAATCCGAGCTGGCATTAGGAGCTGTACATGAAAACATAAGATGTGCCATACCGGGTCAAACTGAAGGTCTATCAAGCCCAGCACCTATCTCCAACAGTGACCAATTCAGGTCACAAGTATCCAGAAACATCCCAAGGAGTTGTTCTATACTTTAATGTTCATACTCGGAGGAAGCTGTGGCTTTCCCAAACCTGCATGACTAAAAA
This sequence comes from Ichthyophis bannanicus, assembly GCA_033557465.1. NCBI lineage: Eukaryota > Metazoa > Chordata > Amphibia > Gymnophiona > Ichthyophiidae > Ichthyophis > Ichthyophis bannanicus. The sequence continues at coordinate 349,656,526 of CM066032.1, forward strand.
TGGTTTGTAGACTTTTCCTCTAGGAACTTCCAGCAAAACATTCAACAACTTAATTGTAAATTAAGCAAAAATATATTTCCCCTGGCTTCTTTTAAATGTGTTACCTATTAGTTTCATAGAGTGCCCCATCATCTTAAGGGAAAAACTGTTCTCTATGTACACCTTCCATCTCACTCCATCATATCTCCTCCCAGCTGCCTCTTCTCCAACTTAAAGAGCACTAACCTCTTTAGCCTTTCTTCATAGGGAAACTGTTCGTCCACTTTATCGTTATGCTTGTCTTTCTCTGTACCTTCTCCAATTCCATTATATTTCTTTTGAGATGGGGTGACCAGAACTGCATACAGTATTCAAGGTGCAGTCACACAATGGAGTGATGCAGAGGCATTATAATAGTCTTTGTTTTATTCTCCATGCCTTTCTAAATAATTCCTAATGTTCTATTGGCTTTTCTTGACCAACACCACCATACACTGAACCAAGGATTTCAGTGTATTGTCCACAATGACACTAAGATGCGTTTCTTTGGTGGTGACTCCTCATATGGAATTTAGCATTATATAGATATTGTTAGGATCATTTTTCCCTATATGCAAGGTCAGTGCAAGGATATGAGACGTCCTAGGTGAGCCTCATCCCTTGCGTCCCCCTGCTCCAGCCCGATTGTAAATTGCTGCTCCAATTGCTGCCACTACCACCCCTTACTGGGACGTGCAGTGTCGGCAGTGCTTTTAAAACAACACTGAAGCACCAGAGTTACCTTCAGCTCCGGCGCTGCGGTGTGGTTGTGCTCCTGTCCCCTCCCCTGCAATTCCTCTTCCTTTTTGCATGGTGGGGAAAGATAGTTGGGTAGGTAGTTCAAGGAAATATGCATTTTTTTTATTCCTTATTTTTATCAACTTTTTGTTATACAACCAAAGAACACGTTCGGCACAAAAACACAAAACCATACACCTTTCAGTATACACACATATACAAAAAAAGAAAAGAAAATTACAGTCAAGCAAGTATGATCAAGCAAAATAGGTCTTGATAAGCCAGATAATAGAGAAAGTCTGTTACAGAATCAGATATGGTATTTTACCATGTACATTACAAAATAATTAAAAATACGAAGAAGGAATTTTATGGTAATACGATTTCTATGACCCAGAATTGCCTACAAACATTAGTCTCTTTAACAGAAAGTCTTTAGAAAGGTACATTTATTAAGGACAAAGTAAGGTTGCTCAGTAGTAATGATTTTGGAGAAAGGTGAATAGTGGTGTACCCCAGGGATCTGTGCTGGGTCCGCTGCTTTTTGACATATTCATAAATGACCTGGAAAGTGGAATAACGAGTGAGGTTATCAAATTTGCAGATGACACAAAACTATTTAAAGTTGTTAAAACCCAAGAGGATTGTGGAAAATTGCAAGAGGATCTTGATAAATTGGAAGACTGGGCATCAAAATGGCAGATGAAATTTAATGTGGACAAGTGCAAGGTTATGCACCTAGGGAAGAACAACCCAAACTATGGTTACACGATGCAAGGTTCCACATTAGGAACCACCACCCAGGAAAAACATTTAGGCGTCATTGTGGATACCATGTTAAAACCCTCGGCCCAGTGTGCAGCAGCGGCCAAGAGAGCAAATAGAATGCTAGGTATGATAAGGAAAGGAATGGAAAATAAAACAAAAGATATTATAATGCCTCTATATCGTTCCATGGTGAGACCGCACCTTCAATATTGTGTGCAATTCTGGTCGCCGTATCTTAAAAAGGATATAGCGATTTTAGAAAAGGTTCAGAGAAGAGCCACCAAAATGGTAAAGGGGATGGAAGGATACGCCTATGAAGAAAGGCTAAAAAGGTTAGGGCTCTTTAACCTGGAAAAGAGACGGCTGAGGGGAGATATGATAGAAGTCTATAAATTAATGGAGTGGAACGGGTAAACGTAGATCGATTGTTTATCTTATCAGAATATAGAAAGACTAGGGGACATGCAATGAAGCTACAGGGTAAACTATTTAAGACTAATAAAAGAAAATATTTTTTCACTTAACGTGTAATCAAACTCTGTAATTTGTTACCGGAGTATGTAGTAAAGGCTGTTAGTGTAGTTGGGTTTAAAAAAGGTTTGGACAAGTTCCTGGAGGAAAGGTCCATAAACCATTATTAAGAAGGGATCCAGGATATCACTGCTTGAACCAATACAAGCATTGTGGAACCTGTGTCCCTTGGGGAAACTGCTAGGTACGTATGACCTAGATTGGCCACTGTTGGAAACAGAATACTGGGCTTGATGGACCTTGGTCTGACCCAGTATGGCATATCTTATGTTCTTATGTAGAGATAATTTCTCTATACTTCACTTGAAATTAGATTTAGAATGAGAATTTTTCTGTACCCAGCATAGTGGGGCAGAATGTTGGTCCTCTTTACTTACAGACCGTTTGGTAAAGGAAGTTCTAGCAAAGGCAAAAGCTACCAATTGTTGCATAGATCTATGCCTTGGTTAATAAAGCAAAGTGGAACATGTCATTTACAACCAATACAAATGATTATTAATAGCTCTTTAAAGAAGGGCGCACCCTCCACCCCTGTATTCAAGAAACCTGATCTGGCTCCAAATGAGGTTAGCAATTATTGCTCAGTGTCAAATTTAACTTTTATGGAGAAGGCAATTGAGTAAGTACAGCTTAAGCAAATCTTGGAGAATAGAAATTAATTGGGATTCCAAAAAAGGGTATACTATAGAGACATCATTACATTCTCTGGCAGATGATCTTGGGCAAAATTTGAAAGAGGCTGTGATACGGTAATGGCTTTGTTGAACTTTACATTTAAATGATATGGGCACGAGTACTATACTGAATTGGATTAAGTCATTTCTGATGTTTGGACGAACTCCTGGAGGAAAAGACCATGAACTATTATAAAGAGGACTGGGGAAATCCACTTCTTACCTCTGGGCCAAGCAGCATGGAATGTGTATACCTTTGGTAACCTGACAGGTATTTGAGACCTGGAATGGCCACTGCAGGAAATAAGATACTGGGCTTGATGGCTGACCCAGTCCCGGTATGACATATCTTATGTTTTGAGTGAATGGTCCTTGAGTATTCAAGATGAGAATCATACTTTGGAACTGTGGAGTCCCATAGGGATTGGTATTGTCCCCTATACTGTTTAATATTTTTATTGTGAAGGATTATTAGGCATTAGGGTCTGACCTTCTATATGTATGCAGATTATATCCAACTTCTCTGTGAACCTGGACAAAAAAAAAGGCAAATCTCAAAAAACTGCAGAATTGTTTGTCTGAACTCAGAATTTAGCTGAAAATAAATAAATTAAAACTTAGGGGTATGTTTACTAAACTGCGTTAGTGCGATTCGCGTTAGGAGCCGCGGTAGAGACAGAAACCCCAAATAAGGACATGGGCAGTACATCGTTGCCGAGAATGCGCCGAGAACGCGCGCTACAAGGCACCATAAATGAACGAGCGCTACAGGGCACGTTAGCGCGCGTTAATCCTAAGAAGGCGCGCAGGCATACAATCACAGCAACAGAGCTGTAGCACAATGGTTACAACACTGACTGATGGTACAGGGGTCATGGGTTCGATTCCCCAGTGGGCCTAATACATAAGGCTGGCTGAGGCAGCACCCTTTACATTTAAGTAGTGGTTGTTGAGGTATTTGACATGTATTCTGCTGCCAGGAAACACACCCTCACGGTGGCATAACCTAAGGTGCTGCATAAGGCACTCCATAGGGCACATTATAAAGTGTTCTGTCCGCCAAGGCACCCTATAATGTCCCCTATAGGACACCTTATAAGGCTGTGAACAAAGCCCTGGCTGGCTGCAGGACTGCACGTCACCACACAAACTGTCTGTTGTGGTTACCAGGATAGGGTTAACCCACCCGTACCCATGATGCACTGCACATGCAAATCAGCAGTCGAGAGATGGGCACAAGATTGGGTATGCACCCCCACAGTACCTCAACCAGGTAGGGGGAACAGACCGTGTGTGGTACTGCCACAGACAGTCACATTGTGTGGGTACTGTGCCCACCCTGAGGTTGAGGTGGGGCGGCCAGCACCAGGTCCACAGCACCTTTCATGGCTGAAATATGCCATGCTGCAGGTCCCCATCAGTGTGTGATAGGTAGTTCCGTTAGACACACCTAGGATACATCTGTGCCCTGCTGTATGTCTCGGTCATGTCTAGTCCTTATGGGCGATGATGCACCCAGAATAGTGCATATCCTGTGTTGGTGCCATGGTTACCTGCTGTAGGTGAAAGGGGGGGTGTATGGACCCATGGGCAGATCATGTACCACCACACAACCCACCCTCTGGGGCTCAGGTTGGGAAACAGGATCACCCACCATTAGATCCACAGTCTACCTCCCTGCAATGGTAGCAGTAGAGGGGACCATCAACCCCACTCCTGCTGGGGAACAGACAGAGCAGTACACATCCATAACACAATAGCAGACAGCAGGCCTGAAAATGCTCAGCTGCCCCCCCCCACCATTATCTGACATTCTCCAGCAGCAAGCCTCCAGCCGCTGCACCCTGCAAGGTGTTCCAGCAAGACACATACTAGCTGCAGACAGTCCACCAGCTAGTCCATAGTGCATGGTCCTGGAGGAGCTGCATGTACCCAGAACGGGGATGTCAGCATACACACCCAGCAGATAAGTCAGTGATTGGGCCCCAAAATAAAACCCATATATATCACATGAAAAAAATATTATAGAGCACTATGGGGGAACCTAGCCAAGCCATGGTCACTGCTCAGTCAGGGTGAGAGTGACCACCCAGCAGGACATGCTATGGCCACCCTGTCCGTGCAGGTGGTACTGGGCACTACAATGTCCGAGCCATTGCCCTATGCCCTGTGCAGATGTGGCCAGGCCAGGCCACCCTATCCAGGCTTTTCCCACAGTACCTTGCTCCTCATTATGCACATTGGCAGGCCAATACTGGCAACAGTGCTAGCAGTGTGGGCTGTGGAGGGTGTTGGCAGCCACCACACACTGGATAGACAGACACACTCTCCCCACACCTATGCCAGCATTGTGCAACTTTAGAGGTGTTGGGCAGCCCAGGCCACCACACCAGTCCTGGGCACAGTGCAGGCATGGCTATGGTATGCAATACTGTAGGAGTCACTCCCCAGATTGGTAAACACTGTCAGACACAAGACCTGTAGCACACTCCACAGACATCAGAAAGGTTGCTATGATGCAGCTCACTCAGAATATTGTACTTAACCTAGGAATTGCTATCTGCCAGTAATCATAGCAACCTCTTTAAAGATGTGTACCATATTCCCAGGTTTAGGTTGGCAATACTAAGGAATGCAAGTGCTAGTATTGGGAGATGCACGCAGAGCCCAATGTCCTACCTCTCCAGGAGGCTTTGGATAATGGAGCCTGTGGGTGCGGGTGTGTCTGCCCCTGTTGGCTGCTGCTTTACGGCAGAGGTTCCCAACTCCAGTCCTGCGGTGCCAAACACTGTTCGGGTTTTCATGCTGTCCCTCATGAATATGCATGAGATACATCTGCATACCATGGGGGTGGCGCATAGAAATGCAGCACAGGCATCTTTAGCAGAGGCAGCATGGAACCGGAATGGTGTTTGGCCCTCCAGGACTGCATTTGGGAGACTCTGCTCTAGGTAATGTGCATGTTTATGGTGTCCGTGCTCTGTAGGGTAAAATGTATGTGTCTTGGGCTTGTTTACGTCATCTGCAATATAGGTGCTGTCTGTATTAGCATGTTGTAGTAGTGGGTAAAATATGGGGACTGGGTTGGCAGGAACTTGAACCTGTGACCCTCTGCTTCTGAATACACTGGTTTGTGCACTGCACCACCTTGTTGTCACAGAGTCAGTGCATTCCTTAGTGATACCATGACTGTTCGTCAGACGGGGCCCCTCTATTGCAGTACATGGCACCCACCTACACAGGGCTAGGCCACAGTCTGCTCTGGGCAGCTGCCACTGCCCCCTCCACCACTAGTATCCCTCAGCCACCATGCTGACATGCCCTTCTGCTGGTGGTGCTGGTGGTGCGCAGTCTCAGGCCATCCAGTGTGCAGGTAGGCGGCTGCCTATGGTGCGGGTTCTGGGGTAGTGGTGCCTGCATAGACGTCCAAGCTCCCCCCAGCCCCGCCTGCCAATGTTCCGTGCCCTTGGGGGTAGCTGTTGGGTACTATCCCCTGTGACACTGTGGGAAACACGCTCGTGCCCATGTTGGGCCTTCAGCAGTTGCTGTCTGGCTGCTCTGCTGTTTCAGCATTCGTATGGGCCACCTAGGCATCACCCTAGTCCGCACTGTGGCCTTGCTCCACCACAGCATGTGCCGCCTGCGGCCCTCTGTATCCCCTTCTCCGGCATCTGTCCAGTTGCCGTTCCGACATGCCCGCCCTGATGTTGCGGGACATGTGCATGCCATAGGAACCCTGTCCGATTGTGGGGGAAACCCTGAGCAGTGCTATTTCACTGTGGGCTCCTTCACCTTGTATGGGGACAGAGTATTGACCCTTCCACGATTTATATCTTTTCTATGGAGCTTACTCGGGGAGGGGAGGGGTTGATGTTTCTCATTGATACCACTATTGGCCAGCTTGGTTATGGTTTTTTTTCCAGTTTGTTGGGGTCATTTTCAGTGTTTCTGTGCCCTTTTGTTCTGTGCACATGTATCACACTTATCACTTTGTTTTGGTTTCCCTGCCTGGGCTGTACATTGCTGACGCTGAAATGGTCTCTCTCCCCTGTAATGTGCATTTAACGGCAGGTTTTCATTCGTGTTGGAATTCAGCTCTTCAGATCAGCGCGTTAGTGTGAAGGGAGCCTCTACCCGCCCACTCTCCGCCCACTGACCCCTTCTCTCCGCCCTCTCTCCACCTTCTGCGGTGTTTTACCGCACCGCGGGGCATTGCGATCGTTAGCGCATCATAACGCGCGTTATGTAACGTTAACGTTCGTAAGCGCAGCATAATGCGCGTTATGATGTGCTTACGATCGTTAACGTTACATAACGCGCATTATGTACGATTACCGCAGTTTAGTAAACATACCCCTTAATGTAGCTAAAACAGAGGTCCTTTGGATCCTTAAACCTTAAGAGAATGGACTTCCTCCAGAGTTATGTTAGAACATGTGGTGTTACCAACTAGCCCTTAAGTGTGTATTTTAGTGGCAATATTTGAAAGTGAACTCAATAAGGAAAGTCAGGTTTCTAATTTAATACAATCTACTTTTTTTCAGTTGTGAATTGTATGTAGCCTTAATCCTTAACTGGCTAGAAAGAATTTGTTAACTACGACTCATGCCTTGGTGATAATGAGGTTAGATTACTGTAACTCAATGTATATTGGATTTCCCAAGAGACAGATAGGCCACAATTAGTCCATAATACAACAGTTCACTTGCTTCAGGGATTGAAGAATCCAGACTATGTTATACCAGTTTTGAAGTCACTGCAAAAATGCCAGTGGCCTTTAGAATACAGACTGAGTTGATATCTATAGTTTTTAAGATATTGCAGTTGAATGTGCCATTTACCTAAGGGATCATATAAGGGCATGTTTACTATAGGTTAACGCATATTAATAAAGGTTAAGTGCATTAAGTGCCACCATGGCCATAGAAATAAAAGGGCTCTGAGCATTTGACACATTAAATCCTTTAGTAAACATGCCCCATAGAGCATTATTCTGTAAAACTTTCCATTTTAGTCAGGGTGCCATTTTATGGACCCCACCTGTAAAGATGGTCAAGTGAGTGCAAACATAAAAACAGCCTTTTCTATCACTGTTCCTGAATTGTGGACTATAATTCCTAAAGAAATTTTCTGTTAGATTTGTATCTGATTTCTCGTAAAAAGTATAAAGTGTGCTTTTTAATAAAGCCTTGACTGAGTATTAGGGGTGGGGGTTTTAAACTGTATAACCTGGCTGTTTTAAGTCTTGGTTGAGTTTTAAGGCAGGAAATTTTAATTGCAAGGTTGTATTGATATTAATTTTGTGTGTGTTTTACTTTGTATAGATGGTTATTTGTTGGCTGTGAATTTATGTTAAAACCTTTGTGATTGACATTCTGCTGTTAGCCACATTGACTCTTATTAGATGAGTGGATATGAAGGGAATGGATAAATAAATAAAACAAGTAAGAACTCTGTGAACTTTAAATCACTTTGTTTCACATCTGTGTATAAGAATATGCATTTTTTTACAAACTAAATGCAATCTTGCTAATAAGGGTTTCCCTGCCCCTTCACTGCATCTCAGAGGCAAGTGCAGTAGGTCGCGCAGGGATAACACATGAAAATCATGCATTCCTACTGTAGCAGAGTCTAGCATCTGCAATACGCACAAGGAATGTGGCCGCAGTAGGCTTCTACCACCACCACACTAGAAGCATCACTAGCGTGGCACTAAGGAATGTGTGGCTGTAGTGCAAGCCCACAGTGCACATGCTCACAACATGCACCCTGAAAACAAAAGTGACAGACACATTATTAGGGCAGCAGTGGCCTAAGGAACCAATGTTGACAGTAAAGCACAGTTACTTACCTGTAACAGGTGATCTCTGGGAACAGCAGGAATAAGTCTTCACATATGGGTACGTCCGTACTGACGGAGTCTGTGCGGGAACGCTCCCCAGCGTCCAATCAGAACGCTTTTGGAAGCATCCCAACACGCCTGCGTGCTGCCTTCCCGCCTTTCCCAACTGCCTCTCCTCAGTTAAGTTTTAAAGCTGAGACAAAGAGAGAGAGAGAGGGAAAGATAGAGATAGAGAAATGCAACTCCTAGGGGAGGTGGGTGGGTTGTGAAGACTTATTCCTGCTGTTCCCAGAGATCACCTGTTACAGGTAAGTAACTGTGCTATCTCCAGGAACACGCAGGAATGAGTCTTCACATATGGGGACTCCCAAGCTAAGATGCCTGGAGGAGTCCCAGCATGTTGCGAATCTGAGAGCCATGCTATTTTACCGAAAGCCCAGGCATCCTAGGGATGGAGGGTAGGAGTTGAACTAAAAAGATGTGCTGTGGAACAGCTGGACCAAACAGGATGCCTAGATAGGAGTCTCTGTGCAGGTGATATTTAGTGGTAATATTGAGAGCAATAAACCAATATGGACCTCACCTGGTGGTATTGTAAAGGGGTATATGGAGGTTCATGTGGATTTGTGAATATGAACCAACAGAATATCCCCAGGGAGTACCTCAATGTAAGGAGAGGTAAATAACTGTGCAAAAAACAGGTTGAGGTTAGAACCCTTAGGGTGAGAAGAAACAATCCCAGTGGAACTGGGGTAGTTCAAAGAGGTAGGACTTTGCAGAAAAAGAGGAAGTCCCTATTAGATAAAACTGAAGCTCTTTTGACTTTAAAGAGACATAGTTCTTATAGGAGAAAGGAGCTTTCAAGATCCCTATATCCGATAACAAAGAAGGATAGGAGTGATGAGGCATTGTAGCCTCCCATTTTCCGAAGATTCAGAAAGTCCCTCCTAATTGAAAAGGAAAGTATATGGAGGGCTTCAGGTGTACCTAAACTGAAAGTCATGGTACAAAAACCCCTCAACTACCACAGGAAGTGATTGATTATGGAGAACCCTAGTATGCTGGGACAACATGGAAAGGGATAGAGAGTATCTGTCAAGTCCGTAGGGGAATATATATATATATATATATGTATAAGTATATATATATGTAGGCAGACATATCAAAATAGTATATAGACATATATCTACCCACTATCATATATTGCAATACATATATATAGATAGGTAAATACAGATATATCCCTCATATATGTATATATAAATATATATATGGGCACAGACATGCAGATGTCCATATACATGTAAACATATATATATATATATGTATACATACCCATGTCCGCACATAGGGTATGTGGAGAGAGAAAGATTTATCTAACAACAAGAAGGGAGGTACCTGCTTGAGAAGATAGTTAGAGAATCTGTACTTCCTAGGTATGGATAGGAGGCCCAGGGAGTTCTCTCACTGGCAAGAGAAGTCTAGAGTCCTCTAAGAACTCTAGTCCATGAATAACCAGGAATGGAGACCTACCTGGAAAATGCAGAGGATGTTCTAAATCTGCAGATAGTAAGTCTGAATCCTTCCATAACTCCAGCAGGTAGCTGGAGAAAAAGATGCAATAAAAATACCATATGTACCCCTAATGAGGGTAAAAAGGGTATGGCGCATTCTTGTGCTCAACATGGATTACGCCATGAAGAGTTGAGGATGGAAGGAAAAGACAAGACAAGGATTGTCTATACTGAAAGAAAAACCCATCCCTGGTGAAGGGGTCCCCTGGAGATGTGAAGCAATCCAGGGAATTGGATAATTCTTTAGGTATTCCCTTAATTAAAGGCCTGTGTCCTTTATTTAAGAAGCCTTTAATGGAAATGGTAAGGGCAGGGAGAACCCAGCAGGCATGACTAGGTGAAGCCCTTCCTAACCATCTGACATCATGTGCTCTCTAACAAGGCCCCATAGTGTAGAACTGCTCCGTAGAGATGCAGAGAGCATGTTGCAGGTTAATTAGAAGAAAAACTGGTGTTTAAGAGCCAGTAGGTATCGTGAACTACTCCGCCAAGCCCAAGGATTGGGGAAGGCTAAGGATAGAAGGTAAGGTGATGTGTCTGCAACAATAACCAGAAAAGGTTCTTAAACCATCTGGGACTTAGTGGTAAGGCCAGAAACCATTGAAATTGGAGAACAAGCCCTGATGGCTTGGTCAGCAAGCCAGTGGTCTAACCAGTAAGAGCCCCTGCAGTTCTAACTATTGATAGGGCAGCAGTAGAAATCTTAGGTCCCAAGATTGGGAAAGAAATACAGACATAAGTAGGAGTGGTAAGACTCCGCTATTGTTTGAGAGCTGCCAGGAAAAGTAAGAATGCACGGGGGAGATAACTCTGAAAGAAAACTTAGGGCTTTAGGAAAGACCCTCAGTAAAGTGGTATCACTCTTACAGACCAAATGTCTTAGTAAGAGTGGCAGAGTTGAAAAGAAGACTTATGGTGGAGTAAATCTTTGAAGTAATATGAGAGATGCTGATACAGAAGAAAAAGTCAAAGGTAAAGGCATGGCAACCTTATTGACAGTTGTTACTCCTCTGTGTAGTTTATGTTTATGTTTATTAGCTTGATTGACCGCCCTTCATTGGTAAGCAGAGCGGTTTACAAAAAAAATTAATTCTTCATACAGTAGGCACAAGGCCGGAAAGAGAAAGGAAAATTACAACTTAATAAAAGGTGGAGAGGCAGAGACAAGAGAGAAGAGTCAGCAGAGGAAGAGGAGAAGGCTAGGAGGGAGAGGGGTTGAAGGCAAGGGAAAAGAGATGGGTTTTCAGGGCGTGTTTAAAGGTAGGGTGGTGGGGCTCCAGACGGAGAGTAGAGGGAAGGGAGTTCCAGAGAGCCGGACCTAAAAAGAAAAAGGCAGAGGAGCGGGTGGATTGGAGGTGAGCAAGTGAGGGGGGGGGGGTAGTGTGAGGCGGTTGAGGTGGAAAGAGCGAGGGGTGTGCCGGGGGTGTGTGAAAGTGAATGAGGTCGGCTAGGTACTGTGGTGTGGTGGTGTGAAGAACTTTGTGGACGAGCGTGAGAAGCTTGAATTGGATACGGAAAGAAACGGGAAGCCAGTGAAGACGGAAGAGGAGGGGCGTGACATGGTCTCTGTGGGAGGAAGAGGACACGAGACGGGCAGTGGTGTTCTGGATTTGTTGAAGACGAGAGAGTTGGAGCTTAGAGAGGCCGGAAAGAACGGAGTTAGCGAAATCGATACGGGAGATGACAAGGGCCAGCAGCAAGGTGGCAAGAGCGGAGGGTGAGAGGAAGGGGCGAAAGGCGCGAATCTGCCGGAGATAGAAAAAGGAGGTTTTGGAAACATGAGAAACATGGGCGGAGAAAGAGAGATCTGAGTCGAAAATTACCCCAAGATATCGAAAGGTGGAGACCAGAGAGATAGGAGTGGCAGGGAATGAGGGGGCGATTGAGGGGGGCTGGTGACCATAGGGGAACCAGATAGCTGTGGTTTTTGAGAGGTTGAGATGCAAACAGTTAAGGGTCATCCAATCGGAGATAGTGGCGAGGCAGGAGTTGAGGGGAGCGAGATCGGGAAAAGCTGGGGAGGTGTGGTAGAGAAGGAGGATGTCGTCTGCGTAGTAAAAAGCTGAGATACCAGATTGTTGGATAAGGAGTGTAAGAGAAGTCAGGAAGAGATTGAAGAGGAGGGGAGCCAGCACAGAACCCTGGGGGACCCCACAGGGGAGGGGAAAGGAATCAGAGGAGGGGCAAGAAGGGGAGGAGGATAGAACAGCACCAGAACGAGAGGAAAGGAAGGAGTGGAACCATCGGAAAACAGTGCTACAGATGCCAGCATCGTGCAGTCGTGAGAGAAGAAGGGAGTGATCTACAAGGTCGAATGCAGCAGAAAGATCAAGGGCCACCGCCACCGAAATTTCACCACGGTCGTGGGCTACATGCAGGGCGTTAGTGAAGGCAAGAAGAATAGTCTCAACACTGTGCCCAGGATGGAAACCGGATTGACAAGGGTGAAGGAAGTTGGTGGAGTCGAGGTGATGAGATAGTTGGGCAAAGACAACCTTCTCGAGAAGTTTAGACAGAAAGGGAAGGTTGGAGACTGGGCGGTAGTTGTTAGGGTCAAGAGGGTCAAGAGAAGGTTTCTTAAGAAGTGGGCGAATGAGAGCGTGCTTCCAGGGAGAGGGAAAGGTTCCAGAGGATAGACTATTGTTCAGGATAGTTTGAATGTAGGGGAGGAAGGACGAGGAGTTCCAGAGGATAGACTATTGTTCAGGATAGTTTGAATGTAGTTCAGAGGACGAGGAGTAACTGTATTACCTGTAAAGCATAATCAACTTAAGAAGCTCTTTGAGCTGATAGTCAGGATGTCTCTTTAAGAGGGACATATATAAAGTTTAGGATGGAACTGATGTAGATGCTTGTAGTGGTAGGAAGCAAACTACAGGATCCAAACCTCAAACAGGAAAAGGATTCAGGGAAGAATCTATCAGCAACCCTGCGGCTGCTGGGTTTGCTGAAGCTGTTGAGGTTGTGGTTTCCTGAGCCTGATTGGTTGTTTCCCCTGCCTGGGAGCATCTGTATGATGGGTAGAAGATGGATAAAACCTTCTCCGATTAAGGGAACAAAGCTTATTAGTAGATTTTCTACAAACTGGGATAGAGGAAGGCATAGACAAGCCTCTGAAAGCAATAGTGTCAGTGGTTAACTGAGTAGCATGGAGTAAAGTCTCTTTATTAAAGAGATTCTCTCCAGTGCAAGGAGCATTTCCCAGTCTATCTTGTACGCATTTGTCCAAGTCTGAAGCTTGGAGCCAGGCTCTACGTCGTGCCCCTATGGCTATAGCAGAAGTTCTGCTAAACAGACTCGAAAGAGTCCAGGGAAGCACGAGTAAGGAACTTAGAAATATTTTGAGCATGATTGACTAGCATAGAAAAATCTGCTCTTTTAGGCTCTTGGAGGAAAGGGGTCAAAAGTAGTAGATCTTTTGTGACTTCCTCAAGAGATAATCCCATATAGAAAATATATGAAAGGATTCTTGCTGAAAACATGGATGCCTGGAAAGTTTGACGTACAAAGGCATCTAAAGTCCTAGCCTCACGACCTGGAGGATAAGAAGAGTGCTTCTTAGTACTCTTAACACGCCTCATTGCTGATTCTACAACAAGAGAATGATGAGGGAGCTGAGGCTTTTGAAAACATGGAGAAGGGGGCACCTTGTATAGAAGATCAGTTGCCCTAGAAGGTGGGGATACCGTTAAAGGGGGTTTCCCATGTTCTAAATAGGAGATCCTGCAAGGTTTGATGCAAAGGAAACATAATGACTTCCTGTGGATTGCATGGGATCTGTATAGGTTGTGGATCCCCTGGTGCAGGGTCTTGACCAGGTATAGAAATGGCAAGTAACGTGGCCATATCAAGCAGGAACTTGGCCATATCAAGCAGGAAAGCTTGAAAAGAAATCTCCCCAGAGGGGAGTCCTCGAGGAAGAGGAGGAAGAACTAGATCTGTTAAAAAACTAGCTCTAGCATCCATGGGTTCATTCAGATTCTGTAGAATAGAAGATCTGGAGGGGTGGAGCATCGGATTATCTTTGAAAGATAGTTGTCAGTACCGCTGAAAACCGGTACCGCAACTCGTCGGTAGCAAATCGTCCATGCTAGGGATCGATTCCAAACTCGGTATGGAAGGAAGCGAGCCGGCTGAAAGGAGCATGGGAGGTACCGACACCGATGTTGCTGTTGATACCGGTATCGGGACCGGTATCGTCGGTGACACCGATATATGAAGATCAGTCTGTGACGGCACTATCGGTACCGAAGTAACCGAATGTGGCAGACCTTGATCATCGGTAGAATGTCTACGGTACCGTCTGAAGTCGGTACCGAGACGAGTCGGTACCCAGTCATCCAGACTAGAGATTGATTCTAGACTCGGCATCGAAAGAAGCGAGTCTATCGATGCATATCTGGAGGGCACCGACGTGGATACCAGCATCGGTACCGGGGCCGATGTGGGAAGATCTGTCAGTGGCGGCTCTAACGGCACCGAAGATACTGAGAGCGCTTGACTGCGATCATCGGTGTGGAATGTTTCATCCAGAACCATTGCCAATGCCGGGGTACCAGCACCGCTCAAAGTGGATACCACCACCGGGCATGGCTCAGGTATGTTCACCGAGGTAAAACCCCTGGGAACAACCTGAAACCCCGTTAATGCTTTGGAGACAGAAGCCTCCCGCCGGGGTTTTAAAGCCAAAATGTCCTCGGGGGCAAGCCCAAAGGCATCTCTATGATGTACATGAGATCTACCACCCGAGGACTGGCTAGTCTTTACAGATTTTTGTTTGGTTACCTGATCCTGCGAAAAAGAAGATGTAGCTGGTACCCTCAGGAATGAGGGGAACGGCGTATCGAGTTGAGCTCGATGCTGAAAACTTCTTGCAGAAATAGTAGTGCAGGAGGGACACTCCAGCGGATGGTGTTCAGGTCCCAAACATTGAAGGCACCAATTATGGGTGTCTAAAACTAATTTGGTAGCGCCACAGTTAAAACACATTCTAGTGGCTAGCATTTCCATGAGGGAAAGTGGAGAGGCCTAGCAGGCCGGAACCTGTCAGGCACTAAACAGGAAAACATTTCCCACAAAAGGAAATATTTGTAGAAGAAAAGAAAAGAAAACACCGGCGGTACTGGTGCGTCGAGGGAAGGTAGACGCCACCACAAGAAAAAACAAAAATAAAGGAAGAATTTTCTACGGTGACAGGAGGACGTCCTGCCGGCTCCGCGGAAAAACGAAAACTGAGGAGAGGCAGTTGGGAAAGGCGGGAAGGCAGCACGCAGGCGTGTTGGGATGCTTCCAAAAGCGTTCTGATTGGATGCTGGGGAGCGTTCCTGCGCAGACTCCATCGGTACCGACGTACCCATATGTGAAGACTCATTCCTGCTTGTTCCTGGAGATGAAATGTGCCCCACACACACATAGAGGAGGATAGCAACTGGCCAGAATACAGAGGGATGACTGGAAATAGGTTTAACTGCCTGCATTGCAGAGCATAAGGGCTAAGTATAAGGGGGTAGGGCATGTAAATCATCAAAGCAAACACATGCAGAGAATCTGTGCTGCATCCTTAACTGTGGGGGATAGGGTGCATATGTGACATCTGGAGATTCAGGGGGCCTTTTATGGGTCCAAGCAGGGTGTCTGCATTGTCCATCATGGGGGTTGATGGGGGTTGTTCACTAGGCTGCAGGGAACACAGTACAAGGCTTCTGGTGTGTGTGTGTGGGGGGGGGGGGGATGGGCTCCATCTCTCAATTACTTCTCAGATTATGGCTTGGACAGCACCATAGCCATTGTGGAATGGGTCCCGCATGTTGGAGGAAGAGAGATACCAGAGCCAGGGGGGATGAAGGCAAAGGACAAGCACAATCAGCACACGTGATCAGTGCAGCCTGCACATGAGGCCCAAATGGTCAAGAAGCACACTCATGGCCCACTATATAGAACACCCATCCCTGTGGCCTGACATCTACAATACAAAGGGCTGCCATGTTCTCTCTTACCAGGAGGAGCTGTGGGAGCCCACCACATGGAGGTGATGAATTTCAAACATCCCCCTGGCAGAGCACCCTGGCTGGGGAAACAAAGGCCCACTGGACCAGGGAAGAGGGCAAGGGCTCCCCAGGTCTATGGAAAGCTACAACCCCTGGGCTACGGGACCAGACAGGGGACACTTATCAGTGAGCTGCAACACTAGAGGTCCAAGTTCCGTAATAGAATTATCGTGTAATTGCTCAGAGTTGGTAGGCCTCAGCCCTTGGTCAGGGTGAGGGGCCATCTGACCACAGGAACATGGCTAATGGCAACAGCATTACCCCCAGATGCATGAATGCACCGTTATATGCTACTTCCCCCCCGCCCCCTTCAATGCAGGGGAGGCAGAGGTCAGGCTGCAAATTTGCTGCCATACCGTTATATATGCAGCACCTAATTTGCCCTCCACTGTAAAATGCTGGCTCCGATTCTGGCTATGAGGCCAGTACTGACTGTAACACAGAGCTCAGGTCTCATGTCCTGATACCTCCACAGCACACAACACCAGCGTCCCTCTGACAACTATCCAGTGCACATGTAGACATTAACTGCAGTCCATCAGGACAGCTGTTGATGTGTCTGGATGTTTACCCACTGTTGCAGCAGGATCACTTCTGACCTGCAGACCCTGCTTTTGTGGCTGTCAGGCTGTTGTGGTCCAGCAGCTTCACCATGCATCCCCTCCAAAAAGGTGGCGCAGGAAGGACCGCACCTAGCCCTGTGCGAGCGGTGCAGCTGCACAAGGCGCAAAGGCTTAAGGGGTGCATTTCAACTGACTGCCATTGCCTGCCGTCGCCACTTTTTCTTCTCTCAGCAGTAGCAGGCAACAGCAGACAGCTGAAATGCGCCCCCTTAAGCCTTCTCGTGGAACGCTAAGCAGGTCTGGTCCCTCCCTTCTCTGATGAGGCGTGAGAACAGGAAGGGACAGATCTGCTTAGCGCACTGACTTGCACATCATGCGTGCCTCTTCTCTCCCGCCGCCGTCCAGAAAGTGGCTAGATGGTGGTGGTGGTGGTGGGGGGGGGGGGGGGTTTGCACGCCCGATGTGCGATTCACGCTCGGTACGGCCCTGGGCCTAGATATTCTGCTAACATCACCTTTTTGCTTTATTTGTTTCTTATGTGTTTGCCCTGCTTCTGCCCTCCATATTTCCTAACACTGGCATAAAAACTGTGCGTTGGGAACATGGGAGCATGGCAAGTGCATCTAGTGCCTTGTTTAGAGGTCTGCATTAGCTGTGCCCGTGACAGCAGCATTGTTGTATAGCAAGCATGCGACTAGTGCATCCACCTCAGCTGCATGCCCTGACTCCCCACACTCTCTTTGCCCACTCTCCGTCTTAACCCCAACTATGCATGTGCTGCAGGGATAGCATGGGATTTTTAGCATGGTCACCTTTTGGCCACACGCTCCTTGCTACCGCATAGCCCAAATGTATGTTAATCCCACACTAACAGCCATCACACTTTAATAACATGTTGCCGAGTACATGCAACATGCCTACAGTATATCACACTCTTGCCTTAGGTTGTTGTGCTCACTGTACAAGGACAAATCTTCCTTTAAGGGTACAAGAGTATGAAGAGGTTAGAAGAAAGCAAGGGAGATTGACTGGGGGATGGTGGAGGAAGGGATTATTTGGGGGGAGGGGTTGTGAGGGGAATGGCTATGAGGAAAGATCAGGGATCAGCTGGGAGAGGATAAGCAGCATTGAGCTTTGGAGAGAGTATGAGATATCAGTCCAGGAAACTGGGGTTGCGAGAGGTGATTCACTGGTAGAGAGTGAAGGAGAATTGAATGGGAAGGAATTAAATTTAGGCATATATTTATTAAAGGTTAATGCACACTAACGAAATAAAAGAGCTGTGGCGCCATTTATGTATGTTAACCATTAGTACACATACCCCTTAATTTCATTTCAATTTAAATTAATTAAAATTGAATTTAGAATTTATTTCCCAATCTATGTCCTATATGAGAAATAGGCAGATTATAGACCAGAATTACAAACAGTATTAAAACTTACAAGACATAAACACCGTAACCTAATGTAAAAACAAAAAAAAACATTACAACTATATTATCATACATTGAGTAACCCTTAGCAAAGCAAATAGTAAGCACAATTACACAAGAGACCTAATTATTGTCTAGATAAGAGCTTATCAACCTACCATGTTTTCAACATGTATTTGTGAGTGATATTTCTGAAGGACTGAATGGAAAAGTCTGTCTTTTTGCAGATGACATGAAAATTTGCAACAGAGTTGACTCCCCTGAGGGAGTGGAGTACATGAGGAAAGATCTACAGAAGCTGGAAGAATGGTCTAATGCTTGGCAGTTAAGATTTAATGTAAAGAAGTGCAATATCATGCACTTGGGATGCAGAAATCCAAGGGAACTGTATGCGATAGGGGGCGAGAGATTGGTGTTCACGGACCAGGAGAAGGACTTCGGAGTGATTGTTTCTGAGGATCTCAAGAGGGCAAAACAGTGTGACAAGATGGTGGCAAAAGCCAGAACGATGCTGGGTTGCATACAGAGAGGAATTACCTCAGAAAGGAAGAGGTACTAATTCCACTGTACAAGTTACTGGTGAGGATTAACTTGGAATATCGTGTTCAGTTTTGGAGAGCATATCTCGCAAAGGCTATAAAAAGACTGGAAGCGGTTCAGAGGAAGGTGGCCAAAATGATTTGGAGCCTGCACCAGAAGACATATGAGACATGAAAACCTAAATATGTATACATTAGAGGAGAGAAGGGACCGGGGAGATATGACACAGACCTTTAAATACTTAAAGAGTATTAATGAACAAACAAACCTTTTTCAAAGACAGGGAAGCTGTAAAACTAGAGGGCATAACATGAAGCTGCAAGGGGATAAATTGAAAGGCAACATTAGGAAATTCTTTTTCACTGAAAGGGTGGTGGGTGCTTGGAATGCCCTCCCAATGGAAGTGGTGGGGGCAAATACAGTGACAGAATTCAAAATGGCATGGGACAGACACAGTGGATCCCTTTACAGCAACAGGATAAAATCAAAATGAACTTAACTATCTCTTATATCCCAACAAACAGGCGTGATCTGCACAGAGCGGTGGGTACACCCCTAAACAAAGGCATGGGGAGGGTTGACCTGCATGGAACAGCAGGTGCACCTACTCTTGCCACCTTGCTGAACAGACTAGATGGACCATGCTGGTCTTTATCTACCATCATATTCTATCAAGGTCATTCTGAACCACATTTAGTGGATCTGGACGTCCAATCCAGACATCCAGACTCTCTAACGCCTTGATCGTGATGCCAGGGACAGAGCTCCCAGTACGTATTGTGTGGGGAGCTCTGTTCGTGGGTGGGAGGGGGTGGGCCGGGGAGGAGTGAGGGCGAGGAGTGAGGGTGGGCAGTGGTCGGCGACTGACCCCGGACGTACAGGGCAAATACTGAATTTGGCCCTGTACAGCCGGGGCCTTCAATGTAGATGGGGGACTTATTCCACCTTGAAGGTGGAATAAGTCCCCCTGGAGGTGGGGGATTGCAGCACAGGACCCGGAAGAGCAGGTGAGGGGGTGCAGGTGGTTCCCCACAGTCCAACCCTGGCCTTGGAAAGCCCGATTGAGAGTCTGGCTGTGGGGAAACACAGATCTGTTTGTCGGCCGGTGATTATGGCTCCTGATTGGAGCCGCGGTGCCATAGCGATGGGATGCCATGGCACTGTGTATCTATTCAGGAGCCTGGCTGAGTTAGCCGGGTAGGTGCAGGACATGCGGCCGATCAGAATTAGGGCCAGGCCTGCACATCCAGGCCAGTAAACCCGATTATGGCCTTCCCAAAAGCTTTTGGTAAGGCCCTAATAAAACAGATTGCAAATAATTGAGGTGCAATAATCCTACAGGTTGAACTACTTGTCCAAGATCATCCTTCTTTGTGGATGAAACCAAAATCTGCAGTAGAGTAGACACCCAGGAAGGTGGGTTGGGTGGGAGGCGACAAAGAGTACAAGTAAATGGAGCTTACTCTGAGGAGAAGGATGTTACCAGTGGTGTGCCCCAGGGATCCGTCCTTGGTCCGATTCTTTTTAACATCTTTGTTAGTGATATAGCGAAAGGGCTGTCGGGTAAGGTTTGCCTCTTTGCAGATGATACCAAAATCTGCAATAGAGTAGACACCCAGGAAGGTGTAGATGACATGAGGAGGGATCTAGCGAAGCCTGAAGAATGGTTGAGAATTTGGCAGCTGAGATTTAATGCTAAAAAATGCAAGGTCACGCATTTGGGCTGCAAAAATCTAAGTGAGCGGTACAGTATAGGGGCGAAGTACTTCTGTCCACGAAAGAAGAGTAGGATCCGAGCGTGATTGTTTCTGATGATCTTAAAGTGGCTGAACAGGTAGAAAAGTTGACAGCAAAAGCCAGAAAGATGCTTGGGTGCATAGGGAGAGGAATGGCCGGCAGAAAAAAGAGGCGATAGTGCCTCTGTATAAATCTCTGGTATGACCTCATTTGGAGTATTGTGTGCAATTCTGGAGACCACAACTTCAAAAGAATATAAACAGTATGGAGTTGGTACAGAGTGGTCTTCATTATAAAGCATCTGGGGACAGACTTAAAGATCTTAATATGTATACTTTAGAGGAAAGGTGGGATAGAGGAGATATGATAGAGATGTTTAAATACCTCTGTGGCATAAATGCCCAAGAGGAGAGCCTCTTCCGAATGAAAGCAAGCTTCGCAACGAGGGGACATAGGATGATAGTGACAGGAGATAAATATTTCCGCATATTACTCCTGAGTCTCTTTATGGAAAGAGTGGTAGATGCATGGAATGGTCTCCCTATAGAGGTGCGTCCAAAGCACGGGACAAACACAGAAGGTCTCGAAAGGAAAATGACGGACTATAGTAGTTGATAACGAAGGGCAGACTTGATCAGCCATATGGTCTTTTCTGCCATCATGTTTCTATGTTTCTAAACAATGAACAGATTTGTTTTACCCAATCATAAATTTGCAAATTATTTTTTTAAAAAGACAAGAGACCTGTATATTGAAAGAGAGAGTAGAGTCAATAAATATGTGAAGCATTTTAGCTGTAAGGACAAAAAATAGAAACTCCTTCTCTGTCCATCTTTATTTATTTAGACAGTTTTGTATACCACCTTATCCTTCAATCAAAGTGGTCACAACACAATTGGGGGATATGAAACACATACACTAATACAGGGAACATGAGCAATGGAGGGTTAAGTGGCTTGCCCAAGACCACAAGGAGCACCTGTGGGACTAGAAGCCCCAGTCCTTCTGCACCAAGGTTGCTGTCTTCTAGTGGGATTTGAACCCCTGATTGTTTGGCTTGAGGTAACTTGCCCCAACCACTAGGCTACTCCTCTCACTTTTGGGAAGGCAGTGATTCATGCTGCTTTCCTACCCATAAAATCATAGTTTTATCTAAATTTAACTTAAGGTAATTTTCTCTCCTCCGCTTACAAATTGTTAGGGCTTACCCTGGTCATATTACCCCTCTTCTCAAGTCACTTCATTCGCTCCCTCTCTGTTTCCGCATCCAGTTCAACTTCTGCTGACTTATAAGTGCATTCACACTGCAGCTCCTCACTACCTTTCCTCTCTTATTTCTCCCCAGGACCATACCTAGCCCTGTGTGAGCGGCGTGGCTGCACAGGGCGCAAAGGCTTAAGGGGTGCATTTCAGCTGTCTGCCTGACACCGCCACTTTTTCCTCTCTCAGCCACAGCAGGCAGCGGCAGACAGCTGAAATGCGCCCCTTAAGTCTTCTCGTGGCATGCTAAGCAGGCCTGGACCCTCCCTCTTCTGACATGGCGTCAGAGCAGGGAGGGACAAATCGGCTTAGCGCGCCGGTGACTTACACATCGGGCACGCCTCTTCTCTCCCAGCACCATCCAGAAAGTGGCAGGATGGAGGTGCGGGAGGGGGGAGGGCACGCGCCCGATGTGCAAGTCACAGAGGGCGCGATTCACGCTCAGTACGGCCCTGTTTCTCCCTATACCCCTCCTCAGGAACTCTGCTCTTTTGGCAAATAGCAATAGAAAAGAAGGGCACAGATAGAAGCAAACTCCAAACTTCGCTCCTTTCACCTTGCTGCTCCTTATGCCTGGAACAAACTACCTGAATCTTTGCATCAGGTGCCTTCTCTGAGCCTTTTCAAATCCAGGCTGAAAATTCAACTCTTCACTGCCGCTTTCGGATCCTGAGTCACCTGATCTCCTTCACGTTTGCTTACCATTCCCCCTAGATTTATCTCATGTCTACAGATACCATGTTGTCTGTCTTGACTAGATTATAAGCTCTGATGAGCTGGGACTGTCTTTTACATGTGTCTGTGCAGCGCTGCCTAAGTCTTGTAGCGCTATACAAATGCTCATTAGTAGTAGTATTAGATTAGGAGCATGAAAGGAGAGGCTACGTCCAGAGCAGGGTAGGGCAGTACAGGAATCGGGCAGGATCAGGAACCCGGTGAGGAAGCAATGACAGAACTGGAGCAGACAGCTAGCTTTGTCACAATAGAAGCGGCAACAGATATGTCCAATGTAGTGCATTCTGCATTTTTCTCCCTTTGGCAAATTCCTACAATCAAACCTTACTTGACTAACTCTGCACTCTACAGTTTGATTCTTACATTAGCACCTCTCGGTTGGATTACTGCACTACCGTCTATTGTGGTCTCCGTACCACCAATCTAAAAAAAACTACAGCTGGATCAAAACACTGCTGTTCAACTCCTGTCCAAAACCTCAATGACTTCTTTTTATTCCCGCACATCAAAAACAAAAAACGTGGTCAACGATTTTCAACACCCGAAGATGCGGTTGATGCATTCAAAATGCATGTTTTGGAGTTACCTCAATCGGAGTGGAAAAAGTGCTTCGAAAATTGCTTCAAACGCATGCAAAAGTGTATTGATCTTCATGGAGAATATTTTGAAAAACAATAAAACCAATTTCAATCATAAATATTTGTTTTTTCATTATTAGGCCAGAAATATAAATAGCAACCCTCGTAATTGTGGTTCCTTGAGTGACTCCAGTTTAGTCCTCATTCCCGCCCGGGGATGAGGTCTTAGCTGTGGTCTTTCTGTTGGGGGAAGTGCAAGGTTAAAAGTGGATGTAGGCCTTCACTGGTGTTCTGTCGTTTTAGAAACATAGAAACATGATGACAGAAAAAGACAACATGGCCTATCTAGTCTGTCCTTCCATATCAACAACTACAACAGTCCACTTTTTACCTTTAGAGATCCTCTGTGTTGGTCCCATGCTTTTTGGAATTCAGTTACTGTCCTCATCTCTACCACCTCCACTGGGAGACTATTCCATGGATCCACTACTCTTTCCGTAAAGAAATATTTCCGCATATCACTCCTGAATCTATCTCCCTTCACCCTCATCCCATGTCCCATCGTAGCAGAACTTGCTTTCAATTGAAAGAGGCTCTCTCCCTGAACATTTATGCCACAGAGGTATTTAAACATCTCAATCATATCACCTCTATCCCGCCTTTCCTCTAAGGTGTACATATTAAGATCCTTAAGTCTGTCCTCATATGCTTTATAATGAAACCCACTAATCATTTTAGTAGCCACCCTCTGCACCGACTCCATCCTGTTCACATCCTTTTGAAGGTGCGGTCTCCAGAATTGCACACTATACTCCAAATGAGGTCACACCAAAGACTTATACAGAGGCATTATCACCTCCTTTTTTCTGCTAGCCATTCCTCTCCGTATGCACCCAAGCATCCTTCTAGCTTTTGCCGTCGCCTTTTCTACCTGTTTAGCTACTTTAAGATCATCAGACACAACCACGCCTAGGTCCCGCTCTTCTTTAGTGGACAAAAGTACTTCACCTCCTATACTGTATTGCTCCCTTGGATTGCTGCAGCCCAAATGCATGACCTTACATTTTTTAACATTAAATCCCAGCTGCCAAATTCTAGACCATTCTTCAAGCTTAGCTAGATCCCTCCTCATGTTATCTACACCTTCCTGGGTGTCTACTCTATTGCAGATTTTGGTATCATCTGCAAAGAGGCAAACCTTACCCGACAGCCCTTTCGCTATATCACTAACAAAGATGTTAAAAAGAATCGGACCAAGGACAGATCCCTGGGGCACACCACTGGTAACATCCTTCTCCTCAGAGTAAGCTCCATTTACTTGTACTCTTTGTCGCCTCCCACCCAACCAATTTCTAACCCAAGCAGTAACTTTAGGGTCCATCCCTAGGGTGCTCAGTTTGTTTATAAGTCGTCTGTGAGGAACAGTGTCAAAGGCTTTACTGAAATCTAAATACACCACATCTAGAGCTCTCCCTCGGTCCAACTCCCTGGTCACCCAGTCAAAGAAATCAATCAGATTTGTCTGACAAGACCTGCCTCTGGTGAATCCATGCTGCCTCGGATCCTGTAATCCGCTGGACTCCATAAACCTCACTATTTTCTCTTTCAACAGCGTTTCCAATAATTTACTCACCACCAAAGTTAAACTAACTGGCCTGTAGTTTTCAACCACATCCTTACTTCCGCTTTTGTGTAAAGGCACCACATGAGCCTCTCTCCAGTCCTTTGGCACCACTCCCGACTCCAACGAGGCATTGAAAAGGTCAGTCAGTGGAGCTGCTAGAACATCCCCAAGTTCCCTCAGTATTCTAGGGTGTATCCCATACGGTCCCATCGCTTTGTCTACTTTAAGTTGAGCTAGTTTCTCACGAACACAGTCTTCTGAAAATTGTTCAAGATGTCCCTCGCATCTGTTCCTATTTGTGGGTGTTTTCTGAGGTCCTGCTCCTGGTTTTTCATCTGTGAACACAGAACAAAAATATTTGTTAAGCAATTCCGCTTTATCCTTATCAGCTTCGACATATTCCCCCCCTGCACCCTTGAGTCTGACAATACCACTTTTGCCCTTCCTCTTATCACTAATATATCTGAAAAATGTCTTATCCCCCCATTTTATTGCATTGGCTATTTCCTCCTCCTTTTGAATCTTTGCCTTCTTGACTACTTTGCTAGCTTCTATAAGTTTTTCCAAATACAGATGCCTGTCTTCCTCTCTCTGTGATCTCTTGTATTTCATGAAGGCCTCCCTCTTTTTCTTCACTTTTTCAGCTACTTCCTTAGAAAACCATAGCGGTCTCCTTTTCCTTTTGCCTTTATTTACCATTTTAACAAAAAGGTTGGTTGCCCTTAAAATATCCCCTTTCAGTTTTGCCCACTGTTTTTCTACATCCCCCAGCTGTTCCCATCCCACTAACGACTTCCTGAGGTATTGGCTCATTTTCGTAAAGTTATTCTTCCTAAAGTCTAAGATCCTCACCTTGGAATGGATTCTAACAGCCCTAGTCCTAATACTGAACCACACCATCTGGTGATCACTGGATGCAAAATGATCTCCCACTACAACATCAGAAACACTTTCACCATTGGTAAGCACCAAGTCCAGTATGGTCCCTTCACGTGTGGGGTCTGTTACCAATTGCCTGAATAGTTCTCCCTGTAGAGAATCCAGGATCTCCTTACTTCTAGATGATACTGCAGCAGGAATGTGCCAATCAACATCTGGCATATTGAAATCTCCTATCAGTAGCACTCCCCCTTTCCTAGCAATGCTGCGTATGTCTTCAATTAACTTTCTGTCCACCTCTTCCTCTTGTGAGGGAGGTCTGTATATCACACCAATGCAAATAGATTTCTCTTTCCCTCTTTCTAGTTTAACCCACAATGCCTCCTCTCTCCCTTTTAAGCTCTGTAATTCCAAAGCTTTAATAGTAGTTTTTACATATAGTGCCACTCCTCCTCCCCTTCTTCCTACCCTGTCCTTTCTGAATAAAGTATAGCCAGGTATAGTTACAGCCCAGTCATGGTTTTCTGTGAACCATGTTTCTGTAACTGCCACTAAATCCAAGTCAGCCACTCCCACCAAAGCTTCAACATCAGGGATCTTATTTTCCATGCTACGGGCATTTATACACACTGCTTTCCATATGTTACCCCTGTTACCCATTTCCATAAAGGTATTTAATGTATCACCTACCTGGGGGCTTTCACTTACCTGGGGGCTTTCTTCACCTATCCCCAATGAATCTAGTTTAAAGCCCTCTTCAGTAGATTAGCCAGTCTACTACTGAAGATGCGTTGACCTTTCTTGGACAGATGGATGCCATCTCTGCTCTGCAACCCTTGGAACAGCATCCCATGGTCTAGGAAACCACAACGCTCTCGATGACACCATCCACGCAGCCATGCATTCATCTCCAGGATGTGAGCCTCTCTGCCTTGGCCTTTGATGCTTCCATTTGTTTTGCACTATATTGTTATATTATTATATTATGATATTGTTATATATTGTTATATATATTGCTATATTGCTCTGGATTGTTTAGGGCTAGGCATTCGACGGAAAGGAGTGCATGCAGGAAGCAGTCCCTTTCCTTCTGGAAGGGGAGTAGTAGGTAGATAGGTTATATGTTCTGTGCGCCCTTGAATATAATAAGTTTAAAAAAAAAAAGTTACTGATATTTTGCTCCTTTGAGTCTGCTTTGTCAATAGTTCACTGGGGGTTGATGGGAGAGACCAGCAGGCTATATCCAGTGATGTCATGAGTTTGACATGCCCAGTCTCCAAGCTGCAGGAGGAGGTTCACTACCCAGAGGTTGAGGACTAAACTGGAGAATTAAATGCTCCTGGCCAAAGGCAGACACAGACGTAAGTGCCCATCTAAATGGGGTTGTAGAGGGTTTTGGCATGATCCCTACTGAACTGCACTGTGTTCTTCCTCATTTCAGTATCCAGCCCAGGGCTTTCCAAGCCAATCCTTGCAATACCAGAGCCAATCAAGTTTCCAGGATATTCACTATGATATATGCATGATATATAGAGTCTCCTTTATAGATAAATTTACCTTGTGCATGTTGTGGATAGCCTTGAATGTCTGTGTTTTGGCTTTTTTTTTCCTGTGATGACAAGGTCTTCACATTTTTTCTAGAAGCATCCCCTATTTGACATATCACTAGCCCCATTTTTTTTTTAATACAGGCGAAATGAAAATATGGCACAGTAAATCTTGGGCTGCCTTAAATTGAAAAAGGATTGCAAAAAAGAGCTTCAGTGTTCCACATAGGGGCCTCTACATGGGAAATGAGACATGCAGGTTGGGACATTCACAATTCCCCAAGTATTTTACAACAGACTCTGCTTGCTGAACTTGGAGCATTTTGTAAAATACATACAAGGACACTGGCAAATGAACGCTCAAAAGAGGAGTGGCATCACTTGGGGCTTTATATATGTGTGTGTATCAGTAAATATACTTGTAAGTGCTGGGTTTCCAACACACACATGTATTTACTGGCACTTACACATGTAGGGGCTAGATTTCATGAAAATATATGTACAATAGGAGCCAATTAAGGATTTGAATGAAATAACTCTTGAACTTTTGAGGTGTAATTAGTACAGAGGTAAGCACAACAGCCCTTTAAGCACTACTATGAGCAGGTAGCTGACAGTTATGTATACCTCCGAGCAGGTATAAATAAATGCCTTTGAAGAAATTTTGTAAAACATGCTTGTATTTCAGTGGTGCACTGGGAAATGCATGTCTCTTTTGTGACTACTGAAAACACCGCCCAGAACACCTCTCCCTCCCCTCAACTATTCTACATATGAATCTCCACATTCTAAAATAGGCATTTTCACATGTATGCAGCCTGCGTATATAGATGCTGGCATTTTTGCATGTAGAATTGCTGTGCAAGGTTTCTGATTTGACCCCTAAGATCAGATTTGCTTTTTACTGTTACAGTACGTCTTGGTGGGTATGGCATTTAATGGTGAATGATGCACAACTACAGTAAGCAGTGCCTGGATATATTGTATTTCTGATTTGTGATGAGATCTTTTTCAATTGACTAGTTAAGGGCCCTGTCCCTCCCCCACTCCCACACACACATACATTATAGCATATTGGAAGTTGTTGATATATAGAAATGTATTAAAAAGGGAAATTTGTATTATTCGTTTGAGTATCTAGATGACTTTTGTTTTAAATGAAAGCCAGTGTGGGGATTGGGGGTGGGTTCAGTTAAAGCAGCTATTAAGGAAACTTGTCAAAAGGCAATGATGGGTGGATAATTTGGGGGCTCCAACTCCTCCTTGTCTCTTTTGCTGGCCTAGACCTAACGGGAATAGCTACTGCTGCAAACAGACTGCTCACCATAAGAACAGATTGTCAACACGGCAAAGAGACAACATTTTCAAATATTTTCCAACACTCAACAAAATCAATTCTAAAAATGGCAAGACAGCAAGAAAAAAATCCAAAAAACAGCCTCCAAATGCCAACAAAAATGAGCTTTAAAAATGTGTCAAAATGCAATATTTAGCTCTGGCTCCTAAAAGTCTTAAATGATGCAAAAATGTTTTCTAGATATTTCTATTGCCCCTCCCCCCTTTCCCTACTGACAAAGTTAGGAGACAGGTGGGATAATCCAACTTTGACTATGACTGATTCACTTTATATTTTGTATGCAATAAAATATATTTAAAAAATGCATCTCATATCTATGTATAGGACTGGATCAGGTCCTACGTTTCTAAAATGTGATATTTTGTGCTGCCCAGACCCACCAGAATCCACTGAGAAACTATCAAATACAGCTGCTAGCCCAGGCCTGAACATGGGGACTGTGACTGAAGGGTGGAAAGAAGTAAAACTGACGACATTTTTTTTAAGTAAAAAACACAAGAGTGCTTCGCATTACTGTGCATTTTTCTCGTTATGTTATCTAAAAAATACAATTCAAGATGCATTAAAGTAGGCATGTCACTGATTTGCACACTATACAACATACTTTACATATTCAATGCAAAGGAACAATTTTATAAATATTCAAAAATTAAAAAGACAACAAAGTACTAAATGCATAAGGCTTCACATCTTTTGACTCAATACTTTCTGGAAGTCCCTTCTTTAGCTATGACAGCCATGAGCCTGTCGAATAACTTTGCAGAGTAAAATGATAGTTTTTGTTCATTCTTTTTGGCCTGAGTGGCCTAGTGGTTGGGGCAAGGTACTTCAGGCCAGAAGGTCAGGGGGTTCAAATCCCACTAGAGGACAGCAACCTTGGGCAAGAAGGACTGGGGTTTCTAGTCTCACAGGTGCTCCTTGTGGTCTTGGGCAAGCCACTTAATCCTCCATAGCCCATGTTCCCTGTAAAATGGTTATCTCCAAGTTATAATGCCCTGTTGAATGTAATTTCAGTTTGTTCAATGTAAACCGTACTGATGCAGAATAGCGTGGCATGTAAGAGAATGTAAATAAATAAATAAATAAAATAAGAATTGCTCAAACTGTTTCAAGTTGAGTAGAGAATGTTCAAGTCTTGCCATAAATTTTCTTTTGGTCAAACCATATAAAAACCAAAAAGGTCCCTGGGGCAACGGAACACCACCTGCCCCTACAAAGTCCAAAAATAAAAAATGGCAGGTTCCAACAATAAAGAACAACTTCTTTGATGATGAGATATATAATGTCTGACAACAGCCCCCAGGCAAGGAAAAACCTTAACTGGAGACACACGTCCTTTTTAATCATTTGCAATAAAACATTTTAAAACTGCTCCGCACATCTTATATCAAGGTTTTTTGTGTTTGTTTTTTTTTAAATTTTACTCAGCTGAAAGTTTGGCGCAGCAATAACCAATTGTAGGTGATCTGATGACACAGTCCTGCATTTCGGGTCACAGAATTTATGGACCCTGCTTCTCACCACAAGAAAAGCCGCACCACTCCCAAAAGAGCAACACACAAGGAAGCCATTTAAACCATGCTTTGCAATATGAACACTCTTTTACTCAATTTTCATGGAGAATTATTGATTGGATTCCTCCTTCAGTGTGAGGGGGGTAATAGACTGTCTAGACTGAAGTTTGTAGAACAACAATGGATTTTCAGATTGGACACTGTGACACCTAAATGTTTGAATCTGGAATTGGACTGGCATAGTTTGCTGTGATTTGGAGTTTCTAGTCACCTGGGCTTGCCATTCCAGAGTAGCAGGCCATGTGTGTGCCCATGGGCATCAAAGCACATGGCCTGCTGCAGGCACCAAAGAGGCGGCACAAAGCCACCACTTTCAAAACGGAGTCATACCATCACTGCCTGGCTCCCTCCCCCTGCACCACAAGATGAGAAGATGGATTGGGGAGTGGTGGCGGTGGGGGCTTCTGCCTGGAATAGCAGAAACCCTTAGGGAAGGCCCTGTTCGCTGTCTTTGTTTCCCAATTCAAGAACGTACCTCCTTCTTCGCCCTTGTCCAGTCACAGAACCTCTCTCTATCTCCTTGCTTTTGTTCATCCTAGATCCACTTCCCTATTCTCAATCGTTCCTCTTTTTCTTCTCATCAGTGACGTGCAGTGGATCATGACTGTGGCAGGGACCTACTGCATCTCAGAATTTTGATGGTGTGTGCTGAAATCAAGTTGTATTTATCTTATAGTTTACTGAATTCTTTTTGATATTTTGCCTCTACCACCTTTACTGAGAAGCCATTCTACGCATCTACTACTTTTTCAGTGAAAAAATAGTCACTAATCCTACTCCTGAGTTTGTCTCATTTGGTTAGATAGACTCTGTAGTATTGCATCAGAAATGAGGAGATTAGATTGGCAATGTGCCTTCTAAGTTCTGCTGGAGACCTCTGCTTATAATCCTACCACTGGGGATATGGCAATATTACAATTTCAGTAACCAAGATCAGGCATGTTATGCAGGATTCTCAGGGAATCAGCCTGCTCCTCACAGTTGAAAGTACAATATTACTGAACGATCTGTCATGATAGGAACCTTTTCCCACTTTAGAGAGAGCATTGTAGAGGGCCTTATGGTTTTATCTGTCATTATATTCTTTTTTTGTGCTGTTGAGTCAGTGTTGACTCCTGGTGACCCAGCAGCTCCTGGGGTTTCTTGGCAAGGTGTGGCCAGAAGTACATTGCCAGGCCTTTCTTTCAAGGTAATGGAGAGTAAAGTGACATGATCAAGGCGTGCCAGTGGAACTGAACCATGGTCTCTTGGTCACCAGGCTGCTGCTTTAACCCGTAGCATTGTAATATATGATGTCAATATTCAAAAGGATTTATGCAGTTAACTTCAGAGCTAATTGCATAGATTTTCTTTTAAATTTGTGGCCAGCTAACATATAACTTTTGGCTTGGCATAGCAGGTGGAGGCAGACTCGAACAGCTTTCAGTGAGGTCATCACTCAGTATATCCACTGGTGCAGCCAGTGAGATAAGCCAGTATTTGTCTGCATCCAGCAGGAGGCAAAGTGTTGGACTGGTGCAGCATTGTAAATAGGCCTGTCTCCGCTTGTTCACACCATGGTACTGTGGACTGTGACTGAGAACTGTAGGCCCATTCTTGCTCAGAGGTTAATGTCCTTCTTTCCTAGAACTGTGTCCAGCACGATTACTCACTGGTTCCTAGCACTTTACATGTTGTAGAGGAGCAGGAGGACCACAACAGGCTCTTGAGCTGGAGCTGTTAAGCAGGGCCAGTGCTAGGATTTCTGCTGCCACCCCTGAAATTTATAAACCGGTGCCCCTTCCCTCATTATCATTAATGTTGGCTACACCCTTCCCTCCTTTTTCCCAAAATTTCTTTGCAAACTCTTTACACATGATGCTAGTATCTCTCCTTCGAATCCAATGTTGTAAGAAAATTGCTGTGAAGGGGCAAAGGCATAGCCAGTATAAAAATAACTACTGAGTAGTAAATACTTAGCATCATTATGAACAGGTTGTGATAGTCCAAGAGCATGCTAGATTTTAGACATGGATGAAAAGAAAATTACTCAGTTGTATGGACAGCTCAAAAATATTTTACTCATTGAAAAACATCCAGGAGAAAGGTTTTGTACAGAATGAAGAAATCAAAAACATAACCATGCAATCAATGTATATCTAGAAACTATAAGCAAAATTGATGAGAGAAAAGCAAGAATAACATGGCCACTTTCCAGCCAGACCAAGGAGTAAATCCCATGCTTTTACCCATTGCTCAGGTTTTCAGGATTTCTTTCCCAAAATTATACTTTACTTCAGAGTGAGGTGAGAGAAAGAACTCTCAAATACAGGCATCTGCTTTATCAGCAGAAACTAACACAATGGCTCAGCGCAAATAAAGTGGGTGTAACTAATGGTACCTCAGTGGGTGGCCTTAGTTACACCGGCAGCTCTACGGCCCCTGTGTTGGTATTGTGACCCACACATATGTTACCAGCGCAGAGCTTTGGAAACATGCTGCTAAATAAGCCAAACAAGAGGGGCTCAAGAACATCCATGCAGCACCTTTTACGTCCATAAAAACAAGAGCGACTTGGCACTCCAACATAGTATTTTCCACCTTCACAAAAACAAGAGAGGCTCAGTGGCCCCTACACAGCACTTCTCATCCTCTGAAAAACATGAGGTACTTTGTGACCCCAACACAACATCTTCCACTCCAAAATAAACACCAAGAAGGGCTTGACAACCCCAATATAACTCCTGAAACTACACACTGAACCAGCATGGTGGCTCGTATATATTCTGCAAAAAACAAAGGAAACACAAGCTGCTCACACACCAAGGAACTAAAAGTAAAAGGGAGAACCACAGCACCGTTTATAACACCAAATTATAAAATTAGAATTAATTTTATTTTGCTATAAACTGCGTTATGGTTCTCACTTTTTCTTTTTGAGTATATATTCTGCATCCACAGAAACCTCTCCCTCAACAGTGGGTGCAGAGAAGAAGTAGGACATTCACCCACAGAACTCAATATATTAAAAAAATCTGATTCTGGTCATCTCATTAACAACAACAAACATTGTCCAGTACCTGGAATATTGTGAACTAATATAAAAACCTACAAAACTCACCAAAGATCTACAAGGCCAAATCTACCATACCATACCAGCATAAACTTCCAAAACACATACAACAAGGGGCCTACACAGAAAAAAGCAGAGCCTAGCCTGCTTGAGGAGAAGCATGTACCGTGGGCAGCGGCTGGGCAAGCCGCAATCCCAGCCCAGAGAGGCAGGGCACAATCGCTGCCTTGCAAAGCCCCTGCCCATGGGACATGTTGCTCCTGAAGGCAGGCTCTGCTTCCCTGGGCTACAATTGCTGCCCCCCAAGCCTTCTGCCTGCAGCAGTAGCATGTCCCATGAGCAAGGGCTGTGCAAGCTGCAACTGCGACCCAGAGAAATAGAGCCTGCCCCGGCAGCAGCATGTCCCGTGGGCAGGATCTATGCAATTGCAGCTTGCACAGCCCCTGCTCATGGGACTTGCTACTACTCCTGTGGGCAGAAGACTGTGGGGGTCCTGGGTTCCACGAGCACCTCTTTCTCAGGCAATTAGAAGGGGTCATGCCTACCCCTTCACCCTTGAGCTCATATAGAAACATAGAAACATAGAAATATGATGACAGAAAAAGACCACATGGCCTATCTAGTCTGTCCTTCCATAACAACTACAGCAGTCCCCTTTTTACCTTTAGAGATCCTCTGTGTTTGTCCCATGCTTTTTTGAATTCAGTTACTGTCCTCATCTCTACCACCTCCACTGGGAGACTATTCCACGGATCCACTACTCTTTCCGTAAAGAAATATTTCCGCATATCACTCCTGAATCTATCTCCCTTCACCCTCATCCCATGTCCCCTCGTAGCAGAACTTGCTTTCAATTAAAAGAGGCTCTCTCCCTGAACATTTATGCCACAGAGGTATTTAAACATCTCAATCATATCACCTCTATCCCGCCTTTCCTCTAAGGTGTACATATTAAGATCATTCAATCTGTCCTCATATGCTTTATAATGAAGACCACTAATCATTTTAGTAGCCACCCTCTGCACCGACTCCATCCTGTTCACATCCTTTTGAAGGTGCGGTCTCCAGAATTGCACACTATACTCCAAATGAGGTCGCACCAAAGACTTATACAGAGGCATTATCACCTCCTT
Organism: Ichthyophis bannanicus; assembly: GCA_033557465.1. NCBI lineage: Eukaryota > Metazoa > Chordata > Amphibia > Gymnophiona > Ichthyophiidae > Ichthyophis > Ichthyophis bannanicus. The sequence continues at coordinate 349,690,730 of CM066032.1, forward strand.
TTTTCTGCTAGCCATTCCTCTCCGTATGCACCCAAGCAACCTTCTAGCTTTTGCCGTCGCTTTTTCTACCTGTTTAGCTACTTTAAGATCATCAGACACAACCACGCCTAGGTCCCGCTCTTCTTTAGTGGACAAAAGTACTTCACCCCCTATACTATATTGCTCCCTATATTGTTTCTCTGGTAGCTCAGCCTCATCCCCTGCGGGTCTTGGTTGAAAGACTGAAGAGAAAATCCTTTTCATCAGGAGGTAAGTTGGAGGAGGACAGGATGATTTTCCTGGTGAAAGGCTGGAGTCTTTGTGATCTGCCTATTTCACTGATGGGTTCTCTTATGCCTTTTCAGGACACTATGGTGGATCCAGATGAGGTGGTGCCTGCTCTTGGGTGAAGTTTGCAAGATAGAGATAACTAAATAAATACAAGTCAGTGATAAATGGAGAAGCCATCTGCTTATCTTGATGTGGCAGCTGTCCCTCTGGATAAGGACTACCGTGTTTCTAGAAGAATGATGACATGGAACGAAGTTGCATGTTTGGAAGCTGATATAACATCAAGAAGAGCCCATGAGTTATTTTCATTTTTTTCATGTTAATGCGGTTTTTACATTTAAGGGCATCATCAAGAAAATAATTAGAATTGATGGTAAATAGATATATAGCTTCAAAAGTCTTTTCAAAATTAAAAGCATTTAACTTGCCAAAAGGCAAAGAAGCCAGCAGAGAGATATCCAAAAAGCCGATGTGGGCCCCGTTTCAAGCTCATATACTCATCTTCAAGAGCTATGCCTCAGGTAACCAGGAAACCAAGGCCCATCAAGCTCAGTATCCTATGGCCGAACCAGGTCACAAGTACCTGGCAGGTTCCCAAGAAGGCATGCAAAATCCACAATATTTGTCCTTTTAATGCATTTCATTTCTTGTTCTCTATTTTGGGGGTTCGAGTTCGCTCAGTAGATTGTGAGCTATGGTACCATGAGCTTTTAATGACAACTACCTGGTTATATTCCACTCATTTACCTCTCCTCTGAGCTTGCTTAGCCAGGTCATTGCATTGAAAGCCCTCAGAAAGAGGTCAGGCTCCAGGGCATCTAGAATCCTGCATCCATGTGCCCTGGGTCCAGCAAGTAGATCTCACTATTGCACAATAGCTGAGATTTTCTCCATAGGGCTGTGAACACTGTTTAACAGCACCCAGTAGTCAGGATGAATGGCAAACCAGACTTGGGAACTGAACCAAAGTCCTCCATATAGCAGCACCACTTATGCCTATAAACCACAGGGCTCTTCCCAAATATTTTTTCTAACTCCCTATTATTTCCATAGCTCCTTGCCAGAGGATCAGCTCAGTAATATGACACCGAGTGACTTAATTTGCAAGAGAAAGACCAGGGAAAACTAACAAAAGACTGGCACACCCACGATTCATTAGTCAGCCTGATTAACGCAGTGAACGGGAACTGGAAAGAAATTTTGATTTTATCCAGATTGATGGCCACTTTTATTGCAGTACGGATGATAAATGGAGACTTTTGTAATGGGCTTAACAGAAGCGGCCTCTGTGAATACTGCTGTCAGTATATATATATAGGTTTAAAATGGAATAGTAATTATCAAATGTTCTATACAACCTCTGGCCTGTTATTGACTTCCCACAGTTCTCCAGCACCGCTTCAGGCACCACAGATGGTACCAACGGACACACTTGGGGCAAATCATTATAAGCAAGTACATAGCACATAAGCTGCACATGTTTATTGATACCTTATGCATGGCAGCGCCTCAAGACAAAGAGCTAGCTGTCAGAAGGAAATACAGCAGCTAAAGCCTGAGATCTTGTGGATGAGAGGAAACATGCAGGGAAAGAGTTCAGGAGCTTGTACAAAATGCCCCACAAAAGAGAAAAGTTGTTAGTGCGTTACCACTAAGTCGCTAATGATGACTTAGAAGTAATATCTCCAGTCAAAAAGATCAGAAGAATATTTACAGAAAGAAGTAGTGACTATAAAAAATATGTTTCAGCATGTTTTATCCTTCTGAGCCTGATGAACAGAGTTGCTTTTGCCAGCGTAGAAGGTGCACATTAGGTAGCCAATCTAATATTCCTTACTTGCCATCCTGCAATTTTTGTGGTAGTCACATTGTACTCTTTTTTTAAGTAACCTACTATGGTCTCTTCATCTTTAGAATCTCTCTTTTAAATTTCCGTCTCTGGCCTATTGTTGTCTTCATTATTTGTATTTAACTGATGGATGGCTAAAAGCCTGTTTCGTGGCTCTATTAAGCAGCAGAATTATCAGTTACAGGTATGTGCTATCATATTCAGTTTTACTATCATTGTAAAAGGTTTGCAAACCCAGAGATGCCCACACTTACATAGAACACTCAGGAAAATATCCTTTTGCTTACTGGGCCAGCTGTAGGAATCATAGGAAAAAGAAAGAGAAGACTGATACAGTATTTACCTGATGGGACATGCTTCAACCCAATTGGCTATGGGGCCTATGGGTGCACTTATGGTGGCATGGAGGAGTAGCCCAATGGTTAGAGCTCTGGCTTGGGCCCTAAGAGACCAGGGTTCATTTTTCACTAGCACTCCTTGTGGCCTTGGGCAAGTCACTTAACTAAGAAAAAAAAAAAATCCAAGTTATCAATGTCCCTGTTTAATGTACATTACCAAGTTTAAAGTTATAATGTAGACTGCTTTGATTGAAATGATAAAGCAGTATAAAAAACTGTTAAATAAATACATTTATTATTGTGCCTTTTGGTGATAGCGGCAAATAACTTCCCTATGTTCCAGCTATGCAGGAGGCTGTCATAGCGAATATGCTAACCCACCACAAAATAGCTCATTTGTGCACCATTTTACCACAGGAAAATGTACAGTAGGATTCATGAACCCATGAGTAGGTTAATGAATGCCACGATAATTCTTTTGAGTTGCTGCAGCCGGGAACATTGCATGTTCCCAACTGTAGCAAAGCATAGACAATTGGTTCCAACTTGCATCTGTTATCTTTTAAAGGGGTCAGTGAATGGTCCAAGAATCTCTCAACAATATAAAAACTGCTCACAATTCCAAACTCAAATACACAGATATATTGCAACACTAATATCCACTTCAAAAAATTATTACCAGGCAAGATGACCTCAGATGGCTCAGCCCCACATTTAGTGAAAAATCACCATAGGGGTTTGGCAGACGCTCACATCACCGGTCAGAGGTCTCCCACACATTCACCAACTTTATTTACAATTAACCAAAAAATTCCTTATATAACCACTATCTTAATTTTGGGAAATACATTTAATAATCTTTAAACCACCAACTTACACCTAAACATCCACACTAACATTCACACTCACACTCATTCCAATCTTCAGTGAAGCGTCTGAAAATATAATTAAAACGGCACATCGAACAGGGCTGAACGCAGCCGGAGAAACCAGAATGGCACCTGTAAGTAAATGACAAAAGATGAAACATCTAACAAAGCAACACCAACATAGTGCTTTCAAAACTTATCTTCAGAGAAGTCTTGCAACCAGCTGGGTCCTCAGCCCTCGAAGTTGATCCACAATACAATAGGTCAGTCCGACCTCCAACGCGGGGAATATTGATGGTATCTATAAGCACTACTACATTTCATTACCGAGACAGACCAAGCCCTACAAAAGCTTTCGTTTCGCCATCAATGGCTTCGTCAGGGGCTATGTCGTACAGAAGAAATCTTTCTATAATGGCTACTCGAATTACCCCGTCATTATAGTAGCCATTATAGAAAGATTTCTTCTGTACGACATAGCCCCTGATGAAGCCATTTGATGGCGAAACGAAAGCTTTTGTAGGGCTTGGTCTGTCTCGGTAATGAAATGTAGTAGTGCTTATAGATACTATCAATATTCCCCGCGTTGGAGGTCGGGCTGACCTATTGTATTGTGGATCAACTTTGAGGGCTGAGGACCCAGCTGGTTGCAAGACTTCTCTGAAGATAAGTTTTGAAAGCACTATGTTGGTGTTGCTTCGTTAGATGTTTCATCTTTTATCATTTACTTACAGATGCCATTCTGGTTTCTCCGGCTGCGTTCAGCCCTGTTCGATGTGCCGTTTTAATTATATTTTCAGACGCTTCACTGAAGATTGGAATGAGTGTGAGTGTGAATGTTAGTGTGGATGTTTAGGTGTAAGTTGGTGGTTTAAAGATTAATAAATGTATTTCCCAAAAGTAAGATAGTGGTTATATAAGGAATTTTTTGGTTAATTGTAAATAAAGTTGGTGAATGTGTGGGAGGCTTCTGACCGGTGATGTGAGCGTCTGCCAAACCCCTATGGTGATTTTTCACTAAATGTGGGGCTGAGCCATCTGAAGTCATCTTGCCTGGTAATAATTTTTTGAAGTGGATATTAGTGTTGCAATATATCTGTGTATTTGAGTTTGGAATTGTGAGCAGTTTTTATATTGTTGGGCTACCTTTTCTGCTCTTTACAGCTGTTTTTTGTGTGTTGGTCCAAGAATCTCTCACCCATAATTCTTTTCAGTAAAGTTTCTCCAGTGTGTGATTGTTCTGCCACCACAGTAGTGTATGTGTGCTTTCATTGTATTCTGTATTGTCATTTGTAAGTTAGGGCAAGTAGCTTCATGCTTGTTGTAATCCTTGCTCCTATAGGTTAACTGGTACATGCGACCCATTCCCTCAGCTCTTCTTAAGATCCACCTAGCTTTATGCCTCAGGTCAAGATGCAATTTTTGATCCCATTGGGCTATTTCAGCTCCCTCTAGGCTTTTGAGTAATTCTCCTGCACTCTTCCCTTTAGTGTAGATTCTCCACTTTGGGGAAAGGAAGCAAGGCTATGCGACCCTCTTTTTCTTTTTTTTTCCTCTTGGATTTGCGTCATCTTTTTACCCACATCAATCCATACTTTGTATCTCATCATTTCACTAATTCTTCAACATTCCAACTTGCTGCAGTTTGTGTCCAGCCATCCAGACAACTCCATAATCTTCTTATTTATTTATTTATTTTATTTATTTATTTATTTACAGTCTCTTCTATACCGCGCTATTCAGCATCAGCGCGGTTTACAATGAACAAAGATTACACATTTCCTGGGGTACTTTGTGTTTACAGTGAACAGGTGTTAAAAACTTGGATAACTGGGGTAACTATTAGCAATAATTCAAACAGATCCAGCAGGTACATGTCTAACCAGGACTGTAGAACCTTTTGATTACAACTATCATGGTAAGTTCTTCAATTTTACTTATTATAATAAAGAGTTGGAAAGAAAGAGAATAGGTCTTAACTTGGATATGACTTGGTTTAACTGCCTGTGTATGTTGTATTAGGAAACACTCAAATGAAACAAAATACTAGCCGATAATGAAGGTACCAGATAACCAAACTTCAGAAAAGATCCCCATCAAAACTATTAATTAAAGCTATCTCAGCCTATAATATACCTCAAAATAAATATCTTACACACAGGGTGAACATATCTAAAAAAGCAGATATGACCTCAAAAAACAATTACAAGAGCTATATAAGAGCTTATATAAGAGCTATATAAGACAAAAAGTGGTCTTCTAGTATATCGGCCCAACAGGCCTGTGCCAGACAGCTCAATTTTCATCATAGGTTATATCCTAGCATTAAGACAGCCTTTGTATAACAAAATAATCACATAAATCTCAAAGATATCTACAGAATATACATATTACCCGACACAATATTGCGTTTCGATATGAAATTACTTATCTGCATCAGAAGAACATTTAAATGGTATTAGGAAACACAGCATGAGTACAGGGCACTGATCTCTTTCACTGAAGTTACTCCAGCCCCTGGACACAACCCCCACCCATGATCCCTTTTAGTAAAATTGTTCCAGTTCCAGAACCCAATATCCACCTTGATCCCTTTTTAAAATAAATTACTATCCCCCTCTAAGATTCACTTCCTTCCCCGACCCTGTTATTTCTAACATATCCCTGAGGTTGAGGTTGGGTGGGGGGGGGGGCAGGAGTGATCTCTCATTGTTCCTGCCCTGCCGGCTCCCTCTTCCAAAATGGCCAGCTGAGCCCTTAGTGATAGCCTTGTGGTACTTACACGAGGACTCAGACTGACAAATATTAATTCTAGTGAAGGTCAAGGCAGAGCTAAAATTCATAGATGACTGGCATAACTATTACTACTTTTCCTTATCATTTCTGTAGCCTTACTAGACATATACAACATTCCACAGACATGTAGGAGACAGTACCTGCTTCACAGAACTTAGGGGTATGTTTACTAAACCGCGCAATTGTGCGGGGCGCACTTGAGCATGCGCTAAGGTACCTTAGCGCATGCTAATAGTGCGTTTTTGTGCCCCGCACACGTGCGCGCTGCACTAACGGGCCCGCACAAGTGCGCGGCGCGCTGATGGGCGATAGAGGCGTGGAAAGGCATTCTGAGGGCGGAGGAAGGCTCCCAAGGGGCGGAGGGACGGGGTCAATGGGTGGAGAGTGGGAGGGGAGAGGCTCCCCACACAGGAGCGGGGCTGAAATTCAACTAAAAAAATACCGCGAGTGAAAACCTTGCGGTAGAGCCGATTTAAAGGGAAGAGAAACCATTTCTGTCAGCAATGTACAGCAAAACCAGGGAAACCTACAAAACGTGAGCAGTGTGATACTTGTGCACAGAACAAAATAGCAAATACAAATAGAAAATGACCACACCAAAATTCTAAAAAATTATAATCCAGCTGGGCAACAGTGATATCAATGGGCAACAATAAAAAACACTCCCAGGAATGCTCCAAAAAAAGGAAATGATTTTTGGAAGGGTCTACGCTCCGTAGACCCTTCCAAAAATCACTTTTTTTTGGAGCTTTCCTGGGAGTGTTTTTTACTGTTGCCCATTGATATCACTTTTGCCCAGCTTGGTTATGTTTTATTTCCCTTTTTTTAGAGGCCATTTCTAATGTTTATTTGCCCTTTTGTCTCCATACAAGGTGAATGAGCCCACAGTGAAATTGTGCAGAGCAGGGTTTCTGATTTCCTTGGCCAGGTTTCCTATCTCCAAGGACTGCACTGTCTCTGTGGCCACAGTGTGGTGCAGTGAACACAAATAGTGTGGTCAGGAGCCAAAGGTCAGCAGCTCAAGTCCCAGCTGGGGCCCCTGCAAACCCAATCCCCATATTTTACCCACCACTAAACCGTGATAGTAAAGACCAACCTTTTTTGCAGAGAACATAAGCATGGTCCAAACACCTCTATTTTATCCTACAGAGCACAGACACCAGAAACATGCGCATTACCTAGACCACAGTCCCCTCAAGGCAGTCCTGGAGGGCCACATATCATTCAGCTGTGATGCTGTCACCAATATAAGGCCATGTCAGCATGGTGGCGGAGGGGTACCGTTGGTGGAGGGGGCAGTGGCTGCTGCCCACAGCAGACGGTGGCCTAGCCCCCTTCACCTGGGTGCAATGCACTCCAACAGACAGGCCCTGTCTGACAAACAGCCATGGACTCCCCAGGGAATGCACTGTTGTTGTGCTAAGACGGTGGTGCAACGGACACAGCCAGTGCCTTTAGAACCAGAAGGTCACAGGTTCAAATCCCAGTTGGGGCTCCTGCCAACCCAGTCCCTTTATTTTAACTATGAAGAAAACATAGTAGTAAAGACTGAACCTTTATTGCTGAAAACATAAGCATGGGTCAAACACCTATATTTTACCCCACACAGCACAAACATCATAGAAATGTGCATTACCTAGAGCAGAGTCTCCCAAATGCAGTCCTGGAGGGCCAAACACCATTCAGGTTCCATGCTGCCTCTAATAAAGATGCCTGTGCTGCATATCTATGCACCACCCCCATGGTATGCAGATGTAGCTCATGCATATTCATGAGGGACAGCATGAAAACCCGAACAGTGTTTGGCACACCAGGACTGGAGTTGGGAACCTCTGCCATAAAGCAGCAACCAACAAGGGCAGACACACCCACACCCACAGGCCCCATTAGCCAATGCCTCCTGGAGAGGCAGGACATTGGGCCCTGCGTGCATCCCCCAATACTAGCACTTGCATACCTTAGCAATGCCACCCTACACCTGGGTATACGGTACACAGCTATCAAACATTTGTTATGATTACTGCCAGATAGCGATTTCTACGTTAAGCACAGTTTGCTGATTGAGCTCCATCATAACAATCTTTCGGATGTCTGCGGTGTGTGCTTCAGGTCTGGTCTCTGACAGTGTTTACCACCCTGGGGAGTGACCCCCAACAGTATTGCGTACCATATCCATGCCTGTACAGTGCCCAGGACTGGTGTGGTGGCCAGGGCTGATAGACTCCTCTATAGTAGCACAATGCTGGCCCTGGTGTGGGAGTGTGTGTCTGTCTATCCAGTGTGTGGTGGCTGCAAACACCTTCTACAGCCCACACTGCCAGAACTGTTGCCAGTATTGGCCTGCCAATGTGCATAATGAGGAGCAAGGTACCATGGGTATAGCCCAGACAGGGTGGCCTGGCCAGGGTGCATCTGCACAGGGCATAGGGCACTGACTGGGACATTTTAGTGCCTGGCCACCACCTACACAGACAGGGTGACCTCAGTATGTCCTGCTGGGAGATCACTCTTACCCTGACTGTGCAGTGACGACAGCATGGCTAGGCACCCCCATAGTGCTATATAGTATTTTTGTCATGTGATATTTATGGGTTTACTTTTGGGGGCCAGTCAATGACTTGTCTGCTTGTTGTGTGTGCTGCCATCCCAGTTCTGGGTGCATGCATTTCCACCAGGGACATGCACTATGGACTAGCAGACTGTTTGCAGCTGGTATGTGTCTTGATGGAGTGCCTTGCAGGGTGCAGCGGCTGAAGGCTTGCTGCAGGAGAATATGAGATAGTGGTGGGGTGCAGCTTAGCATATACAGGCCTAATGTCTGTCTGCTATTGTGTTATGGATATGTACAGAGCTGCATTGACTGCCCTGAAGAGTGTCTTTTCCACAGCAGGACTGGGGTTGATGGTCCCCTCTACTGCCACCATTGTAGGGAGGTAGAATGTGGATCTTTTGATGTGAGACCCTGTTTGCCACCCTCAGCCCTGGAGGAGGGTGGTGGTACATAATCCTCCTAGGAGTCCATAGGGGCTACACCTGACTGAGACAAACAGATATATTCAAGATGTTTCTGCAGAAACTACCTATCTCACACATTAACACTGCTTTGGACCTGCATCATGGCCTATTTCTGCCATGGAAGGTGCTGTGGACCTGGTGCTGGGCACCTCACCGCACCATCAGGGTGAGCACAGTACCCACACAATGTGACGGTGTGTAGCTACTCTGTGCCAGTAAAACACACGGTCTGTATCCCCTACAAGGCCGAGGTGCTGTGGGGGTGCACATGGTGAGTTCCCCCTACCAGGTCGAGGTGTTGTGGGGGTGCATACCCCATCTTGTGTTCATCTGTGGACAGCTGATTTGCATGTGCAGTGCATCATGGGTACGGGTGTGCTAACCCTATCCTGGTGACCACAACAGACTGTCTGTGTGGTGACGTGTAGGCTCTCTGCAGCCAGCCTCAGGCTTGCTAGTAGCTATAGCCCAATGGTTACTTCACTGCCTGTGAAGCTAGAGGTCATGGGTTCAAACCCACAGTGGGGTTATTTGATAGGGCTGCCCAAAGCATTACCTCTTTTTAATGGACATTTTTGCTGCCAGCAAAAACACCCTCAGCGTACTGTACCCATAAGGTGCCTCTGAGGGCGCTTTATAGGGCGCCCTATAGGGCACCTTATGGTTCCCGTCCATGTAAGGTGCACTATACATTATCCTGTGATGCAACTTATAGGGTGCCCTTTAGGGGACATTTTAGGGTGCCGTGGCGGACAGTGCACTTTATAATGTGCCCTATGGAGTGCCTTATAGGGTGCCTTATACGGCACCTTCAATTACAGCACGTGAGGGCGTGTTTGCTGGCAGCAATTAATAATATAAAAATAAAGTGCTGCAGGAAACAAAACATACATTGCAAAGCTGATGCCTCAGCCAGCCTTACGTATTAGGTACACTGGGGAGCAAACTCATGACCCCTGTATCAGCAGTCAGTGCCTTAACCATTGTGCTCCACTGCTGCTCCTCCTTGTATGTCAGCGCACCTACTTATGATTTTCATTCCTTAAACTGCACAGTGCTGCCATCAAAAACAGTACTCTGACCTTGCGGTACCTCATACGGCACCCTATAAAGCGCCCTATAAGCAATATTCTAGGGTGCCTTGGCGGACAGTGCACTTTAAAATGTGCCTTATGGGGCGCCTTATGTTAACACGCTTTGAGAATGCGTTTGCTAGTAGTGATAATTAAAATAAAAATTAAATGCCTCCTAAAGCAATCTTCCCCATAATATGTAATGCCTCAGCCAGCCTTGTTGATTGGACACTGTGGGGGATTGAACACTTGATCCCTACACCATTGGTCAGTGTCTTAACCATTGTGCTGTGGCTCTGCTCTTCTGCTTGTACATCATCGCGCCACTTATGCCTCCCGCGCCGCTTTCTCATGCGCTAATGTGCGGGGCGCACATGGGCGCCACGCACCTTAGCGCATATTTAAATCCCGGTTTTTCTTTTTCAGAAAGAAACGCCCACTCCTTATATGGCACCCGCACACTAGCGCAGCCCGCACATTACCGGGGTTTTAGTAAACATACCCCTTAGAATTAATATTGAAACACTAACTGAACTTACCGAGTGGGGTGTACCTATAGTTTCAATAACCAAACAATAGAATAAGCCTTTTACTAGATTGGATTTACAGTCTGCAAATAACCGCTGGGGCAAAATATTGCCCGTGCTCCTCAGGGGAATGTATGACAGTCTGCTCATTGCCCTTAGGGCTGCTCTAAAATGCTTCTTTGTTTACTAGGATATAAAAGGTCTTCTCAAGGAGAGAAGAAGTGATGTGGAGTTGAATGTTCAGTACTTCAGCTGGTAACGTCAATTTTAAATGGTGGTGGTGACCACATTTTTTAAAAAAATGCAAGCTATGGCATTAAAGAATGCATATATTCAGTGGTACTATATGACCTTGAATATTCATAACAGTGACATTCAGCCACTATTTGCTCCTTTATGTATATGATTAGTTGCTCTAGCTCCACCCCAGCACCATCTGAATAATGCTACTTTTGTCAGAGGGATGTTTTGCTGGTACTATTCGGATAGTGCGGTTGAAAATTCACGATACAGGACTTATATGTTTAGGGGCAGCTGCTAAATGTATAAGTCTGTTTGAATACTGACCTGTGTATTAATTGAAATTGCTAGCAAAGGTCATAGGCAACCACAGGATACTCTGAGAAATGAGAAAGAAGTGTTCCTTTTCAGGCCACATGGACAAGTGTCTGGGATGGGACCTAGCCATATCTAAATAACCACTACCTGAGCATCTTGGACATAATACCAGGAAGAAAAGAGGAGGACGGGGAGGGAGGAAAACTTCTACTGACAACTCCAGACTTCGATCCTTTCACCTTGCCTGTAACAAACTACTTGTGTCTGTACGGCCGCTTTTGGATCCTGATCCACTTAGTCTCCTAAGTGTTTCCTTACCATTCCCCTAGAAGTATCCCTGTCCTCAACTGTTGTGCTTGTCCCAACTAGATTGTTAGCTCCGATGAGCAGGAACTAATCTCTTACATGTGTCTGTACAGTGTTGCGTATGCCTTGTAGCGCTATACAAATGATCGGTAGTAATAGTAGAAAAGAATGCCTGGTGGATAATGCGAATATAGATGATAGGACATTAAGGAAAGCTGGAGCAGAGTAAGCAAATGGACAGCTACCTCTCCCTAGCCAGATTCAGCCTAGAACCTTAGTCTCTCTTTCCCCCTTACCCCCCTCCCGTCCCCCCCATTTCCCAAAACCTCCCTCCTTCTGTCGTCCTTATCTTGGAACCACCCCTCTTTCTCTCTCAGATCCTTCCTCCTCTCTTTCCTGGCCCTGAAATTCCTGAACCTGTCCCTCCCTCCCCCTCTCCCTCCATTGCTGGAAATTCCTTGCCTCTTCTCCCCTCCCATTTTTTCTCTTTCCTTCTCTTACCTCTTCTCTCTCTATCCTTGATCATCCCTTCTCTCTATCATAAATCCTCCCTTTCCTTCCTCAATCCCCTAGAGCTAGTCCTCTTCTCATACCCCCAGAGCTCCTCTTCTCATACCCCCTTCCTTCTTAGATCCTTTCATCCTAAAAGGAGCAAAATAAATAATAGACAAGTTAGATTGACAAACTGTTTTACTTTTATTTTGCGAAGTACATTTACATGATTTCATTTTTAAAATGGTACAAGGATATTTAACTATGCCACATAATTTCCAAAGGGTTTCCAAAACTTTGCACCTGAAATTTTTCAATCTTGTCAACTACCAGAGTCTGTACATCAGGCTTCATTTATTTACATTCTCTTATATACCGTGCTATTCTGCATCAGTGTGGTTTACATTGAACAAACTGAAATTACATTGAACAGGGCATTATAACTTGGAGATAACTATTTTACAGGAAACATGGGCTATGGAGGGTTAAGTGACTTGCCCAAGACCACAAGGAGCACCTGTGGGACTAGAAACCCCAGTCCTTCTGGCCCAAGGGATTTGAACCCCCAACCTTCTGGCCTGAAGTACCTTGCCCAACCACTAGGCCACTCCTCTGCTCCTTCATCTCTGGCCCTTTTCAAATCCGGGCTGAAAACTCACCTCTTCGAGGCCTCTTTTGGATCTCAATCCTCCTAGTCTCCTATGTGTTTCCTTACTATTCCCCTAGATGTATCCCTGTCCTCAACTGTTGTGTTTGTCCTGACTAGAATGTAAGCTCTGTTGAGCAGGAACTGTCTCTTACATGTGTCTGTTCAGCACTGCTGCGTATGCCTTGTAGCATTTTACAAATGATCAGTAGTAGTAGTTGTAGTAGAATCTACTCCTGAGGCACCACAGGAGACAGGACATGGCTATGGTTATATTGCACCTCTTGTGATTCCCAGGCTTGCAAAAATAGCAAGCTTCATACTGTATATTTAGCCAGACACTCACATTTGCAGGAAAAAAGAAAAATCCATACACAATCCATTATTGCATAAACACGTTATGCATCTGCAGGAAGTCAGCTTATCTTTTGCAGGAATCTATTGACACTCATGTCAACACACGGCTGCTTAAACTGCAAATCACTAAATAAGAAACGAGATTCTGTGTTTGAAAGGTGAGCTGTCCCTGAAACAGGAAGCCATTGAACTACCAGTCTCAGAACTCTGTTAAGCCAAACAGCCTCTAGGTAGCCTCAGGTTACTGTTTATTTTGATCTCTGCTTTTCTTAATGGTTGGATAGACATTCTGTGCCTCTTCAACACCAGCCAAGGAGGACATCAGCACAGATCGTTTAGCAAACATTTAGGTGTTAACAACCGTACCAGAGAACTTTAGGGTTTTGTTCATCATTATGTTAATGGTGAAGGGAGGAAAAGAAATTCATTTCACATTGTCTGGACAGTGTTAGCCTTCAAGGTTTTTGAGGAAAGGAGGCCAGAGATTGAATTATAAACTACAGACCGGAGTGGCCGAAAGTTAAAGGCTGGTAGCCTGGGGGTCTCATAAATTGTAGAGGATTTGAGCTTTAGATGGCTGGAAATGCAATCTAAGCGAATTTCTGATATGCTTAATAGCTAGAAAAGTATGTGATTTGGATCACACTGATATATACAGTACATACAGGGCTTTCTTGAGGGGGTACTCAGTACTGGCATTCTTTTTATTGCCGGTTAAAATGTTTATTTATTTATATATTTAACATTTCTTCTATACCGCTTTTCATGCTATCAAAGCTGTTTACAATGAACATTAACTTCAGTGGCTACAGTGAACATAAGGGTAGGGGGAGTGGGGTGAACTTTAGAACTATGATACAGGTTAACTGATAATCATTCAGTTGACAGATTTGGTGCATAGTTGAAGTGAGGTGTTGGGTGGGATTGGAAGTTGCTGAGATTAGAAGGGGATGGATCTGGGGGGAAGTTTGTGATAGTTTGGGGGAGGAAAGCCCTTATTATGCGTCAGATCCAAGGAATTCTTGGAAGAGATGAGTTTTTAATTTTTTGCATGGCCCTCGTGTAGTAAGGAAAGAGCTCTGTATATGGACACCACCACCTATTTTGCTAGGAAAAATGTACTGTATACATAAAGGAAAATAATTTATTAGCAAGCAAACAATTTTTCATATGCACAAAGTTAGCTTTTCCACATCTAAGTCATCTCAGAAAGATTTATTAGCACTATAGTCATTAAATCTAAAAGCACAGACTAGTGATTCATTAAATAAGCCTTTATGGATGATTTGAGATATCTCCACCAAGAAAATTTTAGCTTCAAAATAAAGATTTTTTTTTTTTGCAGTAGTGAGATTGTTCTGGAAAAGTCTGCCTTTCACAACCCTTTACAAAAAAAAAAAAAAAAGCAAAACAAAACCCCACAACCCCACTGACACAGATTTCCTTTGGTACCAAGAATTTATTTCAAGACAAGTTATAAACCGGTTACTAGAGACTGAATTATTGCAATGGGTAAAGTGATACTAGAGACTGAATTATTACAATGGATAAAATGATACAATGGATAAAGTGATACAATGGAAAAAGGGGCCTTTTTACTAAAATGCACTGTGGTTTTACACCTAACGCACCAATAGCATACAAAATCCATGCACATCAAGTGCAAAACCACCGCGTTAACTGTTGTGGGTGTGGGCAGCGTTTTCCTGGTAATTTGTGGTGCTGTACCCTAACGCCAGGTGACATTACCAAAGATGGACAACTCCATCTATCGAGGTGGAGGTAATTGCACCCACGCTAATTGCAAGAGTTGCAGTTGGCATGCAGCGTTTACCCCACGTTGACTGCTTGGCACTCACCACATCCACTCTCCACCCCATTTACCACTTTGCTATGAGAGTGGCTGTTAACGCAGAAATCAGCCCTCACTAGCTGCATGGCCCCATGCTAACAGTTGCCGAGAGCTACAACACATGGTCACCATGCACCAAAATCCACGCTAACTGCACTTTAATAAAATGGCCCCATAGAGAGAAAACAGACCAATCAGTTATGGATTTAGGTGAAAATAGTTACTCCAACGCCATCATGCTCAGATAAACTAGATTGCTCACTAATTCAGATAAGGATACGGATGTCTCTCATCCAAGAATGTTCCAAACTGCAGAATCCATAAGCAACCATCTTACAGACTCGTCAGCTTTGTCCTCCTCATGATTTACATTTTTTTTCGTTTGTTGTTACAGCATATTCTGCTCTCTGATGTTATCCCTCTGACCTTTTCGCTGGTGCTATCCTCTCTTTTCATTCTGCTGTTGGTACTTCCATGACACCAGTTTATGTTCTTTGGAGGCGCTGGCCTATTCAGATCTCAGGCTCATCCTGAGTGATATATTTATGGGAGGGGGTTCTCTTACAATATGCTTATGCTAGGTCAGAAAAGAGTGGGGATTTTGGGATGGGCATGACCTTTGCCATGTCATATCATTCTGCACATCAAAGTCTCACTAGCTCCTACCCCTCCCAAAATAGAGAGGACCAGACCAAAGACCAAACATTTCAGACATCTGCAATCAGTTCCAGATGGTTGAAGATATTCATGGCCAATTGCAGACAGCTCAAAACTACAAATGCACCTGCAGCTGGGATGTGGACATATCAGTCAGTGTTAAGGGAGAACCATAGAAAATGATGGCAGATAAAAGCCACACAGCCTGTCTAATCTGCCCATTTATAAGAACTATTAAGCTCTACAAGTCCTTCCTCTCCTTCACAGATTCACTGAATTCAGAAACGGTTCTTGTCTCCACCCTTTCCACTGGCAGATTCTGGAAAGAGTGGTGGATATGTGGAATAAAGAAGTATTTCCTTAGATTACTCATGAGTCTATCCTTTTTCATCTTCATCTTATGATCCCCTCATTCCAGAGCTTCCTTTCAATTGAAAGAGGGTTGCCTCCTGTGTATTTCATATCTCCCTCTCCCACTTTTCCTCCAAAGCAAATATTTTGAGATCTCTAAATCTATCCCCATATGCTTTATGACGAAGACCACTGACCATTTTAATTCAACTTTGTTTGTTGACAGAGAAACAACAATCCTCTTGACATGTGGGTACACTTACATGTGCCTGAGAAAACCGAACAGTTTACAGATTCACCTTTTCATTTCCTTTTTTGCTTAAAAAACTAAAACACAGTTCAGTCAGACCAATATTAAAAAACTCCAAACTAGATAGAAATACTCTGTCTTCATATAGATCAATATCATCAATCCCATTCATATCAAAAATAATGGAAAAGTCAGTACAAATCCAGCTACAAGACCATATTGATAACTATGCATCCTTGGATCCTCATCAGCACGGCTTCAGACCAAACCATGGAGTCGAGACCCTCCTCACATCTCTAATTAACACAATCCTGATCAGCACCCAAACACTCACTCAACGATTCCTGCTCATCTTCCTGGATATTTCATCTGCATTCAATTCCCTCCCCATCACCAAATTATACAAAGTTTCTCCGACATTGAACTAGGTGAAACAACATTAAATTGGTTCCATTAATATCTGAAGGATAGAAGCCAACAAGTCCAAATCGACAACATGGCATCACACTCGTTTAATCAACTACAGGAAGTACCACAAGGATCAAGTCTTTCAGTCTTGCTGTTCAACATATTTCTACAACCCATATGTTCCATCTTCAAAGATCATAAACTATACTAACAAATATATGCGGATGGTATTATGTTCTACACTTCATTCAGCATCAAAAACCCGTACTTCACCAACATCTACAATTGCTTCTCAGACCTAAAACTGTGGCTCCAACAATATAACCTAATGATAAACTGGGAAAAAACTGAAGCCCTCCATATATTTACAGACCCTACTTTCTCACCACTAAGCACACTGAACTTCCAGGACCATCACATAATAGTGAAATCGGAAGTTAAATACCTGGGGATTATTTTAGAACAGAAACTAAACTTCCAATCCCAGATAAAGAAAACAACAAGCTCAGTCTACCTCAAGTTAAGAATGCTACGAAACCTCCGTCCCCTCTTAAGTCTAGACCCGGTCAGTATGCCAAGCACTAAGCGCTTTGAATGTAAGAAAAGCGGTATAGAAAAATTGTTAAATAAATAAAATAAAATAAATAATCATCCCGATCCTGGACTATTCCAATATTATACAGTATATCATGGACTCACTAAACATACTCTACACCTGCTACAATTGACCCAGAATACAGCTGCAAGAATAATCACCAGAGCCACACGACAAAGTCATATCACCCCCATACTCTTTCACCTCCACTGGCTACCCATCCTGGCCAGAATAAGATACAAGGCACTCGTTATCATCTTCAAAATCATACATAACAATTCAGCTTCCTGCCTCCAACAGCTAATTTGACTCCAAAAAATGACAGACTTCATAGACAGAGCTCCCTGAACCTATTGGCCATCCCCACACAGAAAGCAAAAAGCAAGCAAACTACCTGTAACCGCGCATTGTCCCCTTTCACCCTGACAATATGGAACATACTACCCCCTACACTAAGGGGTATGTTTACTAAACTGCGGTAATCATACATAACGCGTGTTATGATGTGCTAACGATCATAATGCCCCGCGGCGCGGTAAAACAACGCGGAAGGTGGAGAGAGGGCGGAGAGAAGGGGTCAATGGGCGGAGAGTGGGTGGGGAGAGGCTCCCTTCACACTAACGCGCTGATCTGAAGAGCTCAATTCCAACGCGAATGAAAACCTGCCGTTAAATGCACATTACAGGGGAGAGAAACCATTTCAGTGTCAGCAATGTACAGCCCAGGCAGGGAAACCAAAATAAAGTGATAAGTGTGATAAATGTGCACAGAACAAAAGGGCACATAAACACTGAAAATGACCCCAACAAACTGGAAAAAGACCATAACCAAGCTGGCCAATAGTGGTAGCAATGAGAAACATCAACCCCTACCCCCCAGAGTAAGCTCCATAGAACAGATATAAATCGTGGAAGGGTCTATACTCCGCCCCCATACAAGGTGAATGAGCCCACAGTGATATAGCGCTGCTCAGGTTTTTCCCCACCATCGGACAGGGTTTGTATGTTGTGCACATGTCCCGCAACATCAGGACGGGCATGTCGGAACGGCAACTGGACAGATGCCGGAGAAGGGGATACAGAGGGCCACAGGCGGCACATGCTGTGGTGCAGCTGGGCCACAGTGCGGACTAGGGCCATGCCTAGGTGGCCCATACGAATGCTGAAGCAGCAGAGCAGCCAGACAGCAACTGCTGAAGGCCCAACATGGGCACAACTGTGTTTCCCACAGTGTCACAGGGGATAGTACCCAGCAGCTACCCCCAAGGGCACGGAACATTGGCAGGCGGTGCTGGGGGGAAGCGTGGACACCTATACAGGCACCCCTACCCCAGAACCCACACCATAGGCAGCCGCCTACCTGCACACTGGATGGCCTGAGACTGCGCACCACCAGCAGAAGGGCATGTCAGCATGGTGGCTGAGGGATACTGGTGGTGGAGGGGGCAGTGGCAGCTGCCCAGAGCAGACCGTGGCCTAGCCCTGTGTAGGTGGATGCCGTGTACTGCAACAGATGGGCCCTGTCTGACGAACAGTCATGGTATCACCAAGGAATGTACTGAATCTGTGACAACAAGGTGGTGCAGTGCACAAAACCAATGTATTCAGAAGTAGAGGGTCACAGGTTCAAGTTCCAGCTGTGGTTCCTGCCAACCCAGTCCCCATATTTTACCCACTACTACAATGTGCTAATACAGACAGCACCTTTATTGCAGATGGCGTAAAAATGCCCAAGACACCTACAGTTTACCCTACAGAGCACAGACACCATAAATATGCACATTACCTAGAGCAGAGCCTCCCAAATGCAGTCCTGGAGGGCCAAACACCATTCCGGTTCCATGCTGCCTCTGATAAAGATGCCTGTGCTGCATTTCTATGCACCACCCCCATGGTATGCAGATGTATCTCATGCATATTCATGAGGGACAGCATGAAAACCTGAACAGTGTTTGGCACCACAGGACTGGAGTTGGGAACCTCTGCCGTAAAACAGCAGCCAACAGGGGAAGACACATCCGCACCCACAGGCCCCATTATCGAAAGCCTCCTGGAGAGGCAGGACTTTGGGCACTGCGTGCATCTCCCAATACTAGCACTTGCATACCTTAGTAATGCCACCCTAAACCGGGGAATATGGTACACATCTATCAAAAGGTTGCTATGAGTACTGGCAGATAGCAATTCCTAGGTTAAGTACACTGTTCTGAGTGAGCTGCATCATAGCAACCTTTCTGATGTCTGTGGAGTGTGCTACAGGTCTTGTGTCTGACAGTGTTTACCAACCTGGGGAGTGACTCCTACAGTATTGCATACCATAGCCATGCCTGCACTGTGCCCAGGACTGGTGTGGTGGCCTGGGCTGCCCAACACCTCTATAGTTGCACAATGCTGGCATACGTGTGGGGAGTGTGTGTCTCTCTATCCAGTGTGTGGTGGCTGCCAACACCCACCACAGCCCACACTGCTAGCACTGTTGCCAGTATTGGCCTGCCAATGTGCATAATGAGGAGCAAGGTACCGTGGGAATAGCCTGGATAGGGTGGCCTGGCCTGGATGCATTTGCACACGGCATAGAGCAATGGCTCGCACATTGTAGTGCCTGGCCACCACCTGCACCGACAGGGTGGCCATAGCATGTCCTGCTGGGAGGTCACTCTCACCCTGACTGAGCAGTGACCATGGCAAGGCTAGGTTCCCTCATAGTGCTATATAGCATTTTTCTCATGTGATATATATGGGTTTCCTTTTGGGGTCCAATCACTGATTTATCTGCTTGATGTGTATGCTGACATCCCTGTTCTGGGTACATGCATCTCCTCCAGGGCCATGCACTATGGCAGTGTTTCCCAACCCAGTCCTACGGGGCACACCGGCCAGTCAGGTTTTTGGGATATCCCTAATGACTATGCATGAGATATATATGCATTAGAGATATCCTGCCAACCTGACTGGTTTGTGGCCCTCCAGGGCTGGATTTGGAGACCCCTGCCTTACACCTCTGTCATTTAAGATTGTGAGTGGGCAAGGTGCAGATGTCCTAGACATCGAAAGGGTATATAGAATGTGACACATTCCTCCTCGATTCTCACCACCACCAAAATATTGTCTATTAGACAACTTTTTGGTGGTGGTGAGAATCGAGGAGGAATGTATCACATTCTATATACCCTTTCGATGTCTAGGACATCTGCACCTTGCCCACTCACAATCTTAAATGACAGAGGTGTAAGGCAGGGGTCTCCAAATCCAACCCTGGAGGGCCACAAACCAGTCAGGTTGGCAGGATATCTCTAATGCATATATATCTCATGCATAGTCATTAGGGATATCCCGAAAACCTGACTGGCCGGTGTGCCCCGTAGGACTGGGTTGGGAAACACTGCACTATGGACTAGCTGGTGGATTGTCTGCATCTAGAATGTGTCTTGCTGGAACACCTTGCAGGGTGTAGCGGCTGGAGGCTTGCTGCTGGAGAATGTCAGTTAATAGTGTGGGGGCAGCTGAGCATTTCCGGGCCTGCCGTCTGTTTGCTATTGTGTTATGGATGTGTACCGCTCTGTCTATTCCCCAGCAGGACTGGGGTTGCTGGTCCCCTCTACTGCTGCCATTGCGGGGAGGTAGACTGTGGATCTATTGGTGGGTGATCCTGTTTCCCACCCTGACCCCCAGAGGGTGTGTTGTGTGGTGGTACATAATCTGCCTATGGGTCCATACACCCCTTCACCTAGAGCAGGTAACGCTGGCACCAACACAGGATATGCACTATTCTGGGTGCAGCATCGCCCATAGGGACTAGACATGACCGAGACATACAGCAGGACACAGATGTATCCTAGGTGTGTCTAACAGAACTACCTATTACACACTGATGGGGACCTGCAGCATGGTGTATTTCAGCCATGAAAGGTGCTGTGGACCTGGTGCTGGGTGCCCCACCTCAACCTCAGGGTGGGCACAGTAACCGCACAATGTGACTGTCTGTGGCTACTCTGTGGCAGTACCACACACGGTCTGTTCCCCCTACCTGGCCGAGGTGCTGTTGTTGTGTTGCACTGTTTCACTGAGTTGCACAGTTATGCCTACCTCTCCCATCTATGATGGAGTTGCACTAATTCTTACTCCTGTTGTATTCACAATAAACGTTTGCATTCTACGCATGCCTCCCTCATTCCCCACAGCGTGAATCTAGCTTGGGAGACACCAGGTGTGGCTGACACATCCTGCTTGTCCTAGGAGAAAACAGAGTTACTTACCTGTAACAGAGTTCTCCGTGGACAGCAGGATAAGTCAGCCACACCATCCCACCCGCCTCCCCTGCATGAGGGTGGCCCGCGCACCGCACCTAGCTGTAACAGCATAGCTAGTCACTAACTGGCCGGCTAGGGGCGGGCTGGGGAGGTGGGACCACCTCACACATGCTCAGAAGCTTCTGAGCTATAGAGCACTTCCGTCATGGCGCCGTCGGGGGACGACACCAGGTGTGGCTGACTTATCCTGCTGTCCACGGAGAACTCTGTTACAGGTAAGTAACTCTGTTTTCTAGCGCTCTCCCCTGATCCAATTTCTGGTTACCCAGTTATAAAAAATCAATCAGACTTGTCTGACAAGACCCAACTCTAGTAAAGCTGTGCTGTCTTGAATCCTGTAATCCTTGGATTCTAGAAACCATGCCATCCTCACTACAGAGATCAGATTAACAGGTCTGTAGTTCCCAACCTCTGTCTTACTTCCACTTTAATGGACAGGAACCACATTAACCCATCTCCAATCCTCCAAGATTACTTCAAACTCTAAAGAAGCATTGGAAAAGGTCAGACATTGGAGCTGTCGCTACTTCCCTAAGTTGCTTCAATTCCCTCGGATGAATCCCATCTGGTCCCATTGCTTTGTCCATGTTTAGTTTTGCTAGTTCCTCATAAAAATACAGTCTTCTGAAAATCATGCAAGATCTACCCCTCTTCCATGCTGTACACCTGGGGGGGAAGAAGGTGCATTGTGAGACAGGGAAACATCTGACAGCTGTACATAGGCATACACAAACCAACGCGTTTGGCCACTCACCCTTGGCATCCCTCTGTGCCGCCTAGGAGTGCGCCCGCATCTCCCCAATGACACCAGTGATGGCGGATATCGCCTCCTCTCTCTGTCGCTGTGCCTCTGCTCCAGATGTCTCCCCTGTGGCGGCGGGGGTCGGTAGCGTCCGGGCCTCTGCCTGACGTAGGCCCTGCCCGCTGTCCCCCTCCGGGAGTGGGGCTGGACCCCCCGCTTCCACCGATGTTGCCCCCGTCAGAGGCTGCTGTGGCACAGCATCCTGGATGCACCCCGGCACAGGGTCTGTTCCCCAGGACACCTCCTCTGCCACCTCAATGGAGTAGATGTCACCTTTAGGGCAAAATGATACATAGGTCAGGTGGGGTGTGGCTGACTGTCTGCCCCATCGCGCCCCCCTACATATGTGGTGTGTGGGATACAGGGCACCCTGTTCATTGTCATGCCGCCAAGGCTACAGAGGTGTGGACATGGAGCCCACCTGTGCATGGATGAGACCTGGACCGTCTCATTTCCATGTCCTCGGGGCCCATGTCGTGCTGTGGCACCTCCACTGTGCTGATCCACTTGAGCCGGGGACAGCCATGCCTTGTGGCGGGGGGGAAATGAGGGCATGGTTGCATGGGCAGAGTGGGAACAAACTGTGGCAGTGATACCGACGGGAGCCTGTGTGTGTGCCACGTGGATCTCGCTCAATGGCCCGTGTGCCCCCCCCCAGCATCACCACAGTCCTGCTGGTGCACCCTGTGCCCTGCACTATCAGGGCACCTCCACCCACTGCACACTACCACATACCCCATGCCACCCCAGCACCACCTGTGCCCTTGCAAGCAATGACCCTGGCAAGCACAGGTGCAGGGTGCCCCCCTGTTACCAGCATAATTACCTGTGTGACCCTGCTGTCCCCGCCATCCCTGCACTGTTTACCCACATGACATTGTCGTCCTCTGCTGCTACTATGGTCCTGTTCCCCCCGCCTCAGCACTCATCCACTGCGCTGTGCAACCCCCTGCATGCCGTCACCACCTTGCCCCTCCACTGGGATGTACACTGTGATAAGGAAGCTTATCACTGTACAGAGAGAGATGCTACAAGAGATGAATTGGGTCTGAATAAGCAACATGTGCTGGCTGGTAGGAGCATTAAAGGTGCCTCTTTACCTAAAAGACTACCAGACCCAGAATGCACTAGCAAACAGAAGGCCTTTGGTAAAACTGTACCTGGGAAACATTTGTCTAATCAGAAGGGCAATGATGTAATCCCTAATCACACATCTACTAGGGCTGTGTCTAATTCAGGACACCTGCAGTGCACTAGGGTGGAGTGTCCATCTAGGCACTTTAAAACTAGAGGACATTCATCAGAGAAATTAGAATAGGACAGGAGTGGAGACACGAATTGGAAGACGAACTGGTGCAGAAGCTGTGTCTGCAACAGAAGGACGAGGAACAAGGAGAGACGTATCGTGACCAGAGGGAAGAAGGGAAAAGAGCAAGAACACAGAAGGTCCAGGTGTAGAGACCAAGGCAGTACATATGCTGGGAGAGATTTTTGGGGCAAAGATTCTCCATTGGACTGGCAGGAGCCAGAGGCTTGGAGGTATACAGCCAGGGATCCTCGTACAGTGCCTGCAAAGGAAACAGCTGCATCTACAGAAGGAAGAGGCTCTAATACCTATTCAAGGAGGTATGGGAACAGGGACTTGGAGACCTGTGATTCTGACTGGAGAGCTGGGCACAGTAGCTTTGTTATCTACTGGCCAAAGCACCCAGAGAGGAACCCTAATGGCAATGTAATCCCAGGTATGGACACTAATTTCTTCCCTAGCTTTAGGCAAGGAAATCAGCAGGGGAGCAGTACCTATCCTGATAGGGATCAGTTAGGGAAATCCTGTGAGTCAGAATATGTACATGTTACTATGGTATGTGAGGAACAGGGGGAAATTCCAAATACAGAAGTTGAATGCATGGATTGCTCTCTCAGTAACTTGTTGTTCAAATACAGTTCTCAGTGACTTGCTGTTCTAAATTATTGCAGTTAAGGATCATACACCAAAAGGGACCTTGTACTGCCTATTAGCAGCCCAGAAAGCTGCCTGATGAGGAAGCTTTTGGTTAACGTTTTGCCACGTGAAGAGAGTGATCAAGCCAGAGTTTGTGCTTGTTAACCCCCTGTGTTTAATTGAAGGCACCAGTGCACACGTGGAACTGAGTGTATCATGACGGTCACATAATTACACACCTGTGCATCCATTCCCTTCCGAGTGCGCCATGCCACTGGTGGACAGATGCCCTCACAGTAGCCACTGCTGCTTCATGATCACAGGTTTGGGATGTGTCCTTTAGCATGGTACCGTAGATGTACACTACCCCCATTGGCCATTCCCTGGGACTTTGGTTCTCCCAGCATCAGCCTCTGGTGCACTGCCATTGTGTGCAATGATGTGGCGTCATATGTATGTGTCCATGCCTCTCTGCTGTCCATTTGATTGTTGCTACATCAGTGATTCCATGGATGCATCAGCAAACGTGTAAACTTACAATGTTTCTTTCTGCAGGTGATGCAGAATATGGGTGTCGTGCCTGGTTGCTGACCCCTGTATGTCTCCCTTGGCCTGGTGCAGAGATGCGGTACAATGAGGCCCATGCCTCCAGCCGCTCAGTCATTGAGCACACCTTTGGCGTTCTGAAGAGTCGCTTCAGGTGTCTGGATAGGACCGGCGGTGCCTTACAGTACAGACCCATGACTGTGGCAAAGATCATTCTGGCCTGTTGCATCCTCCACAACATTGCTCTCAGGCACAATGTCCCAGTCGATATTAATGAGGATCTCGGGGAGGATCCTGTGTGCCCTCCTGCACCTGGCCGTGGTGACACACGTGAGGGGATGGCGGTCAGGCAACATCTGATCGAGCAGCTCTTCTCCTATAAGTTCTGCATGTGTGGGGGATGTACTTCTGGGTCACCATGTGCGAGCTGATCTTTGGATTTCACGGCACTGTCATGACATGTCTCTATATGTCTCTTGTGTTTTTTGCTCCCCAGGATAGGCTGCTGTATTCTGGGCTCCCAGGGGTAGCCTACCAATACTGCCCAATGCTGTGGTGCATGTAGGGACGGTGTGTACATCACTGCAACATGCAGGTGACTGTGGTGAGTGGACATACAGTTAGGTTTGCTGTGGTGGCAGCACCATTTGACACATATATGTTTTTCCCTCTCCACTGCTCCTATGGTGATGCACATGTCTTTGGCCCACTACTCCATCCCCCATTGATTCAGTTTGTCACACATGTTACCTTTGCCTGTGCACATCTTGTGGGTCTACATACTGTATCTACTGCACATAATACCAGGCTGTGTGAGTCTCCGGACACAGGGCATTGTACTGTTTGGGCGCATGTGGAGACTTCACTGCCATTGTGGCATTATACAACCTCTGTGCACTCATGCATGGACTGGGATGATTGTCTCCACTTGTCCCTGATTGTCGAGGGTCCAGCCATCTGCATCTTGTCGCATGCATACCTTGTCTCAGGGTGTATGTCTCTGTGTCTTTGTAATGTGTCTGCATGACGGTACCTTCTGCTCCTCTCTGCCTTTGTCTGTTTCAGGGATGTGTCTGACCACCCGTCCAGTGATGTTCAACCGTCTCTCTTTGCCCTTCTGCTTATGCCCTACTGTACATTGTGGCCATGTGTCATATATTTGTTCCTTACATGTCTCATGTTTGCTAGCAGGACACTGCACATCAACAGTTTTTGTTCCACGCTACACAGCATACCTTGGACATGCTCCACTCACAGCTAACCATGAGGACATGGTGATGGACGCAGTTCATTTATGTCTGCAGCCTCTACTGGGACCCCTTGTGCCCTTGCCTGACTCGGACTTTCCCAATCAGACCACAGCTATACCTGTCAGGTAGGTTTCTGCTTCCATCCTCTGGGACATACACCACGTGCAGCTACTGCATTTGGCCTGTTAGTATCAACATGCCCTTCAGTGGTATCTCTGTGCACCACCACTGCTGGACATGCTATGGGCCCCTGGGATGTCTGTGTGTCATGGCCATTTACATGACCATGTTGGGATGTTGTCCTGGTCTGCAGAGCCATCTCCTGCAGTGGTCCATGTGCACTGTGCTCTGTGTTGTGGCCGTGTCATGTTGTTATATCTATGCATTCATGATACACATCTTGTAATGTCACTGTCTCCTTTGTGACCTAATGGTGGGGGTGGGGGTGCCATTCCCTTACCTTATATCTACCCATTTTTCACACAGGACACAGCCAACATACATGGCACATCTACTACAATGCATCTGGAGAGCCCATCAGCCATATTTGTTTGGACACGGCACCTCTGTGAAAATGTCCCTGGATGTTGTTGCCACTGGGAGATGGCCCTCTGCGATTTTGGCACAGGCCTTTTTTGGACCTCATTGTTGGCCTGCTATTTTGACTGTCACTGGGGGACTGACACACCGTCGCTGCCATGAACTGTATGGGTGTTTTTCTGATTGCACCGGGGGGGGGGGGGGGTTGGATCAGCTTTGCATTGTTGTGTAACTTTGATACGTCAATGTTGACTTTGCATGGTTCGTTTTGACTCTGCATGCTTCAACCTGGGTCTGTGGGGGTCTGGGGATAGTGACTGCTGTGCATCCATTTGTGGCGAGCACTGTGGGGACGTGTCATGCTGACACCCTCCTCATCGCATCTTACAGTCTGGTTGTGACAGGTGATGGGATGCGGGCTAGGGTTTGGGGAGACAACAGTGGTGTGGTGTCAGGGTGGTTAGGGTCCACGGGCAGCACCAGGTAGGTGGGCTTGCCACATGGATTGGGTGTGTGTTGATGACGGTGACTGCCACACAAGCCCCGTGGGTTTATCCATGGCATACGGTGCATCAGGGTGCAGGATACGATATCTGCTGTGATCTAGTGGGTGCCTTTTGTGGACCATTGCTTGCACTTTGGTTGTTTGGGTTCTTTGGGATAGTGGTCACAGATTTGCATTGCCACTCCATAGTTTTCCTGTTTGAACCACACATGACCTGTTTCTTTTCCTTTCATGTTTGCTGATTACCTGCCCATGTGTTGTCTGCAGCCCCATCACATCTCCACGCACCCTACCATAGTTGGGCTGCGCATGTCAGTGTGGCCTGTCTGCTGCCTCTCTGCCGCATCTTGTGGATTAACTGTAGTTTTTTTCCTGGGGGCAAGCATGTGACTGGGCTGCATGTGGATTGGTACTGCTGCTGCTGGTTTTGTCTGGGCCACATCACTAGGCAGGCTGTTCTTTCACATGCTCCTTTTTCAGTCCATTGCCCTCATCCACAGGCCATCCACTTAGCCTTCCATTCGGCTTGCCCCTTACACCCCTCATGTTTTGCTCCCCTGCTCAATTGCAAGTTGTTTACACTGCATTACATCTCCTGGTGTGTGTGCATCTGTTCATATGTGCCTCCCATCCCACCTATGGACTGTGATATGAGCGGTGGACACCTGCTCTACCTGTGCATTGCATCATGGTGACTCTTGGGGTTGCCCTCTCCTGACACACAGCTGGTGTTTTCTGTGGTGCCGTGCAGTGGTCCTGTATGCAGCCATTGATGTGCGCCTCAGAGTGTTTTTGTAGCCTATTGGTTTGTTCAGTGCTTTCCATCCTAGTGGCCATGGATTCACACACTCTTTGTTCTCCTGTTTTGCTGCCTTTCCTACACTGGTACCTGTAATCCCTGTAACATTCATCTCTTGGCTGCTATGTCCTGCCTGATCATATTGCCCTCATCACAGTGGCGGACCATCCTTTGGTCCATCTATCTGCATCTGTCAGCTGTGAGGTGTCCTGTATGTCAGTGTGGGCTGTCACCCCATGTCCTGCACTGCTACCCTTTCCTGCATTGCATCTCATTGTGCTTGCCATGCCTGTGCCTGATCTGCATGGAACCACCACTCCTCTGTCCACCCATCGGTGAGACTATCCTGACACCTCCACCTCCACTGGGGGACACATATTCCCTTCACCTACCACACACTGTTTTTCCAGTACTCTACATTGCCAGCACCCTGTGGTGTGGTACAGTTGCCCCTCCATGTTTGTCAGCGCTGCTGCCAGCCACATGGGATTTCCGCAGATATGGCAGGTCCACTGGCTCCCTGCTCTCCCTCCTTCACTCACCTGTTCATTGCCTTTACTGTGCGTTCTATGTGCTGTTCGAACTACATCTGTCTCTGTTCCCCACAGGTCATGCAGGTCTTCCTGATGCACCTTGCAGTCCCTAGGGCACACTGACCTTGGACACCATACCCTTTTTGGGGCACCTTGCATTATGTTTCTATAGGCCAGGGTGCCATCTGCACTGTCTTATCCATGTGTACTTGATATTGCACTTAGCCTGGGACTCCCTCTTAGACACCTTACTTGTCACCTTTTCAAGCTCCTTATAGGGCACCCTGTTGGGCTACTGTCTGTTGCTACTCTGTGGCAGTGACGCACACGGTCATCTCGCCCTACCGGGCCAGGGTGCTGTGGGGGTGCATACCCCATCTTGTGTTCATCTCTGGACTGCTGATCTGCATGTGCAGTGCACCATGGGTATGGGTGCGTTGACCCAGATCCTGGCCAACACAGTGGGCGGTTTGGGTGGTGGCCTGACGCCCTTCAGTTGGCAGTCAAGGGGGTTGTTGGTGCTGGGGGAACAGGTGCCTGGATATTCTTTATCCACATATTCATTGTGAGTTCGTTTTTTCCTTTGCTTTTGCCAGTAGCTTTCAGTGTATGAAAAGGTCTGTGATGTTATTGGGCTTTCTGTATTTGGTAATGATCTAGACCTTGGTCTTGATTGTGTTTGCCATGTGCCCTTGTTTGCTGAGACCTTGGTTTGTTTCACTGCCAAGCCTTCTTTGTTTGTACGTAGTGAAACTGTGGTTTATCTGGGGTGGGGGGTTTTGACATTGGACAGTTCTACTCCATAAGCTGGCCACATCGTTATTAGGGATTTGTTTGTCGCATGAGCGATATAGGCGAAACGTTACTTCACTGCCTGTGGGGACCAGAGGTCATGGGTTTGATCCCACAGTGGTGTTATTTGGTGGGGGTGTCTGCGACATTTTTTTTTTAAACTTTACATTGCTGCTGCCAGCAACACCACCCTCACAGTGCGGACTCCTCACGATGCCTCATCGGGCACCCTATAACATGCCCTATGAGGCACCCTGTACCGCGCCCTATAGGGTGCCCCATGGGAGACATTATAGGGTGCCCTGGCAGACAGTGCACATTATACTGTACCCTCTGGTGTGCCTTGTAGGGTACCTTATGCGGCACCTTGGGTTACGGCCCTGTGAGCATGTGTTTGCCAGCAGCACTTCTTAAACGTACAAAACAAACCACTTCAGACAGCACTGAATTAGTGTAAAGGTAATGTCTCAGCCAGCTTTAGTCCTTAGACCCACAGGGGGATTGAACTCACAACCGTTGCACCATCTATCAGTGTATTAGCCATTGTGCTATGGCTCAGGCTACCTTACTGGACACCTTTTCAAGCTCCTTATGGGGCACCCTGTTGGGCTACTGTCTGTTGCTACTCTGTGGCAGTGACGCTCACGGTCATCTCGCCCTACCGGGCCAGGGTGCTGTGGGGGTGCATACCCCATCTTGTGTTCATCTCTGGACTGCTGATCTGCATGTGCAGTGCACCATGGGTATGGGTGCGTTGACCCAGATCCTGGCCAACACAGCGGGCGGTTTGGGTGGTGGCCTGATGCCCTTCAGTAGGCAGCCAGGGGGTTGTTAGCAGCTATGGGGCTGTAGCCCAGTGGTTCCTTCACTACCTGAGGGGCCAGTGGTCATGGGTTCAAACCCACACCGGGGTATTTTATAGGGCTGTCTGCAGCATTGTCTATTTTTAATGTACATTAGTGCTGCCAGCGACAACCCCTCAGCGTACTGTAACCTTACAGTGCCTCATAAGGTGCCCCATGCGGCACCTTATATGGCGCCCTATAAGGTGCCTTATAGGGTGTTCTATAGGGGACATTATGGGGTGCCTCA
Organism: Ichthyophis bannanicus; assembly: GCA_033557465.1. NCBI lineage: Eukaryota > Metazoa > Chordata > Amphibia > Gymnophiona > Ichthyophiidae > Ichthyophis > Ichthyophis bannanicus. The sequence continues at coordinate 349,721,049 of CM066032.1, forward strand.
GCGGACAATGCACTTTATAATGTTGCCTATGGAGTGCGTTATGGGGTGCCTTATGCGGCACCTTAGGTTAATCCACTGTGAGGGTGTGTTTGCTGGCAACACTACTGAAATTAAACGTAAAATGCCTCCTCATTCACTACTTAAATGTACAGGGTGATGCCACAGCCCACCTTATGCATTAGGCACACTGGGGAATCAAACCCATGACACCTGTATCATCAGTCAGTGCAGTAACCATTGTGCTACAGCTCCATTTCAGTGTTGTGTGTCTGTGCGCCTTCTTAAGATTGATGCGCGGTAACACGTCACGGCGCCCTCTAATGCTTGTTAATTTCTGTAACGCGCATTAGTGGTAACGATGTACCGCCCATGTCCTTATTTGGGATTTCTGTCTCTACCGCGGCTCCTAACGTGAATCAAACTAACGCAGTTTAGTAAACATACCCCTAGATGTGCTTGTGCCATCCTGAAATCACACCACAATGTGCATCTTCATTGCTCTGCCCAGGCCACTCCTTTGGTACGTCCCATTCTATTTGGTTGACCTCAAGTTGGGGACATCCATGTACCTGGTTTCTAAAGTGGGTCCAGAGACATCCTTGAGATTTGAGTTTCTGAGTGCCCATTTTCAGATGTCTACAGCACAAACAGAATTTCTAAAATAATCCCCATAGCGTGCAAAGTAGGTTTGCAATTGAGATGAATACATGATCCTCCCCTCCCCCAAAACCCCAGATGAAAATGCCTAAGATGTTTAAACAAGAATGAACCAATGGTTTTTTTGGGTCTAAACATGCCTATTAGCCAGTTAGTTCAGCGGCGAACCATGGGTAGAGCAAGAGCAGTATGGCCACTATCCAGATAATCATGGTACTTATCATGATAATGGCAGTTTTCCTTCATTATCTAGATAGCAACTTAGCTTGGGCACAGAAAAAGCTGGCCTATCTCGATAACATATCCAGATAGTAGCTGAAAATTGCCTCTGTCAGGATAAATGTGGCAATTATCTGGATAGTGGCTGCACAATCTGGAAATTCAGCAGCAGCCAGTATCTGGCTACTTCCTGTGAATATCCTAAGGATATATAAATACTATGACTGACTGCCATGTTGTTTAAATATCTGGGCATTTAAATATTGGCCCCCATAAAATTACTCTCTCCAATATGTTTGAATTATGAACATGTATGAAGGACTACCAAAAGGGACTGCTACAGCTGGAAAAAGATCTGCACTTGTAAGTATTTATCTTCTGGAAAATACTCTAAGGTGTATGTTTACTAAGCAGTCTTAATGTGCGCCCGGCGATAGAGTGCAGGATGCCATAAAAGGAGTGGGCATTCTGGTCTAAGCATAGCAAACCGGGATTATCACGCGATAATGTGCGCTGCGCACATTATTGTGCGAGACGCCGCTAAGCATGTTAACGCGCGTTAATCTTAAGTAGGCACGCAGACATGTAAACACAGAAACAGAGGTGTAGCACAATGGTCAATACACTGACTGATGGTATGGGGCCATGAGTTCAATCCCTCAGTGTGCCTAATGCATAAGGCTGGCTGAGGCATTAGCTTTTACGTGTAAGTATTGCTTTGTGAGGCATTTTATTTTTATTTTAATTAGTGCTGCCAGCAAACACACCCTCACGTGCCGTAACCTAAGGTGCCACATAAGGCACCCTATAGGGAACATTATAAAGTGCACTGTCCGCCAAGGCACCCTATAATGTCCCCTATAGGGCACCCTAGAAGGCACTTTATAGGACACCTTATTGTTATAGTATACTGAGGGTGTTTTTGCTGGCAGCACTAATGTACATTTAAAATAGACAATGCCTAAGACAGCCCTATCAAATAACCCCACTGTGGGTTCAAACCCATGACCTCTGGCTCCACAGGCAGTGAAGTAACCAGTGGGCTACAGCTCTACAGCTGCTAACACCCCCCTTAAACACACCCCCCCCCCCGGCTGGCTACAGAAGGACTGCATGTCACCACACAAACATTCTGCTGTGGTTACCAGGATAGGGGCAACCCACCCATACCCATGATGCACAGCACATGCAAATCAGCAGTTTACAGATGATCACAAGATGGGGTATGCACCCCACAGCACCTCAGCCTGGTAGGAGGAACTGACCGAGTGCACCCCCACAGCACCTCAGCCTGGTAGAGGGTGCCGACAGTGTGTGTTAGTGGCACAGAGTAGCTACAGACCGTCACATTGTGCGGGTATTGTGCTCACCCTGAGGGTGAGGTGGGGTGGACAGCACCAGTTCTGCAGCGCCTTCCACAGCTGACATAGGCCATGTCACAGGTACCCATCAGTGCCAGTGTGTGTGTGTGTGTGATAGGTAGTTCTTGCAAACCCATCTAGGATATATTAGTATCCATCTGATGTTGTCAATCAGGTCTGGCTCTTGTGGGCTATGATGCACCCAGAATAGTGCAAATTCTACCTTAGTGCCATGGTAACATGATGTAAGTGACAGGGGGGTGTTTAGACCCATAGGCAGATTAGGTTCCACCACCCAACCCACCCTCTGGAGCTCAGGGGTGGGAGACAGGATCCCCCACCAACAGATCCACATTCTACTCCCCCCCTGCAATGGTGGCAGTAGAGGGGAGCCGTCAACCCCAGCCCTGCTGGGGAACAGACACACTACAGGGCAGCCAATGCAGAGCTGTACACATCAATAAGGCAATGGCAGAAAGACAGTAGGCCTAGAAATGCTCAGCTGCCCCCACCCACCCACCCACATACCCACATACATCTGACATTGTCCAACAGCAAACACAGTGCATCACCAAGGACTGCACCCTGCAAGGTGTTCCAGCCATACACATATAACTGCAGACAATCGGCTAGCTAGTCAACAGGGCATATTCCTGGAGAAAATGTGTGTACCCAAAAGCTGGGATGTGAGCACACCCACTAAGCAGATAGGTCAGTGATTAGGCCCCAGAGAAAAGAACCCACACATTTCACTGAAAAAAAATACAACATACCACTATGGGAGAGCCTAGTCATGCCGTGGACACTGCTCAGTCAGGGTGAAAGTGACCTCCCAGCAGGACATGCTGTGGGCACCCTGTCGGTGCAGGTTGTGGCCAGCCACTACAATGTCCAAGCCATTGCCCTATGCCCTGTGCAGATGCATCCTGGCCAGGCCACCCTGTCCAGGCTGTACCCACAGTACCTTGATCCTCATTATGCACATTGGCAGGCCAATATTGGCAACAGTGCTAGCAGTGTGGGCTGAGGAAGGTGTTGGCAGCCACCACACACTGGATAGACAGACACACACTCCCCACACCTATGCCAGCATTGTGCAACTATAGAGGTGTTTGGCAGCCCTGGCCACCGCACCAGTCCTGGGCACAGTGCAGGCATGGCTATGGTATGCAATACTGTTGGTGGCAAACACTGTCAGACACCAGACCTGAAGCACACTCCACAGACATCAGAAAGGTTGCTATCATGCAGCTCAATCAGCAAATTGTGCTTAACTTAGGAATTGCTATCTGCCAATAATCATAGCAGCCTTTTGATATATGTGCACTGTATTCCCAGGTTTAGGGTGGCATTGCTAAGGTATGCAGGTGCTAGTATATGCACGCAGGGCCCAACATCCTGCCTCTCCAGGAAGCTTTGGATATTGGAGCCTGTGGGTGCGGGTGTGTCTGCCCCTGTTGGCCGCTGCTCTAGGGCAGAGGTTCCCGACTCCAGTCCTGGAGGGCCAAACACTGTTCGGGTTTTCATGCTGTCCCTGATGAATATGCATGAGATACATCTGCATACCATGGGGGCGGCGCATAGAAATGCAGCACAGCCATATTTATTAGAGGCAGCATGGAATCTGAATGGTGTTTGGCCCTCCAGGACTGCTTTTGGGAGACTCTGCTCTAGGTAATGCGCATGTTTATGGTGTCTGTGCTCTATAGGGTAAAATGTAGGTGTTTTGGGCATGTTTATGTAATCTGCAATACAGGTTCTGTCTGTATTAGCACGTTTTAGTAGTGGGTAAAATATGGGGACTGGGTTAACAGGAGCCACAGCTGGGACTTGAACTTGTGACCCTCTACTCCTGCACACACTGGCTGTGTGCACTGCACCATTGTGTTGCAACAGAGACAGTGCATTCCCTGGGGATACCATGACTGTTCGTCAGACAGGGCCTGTCTGTTGCGGTGCATGGCACCCACTTACACAGGGCTAGGCCACGGTCTGCTCTGGGCAGCTGCCACTGCCCCCTCCACCACCTGTATCCCTCTGCCACCATGCTGACATGCCCTTCTGCTGGTGGTGCGCAGTCTCAGGCCATCCAATGTGCGGGTAGGCGGCTGCCTATGGTGTGGGTTCTGGGGTAGGGGTGCCTGCATAGCTGTCCATGCTTCCCCCCAGCACCACCTGCCAATATTCCGTGCCCTTGGGGGTACCTGCTGGGTACTATCCCTTGTGACACTGTGGGAAGCACACTCGTGCCCATGTTGGGCCCTCAGCAGTTGCTGTCTGGTTGCTCTACTGTTTCAGCATTCCTATGGGCCAGCTAGGCATCACCCTAGTCTGCACTGTGGCCCAGCTGCACCACAGCATGTGCCGCCTGCAGCCCTCTGTGTCCCTTTTCCAGCATCTGTCCAGTTGCCCGTTCCGACATGCCCGCCTTGCTGTTGTGGAACATGTGAATGCCAGAGGAGACCTGTCCAATGGAGAGGGGAAACCCTGATCAGCACAATTTCATGGGAGGAGTGGCCTAGTGGTTGGGCAAAGTACCACAGGCCAGAAGGTCAATGGTTCAAATCCCACTAGAGGACAGCAACCTTGGGCCAGAAGGACTGGGGTTTCTAGTCCCACAGGTGCTCCTTGTGGTCTTGGACAAGCCACTTAACCCTCCATTGCCCATGTTCCCTGTAAGTATTAGTGTATGTGTCGCATATCCCTTTGTGTTAAATGTATCCCCCAATTGTGTTGTGACCACTTTGATTGAAGGATAAGGTGGTATTCAAAACTGTCTAAATAAATTTCACTGTGGGCTCATTCACCTTGTATGGGGACACAGCATAGACCCTTCCAAAATTCATATCATTTTCTTGGAGCTTTCTTTGGAGTGTTTTTTAATGTTTCCCATTAATATCACTATTGCCCAGCTTGGTTATGGTTTTTTAACATTTTCTTCTGTTAATTTTCACTGTTTATTTGCCCTTTTGTTCCGTGCTCATGTATCACACTTATCACTTTTTGTAGGTTCCCTAGTTTTGCTGTACATTGCTGATGGAAATAGTTTCTTTTCCCTTTAAATCAGCTCTAACGCCAGGGTTTCACTGGCATTAGTTTTGAGCCTCGGATTTCACAGCGTTAGTGTGCGGGGAGCCTCTCCCCTCCCACTCTCCTCCCATTGACCCTCTCTCTCCGCCCCTGTGGAGCCTTCCTCCGCCCTCCATGAGCCTATCTCCGCCCTCAGCACTCATTTGCACCGCTGTGCGCGTTATCGCGCGCTAAGGTACCTTTTCGCCTGATAACGCGCCATTATTGCGCGATAATGTACCTTATCGCGCGATAACGTGGCAGAGCGCACGTTAAGACTGCTTAGTAAACATACCCCTTAGAATATATAGAACTAAATGAGAGGTTAGATATGATTGGTATCTCAGAGACCTGGTAGAAGGAGGACAACCAATGGGACACTTTGAGACCTGGGTACAAATTATATCGCAATGATAGAGTAGATCAAATGGGAGGAGGGGTGGTGCTCTATGTTAGAGAGGGCATTGAGTCACACTGGATTAAAGTGTTGCAGGAAATAAAATACCATGTAGAATCTCTATGGATCAAAATTCCATGTAAAAAAAGTAGAAGGTGAAGGCAGTGAGGATGTACTATCGACTACCTGGCCAGAATGAACAAATGGATGATTAAATGCTCAAAGAAATCAGGGAAACTAACAAAAGTTATAACACAGTAATAATAATGTGTGATTTCAGTTACCACAGCATTGACCTAGATAATTAAAATCACCAATTATTATTATTGTGTTGTAACTTTTGTTAGCTTTCCTGATTTCTTTGAGCATTTCATCATCTGGAAATGGAAATAATGAGTGAGATAATCAAATTTGCAGATAACACAAAGGGGCATGTTTACTAAACCTTCTTAATGTGCGCCCGGCGTTAGTGAGCAGGCTGCCATAAAAGGAGTGGGCGTTCCGGTCAAAAAGTAGCAAAACGGGATTAGCGCGCGATAACGCGCACTGCTGCGCACATTATCGGGCGAAGCGCCACTAAGCGCGTTAATGTGCGGTAATCTTAAGTAGGCGCCCAGAGATGCAAGCATAAAAACAGAGGTGTAGCACAATGGTTAATACACTGACTGATGGTACAGGAGTCATAAGTTCAATCCCCCAGTGTGCATAAGGCTGGCTGAGGCATCACCCTTTACTTCTAGGTAGTGATTTTTGAGGCATTTTACTGTTATTTTAATTAGTGCTGCCAGCAAACACACCCTCACAGTGGCGTAACCTAAGGTGCCGCATAAGGCACCCCATAATGCACTCCATAGGGCACATTATAAAGTGCACTGTCCGCCAAGGCACCCTATAATGTCCCCTATAGGACACCTTATAAGGCACCTTATAAGGCAGGGGTGGGCACCTCCGGTCCTGGAGGGCCGCAGACCAGTCAGGTTTTCGGGATATCCCTAATGAACATGCATGAGATATATATGCATTAGAGATATCCTGCCAACCTGACTGGTTTGTGGCCCTCCAGGGCTGGATTTGGAGACCCCTGCCTTACATCTCTGTCATTTAAGATCATGAGTAGGCAAGGTACAGATGTCCTAGACATCGAAAGGGTATATAGAATGTGTCACATTCCTCCTCGATTCTCACCACCACCAAAATGTTGTCTAATAGACAATTTTTTGGTGGTGGTGAGAAGTGAGGAGGACTGTGACAAATTATATCTAACCTTTTTGATGTCTTGGACATCTGCACCTTGTCCACTCACAATCTTAAATGACAGAGGTGTAAGGCAGGGGTCTCCAGATCCAGCCCTGGAGGGCCACAAACCAGTCAGGTTAGCAGGATATCTCTAATGCATATATATCTCATGCATATTCATTAGAGATATCCCGAAAACCTGACTGGTCTGCGGCCCTCCAGGACCAAGTTTGCCCACCCCTGTTATAAGGCGTTTGATAGGGCGCCTTATAAGGCGTCTTATAAAGCTCCCTATAAGGCACCTTATAGGGCGCCCTATAAGGTGCCTTATGGGGCACCTTATGGTTACAGTACGCTGAGGGTGTTTTTGCTGGCAGCACTAATGTACATTAAAAATAGACAATGCCTCTAACAGCCCTATCAAAGAACCCCACCATGGGTTTGAACCCATGACCTCTGGCTTCACAAGCAGTGAAGTAACCAGTGGGCTACAGCTGTTAACAAACCCCTGGCTGACTGCAAAAGGATTGCATGTCACCACATAAACTGTCTGCTGTGGTTACCAGGATAGGGTTAATCCACCCGTACCCATGATGCACTGCACATGCAAAGCAGCAGTTGACAGATGGGCACAAGATGGGGTATGCACCTCCACAGCACCTCGGCCTGGTAGGGGGAACTGACCGTGTGTGGTACTGGCACAGAGTAGCCACAGACCGTCACATTGTGCGGGTACTGTGCTCACCCTGAGGGTGAGGTGAGGCATCCAGCACCAGGTCCACAGCACCTTTCATGGCTGAAATATGCTATGCTGCAGGTCCCCATCAGTGCTACTGTGTGTGATAGGTAGTTCCTGCAGACACACCTAGGTTGCATCTGTGTCCTTTTGTATTTCTCAGTCATGTCTAGCCCTTATGGGCTATGATGCACCCAGAATAGTGCATATCCTGTGTTGGTGACATGGTTACATGATGTAGGTGAACGGGGGGGGGTGGTTTGGATCCATAAGGTGAATTATGTACCACCACACAACCCACCCTCTTGGGCTCAGGGGTGAGAAACAGGATCACCCACTAATAGATACACATTCTACCTCCCTGCAATGGCAGCAGTAGAGAGGACCATACACCCCACAGGACAAGCAATGCAGAGCTGTACACATCCATAATGCAATAGCAGACAGACAGTAGTCCTGGAAATGTTCAGCTGCCCCCCGACACTATCTGACATTCTCCAGCAGCAAGCCTCCAGCCGCTGCACCCTGCAAGGTGTTCCAGCAAGACACATACAAGCTGCAGACAGTCTGCTAGCTAGTCCATAGTGCATGGTCCTGGAGGAAATGCGTGTACCCAGAACTGGGATGTCAGCATACACACCAAGCAGATAAGTCAGTGATAGGGTCCAAAAAGGACCCATAAATATCACATGACAGAAATACTATATAGCACTATAGGGGAATCTAGCCATGCCATGGTCACTGCACAGTCAGGGTGAGAGTGACCTCCCAGCAGGACATGCTGTGGCCATGCTGTCCGTGCAGGTGGCCGGACACTACAATGTCCGAGCCATTGCCCTATGCCCTGTGCAGATACGGCCAGGCCAGGCCATACTATCCAGGCTATTCCCACAGTACCTTGCTCCTCATTATGCACATTGGCAGGCCAATACTGGCAACAGTGCTAGCAGTGTGGGCTGTGGAGGGTGTTGGCAAGCCACCACACATTGGATAGACAGACACACACTCCACACACCTATGCCAGCATTGTGCAACTATAGAGGTGTTTGGCAGCCCTGGGCACCACACCAGTCCTGGGCACAGTGCAGGCATGGCTATGGTACGCAATACTGTTGGGGTCACTCTGTCAGACACCAGACCTGAGGCACAATCCACAGACATCAGAAAAGTTGCTATGATGCAGCTCAATCAGCAAATTGTGCTTAACGTAGGAATTGCTATCTGCCAGTTATCATAGCAACCTTTTGATAGCTGTGTACAGTTTTCCCATGTTTAGGGTGGCATTGCTAAGGTATGCAAGTGCTAGTATGGGGAGATTCACGCAGGGCCCAACATCTTGCCTCTCCAGGAGGATTGGGATAATGGAGCCTGAGGGTGCGGTTGTGTCTGCCCCTGTTGGCCGCTGCTCTAGGGCAGAGGTTCCCAACTCCAGTCCTGGAGGGCCAAACACTGTTCGGGTTTTCATGCTGTCCCTAATGAATATGCATGAGATACATCTGCATACCATGAGGGCAGTGCATAGCAATGCAGCACAGCCACATTTATTAGAGGCAGCATGGAACCTGAATGGTGTTTGGCCCTCCAGGACTGCATTTGGGAGATTCTGCTCTAGGTAATGCGCATGTTTATGGTGTCTGTGCTCTGTAGGGTAAAATGTAGGTGTTTTGGGCATGTCTACGTCATCTGCACTACAGGTTCTGTCTGTATTAGCACGTTGTAGTAGTGGGTAAAATATGGGGGCTGGGTTGGCAGGAACCACAGCTGGGACTTGAACCTGTGACCTTCTGCTCCTGAACCCACTGGCTGTGTGCACTGCACCACCGTGTTGCCACAGAGACAATGCATTCCCTGGAGATACCATGACTGTATGTCAGACAGAGCCTGTCTGTTGCAGTGCATGGCACCCAGCTACACAGGGCTAGGCCATAGTCTGCTCTGGGCAGCTGCCACTGCCCCCCTCCACCACCAGTACCCCTCTGCCACCATGCTGACATGCCCTTCTGCTGGTGGTGCTGGTGGTGCGCATTCTCAGGCCATCCAGTGTGCAGGTAGGCGGCTGCCTATGGTACGGGATCTGGGGTAGGGGTGCCTGCATAGACGTCCGCGCTTCCCCCCCACCACCGCCTGCCAATGTTCTGTGCCCTTGGAGGTACCTGCTGGGTACTATCCCCTGTGACACTGTGATAAACACACTCGTGCCCATTTTGGGCCCTCATCAGTTGCTGTCTGGCTGCTGTACAGTTTCAGCATTCCGAAGTGCCACCTGGGCATCTGCCTAGTCCGCACAGGCCCCAGCTGCACCACAGCATGTGCCGCCTGCAGCCCTCTGTATCCCATTTTCAAGCATCTGCTCAGTTGGCCGTTCCGACATGCCCACCCTGCTGTTGCCACACATGTGCACGCCATAGAAAACCTGTCCGATGGAGAGGAAAACCCTGCACAGCGCAATTTCACTGTGGGCTCATTCACCTTGTATGGGGACGGAACATGGACTCTTCCAGAATTCATATCCTTTTTTTGGTGCTTTCTTGGGAGTGTTTTTTTATTTTTCCCATTGAGATCTCTATTGCCCAGCTTGTTTATTTTTTTTTTTTACATTTTCTGCTGGTCCTTTTCACTGTTTATTTGCCCTTTTGTTCCGTGCACATGTATCACACTTATCACTTTTTTGTAGGTTTCCCTGGTTTTGCTGTACATTGCTGACAGAAATGATTTCTCTTCCCTTTAAATCAGCTCTAACGCCAGGGTTTCACTGGCGTTAGTTTTGAGCCTCAGATTTCACATCGTTATTGTGCGGGGGTCCTCTCCCCTCCCACTCTCCAACCATTGACCCCTTCTCTCCGCCCCTGGGGAGCCTTCCTCAGCCCTCCGGAAGCCTTTCTCCGCCTTTAGTGCTCGTTTGCGCCGCTGCCTGCGTTAGCACGCGCTAAGGTACCTCTGTGCCCGCTAAAGCGCCATTATCGCGTGTTAAGGTACCTTAGCACGCGATAACGTCACAAAGCGCACATTAAGACGGTTTAGTAAATATGCCCCAAAATTATTGAAAGTTATTAAAACCCAAGAGCATTGTGAAAAGTTGTAAGAGGACCTTGATAAATTGGAAGACTGGACGCTCAAATGATAGATGAAATTTAATGTGCACAAGTGAAAAATTATGCACCTTGGAAAGAACAACCCAAACTATGGCTACACGATGCAAGGTTCCACATTAGGAACCACCACCCAGGAAAAGGATTTAGGTGTTATCACGGATAACATGTTGAAACCCTCCACCCAGTGTGCAGCAGTGGCTAAGAAAGCAAATAGAATGCTAGGAATCATAAGGAAACGAATGGAGAATAAAACAAAGGTTATTATAATGCCTCTGTATTGTTCCATGGTGCGACTGCACCTTGAATATTGTGTGCAATTCTGGTCACCGCATCTTAAAAAGGATATAGCGTAATTAGAAAAAGGTACAGAGAAGAGCCACCGAAATGATAAAGGGGATGGAAGGATACCCTATGAGGAGAGGCTTAAATGTTGGGAGCTCTTCAACATAAAAAAAGAGACAACTGAGGGGAGATATGATAGAGGTCTTTAAATTAATGAATGGAGTGGAACGGATAGACGTAAATCAATTGTTTAGACCATCAAAAAGAAGAAAGATTAGGGGACACATAATGAAGCTACAATGTAACCCATTTCAGACTAATAGAATATATTTTTTCACTCAATGTGCAATCAAACTTTGGAATTCATTACCGGATATAGTAAAAGCTAATTGTGTAGTTGGGTTTAAAAAATGTTTGGACAAGTTCCTGAAGAAAAGGTCCATAAACCATTAAAGATGACTTTGGAAATCCACTGCTTGCCCTAAAACAAACATTATGGAACCTGTGTGTCTTTTAGGGAACCTAATAGGTGCTTGTGACCTGGATTGGAAACAGGATACTAGGCTTGATGGACCTTGGTCTGACTCAATATGGCATATCTTATATTCTTTTCCACGAATACACAGTAGTCAGAGTTGAAACACTGACTGGCACAATTGCTTACAAGTTTTAAACTTGGGCTATCTCGACCTCCATTTTTGTCTCTGTTACCATGTCTTCAATGTATATATACTGTATGTCATTCTCTTTGCCAGAGTAGCAACTGTGACGAAAAATAAATTGCAGTTTTCAAAGTTCTCCTGAAATAATGTGCCTTAAAGAACAATATATCTTTTGCTGTATGAAACTTTCCTACATCTGCTCAGAATCTGGACAAAAAATAAGAAGGGCTGATTAGCAGTTTCCTTATAAGGTATACAGCTATGTTTAATCAAGAATAAGTGTAATTGTTCTTGTTTCTACTATCATCATGTAAAGCCATCTAAATCCTTGTCCATGCTAAATTCAGCCTAGACAGATCTTGATTAAATTTCCTGCTTAGACACTGCTTCATTTTTTCCTTTTTAAATGTTCCAGTCAAAAGCTTTAGAATAGGAATAATTGCTCTGACCGGTGAGCCAAGCATTTGAATATTGTGGAAGTGCTTCAACTCGAGCCAGATAATGAATAAGATACAATGTAATTATGCGGTATGTACCTTAAGGCAGATTTTAGAAAAGACGGGAAGAGTAGGACTGTGCAGACCAAAATTTTTCACTTTGGGGTATGTTTACTAAACAGCGATAACATTGCAGTGGCGCAGTTAGCATGCAATAGGTAACGTTAACGCGTGATACGTAATGTTATCACACGCTAAAGTAATATTATCGCACGATAGCGTGAGGTTTCACATGATAACGTCTCCTGCGGTGTTAAGGCATACAGAGGGTGGAGTAAGGCTCCCCAGAGGGTGGAGAGAAGGGGTCAATGGGCAGGGAGAGGCTCCAGGCACACTAACGCTGTGAAATGATCTGAAAAATAACGCCAGTGAAAACCTTGCATTAGAGGCACATTTGCAGGAGAGAGAAACCATTTCAGTCAGCAATGTACAGCAAAGGCAGGGAAAACCAGAAAGGTGATAGTGGTGATACATGTGCAGCAACAGCATTGTGCCCAAGTACGAAAGGGAGCTACGGTGAGGCTGCAAATGGGGTACATGGGGCTGCATGCAGGACATGCAGTGGGGCAGCTGGGGCACAGGGTGGACTAGGCAGATGCCCAGGTGGCACATAGGAACACAGAAACTGCAAATCAGCAAATCAGCAACTGACCAAGGTGAAACATGCCCATGAGTATGTGTCCCACAGCGTCCCAGGGGACAGTACCCAGCAGGTACCTCAAAGGGCACATAACATTGACAGGCGGTGCCAGGGGGAAGCGTGGATGTCTATGTAGGCACCCCTACCCCAGATCCCACACCATAGGCAGCCGCCTACCGGCACACTGGATGGCCTGGGACTGTGCACCACCAGCACAACTGGCATAAGGGCATATCAGCATGGTGGTGGAGGGGTGCTGGTGGTGGAGGGGGCAGTGGCATCTGCCCACAGCACACCAAGGCCAAGCCCTTTTCAGGTGGGTGGTGTGCAGTGCAACAGACAAGGTCTGTCTGAAGAACAGTAATGGTATCCCCAGGAAATGCCCTGCCTCTGTGGGGGGGGGGGGGGGTGGGACAGAAGGTCACAGTTTCAAGTCCCAGCTGTGGCCTCTGCAGACCTTGTCCCCATATTTTACCCTACAGAACACATACACCATAAACATGTGCACACCCTAGAGCAGCGGCCAACAGGGGCACAAACACCCACACCCACAGGCCCCACTATCCATATCCTAATGGAGAGCCAGGATTTTTGGCCCTGCGCGGATCATCAGCCACCACTACTACCACCTGCATACTTTAACAATGCCTGTACTGTGCCCAGGACTGGTGCCAGGGCTGCCAATCACCTCTATCTTTGCGCAATGCTGAAATAGGTGAGGAAGTGTGTATGCCTATCCAGTGTTTTGTGTTTGCCTACACCTTACTGAGCCCACAATGCTTACACTGTTTCCAGCATTAGCTTGCCAATGTGCATAATGAGGAGCAAGGTATTGTGGGTATGGCCCAGACAGGGCGGTTTGGGCAGGATGCATCTGCACAGGGCATAGGGCATAGGGCAAAGGCTGGGATATTGTAGTGCCCGACCATCACCTGCACGGACAGGGTGGCCACAGCATGTCGTGCTGGGAGGTCAGTCTCACCCTGACTGAGCAGTGACCATGGCATGTCTAGGTTCCCACACAGTGCTATGCAGTATTTCTCTCAAGTTATATCTATGGGTTCTCCTTTCTGGGGCCCAATCAATAATATACTTGCTTGGTGTGTGTGTGTACATCCCACGTTTGGGTGCACAGTTCTTCCAGGAACATGCACTTTGTACTAGTTAGTAGACTGTCTGCAGTTAGTATGTGTATGGCTGGAACACCTTGTAGGGTGCTGTGGGTGAAGACTGAATGTGTCTTCTACTAGTGAATGTCAGATTGTGGTGGGGGGCAGCTGAGCCTTTCCAGGCCTACTGCCTGTCTGCCAGTTCCCCATGTAAAATGTACAGATCTGCATTGACTGCCCTGGAGGGTGCCTATTCCTGAGCGGGGCTGGGGTGGTGGTCCCCTCTGATGCAGAGTGTGGATCTGTTGGTGGGAGACCCTGTTCCCTACCCTGACCCAGTAAGGATGGGTTGGATGGTGCAACATAATCTGCTTTTGGGTCCAAACACCACCCTTCTCCTATAACATGTGACCATGGCAACCACACAGGACATGTACTATTCTGGGTGCATAATAGCCCATAAGGGCTAGACATGACTGGGAAATACAGATGGACACAGGTGAATCCTAGATGTGTCTGCAGGGACTACCTGTCACACACTGACATTGATGGGGACCTGCAGCACAGCCTATCTCAGCTAAGCCAGGTGCTGCGGACCTGGTGCTGGGCGCCCCACCTCACCCTCAGGGTGCGCCCAGGAACCACACAATGTCACAGTCTGTGACTACTCTTGCCAGTAACACACACGGTCAGTTCCCCCTACCAAGCCAAGGTGCTGTGGAGGCGCATACCCCATCTTGTGATCAGATGTAGACTGCTGATCTGCATGTGCAGTGCATCATGGGTACGGGTGGGTTTACCCTATCCTGGTAACCACAGCAGAGTTTGTGTGGTGACCTGCAGTCTTTCTGCAGCCAGCCAGCGCTGTGTTAGAAGCTATAGGGACATAGTCCACTGGTTACTGCAATGACAAGGCAGAGGCAGAGGTCATGAGTTCAGTCCTGCAGTGGTGTTCTTTAATATGGCTGTCTGAGGGATTTCCTTTTACTTTATATCAGTGCTGCCAGCAAAAACACCCTCATTATGCCATAACCTAAAGTGCCTCATAAGGCGCCCTATAAGGCACATTAAGAGGTGCCTTGGCAGACAGGGCACTTTATAATGTGCCCTATGGGGCGCCATATAGGGCACATTTTGAGGTGCCTTGGCGGACAGGGCACTTTATAATGTGCCCTATGGGGCGCCTTATGAGGCACCTTAGGTTACGGCACTGTGAGGGTGTTTTTGCTAGCAGCACTGATTTAAATTAAAAGGAAAACCCTCAGACAGCTTTATTAAAGAACACCACTGCAGGTTTGAACTCATAACCTCTGCTTCCATAGTCATGGTAATAACCAGTGGGCTACACCTCTTTAGCTGGTTTTGTGGCACTGCTACATAATTAATGTTACCACAGCACGCACACTATCATAAGATGATGGCAAGGCGCTCTCTGTCATGTGATAACCAGCTCATGTTGCCTTGACGCCAGAAAGCCCACTTCCTTATATGGAATTCTTCACGTTAACGCTACAACTAGCACCGGAAACATTAGGATGGTTTAATAAACATACCCCTTTGTTTCATTTCCCATATTGTTTGCAGGATTCTTCATTTTGTGTGTTTTTTAAATTTCATTTAGGAGGAAATAGTGCAGATTATGGGGTGAATAGTACACACTATTAATGACACATGGGAAGTGATGACATTTCTGGGTTTTATCTTTGAGGATTCACACATCTATGCCAAGTGTGGAGAATTCCCATAGAATTCACAAAGACTCTGTAAAACGTACAGCCTCTTATAAAATAGGTGACTGCAGTCCTGACTGTATGTGTATGCCTTTCCATGTCCAGCGGGAGCAACGATTTTAAGAAGCTATATGTGGGGAGAAAAATGTAAAAATATCCCCCACATATACATGGAAGCAGCTTCTTAAAACTGCTTTTCCCACTGTTCTTGGACAACTGTTGAAGCACCACCAATTCTACATGATCACTCCCCCTTGACCCCGTGACTTCCCCAACCTCTTATCTCCTCACCAATCAAGGCTAATGCATCAAATCTCTTCCCCAATCATCCCTCCTCATACAATCCCCCAATATCTCCCAAAGCATCTGTTCCCCCTAAAAGCAACCCCCCCCCCCCGGAATAAACACCCTCCCACCCAACCCTTTTAACAACAATGACTCTCCAAAGGTTTCCCCCAGAAGTCCCCCCCAATCCCAAGCACCTGCCTCACTAGGGTTCGCTGGTGTCTAGTGGGAGCAGGAGTGTTGGCACTGCTATGGCACTGGGTTCCAAAATGGTGCTGATGACTCCTAGTGGTAATATTGCAGTACTGCAGGGGTCACACCTTGACATTGGCAGCTGCCCCTTTCAACAGGCACTCAGGGCAGCTGTAAATGCAAACTTCTATAATTTCTTGTACAGATATGGATTTCCTTTGTGAAATGGGGAATCTATGTCTATAATGTAGGACTACCCAAACCACTCTTTCTCCTGCTGTCCACGCCTCCAGGAAATTTAAACATGGTACCACTCCCCAAGTTTAAAAACAAAACCTGTTCTAAAATGCATTTGCACATGTATGCCACTCTTCACATAGAAATGCTGCTATTTAGATGTGGGGATGCCTCTAAAATAACCCCCATAACCTCTGACAAAGCCACTTAATGAGAGGCACTTTTCTTTTGGAAATTGTGTCTGAATGAAATTTTGGAGATCTTGAAATTTTTCTGTGATAAGGCTATCTTGCACATTTACCTCTTATTTAACAACTTAATTAACCATTATTCTAACAGTCAGTCCATCACGGTGGTCTAAACACTAAAGGCCCAGTTTTTGAAAGGCATTTACACAGTTTACAGCCCAGTAAACCATGTAAATGCCTTAAATGGGGATATTCAATGGCACGCACATGGTTAGTGCCATTGAATATCCCCTTCTAACGCCCCTGCACACCCCAATGCTCTCAGGTTAGCATCAGTGCATGTTGGGGACATTCTGGGGCGGGGCAGAGAGGAGGCGGAGACTATTGCTAATTGGGCAGCGGTGATATTGCATGCTGCCCGGTTAATGACCTGTGCCTAAATATTGTGGCGATGCGCAGGCAGCACAGCCCTTTAAAAGTGAAAAAAAAGAGGTTTTTTTTCATAAATGGGGGATGGGCTCACCAAAGCATAGCTCCCAGAGAGAAAGTGAAACTAACACACACACTAGCAGAGCTAGCCTGAAGCCACACCCAGTCTCCAGAGCAGCTGCAGGGAGAGAGAGGGTGGGGCCAGAGAAGGAAACAGGCTACAGAGCATTTAAACTGCGTCACTCAGCAAGTGAGGGAGGGCAGGAAGAGACGGCCAGAGTGCAGGAAGGAAGCCACGAGGAAAGGCTGGAGAAGCGGAGAGTCCAGAGAGACCAGGAGAAGAGACAGCACTGCAGGGCTGTGAGACCTGGTGATTCTAAAGGGACCTGCAATATCTGCCAAGGCAAGTCTCAGGGTCAGAGGGAAGAAAGGAGCTGGGGAAAGATTCAGAACTGCACGTTTGAATCTGAAGATAGCAGCTCAAGCTCTGAGCCCATAAGCAAACAATTGGGAAGCAAACAATTAGGGGTTTTGTACAAGCAATGCTTAGAGCTTTTATTGAAGGCTGGGTGAGACAGTGTGAGAAGATAAGAAGTGCTGGTGCCAATTAATGCCAAGGAGAAAGGCAGACAAAAAGGTAGAAAACCTCTTGTTTTAAAAGCAGCCATTTTTACCAATGCTGGAGCCACGTTAAGAATGCTGTTTGTTTTAAACTAAGAGGCAGCACATGATTACACACTGGTCTGTAGCAGCTGAGAATAGCGGAGAAGATTGCCGGAATGTGCATGTAACAAAGTTCAAAACTGTCTTGCTGAAATTTAAGTTTTGCTGGACTGTGCATGTAACAGAGTTAAACTGTTTTGTTAAAATGAAGAAGAATTTAAAGTTAACCAAAGAGTGAAGAAACTGCTTTGAAAGTGTTTTGCTGAGAAAGTTTTGTTGGAGAAACTATCCTACTTTACGTTTGCTATTTTTGGAACCTTTATCAAGGTCATTTGCCAAGTTGACGCTGCAAAGAAAAATAAAACAAATTTATTTAACAAATTTTCCTGTGTAAGCCTCATCCACTCGGACTGCTTTAATAACAAGCCCACAACTACACTAAAAGGGCCTCAGCTACTACGTTGAAGCATTAAAAGAAGTGTGATGACCGGCGCATCCTTACTAGGCAACCGCCTAGCGAGGACAGCGCCGCCACAATATAGGCGATGAAACCCCTCGCCTATCTTTAAGACGCAGGAGCTAACCAGGTAACATGCAATATCGCTGCTGCTCGGTTAGCTACTGCGGCTTCCGGCATGTGATGAGCCATAGATATAAAATGCCAGGGCCGCATATGACCCCAGCATTGAATATCTGGGGATAAGGGTTAGAGGGCAGGGCTGCACTATAGGCTATGCTGTCGAAACCAAAGCAAACAAAAGACTGGACAGAAATAGCATTAAAAACACAATACCAACTCCAAGTTTATTCACAAGAATGAACAAATCCACATCCATGAGGGCCTTCTCTCTTGCTGCCCCTTCTATTTGGAATGCACTACTGTAAAAGCTACAATCCACAACTGATATAAAAGACTTCCAGAAGCTACTCAAAACCACCCTATTCATTGAACATTTTAATGAAGACCACCAATCTCAGTATTCTCTACACAGAACCATGGGGTATGTTTACTAAACAGCGCTAACGTCGCAGCAGTGAGGTTATCGCGCGATAAGTAACATTATTGCCTGATTTATCACGTGATAAGTAACATTATCATGCGATTTACCACGCAATAACGTTACTTAACGCGCGATAACGTCTCCGGTGGCGTTAAGGCGCACAGAGGGTGGAGTAAGTCTCTCCAGAGGGCGGAGAGAAGGGGGTCAATGGGCAGAGAGTGGGCGGGGAGAGGCTCCAGGCACACTAATGATGTGAAATGAAGGTCTGAAAATTAACGCCAGTGAAAACCTCGCGTTAGAGGCACATTTGCAGGAGAGAGGAACCATTTCAGTCAGCAATGTACAGCAAAGGCAGGGAAACCAAGAAAAGTGATAGGAGTGATACATGTGCAGCAACAGCATAGTGCCCAAGTATGAAAGGACACGACGGTGAGGCTGCAAATGGGGTACAGGGGGCTGAAGGCAGGACATGCAGTGAGGAAGCTGGGGCACAGGGTGGACTAGGCAGATGTCTAGGTGGCACATAGGAATGCAGAAACTGAAAATCAGCAGGACAGCAATTGACCAAGGTCAAACATGTCCATGAGTGTGTGTCCCTCAGTGTCCCAGGGGACAATACCCAGCAGGTACCCTAAAGGGCACATAACATGGACAGGTGGTGCCAGGGGGAGCGTGGATGTCTATGTAGGTACCCCTACCCCTGATCCCACACCATAGGCAGCTGCCAACCAGCACATTGGATGGCCTGGGACTGCGCACCACCAGCACCACCAGCATAAGGGCATGTCAGCATGGTGGCAGAGGGGTGCTGGTGGTGGAGGGGGCAGTGGCACCTGCTCACAGCACACCAAGGCCAAGCCCTGTTCATGTGGGTGGTGTGCAGTGCAACAGACAAGGGTTGTCTGATGAACAGTAATGGTATCCTCAGGGAATGACCTGCCTCTTTGGGTCAGTACACACAGCCAGTTCGTTCAGGGGCAGAAGGTCACAAGTTCAAGTTCCAGCTGTGGCTCCTGCAGACCACGTCCCCATATTTTATCCTACAGTGCACATACACCATAAACATGTGCAGTCCCTAGAGCAGAGGTTCCCAACTGCAGTCCTGGAGGGCCAAACACCATTCAGGAGTTCATGCTGTCCCTAATACCACTTTGACCCGGTGAAAAGCGGGATATAAATGTAGCTAAATAAATAAATAAATAAATAAAATAAATATGCATGAGATGCATTGCTATGCAGTGCCCCCATTGAATGCAAATTTATCATATGCATATTCATTAGGGACAGCCTGAAAACCTGAATGGTGTTTGGCCCTCCAGGACCGGAGTTGGGAACCACAGCCCTAGAGTATCGGCCAACAGGGGCACAAACACCCACACCCTGCAGGCTCCACTATCCAAAGCCTCATGGAGAGTCAGGCTGTTGGGCCCTGCATGGAGCAGCAGCTACCAATACTAGCACCTGCATACCTTAGCAATGCCTGCACTGTGCCCAGGACTGGTGTGGCAGCCAGGGCTGCCAACCACCGCTATCTTTGCACAATGCTGAAATAGGTGTGGGAGCGTGTGTATGTCTATCCAGTGTTTTGTGGCTGCCTACACCTTACTGAGCCTATGTACTAGCTAGCAGATTGTCTGCAGTTAGCATGTGTATGGCTGGAACCCCATGCAGGGTTGGGGACTGACTGTGCTCTCTGCTGGTGAATATCAGATTGTGGTGGGGAGCAGCTGAGCTTTTCCAGGCCTACTGCCTGTCTGCCAGTGCCCTATGAAATGCGTACAGATCTGCATTGACTGCCCTGGAGGGTGCCTATTCCCCAGCACAGAGAGCGGGTTGGGTGCACACAACACCCTTCTCCTAAAACTAATTTAAATTAAAAAAGAAAATGCCTCAGACAGCACTGATTTAAAGTAAAGGGTAATGCCTCAGACAGCCTTACTCATCAAGCCCACAGGGGGGTCGAACTCATGACCCCTGTTTCATCAGTCAATGTATTAACACATTTGCCCTCTTGTTCCGTGCACATATATCACACTTATCACTTTTTTTAGGTTACCCTGGCTTTGCTGTACATTGCTGATGGAAATTGTTTCTCTTTCCTTCAAATCTGCCCTAACGCCAGGGTTTCACTGGCGTTAGTTTTCAGACCCGGCTTCCACAGCGTTAGTGTGCAGGGAGCCTCTCCCCTCCCACTCTCCACCCATTGACCCTCTCTCTCCGCCCCTGGGGAGCCTTCCTCTGCCCTCTGGGAGTCTTTCTCCACCTTCAGCACTCATTTGCGCCGCTGCGCGTGCATTATCGCACACGTTATCACACACTAAGGTACCTTATCGCCAGGTAAAGCGCCATTATCACATGATAATGTACCTTATCACACGATAACTTCTCAGCAGCAGAAATAGCGCCCTTTAGTAAACATACCCCTATGTAACTGTCTGGGAACCTGACAAGTACTTGTGACCTGGAATGGCTGCTATTGGAGCCAAGGGAGAGCATGCAACACACTACATTGTGGAATATCCATAAACAACTTTACAGGAGTGTTTTAGAGGTCCATCTCTACATGTCCATAATAGATTGCATGTGGCCGTATCATCGTGCCCACAGGGTCATGGAATGCCACTCATAGTATGCCCTTAACGGGGACAGATCTGTGGAAAGGTATTGGCAAGATTCCACAGTTTACAGCCATGGTCTCTATATGGGACATACAATATTGGGTAATTAGACATACCTATCTCTCACCCAGTCACCTGTGAACGATGGGGTATGATGGATGGCTCAACTGTTCCAAATGTGAGGAAGAAGGTGCCCCACTGATCCACTTTATTGTGTTCCTGCCTGAAGGTGCAAGACTACTGGAGAGAAATTCACTTGTTTACTGAAAGGGTCCTCTGTCAACACTGGGCATTGACCTCACAGGCCATCCTACTCTACATGCTGGAAAGGGTGGGGGTAGCTGAACAGGGTAGACAGCACTGACTGAAACTATCCTAGGAACTGGCAACATGAATAATTCTGATGGGCTGAAAGTCTGCTGAACTCCTGAATTATTGGCCATGGCAGAATGCTCTGCACCAGCACATGCAAATTGACAAGTTGTGGCCCAAAGCAGAACGGAGACGTATTCCCCGATTCCATGCAGTCTGGGATAATTATACTCAGAAGCTGCCCCTGCGTAGCCATGGCTATATATTGAATGATCTCTAGGAGATGGATGATAGGAAGTTCACTGGATGAACCTACCTGCAGGAAGGGAGAGGAAGGACTAGAAAAAGGGACTGTTACTTCTGGAGAGAGATCTGCAACTGTGAGTATATACTTCTGGTAATTTTCTAAAAGGAATTCTTTGTATTAAAGCTAATTAATCTGTGAACCCACTATTTTTTGTTAAATCAGTCAGGGCCTAGTAGCAGCAGTTTAAGTTTAAATTTAAAACACAGAGGATAACTTTCTGGTTACATTTCATACCCAGCAGAGAGCTTGTAGTTTAAATTTAATAGTCACTCAGGGCCTAGTAACAGCAAAGTACTTTTAGTTTAAATTTAAAACACAGAAGAGAGCTTTCTGGTTACATTTGGAACCCAGCAGGGGGCTTGTAGTTTACATTTAATTGTCACTCAGGGCCTAGCATCAGAAAAGTACTTTTAGTTTTAAAACACAGAGGAGAACTTTCTGGTTACATTTCATACTCAGCAGAGAGCTTGTAGTTTAAATTTAATAGTCACTCAGGGCCTAGTAACAGCAAAGTACTTTTAGTTTAAATTTAAAACACAGAAGATAGCTTTCTGGTTACATTTAGAACCCAGCAGAGAGCTTGTAGTCTAAAATTGAATAGTCACTCAGGGCCTAGCATCAGCAAAGTACTTTTAGTTTAAATTTAAAACACAGAAGAGAGCTTTCTGGTTAAATTTAGAACCCAGCAGAGAGCTTGTAGTTTAAATTTCATAAGAAGTTAGAGCCTAGCAGCAGCTAAGAGCTATAATTTAAATCAAATCAGAATTTATCTTAGCACAAAAGGCAAAACAGGGTCTGTACTCTTTGAGCAACAAATAAAGTCTTCTAGAGACCTTTACAAAGAGGCCTTCTACATAGGGGGCAAGAGACCTGTGAAACCTTTTTAATAGGTGTTAACACCAGGTGGCAGATCAAAAGGCCATTTTGAAAGACTCCTCCTATCCATGCAAGCACTGTTAATTACCCAGGAAGTTGGTCACAGCTTACCTCAGCGGTACAGGCATAAATAGCTCAACCAGAGCTCTGTGATCCTCTGTCTTGAAGGACTAGAAAAAGGGACTGTTACTTCTGGAGAGAGATCTGCAACTGTGAGTACATACTTCTGGTAATTTTCTAAAAGGAATTCTTTATATTAAAGCTAATTAATCTGTGAACCCACTATTTATTGTTAAATCAGTCAGGGCCTAGTAGCAGCAGTTTAAGTTTAAATTTAAAACACAGAGGATAACTTTCTGGTTACATTTCATACCCAGCAGAGAGCTTGTAGTTTAAATTTAATAGTCACTCAGGGCCTAGTAACAGCAAAGTACTTTTAGTTTAAATTTAAAACACAGAAGATAGCTTTCTGGTTACATTATTGAACCCAGCAGAGAGCTTGTAGTCTAAATTGAATAGTCACTCAGGGCCTAGCATCAGCAAAGTACTTTTAGCTTAAATTTAAAACACAGAAGAGAGCTTTCTGGTTAAATTTAGAACCCAGCAGAGAGCTTGTAGTTTAAATTTCATAAGAAGTTAGAGCCTAGCAGCAGCTAAGAGCTATAATTTAAATCAAATCAGAATTTATCTTAGCACAAAAGGCAAAACAGGGTCTGTACTCTTTGAGCAACAAATAAAGTCTTCTAGAGACCTTTACAAAGAGGCCTTCTACATAGGGGGCAAGAGACCTGTGAAACTTTTTTAATAGGTGTTAACACCAGGTGGCAGATCAAAAGGCCATTTTGAAAGACTCCTCCTATCCAAGCAAGGACTGTTAATTACCCAGGAAGTTGGTCACAGCTTACCTCAGCAGTACAGGCATAAATAGCTCAACCAGAGCTCTGTGATCCTCTGTCTTGAAGGACTACAAAAGGGACTGTTACTTCTGGAGAGAGATCTGCAACTGTGAGTATATACTTCTGGTAATTTTCTAAAAGGAATTCTTTGTATTAAAGCTAATTAATCTGTGAACCCACTATTTTTTGTTAAATCAGTCAGGGCCTAGTAGCAGCAGTTTAAGTTTAAATTTAAAACACAGAGGATAACTTTCTGGTTACATTTCATACCCAGCAGAGAGTTTGTAGTTTAAATTTAATAGTCACTCAGGGCCTAGTAACAGCAAAGTACTTTTAGTTTAAATTTAAAACACAGAAGAGAGCTTTCTGGTTACATTTGGAACCCAGCAGGGGGCTTGTAGTTTACATTTAATTGTCACTCAGGACCTAGCATCAGAAAAGTACTTTTAGTTTTAAAACACAGAGGAGAACTTTCTGGTTACATTTCATACCCAGCAGAGAGCTTGTAGTTTAAATTTAATAGTCACTCAGGGCCTAGTAACAGCAAAGTACTTTTAGTTTAAATTTAAAACACAGAAGATAGCTTTCTGGTTACATTTGGAACCCAGCAGAGAGCTTGTAGTCTAAATTGAATAGTCACTCAGGGCCTAGCATCAGCAAAGTACTTTTAGCTTAAATTTAAAACACAGAAGAGAGCTTTCTGGTTAAATTTAGAACCCAGCAGAGAGCTTGTAGTTTAAATTTCATAAGAAGTTAGAACCTAGCCGCAGCTAAGAGCTATAATTTAAATCAAATCAGAATATAGCTTACCTCATCAGCACAAGACAGGGTACTGTGTAGCAGCCCTCTTTTAATAAGTGTTAAGACTGAACACAATTTAGGATAGCTATCCAGAGGGTCGCCATGAATCGACTCCGACTCGACGGCACTTAACAACAACAACAACAACAACAATGTTTTGTTTTCAGTTCTATTCCTGGACACAGCCAAACTGCAATTTCTCCTTTGAAATCCTAAACCAAATACCAGTACTCCTTCCGTACTCTCTGAAAGTCAGAGCCAAAATTCTTTTCTAGTGTTTTGGGCTAACTATGTGTTACAACCCTGCTGTGACTTCATCAGCCATGGGATTTGCAGAAGTTAGGCAGGGATAGCATGATTGGCTCAAATGCTTCATGCTGGCTGCTGGTGACCCCTTCTTGACCTCTTTCCCCCCTACCAGATTTAGGGGTATGTTTACTAAACTGTGGTAATGTTCCCCGTGTTAGGTTCCCTAGATTCCCATATAAGGGAATGGGCGGTGCATCATTATGGCAAGCTGTGTCAGTTAACGTGCATTACAAGGCACCTTAGGCTAACGCGTGTTATAAGGTACGCTATAAGGCACAATACAAGACACGTTATAAAGCACCTTAGTAGGCACAGTACAAGGCATGTGCCTTGTAACATGCCTTGTACTGTGCCTAGCAAGGTGCCCTGTAACATGCCTTATGACGTGCCTTGTACTGTGCCTAGTAAGGTGCCTTGTAACGTGACTTATGACGTGCCCTGTAACGTGCCCTGTACTGTCCCTAAGAAGGTGCCTTATAACGTGCCTTGTACTGTGCCTAATAAGGTGCCTTATAACGCCATATAGGGAGTGATGGCAACTGTGGTGAGGGTATTATGGGCTGGCAGCACGGATCTGCAAAGATATGACTGTCACAGGCATGCAAAACATCAGACATGGACAGGAAGGAACAATGAGGAATCGAACCCCATGACCACTGCCTATAACAGAGCTACTCAAATCCAGTTCTGGAGGTCCACAACCCTGCAGGTTTTTGGGATATCCCTAATATCTCTAATGCATATATATCTCATGCATATTCATTAGGGCTATCCCAAAAACCTGCCAGGATTGTGGCCCTCTAGGAGAGGGTTGGACACCCCTGCTCTATGGCTTGTTGCATAGCACTGGCTGGGTACAGATGGACTGCAGATCACCGCACAAACCGTCTGCTCTGTGTGCCAGGATAGGGTAACCCCACCAGCACCCATGATGCAATGCACATGCAGAACAGCAGCCTACAGCTGACCACCAAATGGGGTCTGCACCTCACTGGTACTGCAGCATGGTAAGATGCACTGACAGTGTGTGATACTGCACAATAGCACAGACCATGCCATTGTGCAGGTTCCGTGTTCACCCTGAGGGATAGGATGGGCGCCCAGCACTAGGTCCACAGTACATGTAGTGCTAAAGATAGGTCCTGCTGCACATCCCCATCACTACCAGTGTGTGACAGGTACCTCCACCAGTGCAACCAGATGTAATTCTGTTACCATCTGTGTTCTGCAATCACATGTAGTCCTGTGGGACCGGACACCACTCAGATTATTGTGTACACAGTGTTAAGGTCTGGCTGCAATGGGTACCTGTTATCAGGGCAGCGGTGGGGTGGGGTAGACTTGCATAAGGTTTAGGTAGCACTGTCTCTATGGGGCTAAGTAGTATGCACTACATACCCCAAGGGGCCCACAATCACCCCTATTGTAGATGAGGGTGTGGTGGGACAGGTGCCTGCACCTGGCGGAACGTCTGTAATACCAGCAACCACAGTCCTACTGGCCAATGACACTCCTCCAGGGATGATGGGCCAGAGCCATACATGTGACTGTGGCAGAACAGCAGTGATGCTTGGGGTGGGCAGGGGAAGGCTCCACACCACAGTCTGCCATCTGCCAGCACAATCAGACTGCACCTGCAGTATCCTACAGGGTGGTCCCACCATGCACAGACTAACTACAGACAGCCCACTAGCCAGTCCATAGTGCATTCTCATGGAGGAACCCTGTACACCCAGAGGTGGGATGCATAGCACAAACACCAAGCAGGTAGCTCCATGATTGGGACCCGGAACCAAGAACACACAGGTATCACTAAACACAAGTAATGTGTGGCACTAAGTGGGAACATGGACATGCCATGGTCACTGCTCGGTCAGAGTGAGAGTGACCTCCCAGCGTGACATGCTGTGGCCACCCTGCCCATGCAGTTGGTGGTCGAGCACTACAGTGTCCCAGCCATTGCCCTCCACCCTGTGCAGATGCATCCTGGCCAATCCGCCCTGTCTGGGCCATACCCACAATACCTTGCTCCTCATTATGCACATTTGCAGGCTAACGCTGGAAACTGTGTGAGCAATGTGGGCTCAGTGAGGTGTTGGCAGACACAAAACTATAGATAGACATACGCACACTCCCACACCTATCTCAGCATTGTGCAGAGATAGAGGTGGTTGACAACCCTGCCCACCACACTGGTCCTGCGCACAGTGCTGACATTGCTAAACTGTGCAGGGGGTAGTAGTAGTGCTCTGGTGATAACTGCAGCTCCGTGCTGGGGCCAACAGCCTGACACTCCATGAGGCTGTGGATAGTGGAGCCCGTGTGAGTGGGTGTTTTTACCCCTGTGCACCGCTGTGTTGGGGTTTGCACATGTTGTTGTTGTGGCTGCATTGTGGGATAAAACTATGGGGTGATGCTCTGCAGGATCCACAGATGGGACTTGAACCATTTGCTCTAGGACATACTGGCTGAGTGTATTGCACCACACTGTTGCTACAGCAGCATAGTGGTCCCTGGGGCTACCCTTACATTCCCCAGCCAGACCTCTTCTGTTGCACTGAACACCACGTACTGGTACAGGGCATGGGCTAGGTCCACTGCAGGTGGATGCCACTACTCCCTCCAGCACAAACACCTCCCCTGCCATGCCGCCATGACCATATGCTGTCAGTGCCGGTAGTGTGCAGTCCTAGGCCATCCAGGGGGCAGGTAGGTGGCTGCCTAAGGTGTGGGTTCAGGGGTAGGGGTGCCTACATAGCTGTCCACGCTTCCCCCAGCACTGCCTGTCAATGTTATGTGCCCCTTGGGGTTCCTGCTGGGAAATGTCCCCTGGATTGGACACTGTGGGACACAGACTCATGGGCATGTTTGACCCTGGTCTGTTGCTGTCTTGCTGGTGTCCATTTTCCGCATTCCTATGTGCCACATAGGCAACCGCCTAGTCCACCCCATGCCCCAGTTACCCCCACTGCATGTCCCGCCTGCAGTCCCCCTATGCCACATTTGCACCATCACCATAGTGGCCCTTTGTACATTGCCACTATGCTGTTGCTGCAGAAGGAACACTACTATCACCTTTCTCGGGCTCCCTGACTATCCCCTACATTGCTGACACTGAAATGGTTTCTCTCTCCTGCAAATATGCATCTAATGGCAGGTTTTCATTCACGGTAGGATTCAGCCCTTCAGTTCAGCGCGTTAGTGTGCAGGGAGCCTCTCCACACCCACTCCCCACTCATTGACCCCAGCTCTCCGCCCTCTCTCCTCCCTCTGCAGTGTCTACCGCGCTGCGGAATGCTTCCACATGGGTTGTAACATTACCACGTGTTAACGTTACGTTACTGCACGTTAACATTACATAGCACGCGTTAACGTTACCTACCACGCATTAACGTTACCTACCGCGTGGTCTGTAATGTTACCGCAGTTTAGTAACATACCCCCTAGTACTAGTATTTTTTGGGCATGTGAGCATGCATGATGAAAGCAAACCACATGAATGGTGATTCGCGAAAATTTGCAGTGCATGCACACTCGGTTAGTTGACACCAGAACAAACAAAAAATCATGATTTTCACTGATTTTTTCCCATTCATATGAAAATTAGTGCACATATATAATATATATACCAAAGCACTTCACAATAAAGTATCAAAAACATAGCAAACAGGAGAGAAACTGCAGAATGCATCATATTTACAGGGGTTAAGAAGAGGATATTTCAGTCTTTTATACCACTATTTGAGTTTGGTAATAGCATAAACTTATAGGAGTGCAACATTCCCTAGCCAAGAGGATAATAGAAAACCATGAAGCTAAAGGGTAACTGATTTAAGACTAATAAGAGAAAATATTTTTTCACTCAACGTGTAATTAAAACCTGGAATTCATTACCGGAGGATGTAGTAAAAGCTGTTAGTGTAGCCGGGTTTAAAAAAAGGTTTGGACAAGTTCCTGGAGGAAGGATCCATAAGCCTTTATTAAAGGGGACCTGGGATATCCACTGCTTGCCCCAATACAAGCATTGTGGAACCTGTGTCTTCTGGGGAAACTGCTAGGTACTTGTGACCTAGATTGGCCACTGTTGGAAACAGGATACTGAGCTTGATGGACCTTGGTCTGACCCAGTATGGCATTTTTTATGTTCTTAAACCAGACAGGGGAAAAGGAGTGGCGAGAGAGAGCATAGGTAAAGAGCAGATCTGTCGAGCAGTTTCTGTCTGTAAATACTACTTTACTCTGTGAGGATCTGTGCGAACCCAAGGGACAGTAGGGGATCATCGGGTTAATAAGGGCCTGGTCACCACAATGGAGTGCATGATGTATTATCATTAGTAAATAGATCCCATTGTATAAAATGGGATGTGCATTAAGGCTATTGTGGCAGTGCAGTTTAACACATCTAGCTCTACGTTTGGTTGAAAATGGGTATCTAACATAGGATTTGAATTTAGGAGCTCTGTTGTGGGGTTTTGGGGTTTTTTTTCAGATATTGGCTTTCAAATGTCACCAGCAGCAGATTCTTATAGTAAAGGATGATGTTTCAAATATTAGGCACCACAAGATATTTAAACTGATTTATTTACAAAAGTCAGTGTATCCTGGGCTACTGTTGTCCAGTCATTCCATTCATTTAGCCAACCAGTGAATTGCTATTGCACTTAGATTGCTAATTCTTTTTGAAATTTAACTTTGTGAAAATATGTAACTTTAGAAACTAATTTATTATTAAATGGATCTTGATCTCTTGGCCTTCATGTAATTGCATTGTGCCTCTGTGTATTCTAGGAAAAACATTGTTCTGTCAAAACATGCAATCCAAAATGAAAAGCAATAGTGAAAGAAGCCAAGATTTCAGACAAAAGTAATTTATTATAGCGCAATACCTTATACTTCCAGAGCATTTGTCAGGCTACCTTAAGGAAAAAACAAATAAAATGCAAAGCATGTGTTTTCCACTGGAATGTGAGGATTCCTTCTCCACACACATGCAACTGATAGCTAAAACCTGTCGTTTCTTTCTGTATAATATCAGCAAAATTTGCCACTTCCTTTCTAAACACACTACTAAGGGGTATGTTTACTAAACTGCGGTAATGTCGCTCATGTTAGGTTCTGCGGTAAAGGTACAGATGCCCATATAAAGGCGTGGGCGGTGCATCATTACAGCAAGCCATATTAGCTAGCACATGTTACAAGGTGCCTTCGACTAACTCGCATTACAAGGCTCCCTACAAGGCACCTTACAAGGCACCTTACAAGGCGCCTTTTAAGGCGCCCTGTAAGGCGCCTTATAATGTGCCTTGTTAGGTGCCTTATAAGGTGCCTTGTTAGGTGCCCTATAAGGTGCCTCATAAGGCGCTTTGTAAGGTGCCCTATACAGTAGGGCTCCTTAGGCTAAGCGCCGTATTAGGCATCCCTGGAGAAGGCATCTTAGAAGGCACCCTGGGTTACGGAACCATAGGTTAAGGTGGCCTAACAAGGTTATGGTGCCCTAGGTTAGTGTGGCCTAAGGGCTGCAAGGTGCTTCAGGATGACATGCATGAACTGTGAGGAACAAAGACAGATTTAGCCCTAACACTACATAGAGTATTCAGGAAAGGCAATGAACAGGTGAGTGAAGGAGCAAGAGCTGGGAGCCGCTGGACCTGCCATATCTGCGGCCATCCCATGTGGCTGCCAGTACTGATGACAAACATGGTGGGGACAACTACCACAGCACAGGGTGTTGGCAATGTAAAGTACTGGAAAGACAGTTGGTGGCAGACGATGGGAATACGTGTCCCCCAGTGGAGGCGGATGTGGCAGGATAATTACAATGATGGGTGGACAGAGGAGTGGTGGTGCCATGCAGATCAGGCATAGGCGAGGCAAGCATGAAGAGGCATAATGCAGAAAAGGGTACCAGTGCAGGACATGGGGTGGCAGCTTGCACAGGAAGACAAGACTCTACACAGCTGACAGATGCAGATAGATGGACTGAGGGATTGTTGGCAACTGTGGTGAGGGTAATATGGGCTGGCAGCACGGATCTGTTACAGGCATGCAAAATATCTGAGTTGGACAAGCATGAAAAGAGAGAACAATAAGGAATTGAACCCATGACCACAGTTTAGAATGTCATTGTACTAACCAATAGGCTATACCTCTATGGCTTGTTGCATAGCAATGGCTGGGTACAGAAGGACTGCAGGTCACCGCACAACTGTCTGCTCTGAGTGCCAGGATAGGGTAACCCCACCAGTACCATGATGCAATGCACATGCTGATTAGCTGTCTACAGCTGATCAGCAAATGGGGTCTGCACCTCTCTGGTACCTCAGCTTGGAAAGACGAACTGACAGTGTGTGATACTGGCACAGAGTAGCTACAGACCATGCCATTCTGTGTTCTCCCCGAGGAATAGGATGGGTGCCCAGCACTAGGTCTGCAGTACATGTGATGCTAGAGATAGGCCCTGCTGTACATCCCATCCCTACCAGTGTGTGACAGGTGTTCCTTGCAGTGCAGCTGAAGGTAATTTGGTGTCCATCTTTATCCTACAGTCACATGTGGCCTTATGGGACCAGACACCACCCAGATTAGTGTGTACTCTGTGTTAGGGTCTGGCTGACGTGGGCACCTGTTATCAGGGGCAGAGGGGTTTCCAGACTTACATGATGTTTGTGTAGCAGTGCCTTTATAGGTCAAAGTGGTATACATTACATACCCCAAAGGGCTGATATCACCCTTTTTATAGATAAGGGACAGGTGCCCTAACCCCCATGAAGCAACCTCCATCCTGCTGGTATAAGACAGCCCTCCAGGGGTGGTGGGCCAGAGCCATACCTGTGGCTGAGGCAGTAGCAGACCAGCAGCAATGATGGGGTTAGCTCTGGAAAACCCCAACTGACTCACACCACTGTATACCCATGCTTCTTAATGTGGCCCAGAGTTTCTCATGGTTTACACAGTCAAAAGCCTTGCTATAGTCGATAAAGCACAAATAGATATCCTTTTGGTATTCTTTAGTCTTTTCAAGGATCCATCTCACATCCGCAATGATGTCTCTCGTTCCTCGCCCTTTCCTGAACCCTGCTTGCACTTCAGGTAGTTCTTGTTCCAGGTATGGTTGCAGTCTCTTTTGAATAATCTTCAGTAAAATCTTGCTGGCATGTGGGATCAGAGCGATTGTTCGATAATTTCTACAGTCATTTGGATCACCTTTCTTTAGTATTGGTATAAACACAGATCTTTTCCAGTCAGTTGGCCATAATATTGTCTTCCATATTTCTTGGCAGAGCCTTATCAGTATGGTAACAGCTGCATCAGATTGCTGCAATACTTCTGTAGGAATGCTATCAATGCCTGGTGCTTTGTTCTTTTGAGAAGGCTTTCAATGCTGCTTCAACTTCTTCTTTCATCACCAATGGTTCCCGATCATAAGGTACAGGTTGAAACGGCTGTTGGTCCACTTGATCTTTATCATATAAAAACTCTGTATATTCCTTCCACCTTTTCTTGATCTTCTCAGCATCATTCAACATAGAACCTTGAGCATCTTGTAACATTCCAATTCAAGGCTGGAACTTTTTCTTTAACTCTCGTAGCTTTAGGAAAGCCGATCTTGTTCTTCCTCTAATAGTTTCTGCTTCTATTTCCTTGCAAGTGTCATTGTAGTACTTTTCCTTGTCCTGTCTTGCTGCACGTTGGAAATCTCTGTTGAGTTCTGCGATTGTCTTTCTTTCTCCTCTGGCTTTAGCTTCTCTGCATTTCTGGGCAATTTTCAGAGTTTCTTCCGTCATCCATTTTGGCCGCTTCTTCTTTGTTGCCAATGTTTGCGTTCCAGTCACCCATGACTATCAGGATATCCTGTTTGCATGTTCTGTCAATTTCAGCTTGTACTTTGTTCATAGAACTCTTCAATTTAATTCTCTTCTTCAGCTGTTGTTGGGGCATATACTTGAATTATAGTTGTGTTGATAGGCAATCCTTGTAGATGAATAGAGATTAAGCGTTCACTGACTGCATTGTAATTCATTACAGTTCTTGCAAGTTTCTTCTTTATTATAAATGCAACACCATTTCTTCTTTGTCTATCATTTCCAGCATAGTAGACCATGTGATCATCTGATGCAAAGTGCCCGATGCCAGTCCATTTCAGTTCGCTGACACCCAAGAGATCAAGTTGTACACGTTCCATTTCATTCTTGACCACCTCCAACTTCCCTTGGTTCATGCTTTGTACGTTCCATGTTCCAATGCATAAGACATCTTTACAGCTTCTGACTCTCATTTCATGCGCAGCTACATCAGCAGTCAGACTTCCCGAGGGCTTTGATCCAACCACATCATAAATGCTGGCTTTACTCTGAAAAGTCTTCAGCTGTTCCCCAGTAGGTAGTTGAGTGCCTTTCGACCTGGGGGTCTCATCTTCCAGCACCATAGCACAATTTGTTTTGTTGTAACTATCCATTGGGTTTTCATGGCAAGATACAGAAGTAGATTGCCGGGCCTTTCTTCCACACAGTTTAAGTTTGGTGTTGTTGCCGTTGTCACAAAAATGTGATCCTCCGCCGTCAACACTATCCCATTCTGCTGCTGCCCAGATGGGTGGTTTGTCTTGGTCTGGCACCTCAGCTGAGACCTGTCCATCTTGGAAGACCCTGCCAGTAGTTAAACTACCGATAGTTTAGCTCTCAGCATCACTGATGCACGCAAGCCCTCACAGCACGACAAGCTGCAAACCAAGTGAGAGCAGTGGCATAGCGTGAGTTGTCAGCACCCGGGGCAAGGCAAGTAATTTGCGCCCCCTAACCCGTGGATTTTAGCCGCCGGGGAGCTTCTTTGCGCGGGGGAGCCGACCGTGATCCTACCCCGGGAGGGAGCGATCATCAGCACTGACCTCGCTGAGCCAGAGTCCAGGGAAACGAACAGCACAGCAGCAAGAGCCCGACAAGCATGGTTAAACGCCCAACAGCAGGGAAGAGGAGGAGATCCGGAACCAGAAACTCACGATGCCGCCCTGCAGCTCCGCCTTCTCGAGCGCACAGGGCGATCCGACCCCAACCCCAGCTTTACATTGAGATCGAGGGGCGACGACGCGATAAACAGTCCCCCTCCCACCCCGCCCCGGCAGCTTCTGTGAAATAGCTACCTAGAGGGGGTCAATCGCATCGCCTGCGCTTTGTTGCCGAGGGTTTGCCAAGAACAATGCGACTCCCAGGACTGCGGGCTCGAGGGCTATAGCGCAAACCTCTTTGCAGTGCCACCACCAGATGGCGTACGCGTCAACATGTATCATAGGGACCTGCCTTTCCCCCTCATCGGCAACAGACAGCTGCGAGTGCGAGCGCCCCCCCCCCATGTTGCGCCCGGTGCGGCCGGCCCCCCTGCACCCCCCATGCTACGCCTCTGAGTGAGAGGCAAGCATATTATCACTTAGAAATAAGCATGAACCCTAAACCGTGGTTGCACAAACTTGGTCTAAACTAAGGAAGGTCTTTATTAAATGCGTCATGGCTTGAGACTATTGTAAATACACAAACGTTGTTGCTTTCTAGACAGAGATAAGCGGGATCTTTAAATTTACATTTTTATTTTGCATTTAGAGCACTGATAAATCTAATGACAGGTTCCCATATAATTAAGAAACAGTATCCCTTTTCCTGGGCGGACCCAGTGGAAAGAGTTGCACAGTGCCATGCAAAGGACCAGGGTTAAATTTCCAGTTATAACTTCTGCTCTCCAGGCCAGCTAAGGTTGAGGATGCTGCAAAGATAGCATTCATGATCTTTGGGGCAAGGGCGCCCCAGTTAGTGCTCCGAAGTGATACCTAGTGGCCATGGATTGTCACTGTAATGACTGGGAGGGGATAAGAAATTCCTAGCTACCTGTGATTGAAGGCCCATGACAGAATAAGAACAAAGGAACATAAGAAAAGTCATGCTCGGCCGGCTAAGGTCCATTGTGCCCACCATCCTGTCTCTGACAGTGGCCAGGTCAGGTAACAGGTACTCAGCAGATCAGAAGAACCATAGCGGGGGCGTCCCTGCCTGAAGAGACTCCAAAGACGATGCAACAAAAGGTTGTTCAAACTACTGTGCCAAACCTCTCCCCTTTAACAGCAATGTTAAAACCACTGACTTCCAATGCCAGTGCTGCAGAGCTGTTTGGCACTCAGTTCACCTCCACAAGGGAATAATGGTCATCCAAGCTCAATGAGACCAAACTCTCATTAAAGACAGTTGCTCCTTACTCCCAGCATCTGCCTCATTCCTTGTACTCAGGCCAACAAACCTCTTTATGCTTGACTGAACCAAGCTTCCAT
This sequence comes from Ichthyophis bannanicus, assembly GCA_033557465.1. Taxonomy (NCBI): domain Eukaryota; kingdom Metazoa; phylum Chordata; class Amphibia; order Gymnophiona; family Ichthyophiidae; genus Ichthyophis; species Ichthyophis bannanicus. Next base: position 349,756,159 of record CM066032.1, read on the forward strand.
CTTGAGAGGATGGAGCTCAAACGGCCTTTCCGATTCATTACCACAAGAGGGAAAGAAAATCCGTAAAAAAGAAAGCCATCTTGCTTCTAACTCCAGGCAAAGCGATTTAAAATGAATGTGGTATAGTACAGCAGTTAGGGTAGGTTGGAGAGAAATGATGATCACGGTATCGGAGACCATATTCCAACACCTGCAAAGTTGCTATATTTTAATTCATTTGAAGGGCATGTCCTGTAGATGACAAGGACCTCAAGTAGTCCACTTGGGGTAATTTGAACACATGTATTATCATGTTGATTTCAGAGTTGGCCTGACTGAGCTTGATTAAATGATCGTGCATAGCTCAAATCAAGCTTTAGCAGCAACTTAAGAAATGCTACTTCAGATGAAGAACTCAATCAAGAATCATCCCCCAAGCTTTTTACATGATCTGTTTAAAAGTATAATTCCATCCACATGAATTTCTAAATCAAAAGAATTTAGAACCTTTTTGCTAATCAGCAGAACTTCAATTTTTGAAGGGTTGAAAGTAAGTTTATTGTGTGGTAGCCATTTACAAATGGCACTGAAACAGCCCACAATGAAATTGTTGGATTATCTGCTAGTGAACAATAGATCTAAGTCATCTGCATAGCACTGCACTTTAAAACCAAACTATTGGGTAATTCCCAGCACTAGTCATAAATAAATTTAAATAATGTAGGCAACAGAAGAAACACTGTTGACCATTCCATAATATAGACGGAAATCTGTTTGATGAAAAATAAGCAGTACACAGATGACTGTATCATTTAAGCCCAATGTAACCTGCCTTGTTTCCTCACTGACCTGATGGAAAAAAATGTTAACTCTTGAAAGCTTATCATAGATATTAAGTTAGTTAACTAAAAATGTATCACCTTATTTGTTGACCTTTATTTCCACATATCCAGAGGAACTAACAAGATAACCTCAATTCTTTGCTCAAATCAAGTGGGGCGAGCATGCAGAGCATCACTCATGGAATTTGTCACATGTCTCAGTTTTTCATCTGCTTTTTGCCTGTTTTGTCTATGTGGGATGTGTTTTTTATATGTTTATCTGCTTTGTGTGTGTTCTATGCATGTTTATATGTGCTGTGTATCTATATCAGTGGTTCTCAACTCAGTCCTCTAGGACCCCTGGGCCAGTCAGGTTTTTAGGATATCCACAATGAATATGCATGAGATAGATCTGCATGCACTGCTTCCATTGTATGCAGATCTATCTCACACATATTCACTGTGGATATCCTGAAAACCTGACTGGTCTGGGGGTCCCAGAGGACTGGGTTGAGAACCACTCATCTCTTTCTATGTTGGCTTGTATCAGTGATCGGGCAAGGAGATGAGAGGGGAGGGCAGTTTGAAAGACACAATTCCTTAATCACTATGTTAGAGTGACTTGGTGAATTTGGATTTGAATTTAGCTCGCACCTCTTCAATAGTAGTTGAAGATGAGTTACATTTAGGTATAGTAGGTATTTTCTTGTCCCCAGAGGACGAACAGTCTAAGGGGTCTTTCTACTAAGCTGTGATATGCTTTTGCAGTTAACATGCTGCATTAGTGCAAATAATGCTAAACCAGTCAGTACTAGAGGAGATCAAACCTAAGCTTTCTCTAGAAACGCAGATGACAAGAATTTGACTTTCATATTGTAGACGTCATGCAGAGAAAGAGATTGTTAGAGAAAGACATCATGCTTGGCAAGGTTGAAGATCAGCGCAAAAGAGAAAGGCCAGCAATGAGATGTATCGATACAATAACAGCAGCTATGGGTGCCACTCTGTCAACAATGAGCCGCCTGACTGAACACCAAACACAGTTTTGGACAACTATCCAGAGGGTCACCATGAATCAATACCTTCTCGACGGCACTTAATGTGTGACTTTTGCAGCTTGTTGTTGTTATCTGTTGGGGGCGTGCACACCAATTCCCTAGCAGATAACACTGTGAAAATGCAGAGATTGCAGCATGGTAGCACAGTGGATGCAGCTAGTTGCATCTGCAATGTCTGCAGTTACCGTGTACTGCTGATGCTCACGGCAACCATTCATTGCAGACGTGTCCGGCGACGTGACTAAAATACGATCTGCAGATGGCTCAAAACTTTGCTGCACTATCTTCAGTTGCACCATATTAGCTCTTCATGTGGCATGCTTTTTCTGTGCTATTGGTGCGCTAACAGCCTTAATAGACAGACCCCCTACGTTTTTACCTGAGGCAAGGAGGGTCAGGTGACTTGTCTAAGATCACAAGGAGCACCAGTGGAATTTGAACCCCAGCCCACTGCATTCACCATTAGGCTACTCCTCCATTCCAGGCTACTCCATGGTACTCCAGCTGCAGCTATTGGAACTGTCTATCCCATGGACATGTATTGGCACATTTCTGGGATGGGGCATCATTTCTCTTCCACCCCTTTCCCCCCAGAAACACACACAGAAATCTCATTTGTACAGCACAATGGACCAAATATAGCTTTCAGATCAATTGGAAATGGCCTCAAGGAGCAGAAGGAAACTGCTAGGCCAAAAAGAGGCTTCCAACTTTATGGGAACAATTTCTTGTGCATGAAGCTAGCTGATGTGGAGAGGCGTGCTGTGCAATCATGCATTATAACAGCACTTATCTCAGGAGTTCATGGTGCATTTTTTGCTATGAAATTGTCTATCAACAGCCTTATACTTACTTCTAAATTGTTTCTCCCCAAGCCAGTTATTGTTTATGTATAAAACCTTTTTATACACAGGCAAAACCATCAGATATGTTTTAAAACATGAAAGCAAGTTGAAAGAACAACACTTAAAAAAAACAATGGGAAATTATTCATTCTTTCCGCTAATCAGTAGTAAAGCAAAGCCAGAAGTCTCCAGGCTGAGGCTACTCCCTGTAATCCACACGGCGTCCTGGTAAAATCAAGATGTGTTGCCTTTTTATTGTCTTGGTAAGTAGAAAAGGGCATAAAACTTCTCTGCAATCACAATTAAGTTGTCAAAGATAAGAACTGTTTTTGAACTAAACCTTAATCTTTAACTACTCTCCATCAACTACTGGGAAAGGAAATTCTCACAGTTAGTTAAAATTCTTAATTAATGCAATACTGCAGCCTTTGTGCATGACAAGTCTAATGATGGATGGCCTTGTATTACAGCCACAGAGTAAGGTCCATGCTATCAGACTATAACAGCCAGTCCATAGTAACCTATTTAATGACAGCAGATAAAGACCAGCACTGTCCATCCAGCCTGCCCAGTAGGGTTGCTTGAGCAGAACCTGCAGTGCAGGTCAGGTAACTTTCCCCATGTCTTTTTTTTGTGTTGTGGGGTGGGGGGTTATACCTATCGTGCAGTATTGGTTATTTTCTCCATGCCTTTGGTTTTCAAAAATACTTTATCATGTTGCACTTGATTAAGTTCCCAGGCTGCCATGGGACCAGCTAGGCCTGCCATTCTTTTTGCAACCAGTCCAGGGCCCCCACGCTTTACAAGCAGGGAGCTTATACACAGACACAATTCTCCCAGCTGCGCTCTATAGCATTTTTTATGTGAGAGCTGCATCTGACATATGGTACAGGTTACTTTCTTCATTGCTTCTTAAAAAACTAAACAGTCATTGCACATCTGTTTTGGGTTGAGATGCCCCATTCTTGGTTACTATCCTCTTGCCTTTTAGGGATGCACTGTGTTTATCTCACTCCCTTTTGAATTATAGTATCATTTTTGCTTACACCGCCCCTTTTTGTAAGGGAATTGCAGGTATCCACTACTCTTTCCATAAAGAAATAGTTGATTATAGCTTTTAGCTTTTGATAATACCTCCTTTCATATTCCCTAGTTTTAGAGCTTCCTCATTTGAAAAAGGCTCATTTGTTTAGTAGTACCTTTCAAGATTTGTAGCATTTATCTCTGTCCCTCCTTCTCATGTTGTCTGGTTGAGACTTCTTTTTTATTCTTTTTTTATATACCACTTTTTTAGATTTAAAGCTGTTAGCTGTGAATATGAACCAACTTTGTAAATATGTTGACTGTAGATGAGTTATGAACAATCCCAATGTATATCCAATGCTCAAAGTCACCCACTTGACCTTTGACATTGCCCCTGGTTACATTGTTATCATATTTTATGTAACAAGTTTTTGTTCATTGTCGCCAGGAGTCAGGACTGACTCGAAGGCACACATTGCATTTTGCAAACCACCTTTGATCCCTGGAAAGGGCAGTATAGAAACACTCACAAATAAATCAAATAAATAAATAAACAATGTGGTTTACATTCAAGTATAACTTAGCTATATGGTTACATCGAATTTTTGAATGGTGGTATTGAATGTAACAATTTCAGAACTTGAGTATACATAAAAACATAGAAACATGACGGCAGAAAAAGACCATATGGCCTATCGAGTCTGCTCGTCCGTATCAAACTACAAAAGTCCCCTTTTTTCCTTTAGAGAGCCTCTGTGTTTGTCCCTTGCTTCTTTGAAATTAGATACTGTCCTCATCTCTACCACCTCCACTGGGAGACTATTCCACACATTTATCACTCTTTCCATAAGGAAATATTTCCACATATTACTCCTGAGTCTATCCCCTTTCACCCTCATCCTATGTCCCTTTGTAGAAGAGCTTGCTTTCAATCAAAAGAGGCTCTCCTCCTGTGCATTTAAGCCTCAGAGGTATTTAAATATCTCAGTCATATCACCTCTGTCCTGCCTTTCCTCTAAAGCAGTGGTTCTTAACCAGTCCTCCTTGAACCCCTAGGCCAGTCGGGTGTTCAGGATAGCCCTAATGAATATTGTCAAACACCTTGCTGGCCCACAAGGCGGGAGCCTGGGGCTTCGGTGTTGCTCCTCTTCTAACAGCAAGGACTTTATGTTGCCCTCAGGGATTTTGAGTCCCAATAGCTAATCGAAATAAGGAGGTAGTTGTGGTCGAGTAGCTATGCTTAAAGAGGTTTTATTTCCCGTCCCGGGAGAATTCTTGCAACAAATATCAAAAAGCAAATAAACCATACAGCTGGTATAACACAAGTGAGGGACTACAAATGGGACCAAAAATGCTTATTGTCAGCTTTAACTGAACAAAAAGAGGGAAAAACAGGGTTTTCAATCAGACACTTTGAACTGTGAAATCTGTGCTCTCCCACAGATTTCACTCCAGCAGGCTTTCTTAGGCCCCTAACAGAAAGAGGTTATGCTATCAGAGAAAACAAGCGTACAGTCCATTTTGCACATATCAGAATTATCATCACCAAAGTCGCAATCCATATCTTCAGGTGCTTCTTGATAATTATAACTTGCAGGGCTGTATTGTGGATTAGTGTTTGTTTCTCTCCTCTCGGCTGGGTCAGAGCACCACTCCCCCCTATCACTGCAGAAAGGTTCTTTACCACACACTATGGAATCTTTCCTTAGTGGGCTACACACTTCCTGACCACTGGGGGTAAAACTCAGTGCTCCTCTAGTCCAGGTACTTTGGCTTTCAGGCTGAGCTCTGCCTGGCTGGTGTGTAAACGGGAAGTGGAAACTTTTCTTCCCCTCTCTTCCTTTCACAGGACGTCTTTCTAAAGCATGGGAATTATCTCTTGGACAAGTATTCTGGATTCCCAGGTTCCTGCTATTGTGATTATCTCTTCTCCCTTCTCCTCGTGGTTTATATCCTGGAGTCTCCCTCTGGCCCCACATGGACCTTGGCTTAGTGCAGCCTAACTTCCCAGCACTAACCTTCGTGAACTCCTCTTGGATAAACCCCTCTGAGGTGCAGATTGATTCCACATCTGAACCTTCCAGGTATGGCTCCTGGCTTTTCTGAGCGCTGTATTTTCCTTTCCCTCGAGTCCTCTCAATGTCTCCTTCTCTCTCCGCCTCAGAGACTGAGACTGACTCCTGGCTGGCGTCTCTGTGTTTCCTTCCTTCTCCACGTGTGCCTGTACGTGAATCTGCTCGTATCCCTGTGCCTGAATCTGCACGTGTCTCTACTCTGCTCAAGACTGACCTTTTTTTATCTGCGTCATTCCTTGAGACTTGAGTTAGCTCAACTCTCTGCAGCTGTCTCTGCTTTGCTGATGAGCTATGACGTAATGGTATCTCTGGGCGTTTCTCTACAGCCTGTGCTCTTGTTTTGCTTGGTTGCCCCTGACAACCCCTAGCCATGTGCTCTGCACTGCTGTTTTTAAAACTGCCCTGTGTGTTTTTCTCTACTTCCATCGGCACAATCTGCCTTGCGCCATGACAATATGCATGAGATATATATGCATTAGAAATATCCTGCCAACCTGACTGGTTTGTGGCCCTCTAGGGCTGGATTTGGAGACCCCTGCCTTACACCTCTGTCATTTAAGGTTGTGAGTGGGCAAGGTGCAGATGTCCTAGACATCAAAAGGGTAGATAGAATGTGTCACATGCCTCCTCAATTCTCACCACCACCAAAAAGTTGTCTAATAGACAATATTTTGGTGGTGGTGAGAAGCAAAGAGGCATGTGACAAATTCTATCTAACCTTTTTGATGTCTTGGAGATCTGCACCTTGCCCACTCACATTCTTAAATGACTGAGATATAAGGCAGGGGTCTCCGAATCCAGCCCTAGAGGGCCACAAACTAGTCAGGTTGGCAGGCTATCTCTAATGCATATATATCTCATGCATATTCATTAGGGCTATCCTGAACACCCGACTGGCCTAGGGTTTCAAGGAGGACTGGTTAAGAACCACTGCTCTAAAGTATACTTATACTTAAGTCTGTCCTCGTAAGTTTTATAACGAAGACCACTAACCATTTTAGTAGCCACTCTGTGCACTGACTCCAGCCTGTTTATATCTTTTTGAAGGTGCGGTCTCCAAAATTGCACACTATACTCTAAATGAGGTCACACCAAAGACTTATACAGAGGCACTACCACCTCATTTCTTCTGCTGGCCATTCCTCTCCCTATGCACTCAAGCATCCTTCTAGCTTTCGCCGTTGCCGTTTCTACCTGTTTAGCTACTTTGAGATCATTAGATACAATCACGCCTAGATCCCGTTCTTTCGTGGACAGAAGTATGTCACCCCCTGTACTGTACTGGTCCCTTGGATTGTTGCAGTCCAAATGCATGACCCTACAGTTTTTAGAATTAAATCTCAGCTGCCAAATTCTAGACCATTCTTCAAGCTTAGCTAGATCCCTCCTCATGTTATCTACACCTTCCTGGCTGTCTACTCTATTGCAGATTTTGGTATCATCCGCAAAGAGGCAAACCTCACCCTACAGCCCTTATCACTAACAAAGATGTTAAAAAGAATCAGACTAAGGACAGATCACTGCGGGACTCCACTGTTAACCTCCATCTCCTCAAAGTGAACTCTATTTACCTGTACTCTTTGTCGCCTCCCACTCAACCAATAACAATCTCAAACTTAAATATACATAACCATTTGCTCAGAGTGTTAGGGAGTACTGGGGTGAATCAACTTGGAAAGGAAGGTTGGGTGGATGCGTTGCTTCATAAACCGTTCTGGGTGTGTTTTGCAGTTAGACAATGTGATCTGTTAGAGTGTTTATGTTACAGTTTCAAAGTGTTCCAGGAACAAGTGTGTTTTCAGCTCTTTGCGGAGGGTGGTGAGTTTGGTGCAGGCACATATTCTGTTTGGGAATGCATTCCAGAGGCTTAGTGCACATAAATAAAATGCTCTAGAACAGGTTGATTGGTTGCTTCTGGCCCTTGTGGCAGGGACGGTGAAAGTGTTTTGGGTATTGAATCTCATGGTCCTGTTCTGAGGTGACGTGTATGATGGTTTGGAGGTAGCTCAGCAAGAAGTTGTGTAAAATTTTAAACATCAATGTTAGGATTTTGTATTTGGTGCAGGTGGCCATGGGTAACAGTGAAGTTGTTTCAGGATGGGAGTTATATATCTTATCATAAGAACATAAGTTATGCCATATTGGTAAGACCAAGGGTCCATCAAGCCCAGCATCCTGTTTCCAATAGCAGCCAAGCCAAGAAAGAGCACACAAACTCACAGATTAGTACAGCAGCCAAGAGAGCGCGGGTAACACATTAACTGTGGAATATCAATGTAAGACTTTATAGGAGCGTCTTAGAGGTCTGTTCCTACATGTCCGTGTTTCAGCAATAGGACCTTCGTCAGGGGCTCAGGAGCTCAGTTAAAAACGTAATATAAATATATTATTACAAACATAATAAACTGTATGTGGTCATATAATCATGCCCACAGGGATCAATTAGCAGGAATGTGACAATTACAAGATGACTTGAGGGACATTGGAAAAAAGAAATACAAAACATAAAATGATGAGAACAGTAAAATTGTATAGGCAGGTAAATGAAAACCCATATAGTAATAACTGTAAGATAAGAGATAATTAACAGAACACAAAACATAATAAAGAATTAATAAATATGGTAAAAATAATAAATACAATAAGGAAGTGACATATCCTTTTTAATTGTGATTTTTTACTGTATTTATGTACTAAAAGTACAAACATCATATAAGTAAAGTACTATAAAAAACATCAAACTATACTTGAATATATAAATTTAATGACCCTTTGGGAGCATTTCTGGGTTTGGGACCAGCCTGGCTGGAGTTCCCTCTAGAGCGGGCTCCACTGCTCCTTGCCAGTTTGGTGCCTGGATGCTTAAGGAGAGAAGGGTTTTGTAATCCTGTCCAATCACCACTGCCCCACCCCCCGAGTCTTGTGGCTCCTAATCCAGAATGGACTCTCTGCCTGTGCAGCTCTCCAGTGAACTGATCTCCCTCAGGACTCCTAAGCCTGGATCAGGCTCTCTGGAATCTCTCTACTGTCATCTCCACTCCTTGGGTTGGAAGGAAACCATCTGCCCCATCTTCAGTCTTAGCCTCCAATATAGGAGGCTTTCAGCTGGCATCTTCACTCCAAACCTGTCTACGTTCCCAGAAGGCTTTCCAGGATTACCTTCAGGAAGAAGGCCTGCGGAACCCTCCCCTACTAGCCCCAACCCTAGAGGATGTGATCAGCAGGTTAGCTGATCCTGCTCTATCATGTGATCAGCAGGTTAGGGATCAGCTAGCTGAAAGGAGAAGAGCTTCTCTCCTCCCCTTTCAGTTAAGTCAGAAAGCTCTATTTAGATAAAGAATCTTAACAGCCCCTAAATACAGAGCTACTTAGTCTTCATTACACATGGTTGCTGGTGCCAGTACCTGTTTACCTGATACCATTACCCTTATGGTGAGCAGTTTCCTCCAGCCCCAGTATTTGCATCTCTACCCTCTATATAGTGTATGCAGTTTATTCCCCTACACTATGCCTTATAGATTTAAAAGGTAAATTTTAAATCTATAGGGAATAAATGTAAATGTGAGCAAATATTAACTTTGGCCTCTTCAACACAGTCAGTGATTTGCATCTCCCCTCTGAATGCATCCAAATGTTTACTCTCCAGCTCTGCCAGCACAGTGACCATTACAGCATGCTGCTCCCTTAATATCACACACACAGGCAAGCACAATGATATCGTCCCTCATCAGATCTCTTTATCAGTTACCTCTCTAGCAGAATAAAGTGACCATTTATCTTTGCTATGTTATTCAACACACTTTTAAACACCCACCATTAAGGGGGGAGGGGTTCATAAACATAAAACAAGTGGTTCCAAGAGACATAATATGAATAACAAGGAGACCCTATATGTACAAAGGTATTTACTTAGAGGGCAAAAGACACTCTATGGGAGAAATACTGTCTCTGTAGAGATGCCAAAAGGCAATCACTCTAAATATGAGAGATAAAAAAAAGTAGAGGGAGAACTGAACACAAGGAGACTATACAAAGCATATAGAGCTCGATATTCAGGGAAGGGAGAGAAGGGGGAGAGACCAATGCAGTTTATCTATACTATTGTGTATACTGTAAATAATATCAAAGGGTGGAAAAGGAAAACATCATGCAGATGCATGCCCAGTCCTTGGCAGAGACCGAAAAATGTAGTCAATATATGTACAAACTATTCAGGCCCCTCATTTTATGGACCGTCCACCCCGAGTTGTGTTTATTTCACCAGATACTGAGGTATAAATTGGTTGCACTGCTGTGCTCACTCTATCCAGATTGCTGGATTCTTATGTCTTCAATTAATATCTGGGTCCGTATTCTCTATTTATTGTCATGCACCTCATACAGCCTATTTTGCAGCCCCTGATACTTTCAGCTTTCTTTATATGTTGATTTTCCCCCCTTTTTCTTGCACCACTAGTTTTCTATGTATGCTCATAGCTAAACGTTTTACACCCCCTGAGTGTTTATTTTATGTGTATATAGTGCCATCTCTTACTCTCTACTCCTGCCGTTTAGCGCGATATGCGCTTCATATCAACATACTATAGGTTTGTTTTTCTTTTTGTTATTTTTTATTACAATTTAACAATAACATCCAGGCATATATTTATTTATTTATTTATTTTATTTTTTGTTTCTTTTGTACCGCCCCTTCCTGAAATCAAGGGCAGTTTACAATTGAAAAACAATATTACATAGAACAAGGTACATATAGATGAATGAAAGAAAAATCATGGCATTGGAACCTAATTACTAATTACATATAAAAACCCTCCAAAAACATTATATTCGCGAGGCCGCGGGCAGGGTCCCGGCGGCCGACTTTAACCGGGCGCGCGGCCCGGCGCGGGGACCCTGCGCGCGGCCCGGGCGGGGCGTGCGAGTGCGTCATTTGAATTGATTGGCTCCCGTCGGTCGCGGCCGTACGGGAGCCAATCGATGTGGCTATTGTTGGGTGGTGGGGGGGAGAATACCGGCCGGCAGCCTCCGCATGTTCAGTTGGTGCGGAGGCTGCGTTCCGGGTGCCAGCATTTCTGAGGGCTGAGGATCGGTGGGGTTGCATCAATTTCGGCAGCAGATCCGGGAGGCGGTCAGCGTTGGCAGGCTAAGGCAAGTCCGGTGGGCCAGCTTTTCAGTGGGGGATTTGTGTTTGGGGAGTGTGGTGTGGGTCTGTGGTGTGTGGCCCGTTTCGGGGTTAGTGCTCACAGCAGGACACACAAAAAAAAAAAAAAATTTTAAACCTTAGCCAAATAGCTAAAAGGCTCGGTTTCTGCTGCTGTGGTCTCTGCCCAGGGAATTTTAAGTTCTTGGTCCTGGTGGGGGATGCCTGCACCGCACGGTCGGGCAAGAGCAAGGGGTTTGGCCCCTGCAGGTGTTGCTGGGTCGGGGGTGAGGGGGCGGGGGGGGTCACGGTTTCGTGGGGAGGCTGGGACGGGCAGAGGGTTGCCCAGCCCTGTGGGTGGGAGGGGGCGGAGGGGTCAGGGGGGTGCTGTTCGGGGGCAGAAAGGGGCAAAAGGGGTTCGGCAGCTGGGGGGAGGTGTCGGAGATGGAAGGGGTGGCCCGTCCCCCAGTGGAACCCTGGGGGTGAGTGAGGGGCTTAGGGGAGCAGCCGGAGTGGCGGGGGGCGCGAATGTGGGGGGTGTGGGGGTGTGGGAGGTGTGGCGGGGCCAGCGGGGGGTACGGGGGTGGCGGGGGGCATTTTGGGGGTACAGGGGCCGGGGGGAGGGTTGCGGCCGGATGGGGCCCAGTGGGGCACTGGCTACGGTGTGGCCGCAGGTTGGCTCCCGGGTACCGGTAGCTATGGTATGGTGGGGGGGGCCTTCACCTTGGGAACAGTGGTTGAGTGGGGGGCAGAGTCCATCTCGGGCTGACTGGGGTGGTCCTTGGCCTCAGGCTTGGTTGATGGCAGTTCCCCCCTCTGTTTTTCCTTTTATGTCTCCGCAGGGGCTGGTTATAGCGCAGACAACATGGACTTCGAGCGCTGCTGGATGTGAGAGCTGGTTGAGTCCGGTGGCGGGAGCGGTGACACAACACGGAGCGGCGGTGGAGTCGGCGCGGGGTCGTCTCCTGAATGTCACGAGGGCCTGCGGCGAGGACAGTTTGGTGGCAGCTGGGACAGATGCGGCATTGGCACCTACTGGTGGGGAGCCTGGTGAGTTGCTTTGGGACGTGGGCGAGGTGGGGGTACGGTCGCAGGGGGGAAGGTGGGGGGAGGTTCGCGTAAGAAGCGCAGGCGGTCTTGTCGGCAGCGTCATAGCTATGAATCGTCCTCGTCTTCTTCCTCTTCGAGTGGTTCGTCCGTTGGGTCCGGAAGGGAGCCGGGTCGGCAAGTCGGGGAAAGTGGGGGGGGGGGGGTGGGCCCCAGTGCGGGTGGGGGGGCCACATCGGTGGTGGTTTTTCCGGAATTGTGGGAGGGGGTGCCGCGTAAGCTGCGGCGCAAGATTAGGAAGCAACGCTACATAGATATCTTCCACTTGCTTGAGGGGAGGAAGCATTCAGGTGAGAGTCGGAAGAAGAGGAAGAAGGATGAAAAGGCCGGTAGGGTTAAGAAGGTGGCGCGTAATGTGGTGAACTGGACGCGTTCCTTTCTGCGGTTGGCCAGCGTGTGGAGTCACCACAACCCGGGGCAGTATGGTATGTTGTTAGCGTATGCCGATTCCATCCTGGAGGCGTCTCAGATGCATGACGGATGGGCTTGGCTGAACTACGATGAAAAGTTCAGGGACAAGATATAGGAGAGTAGATCGCTTTCGTGGGGCACACAGGACATTAACCTGTGGCTGACTCAGATGTCGGCTAGGTCTGGTGCCGGTGGGGGGTGGGTGGGGGGAAAAGTAGTGGCGGGGTGGTGGGGGGGGTGCGTTCCTTTCCCGCGGGGGCGGTCGGGGTGCCGCCAAAGGCAGGCACGGCCGGGAGCAGTGACGTGTGCTGGCGGTTCAACCGGTCCACTTGCCCCTTTCCCGACTGCAAATTTCAGCATGCCTGTTCCTTGTGCGGAGGTCCTCACTCCGCCACCAAGTGCCTTAAGAAAGGCGCCGCTGGCATTGCCGGTCCCGCTCCTAAGGGGCAATGAGTGGCGTGGGCATGCCCCCTCCCCAATTCGGGTGGAGGCCTTCTTGGGGTGGCTGAGTCGCTATCCTCGGAGGCGGGAGGCGGTGATTCTGTCGTTTGGTTTTCGGTTCGGTTTTGTTATCCCGGTGCGGGGTGTGGTGTCGGCGCCGAGTGTGAGGAACTCCCCATCAGTCCGACGTTGGGCCGAGGTCATCCAGGACAAGTTGTTGGGGGAATTGCGGTTGGGGAGAGTGGCGGGTCTCTTCACGGAGCCCCCTTTTCCCGACATGGTGATTTCTCCTTTAGGTATAGTACCCAAGAAGGAACCGGGGAAGTTCCGGTTGATTTATAATTTGTCCTGTCCGATAGGTGCTTCCGTTAATGATTGCATCCCACGTGAGTTTTGTACGGTCTGCTATGCGTCCTTTGATAAAGTGGCTCTGATGGTGCGGGGGGCCGGTCGGTCTGCCCTCATGGCGAAGGTTGACATCGAATCGGCGTTTCGCTTGTTACCCGTCCATCCATCCTCCTTCCCTTTATTAGGTTTTTGCTTTCAAGGGGGGTATTATTTTGACAAGTGCATGCCGATGGGCTGTTCGGTCTCTTGTGCTTATTTTGAGATGTTTAGTACCTTCCTGCAGTGGGTGCTGGTTCAGGCATCCGGCTTGTCAAAGGTGGTGCATTACCTGGACAATTTTTTGTTTGTGGGTGCGGCGCAGTCGGGGGAATGCCAGGAGATGTTATCCGCGTTTGTGCGGCTGGCGCAGGAGTTCGGGGTGCCGTTGGCTGACGGTAAGACAGAGGGTCCGACTATGCGGTTGACCTTTTTGGGGGTGGAGTTGGATTCGGTGGAGATGGTGGCGCATTTGCCGCAGGACAAGGTTGCTCGTTTGCGGATTTTGGTGGCTAACGTGTTGTTGGCCCACAAGATTTCCTTGAGGGAGTTGCAGGCGCTGTTGGGGTCTTTAAATTTTGCGTGTAGGGCGATTCCAATGGGGAGGGTGTTTTTCTGTTGGCTGGCGTGTGCCACGGCCGGGGTGCGGAAGCCTCACCACTGGATTAGGGTAACGGGGGCGATGAGGGTGGATTTGATGGTGTGGAGTCGTTTTTTGGAAGACTTCAATGGGACTTCTGTTTTGATGGGGTCCGAGGTGTCCAGTGATGCCTTGCAGTTGTACACTGATGCGGCGGGGGGAGCGGGATTAGGTGTTTATTTCAGTGGGGCCTGGCGCGCGGATCGTTGGCCGGAGTCATGGCACGTTGCGGGATTGACCAAGAACATCACCTTTTTGGAGCTCTTTCCGATTCATGTGGTTTTGGAGCTCTGGCCGGAGTGGCTTCGAAACCGAAGGGTGCTCTGGTGGTGTGATAATGAGGCAGTGGTCAGTGTGGTTAATCGCTACTCCCCTAGGTGCTTGAAGGTGGCGGGCTTGATGCGGGAAGTCGTATTAGCCTGTTTGCGGTTGAATGTGTCGGTGAAGGCGCGACATATACCGGGGTGCACTAACGAGATCGCTGATGCTCTTTCTTGTTTTCAGTGGAAACGGTTCCGGGCTCTGGCCCCCGAAGCGGATAAGGACGGATCGGTGGTCCCAGAGAGCTTGTGGAGCATTGGCCTCGAGAGATGCTAGATCTGCTGAAGAACTCGGTGTCTGCGGGGACTTGGTCTGCGTAACAGCGGGGCTGTGACCGGGTGGTCGCCTTTTTGGTAGCTCATGGGTGGCAGCCGGGAGGGGTTCCAGCGGGCTTGATTGGTCAATATATTGTGGAGGCTAAGGGCGCCGGCTTCTCTCGATCGGCGGTGCGTGTGCACTTGGCAGGGTTTAACTTTTTTGCGAGCGCAGTGGGTTGGGGTTCGCCTGCTGGGGTTTTTTTGCCACGGTGGCTTTTGCAAGGTTGGGAGCGTGTGCAGCCTACACCGCAGGACTTGTGGTTGCCCATCACGCATGGGCTCCTGGTGAGGGTTTGCGGGGCCTTAGCGCAGGTGGCGTCGTCTGTGTACGAGGCTACTTTGTTCCGGGCGGTGTTTTGCCTAGCCTTTTTTGGGGCTTTTCGAATCGGTGAATTGGTCGCTGGCTCCAGTCAGGGGGGAGGTGTTGGGGGGCTGCAGGCGCGTCATGTTCAGGTGGAAGGGGGGCGGTTGCGGATCCTTTTGGCGAGATCCAAGACGGATCCGCTGGGGAAAGGTTTGTGGGTGTTGCTGGGCGAGGTCGGGGACCCGCGGGCTTGCCCAGTTCGGGCGGTGCAGCAGTATTTGTTGGTGCGTCTGGGGAGAGCGGATAGTTTTTTCGTTCACTCGGATGCGCGGGTTTTAACCCGTTTTCAGGTTTTGGCGGTACTGCGCCTGGTTTTGCATGCGGTGGGGGAGGACCAGCTGCATTTTGCGCCGCACTCCTTTCGTATTGGGGCTGCCACTAGCGCGGCGGCGGCTGGGTTGCCTGGGCAGGTGACTCAGGACATAGGTAGGTGGCGCTCTAAGGCTTTTAAGGGCTATGTGCGGTTGTAGGAGCATGGGTTGGGGGTCGGGTCTTTAACTGTTTATTTCTTTTTCAGATGGGGGTGTCGGGCCTGGTGACTGTTGGGTTGCTGGCCACTCTTTTGTCCACTGGGCGGGTCGGCGTGCGGCTGCCCGGCCTATCGGAGTTAATTTGGGGCTGGACCCGTCGGTGGTGGCTGTGACATGGCTGGGCGTGAGAGGACTTCGGTGGTCGCAATTGCTGCCTTTGCTACAGCGCCATGGGAGGACGTCGCGGTGGCCGGCCGCCCTGATTGTGCATCTGGGGGGCAATGACCTGGTGTCTTGGTCCTGTAGGCAGCTGATCCGGGCAGCGCAGGACGATCTGGGAGTGGTGCTTCGGATGTTTCTAGGTGTTATTTTACTGTGGTCAGACATCATTCCAAGGCCGGCTTGCTGGGACCAGCATCGGTGGTCTCGGGGCTTGACTAAGATCAATCGCCAGATTGGTCGTTGGGTCTGTGAGAAGGGGGGTTATCAGATCTTGCATGACTGGGTGGATGTTGGGTGTTCGGGGCTCTATCAGGCTGATGGGGTTCACTTGTCACCAGTTGGTATGGACCTGCTCCTTAACGACTGGCAGGAGGCCTTGGAATATATGTCTGTCCGTGATGTGCACTGGTCGCAGCTTGGGGCCGGGGGGGGGGGGGCGGCTATACTGCCTTCCATGCCCCCAGGTTACATTGTACGGGGGGAGGAGTTGCAGTCATTCATCGTTCGTCCCTTCCTTTCTCTCTCGTCTTGCCTCCACCCCAGTATCCCGAGTCCCTCCTTTTTCGTACTCTCTCCCCTACATCCACATATTTTCTGCTATTGTACGCGCCTCCATCTCTGCGTGCAGATCTTTGGGACTCTCTCCTCCTTTACCTTTCAGAAGCTGTCCTTCTTTCTCCCCACCTCCTCATCCTCGGTGACTTCAATGCCCATCTAGACTCCCGGGTGAGGCAACGTGATAAAACGCTCTTCTCTCTTTTCAACGACATTTCTCTTGTTAAGCATGTGTCCCGCCCCACCCATACCTCAGGGTACACCCTTCACCTGATCCTTACTCCAGATTCCTCTTCACTGTTGCCAGTCCACATCACACTACTATCTCTTCCATGGTCCGACCATAGTTGTATTTTCTTTTCCCTTTCCTTTCCCCCGCCCCCCGTATCTTCCTCGGACTCACTTTCTCCCCCTCAGCGCCTGACATGGCGTATTACTCCCGCAACAGTCCAGCGCTTTCCTCCTGCAGAGTCTATCTTCCCTTCCGAATTTTCCTCTCTCCCTGTAGACCAGCAGGTCAATGTTTGGACTTCCACTCTATCCTCCACTCTCGATGCTATCGCCCCTCTTCATCTTGTCTCCACTTATTCTACCTCACATCACCCCTGGTTTCATTCAGGACTTTATTTGCAACGCTCCCATCTTCGCCATGCAGCGCGGCTGTGGCGCAAGCATCCCTCTGATGCCTCCCTCTCTGTCTTTAGCCATACTCAAACGTCCTACCGCTCCATGCTAATCACTGCCAAGCAATCTTATTATTCGGATCTTATCCAATCTTCCTCTAACTCCTCTCGTCAGCTCTATTGAGTTTTGAATTCCCTCTCTTTGGCCCCTCCTTCTTCCTCTCTATCATCCCTATCTTCTGCCCCCAGCCCTACCACTCTTGCTACTTTCTTCTCTAGCAAGATTCAGACCCTCCGTTCTTCTTTCGATTCTTGTCCACACCCTCTTTCTCCTCCTCCCACTTCTCCTATTCCAGTCTCTATTTGCTCCCCGGTAGCCACCCACACATTCCCTCACACCTGGTGCACGTTTCGCCTCATTACCCCTGCCGAGCTGACTAATGCTTTCTCAACCTCCCATAAAACTACTTGTCTACTTGACCCATTGCCTTCCTCCTGGCTTCCTGATCCTTCACTTACACTAACCCCTATGCCCTTACCATTATCAAATCTAGTCTCAGTTCCGGCTGTTTCCCCTCTGCTTGGAAACATGCACTTGTTCGTCCTCTTCTCAAGAAACCCACCCTCGACCCAGCAGTTCCCTCTAACTGGCGCCCTGTCTCTAACCTTCCTTTTCTCTCCAAAGTCCTTGAAAAACTCGTCTTTCACCAACTTACAGCACACCTTGGCTCCACCATTTCATTGCATCCCCAGCAATCAGGTTTCAGGACCGGTCACAGCACCAAAACTATCCTTGTGGCTCTTCTTAACAAATTGCACCGGTCTCATGAAAGGGGTGATTTCACCGTTGCTGTCTCTCTGGACCTTTCCGCTGCATTTGACGTCGTTGACCATCGTACCCTTCTTTCCCAGCTATCTGATCTTGGTATACAGGGCACAGTTCACCAATGGTTTCGGTCTTTCCTCTCCTCCTGTTCCTTTGCTGTCAAATCGGGCCCCACCTCTTCTGCCTCTATTCCCCTTCACTGTGGTGTACCCCAGGGCTCTATCCTTGCACCACTTCTTTTCAATGTCTTTCTCGCCCCCCTTTCCCTCCTTATACAGCAATCCGGTCTGTCCGCCTACTTTTTCGCGGATGATATTCTTTTGATTCACCATACTTCTCCGTTAGCCCCAGATCTCTCTCACCTTGATAATTGTCTCACCTCCATTGCTGATTGGTTCCATAGTAATGTTCTCATTGTCAATCCTTCTAAGTCAGTGGCTATTTGGTTCACATTTGGTGCCCCCTCCCCTACCTTGATGCCACTTATGTCCAACTCACCAATCTCCTTGGTCCCAACTGTTCGTTACCTTGGGGTTACCCTGGACCCTTCACTCTCTTTCCATCAGCACATTTCCAGAGTGGTGTGTAGCTCCTTTTTTCATCTTCGTAAGATTAGGACTGTTCGATCTCTCCTCCCACTCACCTCACTCACCACCCTTGTTCTCTCCCTGATAACCCCTCGGCTCGATTATTGTAATTCTCTACTCGCCGAACTCCCCCAATACCAACTCCGCAGACTACAACTAATCCAAAACACAGCTGCCCGTCTTCTTACTTTCTCTTCCCACAGAGACCATGTTATTCCCTGTCTTATCTCTCTTCACTGGCTCCCTATCAAGGCTCAATATCTTTACAAGATTCTTACCATCACTCACAAGGTCCTTCACACTAACACTAACACTCATCTCCCCATTGTGTCCTTCCCCCGATGTGTTCAACCTGTTGTCCTCTGTCCTTTCCTGCCTTTCTCTCTCTCTTTTTCTATTTACTTTCCTGTCAATTTTTGGCGTTCCTTTCCTTCCTTTTCTTTCTCGCAGCCTCAACTTTTATTGTACACCGCCTTAACACCTCGGTAATGAGCGGTATATCAAATGTTGTAAATAAAGATAAAGATAAAGATAAATGCCCTTAAGGGGGGAGAGGGGGAGGGGGGAGAGGGAGGGGGAGGGGGGAGGGAGAGGGGGGAGGGGAGGGGGGAGGGGGGAGGGGGAGGGAGAGGGGGAGGGGGAGGAGGGGGGAGGGGGGAAGTGGAGGAGGGGGGAGGGGGGAAGGAGGGGGAGGGGAGAGGGGGGTGTTTAGACCCATAGGCAGATTATGTACCACCAGACAACCCACCCTCTGGGGCTCAGGGTGGGAAACAGGATCACCCACCAATAGATCCACATTCTACCTCCCTGCAATGGTAGCAGTAGAGGGGACCATCAACCCCAGTCCTGCTGGGGAACAGACACCCTACAGGGCAAGCAATGCAGAGCAGTACACATCCATAACACAATAGCAGACAGACAGACAGTAGGACTGGAAATGCTCAGCTGCCCCCCACCACTATCTAACATTCTCCAGCAGCAAGCCTCCAGCCGCTGCACCCTGCAAGGTGTCCCAGCAAGATACATACTAGCTGCAGACAGTCTGATAGCTAGTCCATAGTCCTGGAGAAGATGCATGTACCCAGAACGGGGATGTCAGCATACACACCAAGCAGATAAGTCAGTGATTGGGCCCCAAAAGAAAACACATAAATATCACATGAGAGCAATACTATATAGCACTATGGGAGAACCTAGCCATGCCGTGGTCTCTGCTGAGTCAGGGTGAGAGTGAACTCCCAGCAGGACATGCTATGGCCACCCTGTCCATGCAGGTGGTGGCCGGGCACTAGAATGTCCGAGCCATTGCCCTATGCCCTGTGCAGCTGCATCTAGGCCAGGCCACCCTATCCAGGCTATTCTCACGGTACCTTGCTCCTCATTATGCATTGCTAGCAGTGTGGGATGTGGAGGGTGTTTGCAGCCACCACACACTGGATAGACAGACACACACTCCCCACACCTATGTCAGCATTGTGCAACTATAGAGGTGTTTGGCAGCCCTGGCCACCGCACCAGTCCTGGGCACAGTGCAGACATGGCTATGGTAAGCAATACTGTTGGGGTCACTCCCCAGGGTGGTAAACACTGTCAGACACCAGACCTGAAGCACACTCCACAGACATCAGAAAGGTTGCTATGATGCAGCTCAATCAGCGAATTGAGCTTAACTTAGGAATTGCTATCTGCCAGTGATCATAGCAACCTTTTGATAGCTGTGTACCGTATTCCCAGGTTTAGGGTGGCATTGCTAAGGTATGCAAGTGCTAGTATTGGGAGATGCACGCAGGGCCCAACATCCTGCCTCTCCAGGAGGCATTGGATAATGGAGTCTGTGGGTGCGGGTGTGTCTGCCCCTGTTGGCTGCTGCTTTACGGCAGAGGTTCCCAACTCCAGTCCTGCTGTGCCAAACACTGTTCGGGTTTTCATGCTGTCCCTCATGAATATGCAGGAGATACATCTGCATACCATGGGAGTGGCGCATAGAAATGCAGCACAGGCATCTTTATTAGAGGCAGCATGGAACCGGAATGGTGTTTGGCCCTGCAGGACTGCATTTGGGAGACTCTGCTCTAGGTAATGCACATGTTTATGGTGTCTGTGCTCTGTAGGGTAAAATGTAGGTGTTTTGGGCATGTTTACTTCATCGGCAATAAAGGTTCTGTCTGTATTAGCACGTTGTTGTAGTGGGTAAAATATGGGGACTGGGTTGGTAGGAACCACAGCTAGGACTTCAACCTGTGACCTTCTGCTTCTGAATACACTGGTTTTGTTCACTGCACCACCATGTTGTCACAGAGTCAGTACATTCCCTGGTGATACCATGACTGTTCGTCAGACAGGGCCTGTCTGTTGCAGTGCATGGCACCCACCTACACAGGGCTAGGCCACGGTCTGCTCTGGGCAGCTGCCTATGGTGCTGGTTCTGGGGTAGGAGTGCCTGCATAGGTGTCCACGCCTCCCCCCAGCCCCGCCTGCCAATGTTCCATGCCCTTGGGGGGTAGCTGCTGGGTACTATCCCCTGTGACACTATGGGAAACACACTCATGCCCATGTTGGGCCTTCAGCAGTTGCTGTCTGGCTGCTATGCTGTTTCAGCATTTGTATGGGCCACCTAGGCATCACTCTAGTCCGAACTGTGACCCAGCTGCAGCACAGCATGTGCCGCCTGCGGCCCTCCGTATCCCCTTTTCCGGCATCTGTCCAGTTGCCATTCCGACATGCCCGCCATGATGTTGCGGAACATGTGCACACCATAGGGAACCTGTCCGATGGAGGGGAAAACCCTGATCAGCGCTATTTCACTGTGGGCTCATTCACCTTTTATGGGGACGGAGCATAGACCCTTCCACGGGTAATATCTTTTTTGTGGAGCTTTCTCAGGAGGTGGGGGTTGGTGTTTCCCATTAATATCACTATTGGCCAGCTTGGTTATGTTTTTTTCCAGTTTGTTGAGGTCATTTTCAATGTTTATGTGCCCTTTTGTTCTGTGCACATGTATCACACATCATTTTTTGTGGGTTTCCCTGCCTATGCTGTACATTGCTGACACTGAAATGGTTTCTCTCCCCTGCAAATGTGCATCTAGCGGCAGGTTTTCAATCGCATTAGGATTCAGCTCTTCAGATCAGCGCGTTAGTGTGAAGGGAGCCTCTCCCCGCCCACTCTCCGCCCATTGACCCCTTCTCTCCGCCCTCTCTCCACCTTCTGTGGTGTTTTACCGCGCCGCGGAACTTTAAGATCGTTAAGTTACGTTAACGCGCATTATGTAACGTTAATGATCGTTAACGCATCATAACGCGCGTTATGATGTGTTAACGATTGTTAATGTTACATAACGCGCGTATGTAACATTACCGCAGTTTAGTAAACATCCCCCTATATCTTCAATTTTTAGGCTCATCTCCCCCTTCTCATGTGCTAGCACTTGTATCATGCATCGGAGCCCATTGACCTCACTTTGTACACTCTCCATGTATGTCTCTCCATCATCCACTCGTAGGCCCAGTTCCGTGATCATTCCATTCTCATTGCGTACCTATTGTATATCCTGTAAAATCTGTAGTTCAGCTCTGGAGGGATCCACATCCCCTTCTCCTCCTCCGTCTAAGTTTTTGTCACCTATGTCACTTTCAAGACCACTCTCTGGTTCTTTAGGCCCCGTTTTGATAGTCTCCTGCTGGGGTGCTTTGCTGATTTGGAATGCATAATCATGTAGATTGGAGGTTTTCTTACGGGTAGCCATACCAATTTGCTACTCATGCTTTCACACCTGCATACAATTCTGGTAGGTGTTTGAATGCCCACTTTGAAGGGTAAGAAACCACTTATTATGAGGGGTTTTGGTGGAGCTCAGCTCTTAGTCGACCATCCAGACGGCTGACATCACTTTCTCTGAACAGAAGATTTCAATGTATTATCCACGGTCACATCCAGATCTTTTTCTTGGGTGGTGACTCCTAATGTGGAACGTAGCATTCTGTATCTGTAGTTTTGGGTTATTATTCCCAACATGATCACTTTGTACTTGTTGACATTAAATTTCATCTGCCATTTGGATGCCCAGCCTCCCAGTGTCACAAGGTCCTCCTACAATTTCTCATAAAACTCATCTGATTTAATAAATTAGAATAATTTATTGTCATCTGCAAATTTCATCCTCTCCCTTGTTGTTCCTAATTCCAGAACACTGATAAACTGTTAGAAAGCATTATTCACCTTCCTCCATTAAGAAAATTGACCATTTATCCCTATTCTGTCTTCTCTCTCTGTCAACCAGTTTCCATTCCACAATAAGGCATTGCCTCTATGCCTTCAGTTTTTTTATTCCCTCAGGAGTCTCTCATGTGGGACTTTGTCAAATGCTTTCCAAAAGTCTAAATAAACTATATCAGCTGGCTGACTTTTTTTATCCACATGTTTATTGACATCTTCAAAGAAATGGAGCAGATTGGTGAGGCAAGTTTTCCCTTGGCTAAATCCATGTTGACTTTGTCTCATTAAATAATTTCTGTCCATGTGTTCAAAAATTTTGTTCTTAATAATGGTTTCCACTATTTTTCCTGGCACTGATACTAGGCTCATCGGTCTGTAGTTTCCCAAATCAACCCTGGAGCCCTTTTTAAAAATAGGGATTATATTGGCCACCCTTCACTCTTCTGGTACCATAGATGATTTTAATGATAGGTTAAAATTACTAATAGTAGTTCTGCAGTTTCATCTTTGAGTTCTCTCAGTACTCTTGGATGTATACTCTTCGGTTCAGTTGATTTGTTGCTTTTTAGTTTATCAGTTTGTTCTACTATATCTTCCAGGTTCACTGAGATTTTGATGCAGCTCTTCTGACTCATCACCAGACCTTTCTACCATACATACAATAGCTTCCTGACATCTTCCTCAGGAAAGGCTTAAGCAAAGAATTTATGTGAAATGACATTTTAGAAGGGATGTCTAGGAAGAAGCTAGACTGTCTATATCACCACATTCAAATTACCAGGGGATGGGTGACAGTGATGGTGCGGCACATGTAAGTGCCTTCTGAAATCATTCCATGTTCATCCTGAAAGATGCACATTCCCGTAACTGATTTTGACGATGAGCTCATGCAGACAGCAAGGCTGGATTCATGCATGATTGCAGACCATTTTAGAAGTGTGGATGTCCCTGAAAAGCATGACCGCAGAAACAGGTACCTGGACGTGCCGGCTGAGGTATCTCAGATCACGGGCATCTATGTTATATACATACCACAGCCGGCCATCTCAGATGAGCAGATGTGCGGTGCTGAGGTAGTAAATGGCTGGGATGTTAATTTACATGCATGTTTTTTTTGGCCCAGTACCATTCATTGTGACAATGACAGCACATTTCACCCTTCCCCCCTGCAAGAGTTGCTGCCAGGAAACGAGCACTTATTTGCAAGGGTGTAGTTTGATTGCTTCATTTGGGAAGCAAAGGTTGGAGGTGGAATATTTTCATATTCATTTGCATATCATATACATATTCATTATGATTATTTTAAAAATAACACTAGATGGAGAGGAAACTAGTATATCAAACAGGTGAGAGATGATCTAGTGCCTCCAAGATATTCAAAGGGGGAGCAGAGGTTTTCATTCAGTGGCTTTGCCAAAAAAAAGGAAAGGAACATATTCCAAGGCTATACAGTAATTAAAATGCAGCAAAAATTGTAGCTGTTTAATTATTTAGCCTGGCAGTCTAAGATTAAAATAAATACTGACACCTGTAAATATGTATTCTGCAAAAAGGAGATGTAAGGTGCTTGCATGCTAAGGGACAAAAAGACCACCTATTTTTCTTCCAACAAAACCCATTCTCCAACAGTAGGTGCAAAGTAGAACTAGGACATTTCACCATAGAACCCAGCATACAAGAAAAAAAATCTGATTCCAGCGTTCTCTCATTAACAGCCTCTCCAGTACCAGGTATAGACTGTGAACTAACACAAAACCCTACATGTCACTAAAGGCCTATAATGCAAATCTACCATACCATAATGACGCCAACTTCTAAAACTAACACAACAAGGAGCCTACTCAGATAAGAACAGAACCAAAAATATTGCAGTGGGCCTTAGAACATTCTTACACCTATTCAGAAAACTGAACAAGCCAGATTATTGCATATCCTACATAGAAACTCCATACTAACAGAACACGTGTTCTCAGTCACATGGCAGAACACAGACCCTTATCAAGTACAGATTAAATTATAACAAACTCAATGTAGAAATATGTAGACAATATAAAATTGAAGCCACAACAAACCAGACTCTGAATGCAATACAACACAAAAAATAGAGGAGGCAGGTGACACTATCTCACCTTTGCTGAACAGTATTATCAGATGAACAGGCCTCTCTGATCCCACATGTGGGTGGCACAGCTTCTTCTCACAGTCTTCCCCCTCTGTTGATCTCGGCACCACTTCTCAGAGGTGGCCATGCTGGCTTTCCCCACAGCCCATCTCTGAACAAGAATCACCAGGATTGAGAGAGAGAGAGAGGGCTATGGGGAGAGGCAATGTTGCCTACATGTAGGATCAGAAAAGACTGTGTCTCATGTTACTGCTCAGCAAACGTAAAAGCAGCAGCTAGCAGGGAGATGCACGTGGTGATGGGACTTTGTGCAGCTGTGCAGCTTAAAGCTGATGCCAAAATTCCAAATGTGCTATGCCTCTATTACAGGCCTCGACAAATTTTGTGTGGATTTATGAGCCAGGCCAAAATCTTAAGAGCCGGTGCTGGTGACCTCCTCACACCCCCCATTGTCTCTTGCACTGGTCTCATGTTCTCATCTCACGAGATCAGTACCAGAGTTCCTATACTGTGTGGCATCTATAGACAGAAATAGGCATAGCAACAGTTATAGCTTCAGATATTAAGGGGTATGTTTACTAAACCATCTTAATGTGTGCTCTGTGATGTGCCACCCACCCACTCCCTGGACCTTGAGGGTTAAGGGAGGGGCTGGCCTTGAATGCCCTTGAGGGTTAATGTTGTAGTTGTGTTGGTGCTCAAGTGATAAGGCAAGGCAAAGAATATTTCTTTTTCTGAGGTTTATTTCCCGCTTACGCAGTTCAAATGCAGCAGACATAAATGAAATATGGCACAAAACAAGATTGAGAAACTGAACTTAAACAAGGCTTTTTTCACTGCTTGACTGAATGTCCATTACTGATCACATTCACCTGTCATGTGATCTCCTTTTCATTAAGGTAACAGAAACTCTGATAACAGCACTGCTCCTGAATGGCACAGAATATGCTTCCACTTATTCTCTTCAGATAAGCCCTTTTATCACAGCAAACAGTGAGGTAACTTTGCTATTTTCTTACATACA
This sequence comes from Ichthyophis bannanicus, assembly GCA_033557465.1. Taxonomy (NCBI): domain Eukaryota; kingdom Metazoa; phylum Chordata; class Amphibia; order Gymnophiona; family Ichthyophiidae; genus Ichthyophis; species Ichthyophis bannanicus. The sequence continues at coordinate 349,781,729 of CM066032.1, forward strand.
ACACTGGCAAGCAAAACACTTAAATGTCCTTTGGAATCATACAGGTAGAGCAATCCATCGGGACTTCCTGTTCTGTAGATGGCAAAGAAATTAAAGGCATTTCTTCTTACCAGCTGATCAATGGCTTTGCTAAGTTCTGAGTAGAAACTGCTCTGCTTTTAAGGAACTCTCTGAATTCAGTGAGAAGTAATTCAGCCTGTGTATTTTCTGAGCTAGGCTGAGCAAATCCTCCTTCAGGTAAATGCTTGTTTGTATTTCTTATCTCTAGGCAATTATCAATGCTTTTACTTGGACAACATTTCAGCGTGCAAGCATTTCCCTTCCCCCACCTATAGCAGTGCAGGGTAAAACGCTTCAGCTGTGTTTAGAGATTCTCTCAGAGTGTTAAAAGGAAAACAGTCAGGCTTTTCTTGGCTTAACCAGTTATTATCAAACTTTCTGCCTTTATCCTGTCTTTCACAATTAAAATTCACTCTTTCTGGCTTTCCACTGTTAAGCTTGCTAGCCGTGCCACACCCACCAGATACCTTGTGCTTGGGCTTCTTCCAGGGTAATTCCTTATCCCTTTGCCTCCTATTCCAAGGTTCTTCTGGGTCCTTTACACTCCTGAGCTGCAGCCTTGGGTCTCTCAGTGCCTTAGAATTCTTCTGCTTCCAGAAATCTTTCTCTGCCCCTGAGTCTCCCAGCTCCTGTCTGCTCCTTCTTGGATCACAGCTGCTTAGTGGTTCTCTCTCCCACGGTTCCTGTTCCTGGTCATCTGACCTGTCCTCGTCCAGGTGCTTGTGTCTTTCTTCCCAATCTCCTTGCTTGTCACGATCTTTCCTTTCCTGATGGCCCTCCTTTTGCTCTAACTGTTTCTGGGTTTTTAACCAGCTGGCTGAGTGCTGCACTGCCCGCCTCCTGCTTGGGCGTGCCCAATCAGGGACTTGGCTTCTCACCTGCCTTGAAGTGAGGAGTGGTTCCTGATTAGCTCTGCATTCTTTTTTCCTCTCATCAGAGAAAATCCTGCATTCCCCTGCAGTACCGGTTCTCTCCACCGGATCACTATCAGTTTCTCTTGCTTCATAAGAGCCTGCTACATCACAGATGTTATCGCGCGATAAGTTACCTTATCGTGCGATAATGGCGCTTTATCAGGCGCACAGGTACCTTATTGCGCGATAACGTGCGCAGTGGCGCAAACGAGCGCTGAAGGCAGGGAAAGGCTCCCGGAGGGAGGAGGAAGGCTCCCCAGGGGCGGAGAGAAGGGGTCAATGTGTGGAGAGTGGGAGAGGAGAGGCTCCCGGGCACACTAATGCTGTGAAATCCGAGGCTCAAAACTAACGCCAGTGAAACCCTGGCATTAGAGCTGATTTAAAGGGAAAAGAAACCATTTCCGTCAGCAATGTACAGCAAAACCAGGGAAACCTACAAAAAAGTGATAAGTGTGATACATGTGCATGGAACAAAAGGGCAAATAAACCTTGAAAATGTACAGAGGGAAATGTAAAAATAAAATAACCAAGCTGGGCAATAGTGATATCAATGGGAAACATCACAAAACACTCCCAAGAAAGCTCCAAAAAAAAAGATATGAATTTTGGAAAGGTCTATGCTCCGTCCCCATACAAGGTGAATGAGCCCACAGTGTAATTGCACTGAGAAGGGTTTCCGACTCCATTGGCCAGGTTTCCTATGGCATGCACATGTTCCACAACAGCAGGGCGGGCATGTCGGAATGGGCAACTGGACAGATGCTGGAAAAGGGGACACAGAGGGCTGCAGGCGGCACATGCTGCGGTGCAGCTGGCCCACAGTGCGGACTAGGGTGATGCCTAGATGGCCCATAGGAATGCTGAAACAGTAGAGCAGCCAGACAGCAACTGATGAGGGCCCAACATGGGCATGAGTGTGCTTCCCACAGTGGGGATAGTACCCAGCAGGTACCCCGAAGGGCACGGAACATTGGCATGCAGTGCTGGGGGGAAGCGTGGACAGCTATGCAGGCACCCCTACCCCAGAACCCGCACCATAGGCAGCCGCACACTGGATGGCCCGCATACTGCACACTGGATGGCCTGAGACTACGCTCCACCAGCACCACCAGCAGAAGGGCATGTCAGCATGGTGGCAGAGGGATACTGGTGGTGGAGGGGGCAGTGATAGCTGCCCAGAGCAGACCGTGGCCTAGCCCTGTGTAGGTGGGTGCCATGCACTGCAACAGACAGGCCCTGTTTGACGAACAGTCATGGTATCACCAGGGAATGCACTGTCTCTGTGGCAACACAGTGGTGCAGTGCACACAGCCAGTGTGTTCAGAAGGTCACAGGTTCAAGTCCCAGCTGTGGTTCCTGCCAACCCAATCCCCATATTTTACCCACTACTAAAACGTGCTAATACAGACAGAACCTTTATTGCAGATGACGTAAACATGCCCAAAACACCTAAATTTTACCCTACAGAGCACAGACACCATAAACATGCGCATTACCTAGATCAGAGTCTCCCAAATGCAGTCCTGGAGGGCCAAACACCATTCAGGTTCCATGCTGTCTCTAATAAAGATGCCTGTGCTGCATTTCTATGTGCCGCCCCCATGGTATGCAGATGTAACTCATGCATATTCATGAGGGACAGCATGAAAACCCGAACAGTGTCTGGCCCACCAGGACTGGAGTCGGGAACCTCTGCCCTAAAGCAGCGGCCAACAGGGGCAGACACACCCGCACCCACCGGCTCCATTATCCAAAGCCTCCTGGAGAGGCAGGATGTTGGGCCCTGCGTGCATCTCCCAATACTAACAATTGCATACCTTAGCAATGCCACCCTAAACCTGGGAATATGGTACACAGCTATCAAAAGGTTGCTATGATTACTGGCAGATAGCAATTCCGAGGTTAAGTACAATTTTCTGAGTGAGCTGCAGTATAGCAACCTTTCTGATGTCTGTGGAGTGTGCTACAGGTCTTGTGTCTGACAGTGTTTACCACCCTGGGGGATGACCCCCAACAGTATTGCATACCATAGCCAGGCCTGCACTGTGCCCAGAACTGGTGCGGTGACCAGGACTGTCAAACACCTCTACAGTTGCACGATGCTGGCATAGGTGTGTGTGTGTGTGTGTGTGTGTGGGTGTGGGTGTGGGTGTGGGTGTGGGTGTGGGTGTGGGTGTGGGTGTGTGTGGGGGTGCGTGGGTTTGTGTCCAGCATGTGGTGACTGCAAACACCCTCCACAGCCCACACTGCTAGCACTGTTGCCTTTATTGGCCTGCGAATGTGCATAATGAGGTGCAAGGTACCGTGGGAATAGCCAGGATAGGGTGGCCTGGCCTGGATTCATCTGTACATAGCATAGGGCAATGGCTCGGACATTGTAGTGGCGGCCACCACCTGCACGGACAGGGTGGCCACAGCATGTCCTGCTGGGAGGTCACTCTCACCCTGACTGAGCAGTGACCACGGCATGGCTAGGTTCCCCCATAGTGCTATATAGCGTTGCTCTCATGTGATATTTATGGGTCTTTTTTGGGGCCCAATCACTGACTTATCTGCTTGGTGTGTATGCTGGTATCCCAGGACTATGGATTAGCTGTCAGACTGTCTGCAGCTAGTATGTGTCTTGCTGGAGCACCTTGCAGGGTGTAGCGGCTGGAGGCTTGCTGTGGGAGAATGGCAGATAGTGGTGGGGGACAGCTGTGCATTTCCAGGCCTTCTGTCTGCTATTGCTTTGTGGATGTGTATAGCGCTGCATTGTCTGCTCTGTAGGGTGTCTGTTCCCCAGCAGGACTGGTGTTGATGGTCCCCTCTACTGCCACCATTGCAGGGAGGTAGAATGTGGAGCTGTTGGTGGGTGATCCTGTTTCCCACCCTGAGCCCTATGGGTCCAAGCACCCCTCCTTCATCTACATCATGTAACCATGGCAACAACACAGGATATGCACTATTCTGGGTGCAACATAGCCCATAAATGCTAGACATGACTGAGAAATACAGACACACAGAGATGTATCCTAGGTGTGTCTGCAGGAACTACCTATCACATACAGTAGCACTGATAGGGACCTGAAGCATGGCATATGTCAGCCATGCAAGGTGCTGTGGACCTGGTGCTGGGCGCTCCACCTCACCCTCAGGGTGAGCACAGTACCCGCACAATGTGACGGTCTGTGGCTACTCTGTGCTAGTACCACACACGGTCAGTTCCCCCTACCAGGCCAAGGTGCTGTGGGGGCGCATACCCCATCTTGTGCCCATCTGTCGACTGCTGATTTGCATGTGCAGTGCATCATGGGTATGGGTGGGTTAACCCTATCCTGGTAACCACAGCAGTTTGCGTGGTGACGTGCAGTCCTTCTGCAGCCAGCCAGGGGTTTGTTGGCAGCTGTAGCCCACTGGTTACTTCACTGCCAGAGGTCATGGGTTCAAACCCATGGTGGGGTTATTTGATAGGGCTGTCTGAGGCATTGTCTATTTTTAATGTACATTAGGGCTGCCAGCAAAAACACCCTCAGAGTACTGTAACCTTAAGGTGCCTTATAAGGTGTCCTATAGGGGACATTATAGGGTGCCTTGTTGGACAGTGCACTTTATAATGTGCCCTATGGAGTGCGTTATGGGGTGCCTTATGCGGCACCTTAGGTTACGCCACCATGAGGGTGTGTTTGCTGGCAGCACTAATTAAAATAAAAGTAAAATGCCTCAAAATGCACAGGGTGATGCCTCAGCCAGCTTTATGCATTAGGCACACTGGGCGATTGAACTCATGACCCCTGTACCATCTGTCAGTGTATTAACCATTGTGCTACACCTCTGCTTCTATGTTTGCATGTCTGTGTGCCTACTTAAGATTATCGCATGTTAACATGCTTAGCAGCGTTTCGCCCGATAATGTGCGCAGTATCCTTTATCGCGTGATAATCCCATTTTGCTACTTTAAGACCGAAACGCCTACTCCTTTTATGGCATCCTGCACACTATCGCCGGGTGCACGTTAAGACGGTTTAGTAAACATACCCCCTAAGTGTCTTTGTATATGTGTGTGTTGTGCAACAGTGGTGTGCCTGTCCATGCATGAGATGTTGCAGTGGATGTCTTTGTGTGGGTGGGGTGCAAAGCTGCAATGCATGTGTGTGTATGCTGCAGAGGTGGGGTGCCCATCTATGTGTGTGTATGTGGTGCAGGGGGTGAGGTACCTGTATATGTGTATATGTTTGCTGTATGGAGGTAGGGTGCCTGTGTGGGGGTGGGGACGGGGTGATTGTATGTGTTCTGGAGGGAGGGAAATGTACATTTTGGCATCCCTTTGCTTAATCACAGCCATCCCCTTCTCGTCTGGGATCCCCAAGAGCAGAAGAGAAGGGGGAGGGGCCATGATCGCAACTCAGAGGCAAACTGTCTTTCCATGAGGATCGTGGCCATCCACTTCTTTTCTGCACATGGGAGATTTTATTTTATTTAAACTTATTTCAATACCGCTTTTCTAAAATTCAAAGTGGTTCACAATGAAAAAATGTGTAACAGGGGCCTGATCAGCACAGTTTTGCATGAAACAGAAACAGTTAACAGTACAACATAGATTAACAGTTTACATTAACTACTTACAGTTATGGTTGCTGCTGATGGTATTGGTTAACTTATGTACAGATTGGGGATTTCCATAGGCAGACAAAGGGTTGTGACCATAGGTGCCATTTGTTTGGGAGGGGCAATGCCCCAACTACACTCATGCTTATTCATGGTTGGAAGCAGGCATAGGCAGGATGCATCAACTGCCAGGGCCAGCTGTGCTTGTGCCTTCTGAAATCACAAAGTGATATGCATCTCCATTGCATTGCCCAGACTATGGGGTATGTTTACTAAACCTTCTTAATGTGCGCCCGGCGTTAGTGTGCAGGATGCCATATAAGGATTGGGCATTTCAGTCTAAAGTAGCAAAACGGGATTAGTGTGCGATAACGTGCGCTGCTGCGCACATTATCGGGCAAAGCACCACTAAGCGCGTTACCGCGCGGTAATCTTAAGTAGGCACACAGACATCCAAACATCGAAACGGAAGTGTAGCACAATAGTTAATACACTGACTGATGATACGGGGGTCATGAGTTTGATCCCCCAGTGTGCCTAATGCATAAGGCTGGCTGAGGCATCAGCTTTGACATGTGAGTATTGTTTCCTGAGGCATTTTATTTGTATTTTAATTATTGCTGCCAGCAAACACACCCTCACGTGCCGTAACCTAAGGTGCCGCATAAGGCACCCTATAAGGCACATCATAGGGCACATTATAAAGTGCACTGTCCACCACGGCAACCTATAATGTCCCCTATAGGGCACCCTATAAGGCACTCCATAGGACACCTTATACGGACTGTAACCATAAGGTGCCTCAGAAGGCGCTTTATAGGGCGCCTTCTGAGGCACCTTATGGTTACAGTACCCTGAGGGTGTTTTGCTGGCAGCACTAATGTACATTAAAAATAGACAATGCTTCGGACAGCCCTTTCAAATAACCCCACTGTGGGTTTGAACCCATGATCTCTGGCTCCACAAGCAGTGAAGTAACCAGTGGGCTATAGCTCCATACCTGCTAGCAAACCCCTGGCTGGCTGCAGAAGGACTGCACGTCACCACACAAACAGTCTGCTGTGGTCAGCAGGATAGGGTTAACCCACCCATATCCATGATGCACTGCACATGCAAATCAGCAGTCTACAGATGATCACAAGATGGGATATGTACCCCCATAGCACCTCGGCCTGGTAGGGGGAACTGACCGTGTGTGGCACTGGCACAGTGTAGCTACACACCGTCACATTGTGCAGGTACTGTACTCACCCTGAGGGTGAGGTGGGGCGCCCAGCACCAGGTCCACAGCAGAACTAGGCCATGCTGCAGGACCCCAGCAGTGCTAATGTGTGAGATAGGTAGTGTCTGCAGACACACCTTGGATACATCTGTATTTCTCAGTCAAGGTTTAGCCCTTATGGACCCATAGGAGGATTATGTACCATCCCCCCCCCCCTGGGTCTAAAGTGGTAAACAGGGTCTCCCACCAACAGATCCACATTCTACCTCCCTGAAATGGTGGCAGTAGAGGGGACCATCAACCCCAGTCCTGCTGGGGAACAGACACCCTACAGGGCAGTCAATGCAGCTCTGTACACATCTATAAAACAACAGCAGACAGACATTAGGCCTGGATATGCTAAGCTGCACCCCACCACTATCTGATATTCTCCTGCAGCAAGCCTTCAGCCATTGCCCCCTGCAAGGTGTTCCAGCAAGACACATACCAGCTGCAGACAGTCTACTAGCTAGTCCATAGTGCATGTTCCTGGTAGAAACGTGTGCACCCAGAACTGGGATGTCAGCATACACACCAAGCAGATAGGTCAGTGACTGGGCCCCAAAAGGGAACCCATAAAAATCACATAAAAAAAATACTGCATAGCACTATGGGGGAACCTAGCCATGCCGTGGTCACTGCCCCATCAGGGTGAGAGTGATCTCCCAGCAGAACATGCTGTGGCCACCCTGTCTGTGCAGGTGGTGGCCGGGCACTACAATGTCCCAGCCATTGCCCTATGCCCTGTGCAGATGCATCCTGGCCAGGCCACCCTGTCCGGGCTATACCCATGGTACCTTGCTCCTCATTATGCACATTGGCAGGACAATACTGGCAACAGTGCTGGCAGTGTGGGCTGTGGAGGGTGTTTTCAGCCACCACACACTGGATAGACAGACACACACTCCCGCACCTATGCCAGCATTGTGTAATAGCGAAGGGCCCGCAACCCCAATAATACCCGGAGTCAATGGATGAGGATTCAACTCCCTTTTATTGTATATACAGTCTCAGCACTGGCATACAAAATGTCTGAGCCCAGAGCTCAAAAAAATGACAGTTTATATACCTTTCTTCTCCAGTCTAATACAGGCAAAACTTCTCATTGGTCCTGGTCTTGGTAGACATAACACTAAACATAATACTTCTGCTAAAGTATACAGTATATTTCGCTACTCTTGCAAGGTCAGTTAGCTTGCAAAGATAGTGGAAGGCATATCAGAAGCATTCTCATCAAAAGCAAAACAAAGCAAGGCCAAACAAAGCAAGGCTAAGATGTATCTCTAGCCCTGGCTCAAAACACTAAACAATCTTCATAATGCTAGACAATATATTCTTACACTGTTCAGCTTCTCTGCTATATTTTCATCCTAATTACGAGGTCAGTGCACATCTAGCAAAGATACAGTGGCGCGGCATTCTACTGAAACAGACATCTGGCTTACCTAAACAATAAACAAGAAAGTTTTAATTCTCTTATCTCCAGGAGAGCAGAACATGTTATCAAACCAGAATAGAACAGTATTTCTTTCTAACAGCTAACAGCATTCTGTAAGTTTCCAAAATCAGCAATAACATTTTAAAGCAGGAGAAAAAGGGCTTCAGACCTAGCTCTGCTACATGCTAGGCCATCGCCTATCACATTCCCTCCTTTTGATTATTCACACCCGCAAGTGAGGAAGGGTGAGAACCTAATCACACAAATAGCAAAAATACTTCAGACCATAGTAGAGGGATCACTGTGTGGTATAGGGTAATTATCCCATGAGGCTAATATATGTGCCGTTGCCTTGCGGTCAATAGTACTATCGATAATAGAGTTCATGATTATAGTCTCTGATGATTACTGAGGTAAATGACGGTTGATTGAGGTTGATAGATAAGAATTAATAGGGTCTGGAATGTAGTTAATGCAGAACTGAAGAACGTCTCTGTGATGTTCAGAAACAAGTTGGCAACGTTCTCTACGATGATGGATCTCTTCTCCGCAGTGTGATTCGCAATGGTGATGCAGGATTAGCGATTGAAGTCCAGGGGCGACTCTCAGGAACTGTTGCTGGTTTCACTCGACTGTGGTGGATCCAGGAGTCGATCTCTGCCACTTTCACTGCTGTTGGGGTTGATAGCAAAACGATATATGGGCCTTTCCAATGAGGCGCCAACGGTGTCTTCTTCCACTCTTTTACCCACACCGAGGCTCCAGGCTTAAAAGGGTGCAATGGCTCTGTTAGATTGATAGGCAACTGGTCCTGCACCCAGGTATGAAGACCCTGAAAAACAGAACTTAAAGCCAACAATTCTTGCCTAGTAATTTGTGCTCCAATTTGATTCATATCTCCCCTTATCCCCTGAATTATAGGCGGGGGCCTCCCATACAGGATCTCAAATGGGGACACCCCTAATGGCGTGATGGGTGCTGACCGTATTCGGAGAAGGGCAATGGGGAGAGCTTGGGGCCACTTCAGGTGGGCTTCCTGACAGAGTTTGGATGTCTGAGACTTCAGGGTCCGGTTCATTCTCTCTACTTTCCCTGAACTCTGGGGCCTATATGCTGTGTGTAACTTCCATTGTATCTGCAGGGCATGGGCTAGCTGCTGGGTTACTTGTGACACAAAGGAGGGCCCATTGTCAGACCCCATGGTCAGTGGTATTCCGAATCTGGGAATGATCTCATGAAGTAAGGCCTTAGTGACTTCTCTGGCCTTCTCAGTTCTGGTGGGAAAAGCTTCCACCCATCTAGAAAAGGTACAGACTAGGACTAACAAGTAGCGATATCCGTTTGCTCGTGGCATTTCTGCAAAGTCTATTTGGATATTTTCCATGGGGGTAACTCCCACTGACTGAATTCTTGGGGGTAGGACAGGACCTTGTCGGGCATTGTTTTTAGCACAGGTCACACAGCTTCGGGCTACTGAGGTGGTTAAAGGTCCTAACATTGAAATATAGAAATATGGCTTCAGAGCTTCAGCCATCTTAGTTTTACCATAGTGTGTGGCCTGATGAAAAGCTTGGACAAAAGCAGGGCCTAATGCTTCAGGAATTACAGTCATACCAGGGGTTGAGCTCCCTTCAGGCGGTGGCAACACAATCCACCCAGTGTCTGATAATTCCCCCCCCTCCTTTTGACAGTAATGGTCCATCTCCACTTTGGTATATCTGGGGGTCCATGCACTAAGAGGTACTGGAAATATGGCTGCTTGAATTGCGGCATTTGGGGTGGTAATTTGTCCTGCAATGGCTGCTTCTCGGGCAGAGGCATCAGCAAATCTGTTTCCTCGGGACACCTCTCCATCTCCAGTCTGATGGCCTCGGCAATGCATTACAGCAACGCGTTTAGGGGCCCAAACTGCTTCCAACAAAGTCAATATTTCTGGGCCATACTTGACAGACTTGCCTCCTGAGGTGATCAATCCACGTTCTTTATACAGGGCCCCATGGGCATGTAGTGTTGTAAAAGCATATTTAGAGTCTGTATACACATTCAGGCTGATTCCGGCCCCGATTCTGAGTGCACGTGTAAGGGCTATCAATTCAGCCTTCTGCACTGAGGTTCCTGGGGCTAGAGATGATGATTTTACTACCATGTCCAGAGTCACTACTGCATATCCAGCACATCGCTGTCCTTCAATTATGAGGCTACTCCCATCCACGAAGAAAGTTCTGTCTGGGTGGCTCAAGGGAATATCAGTCAAATCTGGGCGACTTGAATATACAGTGTCCATTACTTCTAAGCAATCATGGTCAGGTGGGCCTGGCCCAATTGGTAATAGGGTAGCTGGGTTCAGCGTTTGGCTAACACTCAATTGCAAGTTAGGATTTTCACATAGCATACTTTGATACTTCAGCATTCGGGCGTTGGTGAGCCAATGGTTTCCTTTTTGCTCCAGCAGGGTTAAAACAGAGTGGGGTACAGTAACTTGAAGATTCTGTCCTAAGGTGAGCTTGTCTGCTTCGCTCACTAAAAGGGCTGTGGCTGCTACAGCTCTCAGACAAGGTGGCCAGCCTTTGGCAACAGGATCCAATTGTTTCGACAGGTAGGCCACAGGTCGCTGCCAAGACCCAAGAGGCTGGGTCAAGACTCCCAATGCGTTTCCACTTGATTCGTGGACATACAGACGAAATGGTTTCTGCACATCCGGTAGGCCCAAGGCTGGGGATGACATCAATGCTGTTTTCAGTGATTTGAATGCTTTATCTTGTTCTGGGTCCCACTCCAGGGGTGATCGTTCCATTCCCTGTGTGACTTGGTACAAGGGTTTTGCCATGAGCGCAAAATTTGGTATCCATATGCGGCAGTAGCCTGCAGCTCCCAAGAAAGCTCGCACCTGTTTTCTAGTAGTGGGGGTTGGAATGCGGCATACTGCTTCTTTTCGCTCGAGTCCTAATTTCCGGGTTCCTTTGGACAGGAGGAACCCTAAGTATTTCACTTCTGTCTGGCACAGCTGCGCCTTGGCTCTGGAAACCTTGTATCCAGCTTCATTCAAAAGGTGCAGAAGGTCACTTGTAGCTTGTATACAATCAGATTTGTTGTTGGTGGCTATGAGCAAATCATCTACATATTGGAGAAAAATTCTTTTTCCCGGAGTTACAGAGTAGCTTGACAGATCTTGACTGAGGGCTGCACTGAAGATAGTGGGTGAGTTCTTGAATCCTTGTGGTAATCGAGTCCAAGTGAGTTGCCCTCGTCGTCCTGTGGTAGGGTTTTCCCATTCAAATGCAAACAAAAGCTGACTGGCCTCTGCCAGGCGTATACAGAAAAAGGCATCTTTTAAGTCCAAAACAGTAAAGTGAGTGGCTTCTGCTGGAATCAGTCCCAAGAGGGTGTAAGGATTTGGTACTACTGGGTGTATGGTTTCAACTGCACTGTTCACTCGACGTAGATCCTGCACTGGGCGGTAGTCACCTGTCCCAGGCTTCTTGATTGGGAGAAGGGGGGTGTTCCAGGGTGATTGGCATTCTCTAAGAAGTCCATACTGCAATAATTTCTTCAGGTGGCGATGAATGCCTTCAATTGCTGGTCTTGGGAGGGGATACTGACGCACATGCACTGGTTCTGCTCCCGGTTTCAAGGTAACAAGTACAGGAGCTATATTCTTCGCTAGGCCAGGTGGATTATTCTTTGCCCATACTCCAGGTGGGGCTGCAATGCTGGTAAGTATACAGGAACTTGCTGTTTTGGTTGTAGGTAAATAGAACCGCCATTCTTCTTCTCGGGGGACAGTTAACACCATCAGGCCAGCAGTCTTTGAGTTTATAGTCATTTCCATTTTTCCCCCTTCAACAAAGGATATCTGTGCTTGAAGCTTTGCAAGCATGTCTCGGCCTAGAAGGGGAACTGGGCATTCAGGCATGTACAGGAACTGGTGTGTTATCTGCTGCCCCCCTAGTTCACAGGCGCGGTTCTGCAGGAAAGGTCTTGTGGTTCTAGTTCCAGTAGCTCCCACAATTGTAACAGATCGAGAAGACACAGGGGCCACAGGCTTGGCTACTACTGAATGTTCAGCCCCCATGTCTACCATAAAGTCCATATGCTGGTCTCCAATCTTTAATTTGACCATAGGCTCCTGGAGACCCAAGAAGAACTTGGAGCCCGGTCTGGCCTAGTCCTCATCATCCATGAAATAGCCCTCGGCGACTATTCCTTCCATGGCAGTCTCATTCTGCTGGGTCTGTTGAAACTGTGCGCGCTGCATCCCCTCTCGCTGCTGGAATTGCCCCCCCCCCCCCGCTCTCCTGGTGCTCCTACGTCCCCTCCAGGGGGTGGAGCCACGTTTCGGGCACGTATCCTTCCAATGTCCTTCCTCTTTACAATAAGTGCACTGATTTGCATCTAAGGGGGGCCGAACGCTCCCTCGGCCCCTTCCTCGTCCTCTGGCTCTTCGGTTAGGATATCCTCCTCCGCGTCCTTCCACTAGTGCTGCAGCGAGCAGATCTACTTTTCTCCTCATCCTTCGGTCACTTTCCCTTTTGCATTCTTCATCACGGTTCACATATACCTTTTGCGCGACTTCCATTAGCTGTGCTGAATTCATGCCTGCAAATCCTTCTAATTTCTGCAGTTTTCGCTTTATGTCTCCCTGGGACTGACTCACAAAAGCAGTATTTACCATGCGTAAATTCTCTTCAGCTGCTGGGTGATATGGAGTGTAAAGTCTATAGGCTTCGGATAATCGTTCATAGAAAGCAGCCGGACTCTCATCTGGGCGCTGAAGAACTTCTGCTACTTTCCCAATATTCATAGCTTTCTGACCTCCCTTCCGCAGGCCCTGTAGTAAAGCCTGGCGGAACCGGGTGAGGGCTTTGTCTCCTGCTGCCTGCTGGAGATCTAGATTCTGGTCTCTCCCGACTACAGGGTTCTCCTCCAACCATTTAGTGGATGCCCGTACTATCCGTGCCCGCTCCTCCGTAGTAAAGAGGGTAGCCAGGAGCTGGCGACAATCAGACCAGGTGGGCTGATGGGTTTGCATAATACTAGACATTAACTCTGTCAAATCATGGGGCTTGTCAGTATAGGAAGCATAATGTGTTTTCCAGTTTAATAAATCTGTTGTGGAGAAAGGCACATAAACTAAACTGGTTGGTCCGGGCACAACCTGACCCTCTTCATTTTTGAAAGGTAATCCTGGGACCTGCCGCAGTGGCATTTGGCGGGCTTCCTTCTGGCCTTTTTTTCCGGGGTCTGAGGGCATCCCGCAGCTTAGTGGATCTGGAGGTGTCTTTGCTACTGGCGTCTGGTCTGGTGGATGGCTCTGGACTTGCATCTGACTCTCCACTAGCAGATTCCTCAGGGGGGTGACTGCTCCGCATCAGAGTACTGCTCAGGACTAGGGCTGCGACTTCTATGGAGTACTGCTCAGGAGGGGTCTGCTCTTCAAGTTTTGGAAGTGGATGCTCCTCGGCTGGAGGTACCTCGGCTGGGAGTACCCTTGCTGCCTCCGGCTCCACTCGGGGTACTGGTGGAGGTACTTGGGGTGGAGCTGACGGGACTGGGGTATACAGGAAAGCAGGTAGATATACCAGAACCTCTGGGGGCTCTGGCTCTGCATAAATCGGAAGCTTCTCTGTCTTAGCAGGGACTCTTGTGGTAGTGGCTAACATAATCCTTTTCTGTCCCTCACTGCAACTCTTCATCCAGAGGGGCTGCTTCTCACATATGCCTAACCAGGAGTCTATATAGGAAAACTGTTCAGAACTATAGCTGCGCACTATCTTGTGCACTCGGGACACAGTTTGGATATCAAAAGTACCTTCTGGTGGCCACCCGGCATCTAGCGCTGGCCACACTCTGCTACACAATATTTATAAACGGGGCGCTGTCATTTTGATCCCATAATCACCACTAAAACCCTTCTTAAAATTTGTGATCATACAGTTTAACGGAGTTTGCACAGACTCTGCCCCTCCCATGATGACATACAACGTATAAGACAGCAAACAGAAAGGGTAGGTGGAATGGCTACGGGTAAGGGGGGGGACAAACAACAGACGCTTCCTCCTGTTCGCGACTTGAACGCGGTCGCACGATCAAGAACTGCGCTACTGAGGAGTCCGCTCTCGCTTGGCCTGTATTGCAAAGCCTCTCAAACACACTTCACACAACCAAACATGCTAGCATTTCCCAAATTCCCAAATTCCCGGGCTAACTGACTAAACCAGAATTACTAAACTGAAAGGGCTGATGGGTTCGCCCCGCACACTACTTGCGGGGGTACTAGGATCGCCCGTGGAAGTTGATCAGACTTCCTTTACCTGTTACTGTACCAGAAGTGTCTCGAGACTTTCCCAAAACTATCTGACTCCTGCAGCAAGCCTTCAGCCACTGCACCCTGCAAGGTGTTCCAGCAAAACACATACCAGCTGCAGACAGTCTGCTAGCTAGTCCATAGTGCATGTTCCTGGTAGAAACGTGTGCACCCAGAACTGGGATGTCAGCATACACACCAAGCAGATAAGTCAGTGACTGGGCCCCAAAAGGGAACCCATAAATATCACATAAAAAAAATACTGCATAGCACTATGGGGGAACCTAGCCATGCCGTGGTCACTGCCCCATCAGGGTGAGAGTGATCTCCCAGCAGAACATGCTGTGGCCACCCTGTCTGTGCAGGTGGTGGCCGGGCACTACAATGTCCCAGCCATTGCCCTATGCCCTGTGCAGATGCATCCTGGCCAGGCCACCCTGTCCGGGCTATACCCATGGTACCTTGCTCCTCATTATGCACATTGGCAGGCCAATACTGGCAACAGTGCTGGCAATGTGGGCTGTGGAGGGTGTTTTCAGCCACCACACACTGGATAGACAGACACACACTCCCGCACCTATGCCAGCATTGTGTAATAGCGAAGGGCCCGCAACCCCAATAATACCCGGAGTCAATGGACGAGGATTCAACTCCCTTTTATTGTATATAAAGTCTCAGCACTGGCATACAAAATGTCTGAGCCCAGAGCTCAGAAAAATGACAGTTTATATACCTTTCTTCACCAGTCTAATACAGGCAAAACTCCTCATTGGTCCTGGTCTTGGTAGACATAACACTATACATAATACTTATGCTAAAGTATACAGTATATTTTGCTACTCTTGCAAGGTCAGTTAGCTTGCAAAGATAGTGGAAGGCATATCAGAAGCATTCTCATCAAAAGCAAAACAAAGCAAGGCCAAACAAAGCAAGGCTAAGATGTATCTCTAGCCCTGGCTCAAAACACCAAACAATCTTCATAATGCTAGACAAAATATTCTTACACTGTTCAGCTTCTCTGCTATATTTTCATCCTAATTACGAGGTCAGTGCACATCTAGCAAAGATACAGTGGCACGGCATTCTACTGAAACAGACATCTGGCTTACCTAAACAATAAACAAGAAAGTTTTAATTCTCTTATCTCCAGGAGAGCAGAACATGTTATCAAACCAGAATAGAACAGTATTTCTTTCTAACAGCTAACAGCATTCTGTAAGTTTCCAAAATCAGCAATAACATTTTAAAGCAGGAGAAAAAGGGCTTCAGACCTAGCTCTGCTACATGCTAGGCCATCGCCTATCACATTGTGCTACTATAGAGGTGTTTGGCAGCCCTGGCCACCACACCAGTCCTGGGCACATTGTAGGCATGGATATGGTACGCAATACTGTTGGGGGTCACTACCCAGGATGGTAAACACTGTCAGACACCAGACCTGAAGCACACTTCACAGACATCAGAAAGGTTGCTATGATGGAGCTCAATCAGCAAACCGTGCTTAACGTAGGAATTGCTATCTGCCAGTAATCATAGCTACCTTTTGATAGCTGTGTACCGTATTCCCAGGTTTAGGGTGGCATTGCTACGGTATGCAAGTGCTAGTATTGGGAGATGCACGCAGGGCCCAATGTCCTGCCTCTCCTGGAGGCAATGGCTAATGGAGCCTGTGGGTGTGGGTGTGTCTGCCCCTGTTGGCTGCTGCTTTACGGCAGAGGTTCCCAACTCCAGTCCTGGTGTGCCAAACACTGTTCGGGTTTTCATGCTGTTCCTCATAAATATGCATGAGATAAATCTGCATACCATGAGGGCGGTGCATAGATATGCAGCACAGGCATCTTTATTAGGGGCAGCATGGAACCTGAATGGTGTTTGGCCCTCCACGACTGCATTTGGGAGACTCTGTTCTAGGTAATGCACCTGTTTATGGTGTCTGTGCTCTGTAGGGTAAAATGTAGGTGTTTTGGGCATGTTTACATCATCTGCAATAAAGGTTCTGTCTGTATTAGCACGTTTTAGTAGTGGGTAAAAAATGGGGGCTGGGTTGGCAGGAACCACAGCTGGGGCTTGAACCTGTGACCTTCTGCTCCTGAACACACTTTCTGTGTGCACTTCCTGTGTGCACTTTCTATGTGCACTTCCCTCCCTCCCTCCCCACACCCACCCTCCGCTGGGATAATTATAGCTTTAAAGGTACTTACACATCTTAAAAGACAGGAGGTGCTTTCAGGTGAAGCTCATTACCCAAATCATTCATACACTAAGGACCTGAGATTAATTAAGCTTCAGGTGAACAAGATATATTAAACGTATTAGGTACAGTTTTATTGGTATAAATACCCATAGCAACCCCTAGTAAGTAAGAACTTAAAGATCTAGACACAAACTTAAAACTAAGATGCAGACAGCAGTCCAGCAGCGGGATGGGGGCTTTCCAGTCTATTGCATTGAGTGTCACATGTATGATTTTCTCCCAGTTGGTGAGAGGTCTTACATGTGCACTAGGTGCAAGGAGCTCTTTGCTCTCAGGGAACAAGTCCGTTCTCTAGAGGCTAAAGTAGCAGACTTGGAAAACATAAGACAGACAGAGAGGTACATAGACGAGACCTACAGGGATATAGTCCTGAAGTCCCACCTCCAGTCTGGCAGCACCCCTGTTGCCATGGAGGAGAGAGGTCACGTGACAGGAGAGCATCACCCTGGTGTGGCAGGAAGTGATCCTGTAACTAGTACCTGTCCTCCAGGTGATGTAAAACCCTCTCGCACCAAGGAAGTTTCTCCAGGGCCATGTGCCCATGAGGGAAGGGTTAGGACAGCCATTATAGTTGGTGATTCGATCATTAGGCATGTAGATAGCTGGGTGGCTGGTGGACGTGAGGATCGCCTGGTAACATGCCTGCCTGGTGCGAAGGTAGCGGACCTCACGCGCCACCTAGATAAGGTCTTAGATAGTGCTAGGGAGGAGTCTGCTGTCTTGGTACATGTCGGTACCAATGACATAGGAAAATGTGGTAGGGAGGTTCTGGAGGCAAAATTTAGGCTTTTAGGTAGGAAGTTGAAATCCAGAACTTCCAGGGTAGCATTCTCCGAAATGCTTCCTGTTCCATGCGCAGGACCCAAAAGGCAGGCAGAGCTCCGGAGTCTCAATGCGTGGAAGAGACAATGGTGCAGAGATGAGGGTTTTGGATTTGTTAGGAACTGGGGAACATTCTGGGGAAAGGAGGGGCTCTTCCGAAGGGATGGGCTTCACCTTAACCAGGATGGAAACAGGCTGCTGGCATTAACCTTTAAAAAGGAGATAGAGCAGCTTTTAAACTAGATATTAGGGGAAAGCCGACAGTCACCCAAGAGCGGATGGTTTGGAAGAATGTATCCTTGAAGGATACTACCAAAAGCAGAGAGGTTCCACAAAAGAGTAAAGTAGCCCAAATGCCCTCAAGTATGGAGCAGACAGAGCTTAAAGATCCCAATTTACCCATGTCTAACAATAGCCAAATTAACATGAATAAAATACAGTCTCTAAAATGCTTGTATGCAAATGCTAGAAGTCTAAAGAATAAGATGGTAGAGTTAGAATATATAGCACTAAATGAAAGGTTAGATATGATTGGAATATCAGAGACATGGTGGAAGGAGGACAACCAGTGGTACACTGTGATACCTGGGTACAAACTATATCGTAATGATAGAGCTGATCAAATTGGTGGAGGGGTTGCGCTCTATGTTAGAGAGGGCATTGACTCAGAAAAGATTAAAGTTTTGCAGGAAACAAAATCTGCTGTAGAATCTATATGGATTGAAATTCCATATAAAAGGGGGAAGGCGATGGCAGTGGGGGTGTACTATCGAGCACCTGGCCAGAATGACCAAATGGATGATGAAATGCTCAAAGAAATCAAGGAAGCTAACAAAAGTTACAGCGCAGTAATAATAATGGGTGATTTCAATTACCCCGGTATCGACTGGGTCAGTGTCACGTCAGGACATGCTAGGGAGATAAAGTTCCTAGATGAAATAAATGACTGTCTCTTGGAGCAGCTGGTTCATGAACCGACCAGAGGGGAAGCCATATTAGACCTAGTCCTTAGTGGAACACCAGATCTAGTGCAAGAGATAAGGGTGTTGGGGCCACTTGGCAATAGTGATCATAGCATGATCGCCTTTGATTTAATTAGTGGAGGAGGGATAGTAAGGAAATCCACAGTACTACCTTTTAACTTTTGAAAGGGAGACTATGATAAAATGAGGAAAACAGTTAAGAAAAAACTAAAAGGAGCAGTTGCGAAGGTTAAAGACGTACATCAAGCTTGGGTGTTGTTGAAAAATACTATCTTGGAAGCCCAGACCAGCTGTATTCCACGCTTTAAGAAAAGTGGAAGGAAGTCCAAAAAACTGCCAGCATGGTTTAAAGGTGAGGTCAGAGAGGCTGTTGTTGCCAAAAAAGCATCTTTCAGGAAATGGAAAAAAGAGCCAAACGACGAAACCTGGAAACAGCACAAGCACTGGCAAGTCAAATGCAAGGCATTGATAAGGCAGGCAAAGAGAGAATTTGAGAAGAAGCTTGCTGCGGAAGCAAAAACACGAAATAAAGACCTTTTCAAGTACATTTGTAGCAAAAAACCTGTGAGTCAGTTGGACCATTAGATGATAAAGGGGTTAAAGGAGCACTAAGAGGCGACAAGGCGATAGCGGAGAGACTGAATGAATTCTTTGCTTCGGTCTTTACTGAGGAAGATGTAGGGATGTTACCCATGACTGAAGTGGTATTTAAAGGTGCGGAAGAATTGAAGGAAATATCGATACATCGGGAAGATGTCTTACAACCAGGGCCGGATTTACCTAAACGCCATGTACGCCATGGCGTAGGGCCCACAGCCGGCAGGGGCCCACAAAAAAAGAACCAGTTAATTTTTTTTAAACTCAATTAAAAAAAAAAACCTGGTGGCTGCCGCCGCGGGGCCCCCTCTGCTGCCGCGGGGGCCCCGTCTACAAGCTGAAGCGGTGCGGTCGGGTCGGGTCGGGTCTCTCCCTCCCTCCCTCCCTCCCTCGCTGCAGGCTGCGAGAGACGCGAAGATAGAGCGTCTCCTCGCGTCTGTGTTAAGCCCGCAGGGGCTGATGGGATTTCCCATCAGCCCCTGCCGGCTTAACACAGACGCGAGGAGACGCTCTCCCTTCGCGTCTCTCGCAGCCTGCAGCGAGGGAGGGAGGGAGGGAGAGAGACCCGACCCGACCCGACCCGACGGCTTCAGCTTGTAGACGGGGCCCCCGCGGCAGCAGAGGGGGCCCCGCGGCGGCAGCCACCAGGTTTTTTTTTAAATTAAATTTTACTTTAGGCCGGGGGGGGGGGGGTAGGACTGGTAATGGGCATGGGCTATGGGGGGGGGGGGTAGGACTGGTAATGGGCTTTGGGGGGGGGTAGGAATGGTAATGGGCTATTGGGGGGGCTGGGGAGGTAAATGGGCTGGGCTGGGCTGGGCTGGGCTGGGGGGGGTTAAGGCTAGAGGTGGGCTGATGGGGTTAGGACTGGTAATGGACTGTGGGCTGTTGGGGGGGCTTAGAACTGGCAATGGGCTTTGGGGGGGGTTAAGACTGGTAATGGGCTGTGGGCTGATGGGGGCTGTCTGGTAATGGGCTATGGGGGGGGGCTAGGACTGGAAATGGGCTGGGGGGTTAAGACTGGAGGTGGGCTGATGGGGTTAGGACTGGTAATGGGCTGTTGGGGGGGGTTAGAACTGGTAATGGGCTTTGGGGGGGTTAAGACTGGTAATGGGCTGTGGGCTGATGGGGGTTGTCTGGTAATGGGCTATGGGGGGCTAGGACTGGAAATGGGCTGGGGGGTTAAAACTGGAGGTGGGATGATGGGGTTAGGACTGGTAATGGGCTGTGGGCTGATGGGGGGGGTAGGACTGGCAATGGGCTATGGGGGGCTGACTGGAAATGGGTTGATGGGGTTAGGACTGGAAGTGGGCTGATGGGGGGTTAGGACTGGTAATGGGTTATAGGGGGGGCTTAAACTGAAAATGGGGTGATGGGGGGTTAAGGACTGAAAATGGGGTGATGGGGGGTTAAGGACTGTAAGTGGGGTGATGGGGGGGCTAGGACTGGTATTGGGTTGGGGGGTTGCTAGGACTGGAAATGGGCTGATGGATGGCTAGGACTGGAAATGGGCTGATGCAGGGACTAGAAGGGAATGGATGCTGGGTGAGGCTGGAACTAGAAGGGAGCTGATGTTGGGGGAGGATTAGAATGGGATGGGGCTGGAAGAGTAAAATGGAGAAGGGAAAAATATTTTGTGTGGGAGGGATAAAAAATCTACAATTGGCCGGGTATTGGGAGAGTAAGTGGGGATTGAGGATGGAGGGGTAAAATTTGAGTGGATGAAATAGGAATGAGGAAAGAGCAAAAGGAGAAAGATTAGTATGTTAAAGCAGATGTAGAGAGAGAATGGAAAAAAATCTAGAAGAGAGAAGAAAGGACAAATGGACAGCAGACGATGGAGAGTTAGCAGAAGACACGAAGAAACCAGAAGAAAGTGGCTGGAGCAATTGCAGCTGAAAAAAATGCACAAAAGGTAGAAAAATATCTCTTTATTTTGAATTTATTAATTGGAATATGTCAGCTCTGGTAAATGTGCATCATTAACATCTGCGCTTTGTTTAGTACAAGAGCAAATTAATGTATAGTTTTATTTCTACAGTGTTGTACATTCCAAGTTTGGCTTTTGGGATTCCCAGTTTAATTATTGTCTTCCTATTTCTAAATTGTGATTACTTGTTTGGTGATGGTCTATGTTCTGCATGTGTAACTGAGCTGAGGTGTTCTGTTTATATAATTCCTATTTGACATTGCCACTTGTTCTCTTTCCCCAGTAGGTCATGTATTGTTGTTCTCTGAAATGTATTGGTTTAATATTTGCAGTGTTGCCTTTTGATTGGTAGAGTATGGTGCTTTGTGAGTCCTGGTAGTGCTGTTAGGATACGACGGGTTTACTATGGGCAGTGTTTGTAGTAGTTCCTAATGTGTCTGGCAGTTGGCACTGGATTATAGTAATGTAGAAATCTTTTAGTCTTTCTTTATCCATACACTCATTAAGAGGCACGTTTACTAAAAGTTAGTATATGGTAACATTATGCAAATATTTATGCAAATGAGGCCCCTTATGCAAATGAGGTCCGCACCCCCCTTGGGCCGCCCCTGCTGGGGGCCCACAATTTTTGTTGGCATAGGGCCTCACTCAAGGTAAATCCGGCCCTGCTTACAACTATTAGATAAACTGAAGAGTAACAAATCACATGGGCCGGATGGTATACATCCAAGGGTGTTGAAAGAACTGAAATATGAGATTGCAGACCTGCTATCAGTAATCTGTGAACTATCATTAAAATCATCTCTAATACCTGAAGATTGGAGGATCGCCAATGTAACACCAATTTTTAAAAAGGGTTCCAGGGGTGATCCGGGAAACTACAGACCGGTGAGCCTGACGTCAGTACCGGGAAAAATGGTAGAAACCATCATAAAGAATAAAATTACTCAGCATGTAGATAGTCACAACCTAATGGGAGACAGCCAACATGGCTTTAGACAAGGAAGATGTTGTCTTACTAATCTGTTATGTTTTTTTGAAGGAGTGAATAAACAGGTGGACAAAGGTGAGTCGGTTGATATTGTGTATCTGGACTTTCAGAAAGCCTTTGACAAGGTCCCTCATCAGAGACTTTTGGCAAAACTAAAGAGTCATGGGATAGGAGGCAGTGTACTATTGTGGATCAGGAACTGGTTAAAAGATAGAAAGCAGAGGATAGGGCTAAATGGCCAATTTTCCCAATGGAGAAAGGTGAATGGTGGTGTACCCCAGGGATCTGTGCTAGGTCCGCTGCTTTTTGACATATTCATAAATGACCTGGAAAGTGGAATAACAAGTGAGGTTATCAAATTTGCAGATGACACAAAACTATTTAAAGTTGTTAAAACCCAAGAGGATGGTGAAAAATTGTAAGAGGATCTTGATAAATTGGAAGACTGGGCATCAAAATGGCAGATGAAATTTAATGTGGACAAGTGCAAGGTTATGCAGCTAGGGAAGAACAACCCAAACTATGGTTACACGATGCAAGGTTCCACATTAGGAACCACCACCCAGCAAAAAGATTTAGGCGTCATTGTGGATACCATGTTAAAACCCTCGGCCCAGTGTGCAGCGGTGGCCAAGAGAGCAAATAGAATGCTAGGTATGATAAGGAAAGGAATGGAAAATAAAACAAAAGATATTATAATGCCTCTATATCGTTCCATGGTGAGACCGCACCTTGAATATTGTGTGCAATTCTGGTCGCCGTATCTTAAAAAGGATAGAGCAATTTTAGAAAAGGTTCAGAGAAGAGCCACCAAAATGGTAAAGGGGATGGAAGGATACTCCTATGAAGAAAGGCTAAAAAGGTTAGGGCTCTTTAACTTGGAAAAGAGACGGCTGAGGGGAGATATGATAGAAGTCTATAAATTAATGAACGGAGTGGAACGGGTAAACGTAGATCGATTGTTTACCTTATCAGAATATAGAAAGACTAGGGGACATGCAATGAAGCTGCAGGGTAAACTATTTAAGACTAATAAAAGAAAATATTTTTTCACTCAACATGTAATCAAACTCTGGAATCTGTTACCGGAGGATGTAGTAAAGGCTGTTAGTGTAGCTGGGTTTAAAAAAGGTTTGGACAAGTTCCTGGAGGAAAGGTCCATAAACCATTATTAAGAAGTGACCGAAGATATCAATGCTTGGCCCAGTACAAGCATTGTGGAACTTGTGTCTCTTGGGGAAACTGCTAGGTACACGTGACCTAGATTGGCCACTGTTGGAAACAGAATACTGGGCTTGATGGACCTTGGTCTGACCCAGTATGGCATATCTTATGTTCTTATGTTCTTATGTTCACTGCACCACCATGTTGCCACAGAGACAGTACTTTCCCTGGGGATACCATGACTGTTCATCAGACGGGTCCTGTATGTTGCAGTGCATGGCACCCACCTACACAGGGCTAGGCCATGGTCTGCTCTGGGCAGCTGTCACTGCCCCCTCCACCACCAGCGCCCCTCTGCCACCCTGCTGACATGCCCTTCTGCTGGTGGTGCTGGTGGAGCGCAGTCTCAGGCCATCCAGTGTGCGGGTAGGCAGCTGCCTATGGTGCGGGTTATGGGGTAGGGGTGCCTGCATATGTGTCCACGCTTCCCCCCAGCAGCGCCTGCCACTGTTCTGTGCCCTTGGGGGTCCCTACTGGGTACTATCCCCTGTGACACTGTGGGAAGCACACTCGTGCCCATGCTGGGCCCTCATCAGTTGCTGTCTGGCTGCTCTACTGTTTCAGTATTCCTATGGGCCACCTAGGCATCACCCTAGTCCGCACTGTGGCCCAGCTGCAATACAGCATGTGCCATCTGCAGCCCTCTGTGTCCCCTTTTCCAGCATCTGTCCAGTTGCCCATTCCGACATGCCCATCCTGCTGTTGTGGAACATGTGCACCCCATAGGAAACCTGTCCAATGGAGAGGGAAACCCTGATGAGCGCAATTGCACTGTGGGATCATTCACCTTGTATGGGGATGGAGCGTAGACCCTTCCAAAATTCATATTTTTTTTTTTGGAACTTTCTCGGGAGTGCTTTTTTATGTTTCCCATTAATATCACTATTGCCCAGCTTGGTTATGTTTTTTTTATATTTTGTTGGGGTCATTTTCAATGTTTCTTTGCACTTTTGTTCCTTGCAGATGTATCACACTTATCACTTTTTTGTAGGTTTCCCTGGTTTTGCTGTACATTGCTGACAGAAATGGTTTCTCTGCCCTTTAAATCAGCTGTAACGCCAGGGTTTCACTGACGTTAGTTTTGAGCCTCGGATTTCACTTCGTTAGTGTGCGGAGAGCCTCTCCCCTCCCACTCTCCACCCATTGACCCCTTCTCTCTGCCCCTGGGGAGCCTTCCTCCGCCCTCCGGGAGCCTTTGCCCGCCTTCTGCACTCATTTGCGCTGCTGCGCGCGTTAACGCGCGCTAAGGTACCTGAGCGCCTGATAAAGCGCCATTAACGCGCGTTAAGGGCACCTTAATGTGCGGTAACATCACAGAGCGCATATTAAGAAGGTTTAGTAAACATACCCCTATATCTGAACCTTGACCCCTTGTTACATGGATGTGCTTGCACTAAAGACATCTATATACCTGGCTTTCTAAAATGGATCCGGACTTGTTCTCCATTAATATCCCTTTCACCCCTTGATCATCTAACTGACTCCTTCCCCAGCTTCTTTCTTTGAAAGTATCTGAAAAAATGTTTATTGTGAAATTTTTTCTTTTATCAGTGCCTTGCATTTAACTTGCCAGCACTTATGCTGTTTTTATTTTCTTCATTTGATTCCCTTTCCCATTTTTTGAAAGTTGTTTTGGCTCTAATAGCTTCTTTCACCAGGGCCAGCCAGTTGACTAGGCAAGCTATGTGACCACCTAGGGTGGGTGATGGCAGCGGCACCGCTTCCCAGTTGCCACAAATTCTGTTGGGGAGGGGAGGTGGGCAGCGGCAGTATTTCCAAAAGTGGCGGCAAAAGCTGCCACTTTTGTAAATACTGCCATTGTCCACTTCCCCCTCCAAAGATAGAATCGGCGGCAGGTCAAGGAGGAAGGGCAGTGGTGGTGGCAGCAGCTAGGGGGAGGCAGTGGCAGTTGGGGGGGGAGCGGTGAGGCCAGTGTTTCTACCTAAGGCAGCAGAAACCCTTGGACTCTCCCTGTTTTCATCTCACTTTTTAACCATGCCGGCAGTCATTTGGCCATCCTTCCATCTTTCTTAATGTGTGGGATACATCTAGTCTGGGCCTCCAAGAGTGTGTTTTTAAACAATGTTCATGCCTGATGTAAACTCTTGAACCTTTTGCAGCTGCTCCTTTCCTTTTGAAAATTAAATGCTGACACCACAGATTTCTTTGAATCCTTACTCCAGTCATTAAGTCAATTTTGATCATACTATGATCACCAGTGCCAAGTGATTCCAACACAGTTAGCTTTTGTACTATATCCGGTTTCCACAAAAGACTAAAGGCTTGATATTCAAAAGGCATTGATACAGTTTACAGTCCAGTAAACCGTGTAAATGCCTTAAACGGGAATATTCGACAGCACCTACAGGGTCAGTGACGTCAAATATCCCCTTCTTTGCCCCATTTGCACCCTGATGCGGAAAGGAGGTGAAATGGGGCGAGAATGGAGGTAATCGGGTTGCAGCAATATTGGACCACTATCCGGTTAGCGCTCCATGACTAAAACTAGGTGAGCTTTTGGCTCGTCTAGTCTTAGCCATGGATGCTAACCAGGTAGTGGTCCAATATCACCGCTACCCAGTTAGGCTGTGCTGCGGTTTTCCCAGGGCGCCCAAACCAGATATTCAATGCTATTGGCATTGAATATCCGGGGTTAAGGGTGAGTGGGCAGGGCTATGCGCCGACACAGCACATAGCTCGCCCAACTCAATATCTGGCCCTAAACCTAAAATAGCTCCTTCTCTACTCAGTTCTCCAATAAGCTGTTCCGTGAAGCACTCATTTATTTCATCTCATATATGCTCATATAACCTATCCATTTCTGTATCCAGTTAAAACTTCTCCTACTGACCTAAAAGTGCACTCATTCTCCTCTCATAACTCTCCCTACACCCCTCCTTGGAAACGCTCTTCTTCTGGCAGATCCCTTCTGTCTGTGCCCTTCTCTTCTACTGCCAACTCCAGACTTTGATCCTTACACCTTGCTACTCTTTATGCCTGGAACAAACTACCTGAGTCTGTATGTCAGGCTTCATTTCTGGCCCTTTTCAAATCCAGGCTGAAAATTCACCCCTTCGAGGCAGCTTTTGGATCCTGATCTGCTTAGTTTCCTATGTGTTTCCTTATCATTTCACTAGATGTATCCTTGCCCTCAGCTGTTGGGTTGTCTGTCTTGACTAGATTGTAAGCTCTATTGAGAAGGGACCGTCCTTTACATGTGTCTGTACAGCGCTGCGTACGCCTTGTAACACTATACAAATGATCAGTTGTAGTAGTCATCTATGAACTTAATTCCGTATTATATCCAGGTGTGATGTTTATCCAGTCAATATGTCAATATTGGAGTAATTGAAACCACCCATTATTGTTGTGTTACCAGTTTTTTTAAGCTTTCCTAATTTCTGATAGCATTTCTTCATCTGTCTGCTCATTCAGTCCAGGCAGTAGTAAACCCTACACCTGTTTTCTTCCCCTTCACACATGAGTATTTTACCATAAAGATTCAATGATACATTTTGTTTCATTCAGAATTTTTATTCTGTTTGAGTCAATGCTCTTTTTAACATTTAGTGCCACTGCTCCACCAATTTGATCCATCCTATGAATGTGATATATATTTTGTGCTGGTATCACAGTGTCCCATGGGTTATGCTCCTTCCACCAGTCTCTGAGATGCCGATTTTATCTAGTGCTTCATTCAGTGCTACAGTATATATTCTAACTCTTCCAACTTAATTTTTAGGCTTGTTGTATTTGTACGTATAGAGAAGAAACAGGAGAAGGAGGTGTTCTGCAAAATAGTACAGTAAAGGTAGCGGGCCACGGCCAAACACAAAGAGATATCCAAAAAGCTTTATTGTAGACCCAACTTAACAAGTTTCGGCCCTAGGCCTTCGTCAGGGGTCTAAAGACAACCATGAACATAAAATTAAAATATGAATAATCATAATACAAACAAATTAAAAATTAAAATACATGAAAAGTTTTAAATACATTGTAAGTTATTGTCATGCAGCAGACTCTCTTGAAAGAAAAGAAAATGTTTTAAACGGAGAAAAAGATGGGCAGAAGCTGCATTATTTGGAGGAACCAGCTAGAGGGAGCCAGAGCGACTTCAGAGACACTGAGGAGCCATGCCCCGCTGGTCACAAGGTAATGCCAGCCAGCTTCCAATCCTCAAGGGCAGGAGTGCTTCTTAAGGAGGGTGTGGAAGACTGGAGACAGTTCGGCAGGAAGGTGTTCGGCAGGAAGCAGTTCGGCAGGAGACAGGTCGGCAAGGAGGTCGGCAGGAAGGAGAGAGAGAAGAGCAGCAGTGGAGAAAGAGAAGCAGGCCAAGGAGGCAAGTCCATCAGAAGCAAGGGATGGATCACTTGCAGCGCAGAGAGAAAGAGGTTAGAATGGAAACCTGATTACTCTACCACTAGCAAACCACCCCGAGTGGAAGGTGATTTCCCTGGAGCTAATGAAGGACTTGGGAAGGTCTCAGCTCAAACAAGAGTGAGAGCTGTTTGTCCAGAGAGGCGAAAGCATTGCTGCAACTGTAGTCTAAAGTCAAATGAAAGACAGCTGGAGAACCTAAGCCGTGCTGCACAGGCAAGCCAGAAGCTAAGCCGGTACAGGCCCAGACCTTCACTTGGAGAAGGGACTCCAACCTCACAAGGTAAACCATACTTTCCTGGAAAAAGATTCCAGAAAACTGCTGTATGGGAAAGACAGGTAGTAGAAGAAAACCGTTTGTCTGAAGGTTCCTACGATACAAGGTATGGAAAATGTTTACCTAAGAAGAAAGTTCTGAATGAAAAATGTTTATATAGAGCTGCTATAAAACCTCTGAATAAAGAGGAATCTTTTCAGTATAAAACAGCACATAGCCGACACCCTAGGCTTAGCCCAGAACATTGGGAAGTGATACAGGAACTGTATAAAAAGCCTGAATATATTTTACCTGAAACCAGGGGCACAGATTCAGAGGCTTCAGAAGATGAGCCAATGCAAGTGGAACTAGCAGGGGGTATTTCAGATCCAGAAATGGATTGTACATACTGTGTTACAGGAAGCCTAGAATCCTTGTCAGGCTTGTGAGCTGTGTGACTTGCTGAATTGAACATTCTTGTTTTGTGTAAATAGCACCAGTCCTGTGAAAGTAACAGTTTTTGGTTTAAACCTGAGTTTTTCTTTTCCTCACCTGAAGTAAGGACATTTTGCTTTATAGTTGTATTCCAATCATTTGAACCATTGCGAAGGAGGGAAATAAAAAGCCTTTATTTTTCCCACCACTCTGAGCAGTTGTTTTCATTGAAGATTGGTATCAAGGAAACTACTAGGACCAAAGGTCAATTGGGCCTTTGGAATACTTGCCAATCTCAACTTTATAATTTTTGTGTCTGACCTGCCCTGACCTCTACTAGCCACCAGGGTAGCCCTCATGACAATATATAATACATTACCAAAGGGGACAAAAAAGAAACATCTAAGGGGTGGACCAAGCCACTCTTCCCAATCTATGGTAAATAAATAAGTAGAATAAATATAGCATATTTTGTACATATTATTTATAAGATTTGTGCATTAAAAATATAATAGATAAACCATAAATATAATATATAGAGACTTAACCACAAAAAAATACTTAATGGCACCTACAGAAACAGAGTTTCTAAGACGGGAACTGTTCAGCCTTCAGTCTGAGAATATTGCTTTTGCATTTTCTCCTCTTACTAACATATATCTGAAAAATGTTTTGTTCCCTCATTTTACTGCATTGGCTATTTTTCTTTCATTTGTATCTTTGCTTTCCTACTATTTTTCTAGCCTCTCTTAGCTTTTCCATATACTGATGCTTGTCTTCTTTCTGTGATCTCTTGTATTTCATGAAAGTCGGCCTCTTTTTCTTCACCTTTTCAACTACTTCTTTCAAGTAGCACAGTGGCCTCCTTTTTCTTTTACATTTATTTACTTTTCTAACAAAAAGGTTTATTGCCTTTTAAAAAGTCCCTTTTAATTTTGCTCGCCTCTTTTCTACATCCTCCAGCTGTTCCCATCCAACTCCTTGAGGGATTATCCCATTTTGATAAAGTTAGTTTTCCTAAAATCTAGAACCCTCACTTTTGAATGAACAATCTCAGTCCTTGACCTAATACTGAACCACACAATCCAGTGAACACTGGATGAGAGGTGATCACCCACTATAACATCAGAAACATCATACCACTAGGACTCAAAATTCAGGGGTTCACACACTGAGACAGACCAAGATCAAGATTTAATGAGAGGAATATCCAATAGATTTTTAATAATCCTGCAAATAATTTGAACTGCAGAGAAGGCAAAATATAAAATTACCCTCCAAGTTATTATGAAAATTGTAAACTCCCGCTCAGTCAGCACACATTACTATATGCATATTTGAGGTATATTTTATAAAACAAACTACATGCATACTTTATAAAATACAGGCATACTGATGCACCTTAACCTAGTCACAGCAGTTACACCTGCCCTAGAACTAGCGTAAATGACCATGGTTAGATATGCAGAATGCACAGATAGCAACATAGTAAATGACAGCAGATAAAGACCAGTACGGTCCATCTAGTCTGCCCAGTAAGATGGCAAGAGTAGATGCACCTGCCGCTCCGTGCAGGCCACCCCTCCCCATGTCTTTGTTTAAGGGGTGAACCCACCGCTCCGTGTAGGACACCCCTGTATGTTGAGAAATTAGTTAAGTTTATTTTGATTTTATCCTATTGCTGTAAAGGGATCCACTGTGTCTGTCCCATGCCATTTTGAATTCAGTCACTGTATTTGCCCCCAACACCGCCATCGGGAGGGCATTCCAAGCATCCACCACCCTTTCAGTGAAAAAGTATTTCCTGACATTGCCTTTCAATTTACCCCCTTACAGCTTCATGTTATGCCCTCTAGTTATACTATTCTATAAGTGTGTGATGGGTATTCCGCACGAGCTTGCAGAATAGTGATCACTCAAAACTTCTGCAGGGGTGCCCATTCTCATGTTTAAGTCCTTTAAAATAGGGACTTACCTGTGCAAATATTGCATAACTTTCGGAGCCTCCTTTATAAAATTGGCCCCTTGATGACAACAGAGCTAGTGCAAGGATATAGATCGTCGTAGATGAACCTTTAGCCTTGAGTCCTTCCCCCAATTAACTTTCAGGCCCTATCATCCCTCCTCCCTGAGATTTTGATTATTAAACTCAATAATCCTGATCACTTCCTTTCCTAGGACAGTCTTGTAAAAACACATAATTGAACATCATACTTTGTTCAATGCTGACTCCTGGCAGTCCAGCAGCCCCTGGGTTTTCTTGGCAAGGTATGACTGGAAGTAGATTTCCAGGCCTTTTCTTCTGAGGCAACGGAGGGTAAAGTAACTTGCCTAAAGCCACAAGGAGTGCTAGTGGGAGATGAATCCTTATCTCTTGGGTATGAGGCTGCTGTGCTAACCCATTGGCTCTCAACCCAGTCCTCTGAGGCCCCAAGGCCAGTCAGGTTTTCAGGATATCCTCAGTGAATATGCACGAGAGATCTGCATGCACTGCTTCCATTGTATGCTGATCTATCTCATGCATATTCATTGTGGATATCCTGAAAACCTGACTGGCCTGGGGGGTTCCAGAGGACTGGGTTGAGAACCACTGGACTAACCAATAGGATAGTCCACCACTCCTTTATATGGGTATATAAGGGCAATTTCCAAATGTCATTTGTTTACGTGAAGTGGGTTATTTGAAAACTGCCTAACCACTATGTGGCTGAGGATGTGCTGATGGTTCTTTGTGTTTGGGTGATTGCTGAGACTTACTAGAATGCTTTGACTGCAGCTGCTTTTGCCATCTCCCAGAAACTGCTTCCCTAGGCGACCACCTAGTATGCCTAATGGTTAAGCCAGCCTTATTATATAACCTATTTCTTGGCTTACCAGGCAGCCATAGGCCAAATGTTATCTTTCATCCTTTTGATTCTTTTATTCTGAGGGCATAACTATAAAATGGAGAAAGAATTCAAGTCTCAATCTCAAGGTAAGGAAGAGTTAGGAAAGTTCTCGTTGAGAAGTTGTTAGCTTCTAATTGAATGTCCAGAGTTGCCAAGTTACCCAGTTCCAGAAGTGAAATTTTAAGCCAGTCCTGGATGTCTGACAAGCTCATTCAGTTGTATTATGGGACCTGCAGCACTGATTCCAATGGGTAAAATCAGGGACTACAAATACCATACTGCATTGCAATGCAACTTTAACCAGTTCCATGAGTGACATTTTTAGCCGCTTCTGGTTTTAATGTGACAACTCTGCATTCCCAAGCATGGATTAAGGGCAGGGACTGAAATCATGCACATGGCTGTGTATTTCCCAAACCAAATGAATCCTTTTAATAGAAAAAAATGCCTGTAGAAAAAGCAGTGCAACTGTCTCAGTACTTTTTTCTTCAGGCAACTTTCATGGATACTTTCACTTCGTAAACTGATGCAAAATCCATGAATGAAAAGTACCAATGCACTATGAAAAATCACTTTCTAAGGGTGTAATTTTAAACTTTTCACATTTTCTGGAAAATATGCACTTTTTTTTTTAGCTTATGCTTTTCCACTAGTAGTTCAAAGTGATTTATAATCGGGTACAGTAGATATTTCCCTGTTCCCAGAAGGCTTACAATCTAAATTTGTACCTGAGGCAATAGAGGAGGCAAACTTAAAAGCAACATCAGGAAGCACTTTTTCACAGAAAGGGTGGTGGATGCCTGGAATGCCCTCCTGAAGGAAGAGGTGGGAGCATATAGAGTGACGGACTTCAAAAAGGCCTGGGACAGATACACAGAATTACTACTTAGCAAGAAGATGGAATCAAAGAAAATGTAAATAACTTCGTAGAGAGGGGTAACCTTTCTGGCGTGACAGCTACAACCTAGAGGGAGATTAAACTGCCCAGAGCAGCAGCTGCGGCTCTACAACTCTAGTCACCTTACGGGGAAGACTAGATGGACCATGCTAGTTTTTATCTGCTGTCATCTACTATGATACAGGGTTAAGTGACTTGCCTAAGGCCCCAAAGAGGGCCAGTGGGATTCACACCCTGGTCTCTTAGTCACAGAAACCTCTGCTGTAACCACACATGCTTTTTATTTGCTCATACTTTCATACATATACACCTGCTAATTTAGGCAGATACTTTTACTGAGTAAAAATAGCTGCATATGTTTGAAAATGCAAAGTATACTCATCGTTCCAAATTCTGCCTCAACCCTGCTTACCCTTAAAGTGGGTGAAAGTACATAGGAAACAGGGCAGGTAATAAGAGCTCATGTCCACAGGGAAAACAGTCTTATTGGTGACAATGGCTTTGAAGATTGCCTTCAAAATGATTTTTCTGAACATTATTTACAAATACCTGACCGTCTTTTCTAAGTTCAAATACAGGACCCTCAATCAAGTTGGGGGGGGTTCAAAGTTACAGAAAATAAAACATATGTTTATAATTACAATTTAAATTTTAACCCAACATTTTAATCAGTAGGCTAGGTTTATAACTTTACTTACAAATGTGCCAATCAGGCCTACTTGTACTTCTCTACAGAGTGAATTTTCTTCAAAATAGCAACATTTCTACTAAGATAATTAAAAACGTCTGCACATCTCATCTCAAAATTGTACTTTACAATCATTAGACATTTGGGAGTGTCTACATGCAGTTGGGGTTTTTCTGTGGACGACAGTTTGTTCATGACTAAAAAGCACCTTTCAGTTGGAGCATTGGAACCTGGCAAACATAAAAAAAAATCAACCAGTTTGCATACATTTTTATATGGTACCTCATTACTTTTGAGGTGTCCAAATACCTCTTTCCATTTTTCATCCACTATGGTGTCTGTTTTTTTCCATTCTTGAACTTTTTCTTCAGAAACAAATGACTTAAAACAAGAGAACTCATCAAACAGTTCAGTATCATTTACTACTGACTTTAGGCTGGGTCTTGTAGACAAAAGGTATTCTAAAGACTACTCTAGCTAACACCACTCTGGTTGTTTTTGAAGGAGAGTCCACTGTTATCCAGTCTCCTGGAAATGAGTTGTCCACTGATCCAAGTAATCAATGCAAGTGGTGTAGAAAGATGACACAGATTGCTTGAAATCTGTTTCATCAATTCTGCCCTCTTCTTCAAGATCTTTTATCTTCTTTCTGATTGTCAGAGGCAAAAAACATTTCATTCTTCCTAGTTATTAACTTGTTTCTAAGGTCAATGATTACTCCAGTCACATCTATCATTGAGATTTTTTGAAACTCAAATTTTAAAGTCGCATTTTGGAAAATCACCGCCTGACTGTGCAGAAAGTATAGCCAAACCTCTGTTGATTCATTCTCAAAAACGTTTTTGATGATAACTGGGCATTTTTCCTGGCTCAGAAAATATGATTTCACTGGTTGGAACATCCGAGAATCTCCACTGCTTGCCCCAATACAAGCAGTGTCTTTTGGGGAAACTGCTAGGTACCTATGACCTAGATTGGCCACTGTTGGAAACAGGATACTGGGCTTGATGGACCTTGGTCTGTCCCAGTATGGCATATCTTATGTTCTTAACATTTTAATTAACCTCTTTATGGCTGGTAGTAAAGCCAGCCACCTAGTGTTATTGTATCCAAGGAGCTTTTGATACTCACTCGCAACAACACATCTCTTTAAGTTCTTCAATTCTCACTGTATAAATGTGAAAATTGTCTGAATATCTTGTCAATAATAACTTCAATGTCAAATGGCAGGCATTTGGCAGCAGTGCTGATACAATTGTGAGCAATGTGAGCTGCACAGTTTGCACCAATTAAATTACTTCCTAAATCTTTTGCAGCTTGCAAAAAATATTGTTATGACCCCTCCTAGCAGCCCCACTAACATTTCAATTGTCATTGTCAGCACACAATGCCAGAACTTTGGATCTTAACCTATTAGACTCAACTGTATCAAGAATGCACTTGGAAAGACTGTCTGAGGTTCTGCCTCTAACTTTATGATAATCAAGAACTTTTACCTGAACCCCTTTCTCAGGAAGAAAGTACCTTACTAAAATAGGGCACACTTTAATGCTTCGCTTCCATGTTTTCAGCAATCAAAAAAACCCTTGTCTCAGAAAGGTCTCTCTTGAAGGAATTAATAGAGTCAGATTTGAAAACATTATAGATGATTGCTTCCATTTTGGTTCACGCACAGGAGTATTTTTCATCAAAACATTTTTTCAACAACTTTGAAGTACAATCTGATGACCAAAAAGAATGGTTGTGCACAACACAGCGATAAGCCCATGTACCCTCAGTTGTAGTCAGTAACTGAGCTTTCTCATCAAAAATGTGACTTTTAAAAAAAGAAGTCACAGTTCTACTTGAAGAAGCACTTACATCTAATGTCTTGTGTTTGTCCATCCTTAGGTACTAAACAATGTCACCCTTTCCTCCATGTGCAATTGAAAAGGAAGATAGGCATTTGTTACAAGACACTGTGCTATCACCAGCATGCTTCCTAATGAACAGGTATTCATTTTGTAGATGGTCATTAAAAACATACCTTCTTTTCAGCATTTTAAAATGAAAATAAAGTCTAAAGATGAAATAAAAACATACACCCTAGACTAAGCCTATACAGATGACAGAATCAAGAAAATCAGTTGACCATGATACTGATACTGATGTTGGATTCAGGATCATAGGCGCCAGATCTCTGGGTGGCTGTGAGTGCTTGAGCACGCCCAATATTTTCTCCCGTAGGTCTGTATATTTGTACCAAAAAATCTGCCATACTCTAGAGTTGCAGGACAAGGGAGAAAGGAAGGTTTCTGTATCCTAGCTATTGCTCCCACCTCCCCCTGCTCCCTATTGGTTGACTGTGTCTGCTGCAGCCTATTGACTGGCTTTGTCTGACTGATGGTTGCCTGAGCTCTGGGGAGGAAGCAGAACCAGATTTGTCAGATGTGCTGAGGACTCAGGAGTTTAGGATTGACAACCATCTATATTATTTTATGATTATACAGCTTTGTAAAGTAGCTGTCTTAGTTAGAATGATGTCTAAATTGTCTGGATATTTTTTAGAGTTTAGCTCTACAGCTTGCCAGTGCTCCCCTCACTGTGCAGAGTAAGTGGTAGGTTCCAGCCAATGAAAGGCTACAGTAGTCACAGGAAGGGTGGGCTGATTTTCTGCACAGGTTCTGGGAGAAAGTCAGTAGACTATGTGGGTTTCTTGGTAGGGGTGAGTAGGGTTGCTGAGAAAGGGTAGAAATGTTAGAGGAATGGGGTAAAGTGTAAGGAGGTTATTGCAGGCTGAGAAAAAGAACTGGTAGCAAAAGCATGATCTGGGGTCATTGAAGTAGAGGAGTTCAGAGAGTCTGTCCATCTGCAAAGTACTAGTGTGCATGTGTTTACCTGATTTGGGAAGTGGGGGAGTGGATGAATTCATGTACATGTGTGTGTGACTGAAGTGCAACAGAGTTAATGCATATGTTTGTTTTTGTGTCTCTGATGGAAATAGTCTCATATAAATACTTTCCCTTTGAAAGTTTCAGCTGGAGTAGAGAGGTTCGCTGGTGCAAATGTGGAGGAATATAGGAGTGGGACACGTGTTTTAAAATAGGGGACGTTTAGGCATGCCAACCAAAGTAAAATGATTCCAGGGACAAATCCTTAAAATATGGGACTGTCCCATATAATCCGGGATGGTTGGTCACTTTAAATTGTACTCATAAAATAACAAATGAGAAAAATATGATATTTTATTTGCTTTTTTCTATTGTTTCATTTCAAAAATGACACCTGTGTTGCTCCTTACAATATATCATAACCTCCACAGTGTCCTAGACTTTCTAACACTGATACAGGGACAGAATATTCTAATTGTGTTTTATAGTACACCTATGTATAATATATAATGTTCTCTTTCAAACAAAAGAATAATGCTGATCCTTGCTTCTCTTATTTAATTACATAATGATTTCAGACTTTTAGGCAATGCTTCAAAGAAGAAACACAATCTCTGAGGCCCATGGCATGGGGCTGCAGAGAAGTTGTGATTCCTGTACAAGATCTTCCACAGAGTAAACAGGTTCAGTTGTGAAATGTTGAATTTCTCATCCAGCTGCACTCTCGTGTGTCTAGGGTAATAAATGATGATGAGCTTGTTTGCCTATACTAGTCTTTCTTCCTACCAGTCCACAGTGGGGAAACCTTTTCACCTTCCTGCTGAGTGTGTTTCCGGTATTTCCCCAGAGCAGCTCTTGGCTGAGACTGAACTGACTACAGTGGACTTCGCTGAGACGATCAGTTTCAGATGTCCAGTCTGTGGGATGTAAAAAAGGAAACGGAGTTGTAGAATGTGACACAAGAGCATCTCAACAAGCTGATTCTGACAGTTTTGCCATAGTTAATATACTGCTAATCATTAGGGGGAATGTTTACTAAAGTGGGCTAAGCAGTAAGTGTGGGTTTAGCACATGTTGTTAATGTGGACCCACATTGCTAAGCATTACTGTGGGCCTGGGTTAACAGCTAGTGTACTATAAATATAGCATCATGCTTAAAATCCCACGATAACTGCTTTGTATGGGTTGGGATGGAAATGAGGCAAGTTATGGGCAGAGATAGGGTATAGCCAGCATGGTCGGCTAGTGTGTGGTACATTACGCCATGCTAACTGTCAGGGCTGCTGTTAGCATGGGTGCACGTAAAATCATCTCATGAGATAACATTAAATGCAGCTGCACTACTGGCAGCAGGTTGTGTGGCCATGTTCCCCCTCCCACCCCCCAAAAGACTTCTGACTTCCTGAATCAATTGCCCAACTGTCTGATCAAGCCCCAACCTAACCTAAGCAATAACACCCCACACCTGATCCAAAGCCCTCCATAAGGATCAAAACCTGAGCCTGCTCCCACCCCTCAGCCCCCCTACTCCTGCCCCTTTGCTGCCCATGGTCAAAATAGTAGCAATGACCCTTAGCAGTACTCTTGTGATACTACCAAGTAACAAACAAAAAATGGTCCTATCTTATAGAGTAATAATGCCGTTAAGTCAATAAATATGAAGATTACTCAATTAATGTGAGAATATTTTTAAATAGTTTCCAACTCCTAAAAGAGACTTTTTAACACAGCCATATGGTTGTTAATTTATCATTGGGTCTCAGACTTCAAAGAGCTATGGTAATTGTATTTTTCTACCAACTTGCTCCAAATTGCATCAATGACCCCTTATTCTTCAATTCTTTATCAATTGTTATAATATTTTTTGTAATTTTTTGTTTATATTAAAACGTTAGAAGATAGTCAGGCTTATCTTTCTTGAAGCAGGAAAATCCCAACGTCAGCCATAGCGCTACTACGTTTCACAAAAACGTTTCTTCAGGGGTAAGCCACTGACTTTTTCTTTAATCAGAACTCATAGAATTACCCACAATGAATGATCAAGTTTCATAGAAGAGCGTCTGAAGAGTTCTGATTAAAGAAAAAGTCAGTGGCTTACCCCTGAAGAAACGTTTTTGTTAAACGTAGTAGCGCTATGGCTGACGTTGGGATTTTCCTGCTTCAAGAAAGATAAGCCTGACTATCTTCTAACGTTTTAATATAAACAAAAAATTACAAAAAATATTATAACAATTGATAAAGAATTGAAGAATAAGGGGTCATTGATGCAATTTGGAGCAAGTTGGTAGAAAAATACAATTACCATAGCTCTTTGAAGTCTGAGACCCAATGATAAATTAACAACCATATGGCTGTGTTAACAAGTCTCTTTTAGGAGTTGGAAACTATTTAAAAATATTCTCACATTAATTGAGTAATCTTCATATTTATTATACTACCAAGTAAGTCATGATTGCCCTTATTTGGCAACAGGGAAGGAGCAGAGGGAGATTGCTTTCATCCTGTCTACTAGACTACCAGAGATACCCCAGGTAGGTCCTGCAGGGGATTGGGAGATGTGGAAGGTCAGGTTTTGATTCGGGGGGAGGGGGGGAGACACCTTGGATAGGGGGATTATTGCTTGGGGAAGGGTCTGGGCTTGGACTAGGGTGTGTGTGGGTGAATCGATTGCGGGGCTGAGAGGCTTGTCCAGTGATTGGGCTTTCAAACTGCTTTTTTCAGTACAAGCTGACTACCTAGTTTGCCTAGTGGTTGGACCGACCCTGAATATAGTTCTTAAAAAACAAAGCATTATGTTAATTTAAGCAACTCAGGAAAGCATGTGGAGCATTAAGGATGTGTACAATCAAAAAAAGTTCCTTTTTGG
This sequence comes from Ichthyophis bannanicus, assembly GCA_033557465.1. Taxonomy (NCBI): domain Eukaryota; kingdom Metazoa; phylum Chordata; class Amphibia; order Gymnophiona; family Ichthyophiidae; genus Ichthyophis; species Ichthyophis bannanicus. The sequence continues at coordinate 349,820,372 of CM066032.1, forward strand.
ATTTCCTGAAGTTTTCCTGATTTCGAGGGTTTATTTGTGTTGTTTTCAAACATTCATTTTAAATGTGTGCTTTGCATTTGCCCAAGGACCTTTTTGTATACACAAATTGATTGTACATGCCTTAATTCATAGGCATACGTGCATACAAGTGATTTTTATGCACTTAAATATTTTAGGTGCCCAGACCATTATGGAGCATGGCTCAAGGAATTCTTTCCAACTCTTGTGTGTGCGTCTGTGTTTGTGCATATGCGTGTTCCTGTGTATATCTGTGTTGCTTGTGTTTGTACATGTGTGTGTCTATTTTTTTTGTGGTGTGTGTGTGTGCATGTTTTATGTGTCTGTGACTGGGAGAATGGAGACGAGGGGAGACCAAGTTTTATAGGAGCAGTTCCCTAACTGCCACGTTTCACTGTATTAGTTATGTATGCCTCAAAAGTTGGAACTACTTCTTCCTTAAAAATACATTGGCCCATTTTTGGGGAACTTGTTTCTCTGGAATCCCCAATCCACTCTGGCCCATTTAAAGATGAGAATATACTTAAAGTACTTACACGAATGAATATTAAAGAAGTACTGTAGGAACTAATGGCATACACTTCAGGATATTGAAAGAGCTCAAGGAAATGCTTACTGGACGGAGGGCCGGCATTTCCAGAATGCAAACTAGGCAGTTGCCTAGACTTCCAATATTCTGAGAGTGCCCCATTGCTGCCAATCTCTGGGACTGGCAGCAGCAGTAATGGCATTGAAACCATGATGCAACCATTATCTGAACTCTCCAGCTGTTGCAGTTCCTACATTCTATGACCTATCACTTCCGACCCCCTTCGACACAGACTTCCAGGGGTATGGCAGTCGTAGTTCTGAATTTGCTCCGAAAAATGAATGTTCCAGTAAGTAGTTATGGAGATGTGCTCTGCGTGGATGCCAAGACCAGATAGGTGCACGGGTGCAAGCCTTTTTACAAATGTGGATGTCCCCAAAGTGCACGCCTGCAGAACTGGAAGGAAGTGAAAACAGGAGGAGAGAGAAGATACGGCAAATGAAGGGGAGACCATGAAAAGAGAGGTAAGAGAAGATAGAGGAAAATACACACCTGAGTCTGGGACCAAAAACAATTAAGTAAATAAAATGAATGAATGAATCCTGAAACAGGAGGCAGGCTAGAAACAAACACAGAACGAACTAATCTGAAAACACAACATACATAAAGAACTGTACAAATTATTTCCAAAAGCCAATGAATAAATGGGTTCTATTCATAAGTCTATTTTCAGAATAATTTCTCAGAATGAATCAAAAAGTTCACATTTCCAGAAAACCAGAGGTTTGTTAGCATAATAAGCAAGTGATGAAAATTATGTTTTTTGTTCTCTTTTTTCTGATGCCATTTTGAAATTATAAGAAATTGTAAATAATTTTTTTATAAAATTAAAATTCATAAAAAACACAAGCTAGAGTGGTCATTTTAGAAGATCTATTCATGATCTGGATGTCTGAAAATGAGTATTCAGATGTGCAAATCACAAGGATGACCTCAGAACCATTTTAGAAAGCCAGGTACATAGACATCTCTGGGGCGAACAGGTCCATGCTGCATGGAGGTGTGATGAGGCATGTCCAGGAGGTTCCGTAAAAGATGTGTGCGCCAAATTTCAGACACAACCAGCATGTCTCAACTGACCAATGGCAATGTCCATCTACTCCAAGGCATTCCAGCATCAAAAAAGATCTTCTTCTGCCCCCAAAACACTTGGAGGCAGTAGAGAAGAAGGTATTCTGCTATCCCCAAAATGTTTCACAACTGTAAAGAAAAATGAAGGGAATCGAGGACACTTGTTCTGTGGTTAGCATGGCAATGCATGCCTCCGCTTGCAAAATAGCAGGTGGTACATGTATGCAGCATGGGACAGATATCCTCGTCCTGAATTTTTTTCATGGGGCAACTATGCCACCATGGCCACCACCCTCTATTTCAGGCATTTACACATTTTTGAAATCAGTTCGGAACTTGCATGTGGCTGGACCTTTTGCATACGATTTGACCTGGATATCATTTCTAAAATGTGCCTTGTCAGACGGCTGCCTGGGTGAGAATGTTCACAGTCTTGGCAAGTGCATATATCAATATGATTTGCAAGGGATTGTGGGAAATGCAGTCCATTCACACCAGACACAGCTGCTCACAATAATTAGTTGTGCTTGAGTGTAAAGCCAATAAGATATTTATTTATGGGGTTATTTCTCCCAACACAGATATGCTTGGTAGCACATAAAACAAGATACTTGCTTTCAGTGTTAAACTTAGAAAAACAAAATCAGGAAAACAACAGTTGAACTTGTCAGGCAATCAGATCAAAAGAATAAAGACCTGGTTGGTAACAAACTGGTCTTTTCTGTAGGCTTTAGCTAATATTTTCTTAGCAGTGTTTCAAACAACAAGCAAAACCCACAAAGAAGGGAAAAACTGTTCTTTTCAGGTTAACTTCTTATATCTTCACACATAGATTCAGAAGTAATTCCCTCAGAGCTCACAAGCAATTAGGTAAGGCTCAATTGCTAGCAGTTACCCAGCTGAAACCCCTTAGCTGGCTTGCTTTCTACTGCGTGGCTCAAATCCTACTTCAGGAGCTTTTCTGAGTAGATTAAAGAACAAGTTTGTATTTCTTTGTGATGGTTGTTGTACTTTGTAACAGAAAATTACCAAAGGAGTTTAGACAGAGAGCAATCCATATATTCACAGCCTGTATCTAAGACCGCTCCCCCTTCTTCAACAATCATGGGTTCAATATCATGGATTGGCACAGAGGAATTTCTCAATGTAGCACTCTCAGGAGAATACTTGTTTCCCTGCTGTCTTTCAAGGTTATAGCTAGGGCATAGATCAGTGTTCATACCTGAGCTTCCATTGCTGTTAGAGTTCCTCTCTAAATAGCCTGGCCAGTATGTAGTCCAGTTCCTATGTCCAGCCTTCCAATCCAGATCCCTGGACACTGGATCTCTCTTCACATACCTTCTGGCACGGGTCCTAGGGTCCCTTCCAAGTGCAGCCGTCTCCCTCACAGGTACCCTCTGGAGATTCCTAGCTCTGCAGCACCATTCCTCTGGCTTTCCCCAGTCCAATGGTGTATGCTGGCCTTTTGAATGTCTCCCAGTATACGTACTGCTCTGGACTCCTTTAGACCTCCCAAATGCTTTTCTCTTCTTTCTTCCAAAGGGTTTCTTTCCCTTTCTGTCCGTCCGGTCTGGCTTCTGCTTCTGATGATCCTCCAGATGATGAAGATGTCCAAGATGAGGATATCCAAGCTGATCCTGAGGATAAGGATTCTGAGGATAATTCTCTGTAGAATAAACTCTACCTTTGTTCTGCCTAGATGAGTGCTCCACCCTAGCACAGCGCAGCTGTGCTGAATCAGGCCCTGCCCTTTGAGATGAGTGCTTAGGGATTACCTCATAGCCCTCCTGATTGAACACACGTTTCCCCACTTCAGCTCCTCTAATGGCTGTTGGAAACCTGGTGCATTCTGGGACTAGTAGTCTTTTATGGGAAAATTATGTTTTCTTATTTCTACCAGAACTGACAGATTTCTTGTTCAGAGTCACTTCACCTTTACTATAGCTCTTTCCTGAGCTATGATAAGCTTCCTTATCACAGCCTTCACATATAACATAGTAACATAACATAGTATATGACGGCTTATAAAGACCAGTATGGTCCATCTAGTCTGCCAAGCAAGGTGGCAAGAGTAAGTGCACCTACCGCTCTGTGAAGGTCACTCCTCCCCGTGCCTTTGTTTAGGGGTGTACCCACCGCTCCGTGAGGGTCACCCCTATTTGCTGAGATATAAGAGATAGTTATGTTTATTTCGATTTTATCCTGTTGATATAAAGGGATCCACTGTGTCTGTCCCATATCATTTTGAATTCTGTCACTGTATTTGCCCCCACCACTTCCATCGCGAGGACATTCCAAGCATCCACCACCCTTTCAGTGAAAAAGTATTTCCTGACATTGCCTTTCAGTTTACCCCCTTGCAGCTTCATGTTATGCCCTCTAGTTTTACAGCTTGTTCATTAATATTCTTTAAGTATTTAAAGTCTGAATCATATCTCCCCTGTCCCTCATCTCCTCCAGAGTGTACAAATTTAGGTCTTCAAGTCTCTTTTCATAAGTCTTCTGATGCAGGCTCCAAATCATTTTGGTCGCCTTCCTCTGAACTACTTCCAGCCTTTTTATATCATTTGTGAGATACGGTCTCCAAAACTGAACATAATATTCCAAATGAGGCCTCACCAGCGACTTGTGCAGTGGCATTAGTACCTCTTCCTTTCTGCTGGTAATTCCTCTTTGTATGCAACCGAACATCCTTCTGGCTTTTGCCACCACCTTGTCACACTGTTTCAACACCTTGAGATCATCAGAAACAATCACACCGAGGTCTTTCTCTTGGTCCATGCACATCAGTCTCTCGCCCCCTATCGCATACAATTCCCTTGGATTTCTGCTTCCCAAGTGCATTACACTGCATTTCTTCACATTAAATCTTAACTGCTAAGCATTAGACCATTCTTCCAGCTTTTGTAGATCTTTCCTCATGTTCCCCACTCCCTGAGGGGAGTCCACTCTGTTGCAAATTTTGGTGTCATCTGTAAAAAGACAGACTTTTCCATTCAGCCCTTCTGCAATATCACTCACGAGTATATTGAATAGTACCGGTCCCATGACCAAACCCTGAGGCACACCGCTAATCACCTTCCTTTCATCCAAGTAAGTTCCATTTACCATCATCTTCTATAATCTGTCAGTCAACCAATTTCTGATCCAGTTCACCATCTTGGGACCCATCCTCAAGCTGCTGAGTTTATTGATGAGCCTCCTATGAGGAACAGTATCAAAGGCTTTTCTGAAATCTAGGTAGATCATATCCATCGCTTGTCCTTGATCTAGTTCTCTGGTCACCCCATCAAAGAACTCAATTAGATTTGTTTGGCAAGATCGTCCTTTGGTAAAACCATGTTGCCTCGGATCATGCAATCTGTTGGTTTCGAGGAAGTCCATTATTCTCTCTTTCAGGAGCACCTCCATTATATTTCCCACCACCGAGGTAAAGCTTACAGGCCTGTAGTTTGTCACTTCTTCCCTATTACCACTTTTGTGGAGAGGTACCACATCAGCTCTTCTCCAGTCATGTGGAACTTCTCTTGTCTCGAAGGATCTATTAAAAACATCCTTTAAAGGCCCTGCAAGAACTTCTCTGAGCTCTTTCAGTATCCTGGGGTATATCCCATCTGGTCCCATAGACTTGTCCACTTTCAGTTCTGCAAGCTGTTCTAACACATTATCTTTTGTGAATGGTGTGGTATCTACTCCATTCCCATTTATATATTTGTCAATCACAGGTGGTCCTTCTCCAGGATTTTCTCTAGTGAAAACAGAGCAGAAGTATTTGTTTAGCATTGTCGCTTTTTCAATTTCACTTTCCATGAATCCATTCGCAGCACTTTTGAGTCCTGCAATTCCACCTCTGTTTTTCCTCCTCTCCCGAATATACCTGAAAAAAGTCTTGTCGCCACACTTCACTTCTTTAACCATCATTTCTTCTGCCTTTGATTCTTCTATCCTTATTTCTTGTTTGGCCTCTTTTAGTTTGATCTTGTATTCTTTTCTGTGTTCCTCTGTTTGCGAGCTACTGAATTTTGTGAAAGCTGTGTTTTTTGCCTTTATTTGTGCAGTCACTTCTTTGGAGAACCAAATAGGTTTCCCTTTCCTCTTGTTTTTATTTACTTTCCTTATGTATGTATCTGTTGCACCTTTTATTGCTTTCTTTAGTTTAGCCCATTGCAATTTCACTTCCCTTAACCCCTCCCATCCTACCAACTCCTCCTTCAGGTACTTGGCCATTTTATTGAAGTCAGCATTTTTGAAGTCTAAGGAGTATGTTTACTAAACCCCCGTTAGGTGCGCGCCGTGTTAGTGTGCAGGATGCCATACAAGGAGTGGGCATTTCAGTCTGAAAAAAGCAAACCGGGATTAATCGTGCGCTAATGTGTGCCGCGCGCTAATGTGCACCGCGCACATTAGCGCACGAGAAACGCGCGCGGGAAGCATAAGCAGGCACGCTGATGTGCAAGCAGAGGAACAGAGCCACAGTACAATGGTTAAGACACTGACTGATGATGCAGGCGTCATGGGTTCAATCCCCCACTGTGCCCAATGAATAAGGCTGCCTGAGGCACTACCTGGTATGTGTAATATTGCATTCTGAGGCATTTTAATTTTATTTTAATTACTGCTGCTAGCAAACGCACTCTGAAAGCGCTGTAATATAAGGTGCTGCATAAGGCGCCCCATAAGGTACCCCAGAGGGCACATTTTAAAGTGCACTGTCCGCCAAGGCACCCTACAATGTTGTGTAAAGGGTGGCTTATAGGGCACCATATAGGGTGCCCTATGAGGCACGGCAAGGTTACTCTGATGGCAGCACTGCACATGTGAACGAGTGGTAAGCTGAAGTAGGTGTGCTGACATACAAGCCACAGCAGCAGCAGCAGTGTAGCAGAATGGTTAAGACACTGACTGATGGTGTAGGGGTCATGGGTTCAATCCCCCACAGTGCCCAATGAATAAGACTGGCTGAGACACTACCTGTTATGTATAATATTGCATTATGAGGCATTTTAATTACTGCTGCTAGCAAACGCACTCTCACAGCGCTGTAACATAAGGTACCCCAGAGGACACATTTTAAAGTGCACTGTCCGCCAAGGCACCCTACAATGTTGCTTAAAGGGTGGCTTATAGGGCGCCATATATGGTGCCCTATGAGGCACGGCAAGGTTACTCTGATGGCAGCACTGCACATGTGAATGTGTGGTGAGCTGAAGTAGGTGTGCTGACGTGCAAACAGCAACAGCAGTGTAGCAGAATGGTTAAGACACTGACTGATGGTGCAGGGGTCATGGGTTCAATCCCCCACAGTGCAAAATGAATGAGACTGGCTGAGACGCTACCTGTTATGTGTAATATTACATTATGAGGCATTTTAATTACTGCTGCTAGTAAACGCACTCTCAAAGTGCTGTAACATAAGGTGCCGCATCAGCCGGCCTATAAGGCACTCCAGAGGGCATATTATAAAGTGCACTTTCCACCCAGGCACCCTAGAATGTTGCTTATAGGGAGCTTTATAGGGTGCCCTTTGAGGCACCGCAAGATCACAGCACTGTTTTTGATGGCAGCACTGTGCATTTTAACGCATTGAAAATCTTAAGTAGGTGCGCTGAGGTGCAAGAAGGAACAGCAGTATAGCACAATGGTTAAGACACTGACTGATGGTGCAGGAGTCATGAATTCCAATCCCCAATGTACCTAATGGATAAGGTTGGCTGAGGTAATTCCTTTTTCTGCTTGCAACTGTACAACAATCTGTGCTGCCATCTAAAATGAACCCCACCCTAGTGCCATAAATTAATGCACCTTTTAGGGTGCACCAGAAGGCACATCCTAAACAACCACGTCAGCGAAGGCGAGTTATAATGTTCCCCAGAGGCTATGTTGAAAGGTTGCCAACTCCCAAGGCACCATAGTAGGCACCCCATAAGCTGCCTGAATCGAAGGTGTGGCGAAAGATGCCCCAAGGATGTATAGGTGAACCCAAAAACGTTGGCCAAGAGCAGTAAGGTCCCCCAACTTGAAGGGCAAGAGAGGTATGTGCCAAGCACTGCACAGAGCAGCAAGGAAAGACAATGCATAAGTAAAAGAAGGACGTAGATCAGAGCTAATGGACCACACAAATCAGCTCCAGCCCATGTGGCAGCTAGAAAAATAGACAAACATATCGGGGGCAGCTGTAGCTATGCACAGAGTGATGGTAATGTACCATGCAATAATGACAGTGTGTGACAGAGGATGGGAAGATGTGTGCAGCAGAGGACCCAGAAATGGCAGGATAGGTGAAATATCAGGATGACAGTGGAGTAGCAGTGCTATGCAGAGCACACACAGGAAAGGCAACCAGGGAGAGCTGCAACGCAGGAATGTGTAGGAGTGCAGCACGTAGGGTAGTAGCATGCCCATCAGGGTAGGATGGCACACAGCTGGCAGATACACCTAGATGGACAGAAAGATGGTTCACAACTCTGATGAGGGTACAATGTGCTCACAGCACAGATCTGCACACATATGACTGTTGCAGGACTGAAAACTAGTTCTGCAGGAGAAGCATACAAATGAAAGAGAACAGAGAGGAATCACACCTATGACCACTACCACAAATGGCAATGCACAAACCGGTAGGCCATACCACCAATGCGAGCTCATTAGCAAAGGCTGCACACATAAATAGTGCAGGGCATCACACAAGATGCCTGCTGGCTGTCAGGACAGGCAAACCCCCAACAGTAACCATGACCAAATGCACATGCAGATCTGCTGTGTACAGATCAGATCACAGTCTGTAATTGGGACCAGAGACACATGCACACACACAATGAAATGTTATGCAGTGGATACAGCATGCAAAAGAGGAAAGAAACTAAACCCCAAGGGCAGCAGAGGATGCTCTGTGGAGCCAGTGCAAAATCTGGAACAGGACAGGAGAGAATTCAACATGCAAACAGGTGTACCACACACCAGCTGAACCACAGCAATACAAAACACCCAAGCGCACTCCCATGTAAAAACCATAAAGAAAGAGACCTATGTAACACATAATATGTGATGGCTAGGCAGCACAGAGGGCACACCTTGGTGTACAGTGAAGAGAGGGAAGGGTGTGTGTAGAGGTGATGAACCTGCTGGTACCTAATGGTCCAGTTAGCACAACAGAAAAGAAAAGGATAAACCACATGTGGGGATCAAACCTGCAACCTATGGTGTTATAACACATGCCTCTAACCACTACCCCAAACAGCACACTGAGCACAGTGCAAAAATACTACCCCAAAGGGAGGGTGTGTATGGGAACCTGTAATACCCAGTGATGTGGCAAATGGCTGGCAGATACACAGCTGTCACCGTACAAGGATGTGAGCACAGGTGGTCCATGGACATGACCAGCAAATCAGTAGATACAAGTGTCAATGTGATCAAAGAGTGGAGGAGTAGCCTAATGGTTAGAAAACTGGCTTGGTCACCAAGCAACCAGGGTTCAATTCCCACTAGCACTCTATGTGGCCTTGGCCAAGTCACCTAACCCTCCATTACCTTGGAAGAAAGACCTGACAATAGACTTCCAGTGACACTGACAAGAAAACCCTGGAGTCTCTGGGTCACAAGGAGTCAGGACTGACTCAAAGGCACACATTGTATTGCACGTTTGTCACCATGATCAAGCAGCAGCAGAGACAAATGTATATCAAACACATATTTTTATTTGGGATCATCTTCACAGATAGTGTAGATTCCGCCATCATAATATCAAGGTGAGTGGATCCAAGGTGAAAGACAGAAAGGTCACGGGTCCGTCTACAAATGAAGGGCAGGCGACATAATGTGCAGCACTATGTATTAGGCCGCCACCCCCACATGCTGACGCATGCCTCAAATGTATTACTCACATATGAGTGCATGTAGACAGTAGGTGGTGCATGATGAGGGACCAACACACATCAATCATGATCTGTTCCCTAAAATATATTTATCTGGCAACACAGGAGGCACACAAATGAAAACAGCATATGTTGTTGAAACGTAACTTTAGAACCACAGATTGAAAGTAATGTTACAGCCATCACATAATGCCTGATATAGGAATCCAAGCTGCAACACTGTAACCCTAAACAATCATCAAATGCACAATGAGGATATGCTAACAGGTAGCAGAGGCACATGAACACAGACAGAATTCAAATTAAAACTACCTGCAGAAACATGCAGAGATAACACCATGCAGGAGGTCCCCCTGCACCGGTTGGTGTGTAGACAGTGTCTGTACACATATATCACGGTACATAGAATGCACAATTGAAGGAAGACAACGGACACTCACACTGCGACACTCAAAATATAACGTGGCAATGTGAGTGTCGTTACCTCAGGGGATAAATAGGACTGTGCAGACATGCAATGCAAGGTTTGTAAATCAATGCAGAGCGTCACATCTGTACAGTAAACAAACACAAGAAACAGTATATAGAGAGGGAAATTAAGGGAAAACATGTTACAGTAAGCCATACAGAAGCCATATTGCCACGTGCTGTGTTTCCCCAGCATAGTCAGTCATATGCACATGCACCATCGACATTTCAACATGATTCAGTGATGCCACACATGCACGCAAAGACCCTTGGTGAATGAAAACATCAATCCAGGATGCTGGTGTGCATTAAAGCGGTGTTGTGGCAAAACCTGTATCATGTCCAGGTGGAGAGTAGGTGGACATAGACAACAGGACCTCTCCATCGCTACCCATATGCCACACGCATGGCTGTATGCTTGTGTTGAAACAAACAGATGAGCGTATCCTGTATTCCATGTCACACACATGGCCAACAAAAAACAACTGTGGAGGAATGTGCAACATACAGTGACAATGGCAGTCCCTGCTTCACACGTGGGGACCAGTACACAGTGTGCAAAGTCCAAAGCGTATCTGCAATCCAACACGTCAGGTTAAGACTATCCTTGCAACCCTAGGCATGCATAGTCAAGTGTCACATCCCAATATGCCACAGTACATGAAAGGTCCTGTGTGTCTCCTGCGATGAGCACGACTCCCAACCAAAGCACGGCAGCAACAGTGTGTTGGACAGGTCTGTCATGGGCAAAGTAGCAATCCAAACATACTACTGTCCATCCTAGGCATGTGTCACACTCGCAGAGGTCAAATATCCAATGGCACCATTTTCCAGGGAAAGTTCCATGGTGTTGCGTCTCCCAACAGGTGGGTGATGGCGATGCCACATGCACTGTAATAGATGTGTCTGGTTTGTTCTCTGCCCTGTGTCAGAAGAGGAGAAATATTGTATTGGTATGCGCCTTGCAACATCAGCACAAATTGCAGAGAGTCAATCATTAGGAAACACATAATGAAGGGACACACAGGCAAACATGACATGTGCACAACACAATAAACATTGCATGTTGGGGACATTTACAATTGGAAGCATACACACGGGTGTCACATGGATATGTTTCTGTCCATGCCCATGTGACACAGGCATTTCAGAGCTCCATCCTATGTGCATCAGCGTTTGTGAACAGAGAGCCAACATGAAATGTATATGACACAAACAGTAAATCATTAACATGTAAAGGCTGATGTCATTCCCAAAAGAACAAAGGTGCAAACTACCTTCTGCTTGCATCAGGTGTATGTCTTGGATCCTCTGAGCCACTCAAAGGCCATAACAGGTCACAGTGAAGGAACACAATGTCAGCAAAATATGTAGAATCACCATGTCACGCCAATATCTGTGATACAAAAAGCAGGTCAACAGTGGTATGTCAGAACACTAGACACAGTTCTGTTCCCAACACACAACACATGTCCACAATGGTTACACGGTAAACACCAGTAAGGTAGAGATAGCACAGTCACCACCGCCCCCCAGGTGTACAGACCCCTCACAACACATGATAATGTAAAAAGCCTGAACACTGTATCATCACACAGCCAACACAAGAATACACACACACAGTATGCTAAGGGCAGTGTGCCAGCAGTAGCATATGGCCTGTATGTCCACAAGTGGAGATTTGTACACATAAAGGCCCTGTGAAATGCAATGATACCCTGGTGTTGGCTCATGGTACAATGTTGGGGAAGGGTGCACGTGTAGGCCACCACCCATAAACCTACAACCTCCACACACATGCAGCTCTGTTGGACATGTCCCAGAGACAGTGTTGCTGAAGACATACTGGAATAGGAACACATGGGGATATGTGTGTCAACAGCAAAATATGGTTTAGGAAGGTGCAGGGAAAAGAGGTGAACCACAACATCTGGACAATAGGAAAGATCACCGAGGACATGTGTTCCCCCTGACTGCTGGCACCGACAATATAGCTGTAGGTCCACCTACCCCAGACCACAGCATGTTGGCTGATGTACAGTCCACTGCCAATGCACCACAGCACCAGGAGCTTCAATAACTATGTCCTGTGCATTGGGAAACACAAGGGAAACATACATATGTCATGTTCTAGCTGTGTAACACACACTGCACCTTCCTGTCCCCAGCTTTCCCCCCCAACATCCTTTACAGACTCACTGTTCACCATCACACTATACACATCTCTCCCATGTGATAGGCATCAAGGACATGTCTTTGCCAAACTACAGGAGTCTGTTCTCTGTCTGTCCCCTCCCTCACCTCCCTGTTGTCGCACACACTGGTGAACATAAGTGTTTTCTCCCTACCGTGTTCCCAAATCACTCTAAGGCTGCAGTATTATCCTGGGTTCCCCATGTTGCTCCCAATGGCCCTTCACTGTGTGTACTGGTGTCCCAATGTGGTCTGCTACCCCGCTGTCAATTGCTGTCACACATGGAAATATGCAGGGGCACCTCCGGGATCCTCTGTCCAAACACATTTCCGTGTGTGTATATCTCATACCTTGACTAACATTAACAGCTGTGTGCTACTGAGTTGCTAAGCATATATCTAAATGTCTGCGTTATGTCCGCTAAACCACACCCCGATGTCTGCTTTTGACCTGACCTTGATGGCTGCATGTCAGCCCACTGTGTGAAAATGATAAAGGCAAAGCATGGATAGCCTATATGTGCACCTAATAACCACCCTCCCATCAGAGCCTCTTTGTGTATGTGGCCATTACGTTCCTTCTCTATGCACTTATACAGCCTGTAGTTGAGTCATGGGTTTATGTCGACATGTCATCAGCTAGATTTGTTGAAAAAATTTGATGAAACAATTAAAGAATTACCCTGAAAACAACCCTAAGACCCAATCCACCCCCACATTGATCTCTCTGCTTGCCTACTGTAACCTACACCTTGTTGATCTTGCCTGAATCAGCTCTGTTTGTGTGTACATATGCAACACTGCACTGCATGTCTATTCTGCAATGGAAAAAAAAACAACCCTGGCTGGACAATGCACAGTTTCCCTATCCTTCTCCGCAGCCATGTTAGGGCTACGCGATGACTTATACAGTCTGCCACACTGTGTTGTTCCACTAATTCCACGTAAGGCTTTCAATTACCATTATGACAGATAGTACTGAGCATGTATATAGTGCTACATAACACATGTAGCGCTATACAAAAATTACAAACCCACACATCCAGCTTACAAGAGCATACCACACACACAATCAGCTCAAAATACCAAATGAAAAACACGCACAGCTGGACAAGTGGCCCCAAACATGGTCCTCTCTCCCAGTGTGAAACCCACACCACATGCCTCTCACCTTGCTGCAGCCAAAGCATTAACACAAACTAACTGTGGTTGCACAGCATCCGCTATCACAATCATCCACAAACCACCAAAGTCACCCCACAACCTCCCACAAGCCTAAAACCACCCACCCACATCATCCACCTCAGCCCTCTTTTCTGCCCTTCCCACATCGTTTGGTTCCCAGTCATGCTTATATTTGACATTGGGATGGCCAGCCAGTGTCTGTTACATATCAGTGCAGTGTTGCATCCTACTGATATTGGTCTACAAATGTTAATCTGTATTATCACTACACACATATAGCAACAAATGTGGGAACATATGCAGTACGTACATGAGAAGAGCTATGCAATCACCTGCCGCCTGATTGCTGTGCCCTCACGTGTGTCCTCACGGGCACGTACAGGGGGGCACGTCGGATCATCCTCTAGACCCTCATTAATCTCTGCAGGGATATTGTGCCTGAGAGCAATGTTGTGCAGGATGCAACAGGCTATGAGGATCTCTGCCACAGTCTGTGGAGTATATTGTAAGGCGCCGCCTGTCCTATCCAGACACCTGAAGTGACTCTTCAAAACGCCAAAGGTGTGCTCTATGACAGAGCGGCTGGTGGCATGGGCCTCATTGTACCTCCGCTCTGCACGTGTCCGTGGTTGACACACAGGGTTCAGCAACCAGGGGCGACACCCATATCCTGCATCACCTGTAAAAAGAAATGAGGAAAGTTAAAGCATGAGCTCATGTCCCCTCAAATGGACACAGGTATATATGTGCAAAACAAATACAAAACACATACTGAAAGAAACATATGACATCACAACTATGCAGCATTGCAACATTGAAATATGATGACACAAAAGGACCACATGGCCTATCTAGTCTGTCCGTCCATATCAACAGGTACAACAGTCCCCTTTTTACCTTTATAGATCCTCTGTGTTTGTCCTATGCTGTTTGGAATGCAGTTACTGTCCTCCTCTCTACCACCTACACTGTGAGAGCATTCCATGGATCCACCACCTATGCAGTAAACAAATATGGTGGCATATCACCCCTGAATCTATCTCCCTCCACCCTCATCCCATGTTCCCTCGTAGCTGAACCTGCTTACAATTTGCAGAGGCTCTCTCCCTCAACATATATGCCATGGAGGTATTTCTACATCTCCATCATATCACCTCTATCCCTCCTTTCCCCAAGGCGTACATCCTAAGATCCTTCGGTCTGTCTTCATATGCTGTATAATGAAGAGCACTAATCATTTTAGTAGCCACTCTCTGCTCCGACCCCATCCTGTGCACATCCTTTAGAAGGTGCAGTCTCCAGAATTGCACACTCTACTCCAAATGAGGTCTCACAAAAGACATATACAGAGGCATTCTCCCTTCCTGTTTTATGCTAGCCATTCATCTCTGTGTGCACCCAGCCAGCCTTCTAGTTTTTTCCCTCGCCTATTCAGCCTGTTTAGCTACATTGACATCAGCAGACACAACCACACCTAGGTTCCGCTCTTCTGTAGTGCACAAGAGTACTTCACCCCCTATACAATAGTGCTCCCTTGGATTGCTTCAGGCCAAAAGCCAGACCTCACATTTCCTACCATGACATCCCAGCTGGGCAATTTAAGACCATTCATCAAACTTAGGTAGATCACTCCTCATGTTTTTTACAGCTTCCTGGGTGTCTACCCTATTACAGATTGAGTGGGGGAACCTAAGAAACACCAGACAAGGGGTAGCTGTATGGATTGCCGACAACATAATATGTAACAACCACACAAATGCTCGCATCCAATCAACCAGCATCACACAGCACCATAGCAGGGCGCATTTGGAGGGCACCAACACCCCCCCTTCCCCCTATATCCCACACAGGCAGATGACACACACACACAATGAGGGATCTACTCCAAAACACACATTTGCACATATGCGTAGTCACATGAGCACCATGTGCATGTCAGAAATGGGAAATACCCACCCAGCAATATGCAGTCCTCATACTGTCCTGCCTCAAATTGTCTGAATAGTACCGAGTGATGCAGGATATAGGCGTCATGGGTGGACCCCGCAAACCTGGGGACCACATTCAGAATATGCATATTTGCATCACATACAACCTGAACATTCAGGGAATGATAGTGTTTGGGATTGCGGAACACTACCTCCCTGTCTCTAGGCGGGACCAGGGCAACATGTGTGCAATCAATAGCTCCCATCACGTGTGGTATACCGGCTAACACCTCAAAAGCCTGGTTCAGGGTCCACCACTGTTGCCTAGTGTGTGGAATGGCAATATAATTCTGCACCCGGCTGACCATGGCACGCAGTACTTGGTGGAGACACCGTGAGAAGGTGGGGCGGCTCATGCCACCCACTGCGGCCACAGATGACTGGAAACAGCCAGAGGCAAAGAAATGTAGGGCAGCAAGGAGCTTGACCAAACCCGTTATGGCATGTGACCGATCAGTCAGGGGGTCGAGGTCAGGTCTTAGATCCTCATAGAGCTCCCTAATAGCCCCTGTGCTCAGTCGGTACAGGGAGATGAACTGGTCCTCTCGCATGCCCTGGAGCTGGGCCCTGGGCATGTAGAGGCGTGGCTGGCGAGCCAGCACCTCAGCACACCTCCTGCACCGTGCGGGCACAGCCCCTGCCTGCCCTGCCCCCACAGCTTCAGGTCTGATTTGCTGTGGGACTACACCCATGCCCTGTGCCTCAGCCCCATAGACACCATCTCCCCTGTCACGCAACCGCACCACCTGCCCACCTCGCGCTGTAGCTGCAGCAAACACAAAGGCCGCCATAACCTCCACCCGCCCTGCTCCTCTAAACCACTCAAACACAGACAACACTTCCCTAAACAAGACACACACCTTACACACCACACAGAAACACAGCCACACAATACAACCAACAATCACAAACCCAGTCACGCTCCACAATACACTTGATTCAGACTCTCTCCTTCTGTCACTGCCAACACACACCTCGCCTACAAAAAACCCCTCAACGTGCAACAGGTGCTCAGGACAATTTAGAGTTTGTTTACGTTGCGCGTGCGCATTTGCGTGAGCGCGAATGCTGCGCATGCGCAGTTGGCTGTGCACATGGAGCACGCGCTGCACACATGCAGCACTGCGCATGCGCTACGGCTCACGTGCTTACTACCGCACGCACCAACGTTCTGCATCTGTGTGGCGCATGTGCAATATGCACAGCCTGCTGCACGTGCGTAGTGTGCACGGCGGTGCGCGCGTGCTGCGTAGTTGACTGCGCAACGCGTGAGCACCCATTTACCGCCTCTGGGTGGTGCATGCGCAATGCGCGCGGTCAACTGCGCATGCGCAACTACGCAGCCACCGTGCTCACGCAACTGCGCACACGCAACGTAAAAAACCCTATAAATAAACCTCAACACGTGCTGCACGTTGAGGGGTTGTTGGTAGGCGAGGGAGAGAGAAGGTGTCAGTGAGAGAGAGAGAAGCAGGTGTCTAGGAGAGCTTAGGTTTTGTGGTGCGGGTCAGAGTGTTAGAGGCTTGGTTGTGGAGGATAGGTGTGAGGTACAGCAGGGGATACAGAGAGGAGGGGAGGCAAGGAGAAGGTGAGTGAGAAAGGAGGTGAGGTAAAGAGCAGAGAGCAGGGAGAGGGGGGAGGTGTGAGGTGGAGCTGAGGAGGGCAAGAGAAGGAATGTCTGAAAGGGAGGGAGAGGACAGGGAGATGGAGCCTGTGATAAGGAAGCTTATCATAGCTCAGGTAGGAGCTATAAAAAAGATGATGTGACTCTGAACAAGCAACCTGTCAGTTCTGGTAGAAGCAAGAAAACAGAGTTTTCACATAAAAGACTACCAGTCCCAGAATGCACCAGGTTTCCAGCAGCCATGAGAGGGGCTGAAGTGAGAGAATGTGTGTGCAATCAAGAGAGCTATGAGGTAATCCCTAAGCACTCATCTCAAAGGGCAGGGCCTGATTCAACACAGCTGCGCTGTGTTAGGGAGCAGCACACATTAGGACAGAATAAGAATAGAGCTTATTCTTCAGATAACAGTTACTACAAGCTCCAGCCCAGCTTTAGGGAGAGCTTCAGCTACAGAGGGAGGAAGAGATACAGAGACAGCAACGGCTACAAGCACCAGTATCACCTGGAGAAACAGAAGCCAAGCCAAGCAGATAGAGAGAGAAGGAAACTCTCTGGAAGGAAGAGAAGAAAGGCCATTGGAAGGTCTGGGAGATTCCAAGGCAGTACTCATACTGGGAGGTATTCCAAAAGCCAGCAGAGTCCATTGGACTGGATTCAGCCAGAGGAATGGAGTGGCAGAGATAGGAATCACCAGTGGCTACCTGGAAGAGAGAAGACTGCATGTGGAAGGGACTTTCAGACCAAGGCCAGAAGGTATGTGAGAGAAGATCCAGCGTCCAGGGATCAAGATTGGAAGGCTGGACATCAGAATTGGATTACATATTGGCCAGGCTATACAGAGAGGAATAATGATAGCAGGAGAGGCTCAGGTATGAACACTGATCCAGACCCTATCTATAATAGAGAATGGCAGCAAGGGAATAAGCATTCTCATGATAGTGCCTTAATGAAAGACTCATCTGTGCCAATGTATGATATTGACCCTATGATTGTTGATGCAGGGGGAAATACAGCAGATGAAACTATTTATATGGACTGTTCTTTATCTAAATGCTATTGCTAGTTTTCTATGAGCAAACACATCAGCCATCACAAAGAAACCTAACTTTGTTATTTATTTCCACTGCAAACAGCTCTTAAAGCAGGATTTGGGCTCACACAGTAGCAGCCAGCCAGCTAAAGGCTTTCAGCTGGTCCATTGATAGTAATTAGGGCTGCACCTGATTGTGTGAGTGAGCAAGGGAGAATCACTGCTGAGATCTGCGTGGAAAATAAGCAGAAGTTAACCTAACCAGCAAAGTTTTTATTCTTTTCTTTGTGCCTTTGTATTTGGTAATTATTTGCTAAGAAAACATTAGCTAATTGCCTGACAAGCTGAAGGTTGTTTCTGGTTTACTTTGTGACTTTTTGTTATCCATTTTAAACACTGCAAGCAAGTAACCTCATTTATAGTGCTATCAAGCATACATGTGCTGGGTGAATTAAACCCCATCAATAAAAGAAGTATTTTATTGATCTTACCACTTGGTTTCACAACTCAAATTATTGTCATCAGCTGTGTTTGGGAGTGAATGAACTACAATACCCACAATACCTTGCAAGAATCATATGAGTATATGCATCGTCAAGATTGTGTAAGTTCTCACCCTAGGCAGCCGTCTGACAAATGGCGTAGTTTTTCGGATTGCTCTTGCACCAAGAGGATTTACTTGTTGTGGATTACAAATAAAAGTCAAGTTTAAAGCTGTAAGAAGATTTCTTTCCCTCATCTGCACTTTGGAAGAAAAGTGGTTGTTCCAGGAAGCTGTCCCGGATGAAAAGACCCTGTGCAAAGCTGGATTCATCACTGAGACAAGGTAATATGTACCTGGGCATGTCTAGTGGTGGATGTGTGTAAGCACAGGGGGTAATTGAAAAAAAAAAAAAGTTGAGAAAAAAAAAAAAACCACACCTGGTTGGAAGGTGCTGCTCTTTGGGTTTTTTTTTCTCTCTTTTCTTGCAGGGGTCAAGATGGATCCGAGGGAGATGGCTCAGTGGATGGCAGCCCAATTCAGCAAGCAGCAGGAGCTATCACAGCAGGCCCAGGACACTGCTATGAAGGCCTTAATGGAACAGCAGAAACCAGTGCTTGATCTGGTGCAAGCTCTAGTTCAGCTGCAGAGCCAAAGTGGAACAGATGCAAGACCAGCAGTTAGTACTGGTACACCACATGTGAACAATGTGGGACTCAATCAAGGGATTGGGGCATTTAATTTTGGGAAATTAACTCCAGAAGATAATGTTGATGATTTTCTAGAGTCTTTTGAAAGAGTGGCACAGGCTTTAGCATGGCCAGAGACCCAGTGGGCAGTAAGGCTGGCAGCCTCATTAACTGGAGAGGCACTAGCAGCTTACAGAGCAATGCCAGCAGCCCAGGCTTTGATTTATAAGGATGTAAAGGCAGCTATTAGAGATCGCCTAGGGTTGTCTATTTCAGAGTATAGGCGAATGTTTAGAGCTGTTACATTGAAAGTGGGTGAGACACCCAGGGCTCTGAGTCAGAGAATCAGAAGTTTAGCTGTAAAATGGTTGGAGCCTGAGCAAAAGACAGTAGAAATGTTATTAGATATTATAATGCTGGAACAATTTATGCTTGGGGTACCTAAAGATTTGAATGTTTTTCTTATACAGCAAAATTGCCAAAATCTTGGAGAGGCAACCGTGCTAGCAGAGAGATTCTTGGAAGCCACGCAGGCTTGCCATAGAATGGGTGGCCCTCTAAAGATGGATGCTGAGGCTAGATGTGCTGTATCAGAAAAAGGAATAATTAAGAATGTTTCTGAAAATGAATGTACTGTATCAAACCAGATGACACAGTGGAATAGAAAGAAATGTTTCAAGTGTGGAAAAGTGGGACACTTAGAGAAGAGATGCCAGACACACACTAGTTTAATGGGTCTGGATTTAAAACAGCCCAAGGAAGGATTTCTTTTGATGGTTGATGTGCAAGGAATTACCACAAATGCATTATTAGACTCTGGGGCAGACCAGAGTATGATGTCAAAAAGGCTTTGGAAGAGGATAGAGGCCCAAGAAAGATTTGTGCCTAGAACCCCTGAAAGCCAAGTTCACATCAGATGCATTCATGGTGCTGCATCATATCCCACCTATAGGCTAAAGGTTAAGTGCCTAGGGAAACAAGAGGAAGTCCTATTAGCAGTGGTGCCTAGGCTACCCTTTGATTTGGTTCTAGGAAGAGACTGGCCAAGATTTAAGCAGGGTCTAGTGGAAGGACTAGGAAAGAAGGAGGGAGAAGGTTTAATGGTAGTAGCTCCCGGGCCTTTATTTGGAAGTCCTCAGACCCCAGCTAAAAAGATGGTTAAGCGTCCAGAAGACCAAGCTACCCCAAAGCAGATATTCGTCCTAAAGTACCATAAGGTCTCTGAGAAGGCCCAAGCTCCTAAGCGGGCAACCCCTCAGTCTGCTGGGTTTGACCTATGCAGCATAGAAAATGTGACTGTACCTAGCCAAGGGAGAGCCCTGGTTGACACCGGTCTCCAAGTGGAAATACCAATTGGATGTTATGGGAGAGTAGCCCCAAGGTCCGGATTAGCCCTTAAATATTTCATCGATGTGGGTGCGGGAGTAATTGATCCCGATTACAGGGGCAATATTAAAGTTCTGTTGTTTAACTTTGGACAGAATGAGTATCATGTGAAGACAGGAGACAAAATTGCCCAATTGATCTGTGAGAGGCTGGGTTTTCCACCTGTGGAGGAGGTCACATCCCTAGAGAATTCTGAACGTGGAGCCAAAGGTTTTGGTTCTACTGATGTCAAAGGGGTTAAAAGCTTAGCTGCCACCTGTGCCCAAGAGAGGGAGGTGAGTGAAGAGGAAGATTTGGGACCCCAGGTATCTGATTGTAAAGAAAGATCAGAACCCCAAATAGGTGAGGACCTGACAATGGTACAACAGGAAGAAATTAGGAAGTTGCTTAAGGAATTCCCAGATGTGTTGACACCCATACCTGGGGAGACCCATTTGGTGGCCCATGAAATAATAACTCCACCTGGGAAATTGGTTCGTCAAAGGCCATACCGCTTGCCTGAAGCCAAAAGACAGGAGGTAGTGGCACAAGTCCAGGAGATGTTGGACATGGGGGTAATAGAAGAGTCAAAGAGTCCTTGGAATAGCCCCATAGTCCTGGTGCCGAAGCCTGATGGATCCTTAAGATTTTGTATTGACTTCCGGCAGGTAAACGCCATATCAGTTTTTGATGCATATCCAATGCCAAGAATTGAGGAGCTGTTAGACCAGCTGGGACAGGCTCAATACTTAACCACCCTTGATATGACAAAAGGATATTGGCAAATCCCTCTCACCAGGGAGTCGAAGCCGAAGACTGCGTTCAGCACCCCCGTTGGCCTTTTCCAGTTCAAGAGGATGCCTTTCGGACTGCATGGAGCAGCGGCTACCTGCCAAAGGTTAGTGGATCAGGTACTTCGACCCCACCAAAGTTATGCTTTTGCATACATGGATGATGTCATAATCCATAGTAACACCTGGGCGGAGCATTTGAAGAGGATCAGGGCAGTCTTGTGCTCTATGAAGCAAGCGGGAATCACTGTAAACCCGAAGAAAGAAGTGTGCCTTTGCAAATAGGGAGGTAAAATACCTAGGCCACCTAGTGGGAAGAGGAAAAATTAAACCTCTATTAAGCAAAATAGATAGCATCAGGAATTTTCCTCCTCCAACAACCAAGAAACAACTAAGACGTTTCTTAGGACTTATTGGATACTACCGCCGGTTTATACCGCAATTCGCAGAGAAAAGTGCCATTTTCACGGATATGCTGCGAAAGAATTGTCCAAACCAGATAAAGTGGACACCAGAAGCTGAAAAAGCGTTTTCAGTATTAAAAGAAAAATTGTGTACAGGACCGGTATTGAAAGGAGTAGACTTCAAGAAACCCTTTCTGGTTCAAACCAATGCATCGGATGTAGGGCTAGGAGCAGTCCTATCCCAGTGCCATGATGGAGAGGAGCATCCTGTGATGTACCTGAGCAGGAAGTTGTCACTGGCTGAACAAAAGTATTCCACGATAGAAAAAGAGTGTTTGGCTATCAAGTGGTCAGTGGAGGCGTTAAGGTTTTACCTTACAGGGAGAAAGTTCCAGTTGGTCACGGACCATGCCCCACTTAAGTGGTTGCAGCAAATGAAGAACCACAATGCCAGGTTGACACGCTGGTACATGGCCTTACAGGCGTTTGATTTTCAGGTTGAACATCGTGCCGGGAAGTTACACAAGAATGCGGATGCACTTTCCCGTATTACGGACTGTAGAGAAGAAGTTTCACCAGTAAAACCAGTCCGTAATAACTTAAGCAGGGGGGTATGTGATAAGGAAGCTTATCATAGCTCAGGTAGGAGCTATAGAAAAGATGATGTGACTCTGAACAAGCAACCTGTCAGTTCTGGTAGAAGCAAGAAAACAGAGTTTTCACATAAAAGACTACCAGTCCCAGAATGCACCAGGTTTCCAGCAGCCATGAGAGGGGCTGAAGTGAGAGAATGTGTGTGCAATCAAGAGAGATATGAGGTAATCCCTAAGCACTCATCTCAAAGGGCAGGGCCTGATTCAACACAGCTGCGCTGTGTTAGGGAGCAGCACACATTAGGACAGAATAAGAATAGAGCTTATTCTTCAGATAACAGTTACTACAAGCTCCAGCCCAGCTTTAGGGAGAGCTTCAGCTACAGAGGGAGGAAGAGATACAGAGACAGCAACGGCTACAAGCACCAGTATCACCTGGAGAAACAGAAGCCAAGCCAAGCAGATAGAGAGAGAAGGAAACTCTCTGGAAGGAAGAGAAGAAAGGCCATTGGAAGGTCTCGGAGATTCCAAGGCAGTACTCATACTGGGAGGTATTCCAAAAGCCAGCAGAGTCCATTGGACTGGATTCAGCCAGAGGAATGGAGTGGCAGAGATAGGAATCACCAGTGGCTACCTGGAAGAGAGAAGACTGCATGTGGAAGGGACTTTCAGACCAAGGCCAGAAGGTATGTGAGAGAAGATCCAGCGTCCAGGGATCAAGATTGGAAGGCTGGACATCAGAATTGGATTACATATTGGCCAGGCTATACAGAGAGGAATAATGATAGCAGGAGAGGCTCAGGTATGAACACTGATCCAGACCCTATCTATAATAGAGAATGGCAGCAAGGGAATAAGCATTCTCATGATAGTGCCTTAATGAAAGACTCATCTGTGCCAATGTATGATATTGACCCTATGATTGTTGATGCAGGGGGAAATACAGCAGATGAAACTATTTATATGGACTGTTCTTTATCTAAATGCTATTGCTAGTTTTCTATGAGCAAACACATCAGCCATCACAAAGAAACCTAACTTTGTTATTTATTTCCACTGCAAACAGCTCTTAAAGCAGGATTTGGGCTCACACAGTAGCAGCCAGCCAGCTAAAGGCTTTCAGCTGGTCCATTGATAGTAATTAGGGCTGCACCTGATTGTGTGAGTGAGCAAGGGAGAATCACTGCTGAGATCTGCGTGGAAAATAAGCAGAAGTTAACCTAACCAGCAAAGTTTTTATTCTTTTCTTTGTGCCTTTGTATTTGGTAATTATTTGCTAAGAAAACATTAGCTAATTGCCTGACAAGCTGAAGGTTGTTTCTGGTTTACTTTGTGACTTTTTGTTATCCATTTTAAACACTGCAAGCAAGTAACCTCATTTATAGTGCTATCAAGCATACATGTGCTGGGTGAATTAAACCCCATCAATAAAAGAAGTATTTTATTGATCTTACCACTTGGTTTCACAACTCAAATTATTGTCATCAGCTGTGTTTGGGAGTGAATGAACTACAATACCCACAATACCTTGCAAGAATCATATTTATTTATTTATCTATTTCTTCTATACCGCCCCTTCCAGAGATCAGGGGCGGTTTACATGGAACAAGTAAACAAATTTGTATACTAATGTATACATTACATGGAACAGAGATTTTTTTTAACTTTATACAGATAATAGTTATTAACAGAGATTTATAACATTGTAACTTTATACAAATAACTGTGCATTAATTGTCAAAACTATTTACATTTTATATACATTAATAAGTTTCTGTAGCGTAGTGTTGATCAGAGTTTTTCTACCTTTTTATAGGTAGTCAGAGTTTTCTACCTTTCATATGTGTGTGTGTGGAGGAATTTATTTCCTTTTTTCATCTCTTGGGAGTATTTTGGGTGTATGTGGTGGGAGTATGTGGTGGGTGTATGTGTGTGGGTAGTTGAGTGTGGTTTTAGGGCTTTGTGTTTGAGTGTTTGGGGATGGTGTGTGGTTGGACTTGGGGATATGGGATTTTATAGTGTTCGGAGAAAAGGTATGTCTTGAGTTCCTTTCTAAATTGGGTGAGGTCTTTTATGATCCGAAGGTTTATTGGGAGATTATTCCAGAGCATGGGGTAGTGAATGAGAAGGCTCTGGTGCTGGTGGATTTTTTAGTTTTTTTGAATGAATTTGGTATTTCAAGTGAGTGTGTTGCGTTTAGTCTGCGAGTTCTTGATTCTGATGGGGCATGTAATAGCATGGATAGATATGATGGGGCGATGTTGTTCAGGAGCTTGAATGTGATTAGGAGGATTTTATATCTGATTCTGCTGTTTATAGGGAGCCAATGCAGTTCCAGCATTATTGGGGTTACATGATCTACTAGGCGGGCTTTTGTGACTACTTTGGCACAGATGTTCTGGGCTCTTTGGAGTAGGTATGTACTTTTTTGTGGTAGGCCAATTAAGAGACTATTACAATAGTCGAAGTGTGGGGTGATGAGTGTGTTGACAACTGATCTAAAGTCATGGGTGTCAAGAAGGGGTCTTAGGTGTTGTATGGTTTTGAGTTTGTAGAATATGGTTTTTACCGTCTGTTTTATATGTGGTAGCATGGTGAGTGTATGGTCTATTATTACCCCTAGGTATTTTACCTCTTTTTTGACGGGTATAGTTGTATTTATGAAATCATATGAGTATATGCATCGTCAAGATTGTGTAAGTTCTCACCCTAGGCAGCCGTCTGACAAGCCACAGGACAGGGCAGGAGTGGAGAGGGAGAGGGACAGGGACAGGGAGAGGGACAGGGACAGGGAGGTGGGGCCACCTGTTGGGGAGGAGACAGATATGGCAGGGAGTGTGGTGGAGGCTGCAGGGCCATCGGCCCAGCCCACACAGGGTCCTCTCACTGCAAAACGTAAGCGCATACCGGTGCCAGCTCTGCAACGGAAGAGGGCTCAGAAATTCACCCGACAGGAAAACCACATCCTGCTGGTGTCGGTTCTGGAAAATTATGAGGTCCTATACGGACGCCTGAGCAACACCACCACTATTGCAACATGCACCCAGGTGTGGGAGGAGGTGCAGGAGGCAGTTGCACAGGCAGGTGGCCCAAGCAGAGACCTCGACAGCCTCAGGAAGAGGTTTAATGACATAAAGAGGGGTGTGCGTGCACACATGGTGGCAGAGCGGCAGCATGCCATGGGCACTGGAGGGGGAGGCCCCTTTACACCCTCCCTAACACCCCTGGAGCAGGAGTTGGCGGAGCGGCTAGGTCCAATATACCTCTATGGACTGCTAGAGGCACTGGACACTGCCCACCCCCAGGCAGGTAGGTACCCAAATCACACCTTGCTGCTCCCAACCCATAGAGTACCTGACCTTTGGATATGCATCAGGCATCTTATTAGCACCTCCTCATACCTGCTCCCCTGGATCATCTCCCACCCTCTGCCTTTGGCTCATGAGTGTGCTGTCCCCCATTCCAACCCTTTTACTCTGTGTTTTGCTGCCCTCCAAACACATGTTTCATTAGCATCATCCCTTTTTATATCTGCCTTGCACATGTGGCTACATGTCTGCTACAAGCCCCCTCTCAGACCTGTACATGTTATGTCTGTGTGTAATCTAAGCACTGCTGAGCAGGGATGGTTCTTCTGTGGGCTAATGCACACCAGGCGTCCTCAAACATTCCAAACAGGGGGCCACTTCACTGTCCCTCAGACCATTGGAGGCCAGCAATATAGTGGTTTAAAAAATATGAACAAACCCCAAAGAACACTGCAGAGATACAAAAAACAGGCAATGTTTCCAAACATTTTGGTTTTGTTTTTCCAGTAGCAATTGCTCTAGCCACGTTACTCTGGTTACTTTGGGTCTTCTGCTAACTCCCCATCATCTGCTTTCCATATGTCCTTTTGTCACATGTCTAGTATTGTTTCCATTCTCTGTCTACATCTGCTTTAACATAGTAATCTTTCTCCTTGGGCTCTTTCCGCATTCCTAGGTCATCCACTCAAATGTTAGACACCCATCCTCAATCCCCACTATTTGTCCAATTGTAGATATCTCTTACCTCCCTCAAAATGTGTTTTTCCCTCACCATTTCATTTGTCCAGCTCCATCACATTTTGATCCTCGCACAACCTCACCTCCCGTCTATTTCCAGCCACACCCAGCATCCGCTCCCCTTTAGTCCGTGCATCAGCCTATTTGCAGTCCTAGCCCCCCATCAGCCCATTTCCAATCCCATCCCTGGCCCAACATCAGCCCTGTACCAGTCCTAGCTCCACACCCAGGTCGAGTCCTAACCACGTTCCTCCAGAGGTGCATTTCCAAACCCCAGCCCCCCCCAAAGCTTATTGATAGCCCTCTCCTAGCCCCACCATCAGCCCATTTGCAATCTTAGCACCCCCAACAGCACATTTTGAGCCCTATCCTACGCCCCCCATCATCCCACTTCCAATCGTACCACCATCCATAGGCCATGACCTGTCCTAAACCCCTCCCCCACATCAGCACACTTCCAGTCTTACCTCTCCCCCCCCATAGCCAATTACCACTCCATACATCCTCCACCCCCATCAGGCAAGATAGGGTACAAAATAACCCAAGCACGCCTACTGCTGCTGCTTCTACTGTGGCAGCAGGAGATTCAAGCATCCCGTGGGGCCCCCCCCTGCTCTGCAGCATCCTCCATGCGGCTTCAGTGTGGGCTTGTCAGAGCCGTGGGAAGGGAGAGTATCCCTTTCTCACGGCCATGTCAATGCCGCCACGGGCCTTATGGAACATACCATCAGGCCCATGGCGGGATTAACAGAGCCACGAGAGGAGAAGCTCTTTCTGTTTGCGCGGCTCTGACAGCCAACACTGAGGCTGCATGGAGGACACTGCAGAGCAGGGGGAGGCCCGCGGGATGCTGGATTATTCCGCTGGCACGGCGGCAGCGGCAGCAGCAGGTTTGTAAGGTTTTAACTCAGCTGGGCTGCTGATAAATGAATGCTGCGGTCTTGTGTAGAGCTGCCCCTGAGGACTGGCAGCGGCGGCAAAAACACCCGTCGGGCTGCATACATCTCCTTGGCGGCCCACATGTGGCCCTCGTGCCATAGTTTGTGGACCCCTGATGTACACATCGATGTGTCTGCTAGATACTAGCCTATATATGCCTAATAGTGGTAGCAGGAGCTGTATTGGTAGCTATTTAGCACATGTACAGGCCAAGGCCAAACACACATTGATTGTGGGGTGGATGTGTTAAACAGTTGAATGTAGTTGAACCATGCAAACCAATCTGTGCTGTGTATGGTTTCCACAACCCAGGTGACTACAGCACCATGGCCCCAACTGCGGAGGAAGAGGTGCAATTGGCTGAGGATGTGGCAGAGTCCCAGCCCACAATGTCTGGGGGCAGCACCAGCAATGGTGAGGGGACACCAAGCACCCACGTACAGCCTGAGCCACAGGACCACACCCCAGACGTCACTGACACAGATGGCTCCCAGGAGATCAGAAGACAACACCCCAGTCATGCACCAGCCAAAGATGAAAACCCTCCACCACACATGGACCCATTTGTTGAGGATCTGCACACACACACTGCTGCAGCACGGCGCAATGCAGAAGGTGGGTAACAGCATACCCCACGATCCCGACAGGGTTGTCCTAACATCCCCAAAATTATTGCATATTGCCCACATAGCATCAAGTTATGATTTTGGGGGGTTGTCTTCTGTGCTCTGTGATTCTACCTCCTGTAGCATGTCTTGGCAGGTGTCAGCATTTGTGAGGGGCTCACACACATGCACACTGTGCTTGCCCATATACCCCACATAAGCCCAAAGAGAAGAGCAATGATCGCAGGTCACCCAGACACCCTATGTGACAGAGACCTCGTCATGGGTATTGTCACGCAGTATCGTTTAAGTACTAAGATCCCTCTAGAATATTAAGGTAATAACTGATGTACTACGCATACCTGTATTGATAATGAGTAACCAGAAGTCTCGGACTTAAATAAGCACTGTAATACAGTGTTACCCTGAATATGTGCTAAAATATGCATCAACGACTCAGTTCTCATGGAGGATTATATTCAGATCGTCATGGTGACTTTACTAACGTAATTTCATCTGCATTGACTTATATAGATAGTGTAGTCACACTTATCTTTGATGATTTGACAAATCAATCTCCTCTCACTCCGTCACGGAATTTCACTGCTATCGTCCAGTTGTCATTGGATGTTATATCGCAAGATCAATAAATACATTTGCCTTTCCTTGGCATAGTCATATTAAACTGTGGTAATGTGCCATGTGTGCGATCTGTGTTTCTCACGAACCCACATCCAGACCCCTTCCAGACATGGGGATGGCTCATGGGAGACACAGATGTAAACGTTGGTAGGTCTGGCAGGCATGACTGTTCTGCAGACTGCTCTTCTGGGATATGTGTGACATGTATATGTGTGACAGCTGGTAATGGAGAGGAAGCTCTCATATCACCCTCTGTCCCACCCACAGGCACTCATCAGGCACTCCAGTGTCTGTACATGGCAAATGGAGAAAATACCAGGGAGCTGAGGATGATCCGGGAGGAGATGCGGATGTGGGCGCTTGCCCACATTGCAGATGCCATGGTGGACATTGTGGGGCTAATGCGGC
The DNA here is from genome assembly GCA_033557465.1 of Ichthyophis bannanicus. Taxonomy (NCBI): domain Eukaryota; kingdom Metazoa; phylum Chordata; class Amphibia; order Gymnophiona; family Ichthyophiidae; genus Ichthyophis; species Ichthyophis bannanicus. The sequence continues at coordinate 349,849,375 of CM066032.1, forward strand.
AGCAAGCACCAGCACCAGCACCACCACCAGCACCTGAGGCACCAGGACAAGGTGCAGTTCCGCAGGGGGTGGTGTGCCGTGGGAGGCGCGGGCAGTCATGCAGGAGGTGACTCCGGGTCCAATAAACAGCTGTTAACCAGTACATACGTGTGTTTGCCAATGTGTGTCCCTGTGCTCCCCTTAGGTAGTGTGCAAATGCATGTTGTATCGCGCACACAGGCCCCTCAATGGTGGGGTGTCTGTACTGGAAGGTATCACAGCACAGACACCATCACATGCTATGTGTGCCATGCACTGTGTCAGATTCCAGCCCCTGGGCTGCAGAGTGGCAGTTTACATATCCTCCCAGGTTGCACAGGGGGAATGTCCTTGAGCTACATGTCCAGTGTTGGGAGCCGTCACAGTTAAAATCCTGTCATACCCTCTACATGCGACGCACATGTGTGACCCTTGTCCCTGCCTGCAACACTGTCTACGTGCCTGCCCCCCCACAAACGTATACGGTTACTCACCAACCATCCCTGTGACATGTATTGTCCCAGGACACACTCAACAGCTTTACCCCTGAGTAGCTCCTGGGCTCATCAGTACATCTTACCCTGCCAACACAGACATACTGGTTTGCAAGTTGTACTATTGGCACACAGGCATGTGGCATCAGAAACGGTTCCCACACATTGCACACAGCATGCACGTGCCTCAGTATTCTGGGCCGTCGTCTACATTTCTGCATCTCAGGGTCCACCCTGGTCTCACACACCTACACACATGGTCATTCCCCACGACTGCATGTGTAGCCAGTCCACGCATGATACCCATGTCTACCTTTACAACACATACCTGTCTACACACATATCCCATGCTTGCATCCATAGTGTGTTGCTAAGGGAGACACGTGACCATTTCAATTTAACAAACAGTGTGTATATTTTAAACAAAAAGGGAATATATTACAATGTTAGGGATGGGGACAATACCCATCACCCCCCCAAACACCCCCCTCTTCCCCCCTGCCACCCCCACCCGCCCTATACACCCTCCTCCACCACTCCCCCCACCCCCACATCAGCCACACCCTCTCCCTGCATGCTGCATGCCCAGTGATGGAACACAGGACAGCACAGGGCACATGTGTGGACGTCACAGGCGCCATCAATGACTCCTGTGACGCCCTTCAGGGGATGGCCGCCGACATGGCAGCCGCTCCATCTCGGCGGCCACCTGCTGAATAGCTCCCGCCAGCCACTGGTGCGAGTGCACTAGGAGGTGCATTCGCCGCTCCAAGGCATCCAGGGACACGTACAGGTCTGCCACACACCTGCCACCACACACAGAGGTGCACGCTGGCAGGGCGTGATGTGTGGGTCTGGGTGGTGGCATGTGCATGTGACCTGTGTGTGGCCCTGGATGGTGGAGAGACATGGCATGGCTGGCGGGAGCCCACAGTGCCCTGTGCTGCACTGTGTTCCACATCACTCTCCCCCCCACACACATCCCCCTCCTCCCCCCTGCCACCTCCCACCCACCCTCCACACCTTCCTCCACCCCTCCCCCCACACCCACATCAGACACATCCTCTCCCTCCCCTGCCACCCCACCACCCACCCCTTCCATGCCCCCATCAGCCCCCTCCTCTGTTGCACTCTCCACCGGCTCTTCATCCTTGTCCTACGCCTCCACCTCAGGTTCCTCCTCCACCACCACCACCTCCACCTCTGGGGCATGGCGGGCAGGGGGGCGCCTCAGGGCATAAGCTGATGTGGTGGGCTCTTCATCGTTGTCATCACCCTCTGTGGAAGATGACAGTCATCAGCACATTATCACGTGTGTCACATAACACATGTACATATGCAGGCATCACACAGGCTGGTGGGCCAATGTCACATTTGTTACTGGGCAGCAAGGTTGTCATACTCACCATCACACTCTGCCTGCACCACCCTCTGGAGGCGGGCAAGGTAGTCGCTGTGGTGGAGGCGCAACTCCTGCCCCTTCTTCCAGAGATCCTCTACCTGTGGATGTGAAAACAATGTGTGGGGGCATCAGTGACTGCTTACCTCTGGTGGGTGGGCAACATAAACAAACATCTGTGTGGCCAGCATCTTGCTGCTCCTGCTCCACTGCTGTGTGTGTCATGTACAGCATAGTTAGTCACGTGTAACAGGTGCTCTCCAGGAACACCAGGAATAAGTCTTCACATGTGGGTAGCATCGGTACCAACTGAGCCATGTGGGAACGCTCCCCAGCGTCCTATATGAAAGCTTTTGGGAGCATCCCACAGTGCATGCGTGCTGCCTTCCTTCCTTTCCAAAATGCCTCTCTCCAGTTGAGTTGAAAGCTGACACAAGGAGAGAGAGAGAGAGAGATAGGGAAAGAGAGAGAGAGAGAGAGAGACACAACCCGCTAGGGGAGATGGGTGGGTTGTGATTACCTCATCCTGTTGTTCCCAGAGATCACCTGTTACAGGTGATTAACTATGCTATCACCAGGAACAAGCAGGACGTGGTCGGCACATGTGAGGAACACCTAGATGTAGATGCAAGGGAAGGATCCCCAGAGTGGTGAGGGCCTGTGGAGGGCTTCCACTTCCTCCCATGGATCTCTGGCATCCTGTAAGAGAGGTGGCTAGGAGTGGATTACATATGGAAGAGGTTCTGGACAGCAGCCTGACCAACCATAGCATGCCTGCGGGAGCCTTTATCCAAGCATTAGTGGGCTGTGAACCGAGGACCAGGTAGCTGCTCCACAAATGTCGTTAATATAGACGGAATGGAGGTGAGCCCGTGAGGCAGCGAATGGTGTTAGCTATGATAGATAAAAGGCAATACATTGAGAAATCCAGTTGGATAGAGATCTTTTTGAAACTGCTGTACCCAAATGCGAGGGATCAGAGACTCAGAATAGCTGAGGGGACCTTCTGTGTTGCTGGGTCCTCTGCAGATGAAAAGCCACAGCTCTTTCACAGTCCAAGGTATGAAGAGTCTTCTCTGCATTTGAAGCATGCGGCTGTTGAAAGACTACAGGTAACTACACCTCTTGTTTCAAATGACAGGAGGAATCCACCTTAGGCATGAAGTGTGGATGTGTCCTTAGGATTACCTTATCATGGTGAAACGGTGTGGAAGGTGGATCAGCCACTGGAGCTTGAACTTCACATGATACGACTTGCTGATGTGATTGCAAGAAGGTATGTTAATTTTCAGGTCAGAGACTTTAGCGAAGTAGTGTCTAAGGGCTCAGAAGGCGGCAGCATACGCTGCCCTAGAAGCAGATTGGGATCCCATGCCTCTGGAGGTGGTCTAAGGCCAGGTTTTGGTAGATGCAGGCCTCTCATGATTCCGGATATGAGAGGATGGGATGAAATGGGTTGTCCATTGATGGGTTCAGAAGGAGCAGCAATGGCACTTAAAGGACTCTGACTGACTCAATTTGGAGACCATTCTTTGATAAGTAATGGAGTTTGTCAAAAACATGTTTATATACGGATGACAAGAGGGTTGCAGGCCTTTTTTTATCACCAAATGAAATGTCACGTCCACCTGATGGCATAGGACTGCCTTGTGGAAGGTTTCCTGGAAGTATAACACACATCATGCACTTCCTGAATGAGGGGAGGGCCAAAGCAGTTACAGCCGTCAGGCTCTGAGCTGCAGAGACGGGGGGTTTGTATGCCATACATTCCCCTCCTCCTGTGACAGTAAGTCTGGAGCTGACCCTACGTACAGGGGTGGAACCTGGGACAGATGTAGAAGCAGAGGGTATCACACCTGTTGTTGCTAGCGTGGGGCTATGAGGATCATGTTGCCTCTGTCCCTCAGGAGTTGCAATAGGGTCTTGGCAATCAAGGGAATGGGAGGAAAGGCATATAGGCATTTCTGCCCCCAGTTGAGGAGGACAGCATCCCTCGCTTGGTAGCTCTGAGCTGGGATTCGTGAACAGAACCGGGTAGGTTTGGGATATGATGGACTTGCGAAGAGGTATGAATCTTGAGTTCCCCAGAGTTGCAATACTCTACAGAGTTGGTCCATGTGTAGAGACCATTTGTGAGGAAGCAGAACATGGCTGGGTTTGTATGGCTAACAGTTCTGATTGCCAGGGAGATAGACTGGCAGGAGATGGATCTGCTGCTGTCTCGCAAACGACCACAGTTGAAGAGCTTCGTTGCAAAGGGACAGAGAGCCTGTTCCTCCTTGTTTGTTCACATAGACCATAGCTACCTGATTGTCTGCGTAAAGTAGTATTCCATTGGCCTGTAGAAGGGAATGGAAGACATGAAGAGCCAGGCAATTTGCTCAGAGCTCAAACAGATTGATGTGGAAATGACTCTCCAGACAATTCCAGGTGGCTTGGGTGGAGGTGTCCAGTACATGTGCAGCCCACCCCACTTTGGAGGCATCTGTTGTTAATGGGATCTGAGGAGGGGTTTGCGGGAAAGGTGACCCCTCCTCTGTGATCTGCGAGATGTGGACTTACCAGTTGTAGATCTTGTGTGACCTCCGTCAGGAACATTCCCATGTACATGATATAGGAACCTGTCCTGTCTGAAAGCTTGAATGTATGGACGACACAGCGACCAAAGGCATCTAATGTCTTACACTCCCTACCAGGAGGGTTGGTGGCATGTTGTTTGTAACATTTAATTCTCCTCCTAGCACACTCCACCATGATGGAGTGATCAGGGAGGTGTCCTTTGTGCAAACCAGGCGACGGAGGCACACGATACATAGTAGGCACATGTGAGAATGTGGAGAGGTAGTAAGAGGAATCTTCCACACATTCCACACATTCTGAGAAAGAGGTACAACGGCAAATTCAAAATCACATAGATTCCGTAGCTCCCCTAGATCACTGCCAACATGGGTTTAGAGAATATCATGGAGTCGAGACCCTTCTTACTAGCCTATTCAACGTTATAATCACAGGCATAGACAACATCCATAAAGGTTTTGTGCTCATCTTCTTGGACATTGCCGCTGCGTTCGACTCGGTGAGTCACAAAATTCTCCTGGGAAGGTTGAAAGAGAAGGGCATCTGCAACAATGCACTAGGGTGGTGTAAATCCTATCTGGAAGCAAGATGGCAATACGTGAAGTCTGGATCAGAGGAATCAAAACACTTCCATCAAAAACAAGGTGTACCTCAAGGCTCCTCCTTGTCCTCCCTTCTATTCAATATTTACATGCAGCCCATCTGCAACATCATAAGATCATTTAACGTGAGCTGTTTGATATATGCAGATGACATTCTTTTATACATGCCGTTCTCCACAGCCCAAATGGACCTAGCACCACTAATAGACTGTTTCAATGCTGTCTCAGCGTGGCTCCAATCACAGAATCTACGCATTCAACATAAAAAGACGGAGGTTCTTTTCATCTCCAGAGACCCCGACTTTACTCCTCCATCCCATGTCAGTGTTAAGGAAGCGGACTTACTAACCAAAGAAACAATAAGATACCTTGGAGTTACATTGGACCAACGCCTGGATATGAAACACCACATAAACAACATTGTCAAAGCTGTATACTACAAAATCCGCACACTCAGGCATCTGCGCTCCCTGCTGGACCCAGATGACTTCCGGACCATATACCAAGCACTAATCCTGCCTCATTTCGACTTTGCAAACGCCATCTTACAAGGGCTCCCTCAATCCACACTAGCCCCATTACAGCTGGCCATGAATGCTGCAGCAAGGGTCCTACACGGAGCCGCCAGAACTGACCACGTGACCCCCATTCTCAAACAACTTCACTGGTTACCTATCCATGGGAGAATCATCTTTAAAACCCTACTCCTAGCATTCAAGGCAATCAAAGGTATTTCATCCCATTCACTCACAGATCTTATTCACATGTTGCCCCCCAACAGATCCAGAAGAGCAATAGCCATAAACCAACTAGTAACACCAAAGGAATCGTCAAAGTGCAACATATCAACCACAAACAGGGCGTTCAGTTACTATGTACCTAAATGCTGGAATGCTCTACCCCCTGACATTAGGGCTATTGCCGACCTATCGCAGTTCAGGAAGGCACTCAAATACCATCTTTTCCTCCAATGCTACCCAACCACCAATGGCACCTAGACATCCCCTCTGAAGAGATGACCCACGTTCACTATGATAATTTTACTCATTACCATGTAAATATCTCATGTATATAATTGACCCCTGTTATCCAAGTTACTCCTTACCATGTAAATATCTCATGTATATAGTTACCCCTGTTATCCAAGTTTGGTCCCCTGTTCGATGTAAAACCAAACAGCATGTTGTTATGGTCGTTGTGTTATAATGTAAACCGCGCTGATGCCAAATAGCGCGGTATATAAGAGATTGTAATAATAAAAGAGGATTCCTTAAGATCTGATGTATTGGCAGGATGTCTGCCTCCTATGGAGTTTGGTGATATTGGTGAATCTCTGTCTCCCGTGGCCTGTGCTCACATTGAGTTACTAATGAAATGGAGAGGCCCTTGCATACATGTGTGTGGAGATCCAGGAAGGACATATCCTGAGGAGGGGACATTCTCCTCTTGGGAGAGGCAGGCTTGTCCTGGAGAGGTACATCATTACCCTCTGAGCTGTCAGATTCATCAGACCCCCTCAGGAGATTGGATGTATCTTCTCTACGGAGGCTCAGGTAAAGTGAGGTATTGGTACCAATTGGCCTCAGTATCGGAGTGACACGGTACCGGTGTGTGGATACCAGTACTCATCAGCACCAATGGTGCATTTGCCGATGCCAGTCCTGCAATTGCTGCACATACCGGTGCTGCACTTTGCAGGGTCTGGGGTGGAACCAAGGTCTTTGATGCCGCAAGGAGAGCTGCCAGACTGCGTTCGATGGCCACGATCCTCTGGTCAATCAACACTGACGATGTCTGTGTATAAGTACTGGCCAAAGCCAGGACCCCAGAGCATAGCACCAGGTGGTCGGACCAGGTTGAGGCCTCCAGAACTTCATGGAGTCCCAAAGTGGCTTTGGAGTCCAGGGACTCCAACTGGGGCTGTTTGCCCGGAGCGTGCTCCTCAAGGGCAATGCCAGTGGCAGTCCAATATTTTGAGGGGGATGTACCCTTTCAGGAACGGACAGATTTGTGTTTGGTTACCTGAGATCCACGGGAGGAAGAGGAAGCCCTTGACGACATGGCTGCCACCGAGGCCACGTTGGAGGGAAAGAGGGTACCGAGCTTGGCTGCTCTGTTCTGCCAAACACTCTTGGATAACATCCCACAGGCCAAACATTCAGACATGCATTGATCTGGCCATTAGCAGTTGCGACACCAATCATGGTTGTCAGTGACTGAAAAGGTACCGGCACATTATCAGCATATGTTCTGCAGCCAAGGAGTGCTTTTCCATGATGGAGGAGGGATTAGGGCCTAATGCCAAACCGTGGGGAGACCTACAAAGGGGATTGTTGCTCTTTTGTTAAAAAGGTTTCATTGTGTGGGGGAATTTTACCTTTTAGAAAAAAAATTAGAAGATCAGTGGTTCCAGTAAAGAAAAACAGGCAGACACTGCCGCAGGAGTGGCACTACAATGGCTGTTTTTCAGCAATGACAGGAACAATGACCTGCTGGCTCTGTGGAAAACAATGCACTGGAGAGAGCCATTTGGGAAAGGCAAGATGGCAGCACACAGGCGCTGTGGGATGCTTACGATAGTTTTCCTATTGGACACTGGGAAGCGTTCCCACGCAGGCTCCGTCGGTACCGATGATACCCACATGTGAGGACTACTTCCTGCTTGTTCCAGGAGATTACCTGTTCCCAGTGCCACCTGCATGCATAGCTGTGTCTCTGGGCATGTGGGCAGTGACACCTATGTGCAGTGTGCCTGGCACCCTGAACACACCATTCCAGTCCCCTGTGGCCCCCTTGCATGACAATGCATGACCATGTCACATTTGGATTGCCAATGATGGTGTCCATGGTAACCCCCCTAACCCCGTATGTGGTCTGGTGACCACATTTGTGTTGTCATGATCTACGCACATCCTCGGACCCAAACCCACTGGCAACATGATATCCTAACAATCATGGGTGCTGTGTCCATACATGGAACATTGTGTGGGTGGCCCTATTCACCTTGCCAGGGGCCACTACCATGACATTTGGGTTTCTACAAGGCCCAGGACAGCAATGCTTGACCCACTACAAGCATTGTGTAACGTGTCTCTCTTGGGGATACTGCTAGGTACCTCTAACCTGGTTTGTCCACTGTTGCAAAGCGCATACTGGGCGTGAAGGACGAGGGTGTGACCCAGTATGGGCTATCTTATGTTGTTATGTTCCTATGACCTGGGCCTTGTATGCTTACGGCAGGTGTGGTTGCCAACACCAGGGGCAGGGGCCATTGCACCTGAATAGGCTATTGCCACCTGTGCTCATGTCAGGGTTTCTGTCTGTGCTGTGCAACCACAACAGGTGCATTTTTCCTCCAACACCATCAGTAATGTTCATCTGCATCAAGGTTTGGGATTCGTAGAAAGTGGGAAGGTGTGTGACCTGACTCAGCATACAGTTATGGGGACATGGCTCTGTTACAGGCCTTTGTAATCAGATCTCATAGCTCATGGGGGTGGGGTGCTGTTACACACATCCACATCTGCACCTAGCATACCATCTGGATACATCAAAGACGTGTATGATGAGGTGATGACCTCACAGCCTACGTGAGATGTGCAACCTACCTGCCATAACCTACCACAATATCTGAATGACATACCCACCATTGCAATCAGGTCTCTGGCCCCCTGGGGGTTGGGTGTCCAAGCACACATCATCAGCTCCATACACCATAGCAACAGGGTGACTGACAGTACACCTTACGCAGGTCTCAAGACTCCTGGGGATAGGGAGAATGTAATGAACTGTTTAGGCACGCAGAACCATATCACCAGGGTGAGTGACAGCCCACTTTGATGGGCTCTCAGGACTCCTGGGGATAGGGAGAATGTATTCAACTGTTTAGGCACACAGAACCATATCACCAGGGTGAGTGACAGCCCACTTTGATGGGCTCTCAGGACTCCTGGGGATAGGGAGAATGTATTCAACTGTTTAGGCACACAGACCAATATCACCAGGGTGCCTGACAGCCCACTTTGATGGGCTGTCAGGACTCCTGGGGATAGGGAGAATGTATTCAACTGTTTAGGCACACAGAACCATATCACCAGGGTGTGTGATAGCCCACTTTGATGGGCTGTCAGGACTCCTGGGGATAGGGAGAATGTATTCAACTGTCTAGGCACACAGAACCATATCACCAGGGTGAGTGATAGCCCACTCTGATGGGCTGTCAGGACTCCTGGGGATAGGGAGACCTTATAGAACTGTCTAGGCACACAGAACCATATCACCAGGGTGAGTGATAGCCCACTCTGATGGGCTCTCAGGACTCTTGGGGGTAGGGTGGATTGGGAAACAGCAACAGCAGCATATTCCATACCAGCAGGGGTGCTGGGGACCCACTTTATTGGACTTTCTGGGCAAGTGGGGGTAGAGCAGATGTGTTAGACTGCTGGGCCACACACACTCATATCACCAATGGGTCTAACATACCATTTTGGGCACGTTTCACAGCCCCTGGGGGTGGGGCAGATGTTTTACCCTGCAACTGCAGACCCTATCATACCAGCAGGATGTTTAGAAAACCTCCTTAGTCAGATCTATGGGCTACCTGTGTTACGGTGTGTTGTAGCACATCAACAGCAGCAGCTGCCATGACACCAGGATGGCATGAGGAACTCTGTGATCACGTCCTTAGCCCCCTGGGTACAGGGCAAACCACTCAGATGTGATATCTGGACAATATGGCATGTGGGTTTACCTGATACACATAACTGAGATGACTACCTACACACAGCATGCACAGCTACAATCAACACTGGACATATATATATATATGGATCTACTGACCTGTCCCCATACACTTACCTCACGTGGGTAGTCTGCCACTCGGTTAAAGCACCTTGTGAGCCTTTCCCATGCCCTCTGCACCTTCATCTTGTCCTGCCTCCTGGATGAGCCTGGGAATAGCTTGTGCTGCCTCACAGCGATCAGTTGTGCCAGGCAGCGTAGCTCCCTGGTGTTGAAAGCAGGCTTCCTGGATCGTGTGGCCATTTTAACACTGTCTCAAATGAGGATCGCACGCACAACGCAACTCGCGCGCATGCGCAGCACACCACCTGCGCATGCTCACCAGAAATGCATGTGCGCCACGTGCATTTGTTTGCCGCACAGGGTATGGTGTCGCCAACAATATTTATACAGATCTGTGATGCAGACAGACATTGCACTGATGTGTCTGACATTTAAAAACACAATTAGATGTTTTCCTTGCTCTTTACACACTTGGGTCTCGAACCCACCACCACTGTTTTTTAGGATACTGTTGGAACCGGTGTGCTATGCATTTTCATGTAGCAATGATTGACAAAACAGTTACACCAATGAGTCCTGATAGCCCATCAACGTGGGCTGTCATTCACCCTTCTGATATGGGGTTGTGTGTGCCTATGGGGTATGTTCATTAATCCATCTTAATGTGAATCCAGCAATGATATGCAGGATGCCATAAGTGTTTGGGGGGGGGGGGGTAGAAGGGGGCCTTCTGGCCTAAACGTTGGACTCACGCAATAGGTTATGTATCACACATTATGACACGATGGAGGTATGTGTACCACATTAGTGTGTGTTAATCGTAGGCATGTGTGCTGGCATACAGACCTACTGGCAAAGGTGTAGCACATTGGTTGACAAATTACCTGATGGTACAGGGGTCATGGGTTAAATGCCACATTGTGGCTTTTGCATATGACTGCCTGAGACATGACCCTTTAATATATGCAGTGTTTTGTGAGGCATTTTTTTTTAAAAATATTCTGCTGCCAGCAAACACACCCTCCCATTGGCATAACCTAAGGTGCCACATCATGCACCCTATGCGGCACTCCCGAGGACACATAATAAGGTGCACTGTCCAACATGGCACCTTATAATGTTCCCTTTGGGGCACATTATAGGGCGCTTTGGAGCCACCTTCAGGCTACAGCACTGAGGGTGTTGTTGGTGTCAGCACCAATTTAAATTATAAAAGAAAACTCCAGAGACAGCCCTATCACATAACCCCACTGTGGCATCAAACCCATGACCTCTGGCTCCACAGGCAGTGCAGTCACCCGTGGGCTATATCTCCATAGCTACTAAAAAAACTCCTGGCTGGCTACAGTTGGACTGCAGCCCACCACACGACCTGTCTGCTGTGGTTGGCAGGATAGGGTTAAACCCCACATGCCCATGATGCACTGCACATGCAAATCAGCAATCTAAAGATAACCACAGGATGGGGTATGCACCCCCACACCACCTCAGCCTGGTAGGGAGTACTGAGCATGTGTGTTACTGGCACAGATAGATACTGACCGTCACATTGTGCGGGTCCTGTGCTCACCCTGAGGGTGAGGTGGGCCACCCAGCACCATGTCCACAGCACGTGGCTTAGCTGAGATAGGCTATGGTGTGAGTCCCCATCAGTGCCAGTGTGTGATGGGTTGGTCTTGCAGCTACACTGCCAAATACACCTGTGTCCATCTTTGATTTCTCAGGCAGGTTTAGTCCTTGAGCACTTTGATGCACCCAGACTAGTGCATATTCTGTGTGGGTGCCATGGCCACATGATTTATGTGGCCGGGCCGGGCCGGGCCGGGCCGGGCCGGGCCGGGGGGGGGGGGGGGGGGGGCGGGCGGGGGGGGCCGGGGGGGGGGGGGGGGGGGGGGGGGCCGGGCCGGGGGGGGGGGGGGGGGGCCGGGGGGGGGGGGGGGCCGGGACGGGCCTGCGCTTTGGACCCATAGGCGGATTATGTATTACCACTCAAACTGCCCTCTGGAGTTCAGGATCTCCCACCAACAGATCCAAATTCTACATCATTGCAATGGTGCGGGTAGAGGGGATCATCGACCTCAGTCCAGCTTGGGGACAGACAACATACAGTGAAGCCCAACAGACAAGAGACCTGGAAATGCTCAGCTGCCCACCACCACTATCTGATATTCTCCAGCAGCGAGCACAGTGAATGCAGCCGCTGCACCCTGCAAGGTGTTCCAGTCATACACATGCTAACTGCAAACAGTCTGCTAGCTAGTCCATAGTGCATATTACTGGAAGACATGTGTGCACCCAAAACTGGGATGTCAGCACACACACCAAGCAAATAGGTTAGTGATTGGGCCCCAAAAAAGGCAACCCACATATATCACTTGAAAGAAATACTATTAGCACTATGGGGGTCCTAGCCATGCCATGGTGACTGCTCAGTCAGGGTGAGAGTGACCTCCCAGCAGGACATGCTGTGGCCACCCTGTCCGTGCAGGTGGTGACCGGCCACTACAATGTCCCAGCCATTGCCCTATACCCTGTGCTCATGCATCCTGCCCAGGCCACCCTGTCCGAGCTATACCCACAGTACCTTGCTCCTCATTATGCACATTGGCAAGCTAACACTGGACACAGTGCAAACAGTGTGGGCTGAGTAAGGTGTTGCAACCACCACACACTGGCTGGACAGACACACACTCCCACACCTATGCCAGCATTGTTCAAATATAGAGAGTTTTTGCAGTCCTGGCCAACTCACCAGTCCTGGACACAGCGCAGGCATGGCTATGGTATGCAATACTGTTGGGGTCACTCCCCAGGGTGGTGAACACTGTCAGACACCAGACCTGAAACACACTCCACAGACATCTGAGATTTATTTATTTATTTATCTGTATTTATATCCCGCTTTTCACCAGATATTGGTATGATACAGCTCAATGCGCATATTGTGCTTAACTTAGAAATTGCTATCTGCCAGTGATCATAGCAACCTTTTCATATATGTGTACCATATTCCCAGGTTTAGGGTGGCATTGGTAAGGTATGCACGTACTAGTATTGTGAGCTGTACGCAAGGCCCGATATCCTGCCTCTCCATGAGGCTTTCGATAATGGAGCCTGTGGGTGCGGTTCTTTCTGCTCCTGTTCGGCCGCTGCTCTAGGGCAGAGATCCCCAACTCCAGTCCTGGTGGGCCAAACACTGTTCATATTTTCCTGCTGTCCCTAATGAATATGCATGAGATACATCTGCATACCATGGGGGCGGCGCATGGAAATGACGCACACACATCTTTATTAGAAACAGCATATACGTGAATGATTTGTGGCCCTCCAGGACTGCATTTGGGGGACTATGCTCTAGGTAATGCGCATGTTTCTGGTGTCTGTGCTCTGTAGGGTAAAATAGAGGTGTTTGAACCATGCTTATGTTCTCTGCAATAAAGGTTCGTCTTTACTATCATGGTTTAGTGGTGGGTAAAATATGGGGACTGGGTTGGCAGGAGCCCCAGCTGGGACTTGAAGCGGTGACCTTCTGCTCCTGAACACACTGGCTGTGTTCACTGCACCACACTGTGACCACAGAGATATTGTAGGCCCTGGAGATACCATGGCTGTTTGCCAGACAGAGCCTGTCTGTTGGAGTGCACTGCACCCACGTGAAGGGGGCTAGGCCACCATCTGCTGTGGGCAGCAGCCACTGCCCCCTCCACCAACGGTACCCCTCCGCCACCATGCTGACATGGCCTTATATTGGAGACAGCATCAAAGCTGATTGATATGTGGCCCTCCAGGACTGCATTTAGGGGATTCTGCTCTAGGTAATGCGCATGTTTCTGGTGTCTTTGCTCTGTAGGGTAAAATAGAGGTGTTTGGACCATGCTTATGTTCTCTGCAATAAAGGTTCGTCTTTACTATCATGGTTTAGTAGTGGATAAAATATGGGGACTGGGTTGGCAGGAGCCCCAGCTGGGATTTGAACTTGTGACTTTCTGGTCCTAAAGGCACTAGCTGTGTCCGCTGCACCACCGTCTTAACACAGAAGCAGTGCATTCCCTGGGGAGTCCATGGCTGTTTGTCAGACAGGGCCTGTCTGTTAGAGTGCACTGCACCCACGTGAAGGGGGCTAGGCCACCGTCTGCTGTGGGCAGCAGCCACTGCCCCCTCTTCCACCGGTACCCCTCCGCCACCATGCTGAAATGGCCTTATATTGGAGACAGCATCAAAGCTGAATGATATGTGGCCCTCCAGGGCTGCATTTGGGGACTCTGCTCTAGGTAATGCGCATGTTTCTGGTGTCTGTGCTCTGTAGGGTAAAATAGAGGTGTTTGAACCATGCTTATGTTCTCTGCAATAAAGGTTCGTCTTTACTATCACGGTTTAGTGGTGGGTAAAATATGGGGACTGGGTTGGCAGGAGCCCCAGCTGGGACTTGAAATGGTGACCTTTGGCTCCTGAACACACTGGCTGTGTTCACTGCACAACACTGTGGCCACAGAGACAGTGCAGTCCCTGGAGACAGGAAACCTGGCCGAAGGAGTCAGAGACCCTGCTCTGCACAATTTCACTGTGGGCTCATTCACCTTGTATGGAGACGGAGCGTAGACCCTTCCAAAAATCATTTCTTTTTTTTGGAGCTTTCTTGGGAGTGTTTTTTACTGTTGCCCATTGATATCACTATTGGCCAGCTTGGTTATGTTTTTTCCCCCTTTTTTTGAGGTCATTTTCACTGTTTATTTGCCCTTTTGTACCATGCACATGTATCACACTTATCACTTTTTGTAGGTTTCCCTGTTTTTGCTGTACATTGCTGACAGAAATGGTTTCTCTTCCCTTTAAATCAGCTCTAACGCGAGGTTTTCACTCGCGGTATTTTTTGCCTCGGATTTCAGCCTCGTTAATGTGCGGGGAGCCTCTCCCCTCCCACTCTCCACCCATTGACCCCTTCTCTCCGCCCCTGGGGAGCCTTCCTCCGCCCTCCGGGAGCCTTTCCCCGCCTTCATCGCACATTAGCGCGCCGCGCACATTAGTGCCCCGTAAGCAACATTAGTGTGCGCTAAGGTACCTTAGTGCACGCTAACATCACGCAGCGCACATTAGCGCACATTAGCGCAGTTTAGTAAACATACCCCTAAGACTTTGTTTGCTGTGATTGGATTCCACCCTGGCTTTTATCTCAAACCACAATGTGTGATGATCGCTGCTGCTCACATGGGCACTAAATCCAGCACGGAGCTCTCCCTGGTTGATTCCATCACCATTTCTTTAAGTAACACATCTTGGAAGGCATCCACAATTTTTTTACTTCTTTCAAGATTTGCAGAAGGAACATTCTAATCCACATCGGGTAAATTAAAGTCACCCAATATGATCACTTCATATATTTCTTTTTAACATCTTTTTTAGTGATATTGTGGAAGGCTGTGAGGTAAGATTTGCCTCTTTGCAGATGATACCAAAATCTGCAATAGAGTAGACAGCCAGAAAGGAATAGATAACATGCGGAGGGATCTAGTTAAGCTTGAAGAATGGTCTAGATTGGTGTTGATGCAGAAAGTGGCTACTAAAATGGTTAGTGGTCTTCGTTATAAAGCATATGAAGACAGACTTAAGGATCTTAATATGTATACTTTAGCGGAAAAGCGGGATAGAGGTGATATGATTGAGATGTTTAAATACCTCCGTGGCATAAATGCCCAGGAGAGCCTCTTTCAATTGAAAGCAAGCTGTACTATGAGGGGACATAGGATGAGGGTGAAAGGGGATAGACTCAGGATTAATATGTGGAAATATTTCTCCCAGTGGAGATGGTAGAGATGAGGACAGTATCTGAATTCAAAAAAGCATGGGCAAACACAGAGGATCTCTAAAGGAAAATAGGGGACTGTTGTAGTGGTTGATATGAAAGGCAGACTAGATAGGCCATCTGGTCTTTCTCTGCCTCCATGTTTTTCTGTTCCTATTTATAAATATTATTATTGTTTGTTTATAAAAATTGAATTGACACTATTTTTTTAATTAAAATTAGAAATTCTCACAAAAGTTAAACTTGTTCAGCTGGTTCCTTATGAGAGAGCTCTCACCCCTTGGTTCTCACCCCTTTGGCTAGTTCTGATTTGAATTTAAGATTCAAGAAGTTGTAAAGTGCATTGAGAAAAAAATAAAAAAATATTTTCTCTGTAAGCTGGGAGTTTCCATCGGTGGCTTACCTGAGGTAACACAGCCACCCATGACACTCATAACATCAAGGTAAAGTAGGGTAACGCCACCGTGGAGCCCTCGGTTTACACAGAAGCAGTTCAATTTCCCAGAAGTTTGAATATGAGCCACTATCAACAGGAACTCTTTCCCAATTAAGTTAAATAAGTCTCTGCTGACAATCTGCCAAGGCCACACTATGTCATTCCTTCTGCTGCTCACAGGCATATTCATTGCAGGCAAAGACATTGCTCTTTGATCTCATCTTGTATGTTAGGGCACTAAAGGGTATCACAGGCCAGCCAGTACCACCCTTCACCACCAATGTGGCTTGAATGTATTTGTGTTAGCATCTCAAATTGCAGTGATTTGGGGATAGTGACTCTGAACCTTTTGTATAGGATGCCATTTTGTATGCTGATTTCATCCCAGTTCCAACAGCACATTTCAGAGATTGAAGTAAAGCCACACTGAACACAGCTAGAGAGCTGGAAACATGATGAATTATTAGGGTTGCCAGATACCTTTGGTCCAAAATCAGGACTTTTTTTTTTTAAATACTACTTTTCAAAAAAGTGTTTTATTAGGCATCAAACAAAATAAAACATTATTTACATGTATTTACTGTTCGATGATATTTGATTTAGCAGATATTCGCCAGCCAAAATCTTTTTGTACATATCACCTCAAGATAATGAATAGTTTATTTTAACTTGAAGCAAGCACTTTACAGTTTTGATATCCAATCAATTTCAATCATTCGTCCATTGCTTCTTGCACACCAAAAATACTCGTTCCACTAATGACGTTATACATAATTGCAAATTAATTTATATTAGTAACATTACTATGATGACAAAAATTGAAAACGTTTGAACACAAAAACCCTCCCACTCACATAGAAGGATGGCAGGAGTGGCTGGGACACCCCTTAGCAGAAAGGCAATGGGAGAATATCCACATGAGAGCCCACAGGAATTCAAGGGTCACGAACTGGTAGCAGACCCAATTGCAAATAATACATCAAATATATCTCTCCCCCCTGCAGCTACACAGGCTGGGGCGTAAAAAAGATGGGACATGTTGGAAAGGTTGTGGGAGACAAGGAACCTTCTTCCATATGTGGTGGGAGTGTCCCAAAATGTGCAAGTTCTGGGAGGAGGTAACAGAGGAGTTGGAGAGGGTTCTGGGTTCCCATACCTCACCAGATCCAGTGGAATTTCTCCTGGGACTGGAGAGCGAGCAAAACACGGAGGAGAGAAACATCTCCTTTTAGGCCAAACTGCTTCTAATGGCCTGTATCTCCAT
Organism: Ichthyophis bannanicus; assembly: GCA_033557465.1. Taxonomy (NCBI): domain Eukaryota; kingdom Metazoa; phylum Chordata; class Amphibia; order Gymnophiona; family Ichthyophiidae; genus Ichthyophis; species Ichthyophis bannanicus. Next base: position 349,866,768 of record CM066032.1, read on the forward strand.
TGCTTGGAGATGGAAATCACAGGCAGGCCCTCGGGTGGAGGATTGGTGGGGGAAAGTAGGGGAGGCCAGAACATTTGAAAAAATCACTGCCGTGATCCAGGGAAATCAACAACAGTGGAAGGAAAGGTGGGGGAGATGGACTAGGGGAAGCTCAAAACTGCCATGCAAATTTCACATTATCACAGAACCACTATCAGCACAAAAATGGACGAAGGAAAACAGCAAACTCCACTTGGCAAGTTTTATTGTAGAAATGCTTTTGTTGTGTTGTGTTGTGTTGTGTTAAGTTAAGTTAAGCAGTTTGAAGCATAAAGAGAACATGGTTATGAGCAAGACGAAAGTAATGGATACAGAGAAAACCATAGATTTTGAGAACAAAGGACTACGGGACATGAGTTGCACCCTAAATTTGAGTAAGATCAAGAACAGGTTGGAAGACTGGAAAAGCCAAAGAAAGGGAGCAGAGAATTATAGGGATGGTACAGTAAGCAACAGTGATGTATGAGTAAAATACACTGTCTTTAATGTAAAGGGGAAACGGTTTGTAAAGGTAAAAGAAAAACTGTATACAGATATAAATGTAATGTTCCTCTTTGGAGTTAAATTAAAACAAATATAATCATCTGTCACAATTTTACAGAAATTCAGGACAAGTCAGGAGAAAACGCCAAAATTCTGGACAAGATCAGGACATTTTTCAAATCAGGACAAGCTTCCAAAAATCAGTACAATCCTGATAAAATGAGGACATCTGGCAACTCTATATATTATATCAGAAGGTCAAAGGTGGCAAGGAAGTAGGAAAAAAGTGAGATATAGCAATGAGCCACTAGATGGCATGAGTATAAGTTTAACATCTGTAAGGTTGCCAACTTTTTGAAAAAAAAAAAAAAGCCACCTATGGGCTATTCATGCTCTGCCCGCCTCCTTCTCTGCCCCTGTCCCGCCCATAAAAAATTGCAAAGAGGACAACGGTACAGGCTTTAGTGTTTGCAGGCCATATCAAAGGTGGGGGCAGGTGGGGGTGGGGGGGTACAAGTAGTTGGACTCTTCAGCACCTATTCAGTCACAGTCCCCTCCGACACACATATGCTCTCCCATATGGCATTAAATCCAAACATATATACTGCATCTATCAAATCCCGTCTCTTCCCCAACAATCTGTGTAGAGTGGGGTTAGAACCTTCCCCATAAAACTTACCATACGAGAAAAAATCCCTCTCACTAACAAGCATCAGGGCCAGCCCCATTTAATTCAAATTTTGGTACCCGAAGCAGATCTTAACCCATATGTCCCGCCTGACTGTCAGAATTTATTATTACGTTTGAATGCCCTACTCTCTGCCAACTCCCAGAAGCAATTTCCTAAATTGCCCGATGGTTGGGCTGCCCTGGAATTAATACAAAAAAATGATTCGGGACCAAGACCAAATCTACCATGACAGTACTAACTTCCACAACTGACACAAAGACTCTTCCTAGAAAAAGGCAGCACCATAAATACTGCAGGGTGCCATAAAACATCAATAAACCTATTAGCAAAGCTGAACAAGCCCAATTACTACACATTCTCATACACTCCCATTCTCAGTCACCTCCACTGGCTCCCAATCAGCTCCCGCATCCGCTACAAGGTACCCCTAAACACATTCAAAATCAAACAGAACATCTCCACAGATAGTCTGAAACCCCTCATTAGATCGGACCCAGGCATCAGACCCAGAAGGCGAGGCACATGAGACACTATCATTATACCCAGAGCCTTTGCTAAAAAAGAAAAGACACTTCAAGAAGAGCACTATCCCTGGCCGCTCCCGCGCTTCGGAACTCACTCCCCGACAACCTGATATCAGCAAAAGACCTCAAAGACTGCTGGAAGATTTATTTTATTTTATTTAGACAGTTTTTGTATACTGCCTTATCCTTCAATCAAAGCAGTCACGACACAATTGGGGGATACAAGACACATACACTAATACTTACAGGGAACATAGGCTATGGAGGGTTAAGTGGCTTGCCCAAGACCACAAGGAGCATCTGTGGGACTAAAAACCCCAGTCCTTCCAGCCCAAGGTTGCTGTCCTCTAATGGGATTTGAACCCCTGACCTTCTGGCCTGAAGTACCTTGCCCCAACCACTAGGCTACTCCTCCCTAGATGAAAAAAAATACTCTCCTCACAGAACACTACAAGGACATCACATGAACTGTCCAAACAAACTCTCTCTCTGCCAGCAAAATGTAAAAACGTAAATAGTTCCTGTACATAGCTCATACTGTATATAGCTCACCACGCAATCAACCTCACACCACTCACACACACACACCTCGATTTATCACTGCATGCCCACACCCACACACCCTGCCACTTGATTTGTTTGCTGTGTAATCCGCTTTGATTTCAGGATAAAATAGTATATAAATCCTTTTAAATAAATTAAATAAATAAATAAATTCTGAAACAGAAATTCCATAGTAACAGAATCTCCAGTCTTGGTCACACACACACATTACAGATAGGCCAACAGCAATAAGTGACCACAAAGTGAAAATAGAATTATGTAGACAAAAATTAAACTAAAACCTCAGAAAGGCAGACACTGCATCACCAGAAAAACAGAAAGAATGCATTTCCCCCTATATTGTACAAAACAAAAGACAGCAAATGTCACGATTGGCATTAAGAGGGAAGCCCCACCGGGAAGCAACCAGGGCAATTGCCCTGGGTCCCCAAGCCAGAGAGGGCCTTAGATTTGTCTGAAAAAGGTATAGCTTGCTAGTGAGCTTTATGGTCCTTCTCAGATTTTTGCCTTGGGCTAGGCCCCAGCAATGTGTGACACCAATCCTGATTCCTGGCAGATGTGCTTTCCAAATACTGACATTTGCCAGTTACAAAATTAGAAAATACAATTATTTTTTCTACCTTTGTTGTTGGGTCATTTTATTTTTCTAATGGTGTTAGTCACAGTCTCTGTTTTTTTATTTTCCTCTGTTTTTGCTTAGATCTCTTTCCATGGTCTGTTTTATGTTTTATGTTTTATTACATTTGATAAAAACCGCCTTTCATATACAGTCAAGGCGGTGCACAATTAAAATAATTCGTAAAAGGAGGCCAATGGCCAATTAAAAAGAAAGGAAATGTACAATTCTTCAAAAGGACAGAGATAGTAAAAGTAAGACGAGACATAAGGGAGAAGATAATAGGGGGAGGGGAGAGGAAGAAGGAGTTTACATGAAAGGGGAAGGAACATCAAACGCTAGGGAAAACAAGTGGGTCTTCAGGTTCTTTTTGAATATGTTGAAGTGTGGTTCCAAACGGAGGGGAGGGGGGAGGGCATTCCAAGCAGCGGGTCCAGCAAAAAAGAAGGCGGAGGAGCGTGTGGATTGCAGGTGAGCACGGGAAGGGGAAGGCAAGGTAAGGCGGTTAAGATGAAAGGATCGAGGGGTGTGCCTGGGGGAGTGAAAGTAAATGAGATCCGTGAGATACTGTGGAGTGCTAGTGTGAAATGCTTTATGTACCAGGATGAGAAGTTTAAAGACAGGCATCCAATGGAGACGAAAAAGAAGGGGAGTGATATGGTCCCGAGGTGATGAGTGGGTGAGGAGGCGTGCCGCAGTGTTTTGAATACGTTGAAGACGAGAGAGTTGGTATTTAGGAAGACCGATAAATAGGGAGTTAGAAAAATCCACACGAGACATAACCAGAGATAGAACCAGAGTAGTGAGGGCAGAGGGGGAGAGGAAGGGACGAATAGAGCGAATTTGACGAAGGGAGAAGAAAGAGGTTTTAGTGATGTGAGAAATATGCGAGCGAAAGGATAGATCAGAGTCGAAATGTACACCCAGATAGCGGAATGTGGAGACGAGAGGGACGGGAGCACCAGAAAAGGAAGGAGCCATTGTGGGAGGAGGACTGTTGTGGGAGAACCAAATAGCGAGAGTCTTAGTAAGATTTAGGTGGAGACAGTTAAGAGTTAACCATTGTGACACAGCTGAGAGACAAGAGTCGAGAATTGTGAGATCGGGACAAGTGGGCGAGGTGTGATGTAACAGGAGGATATCGTCGGCGTAAAGAAAAGCAGACAGGCCAAACTGTTGGATCAGGGAGGCGAGAGGGGCAAGGAAAAGGTTGAAAAGAAGTGGGGCAAGGACAGATCCCTGGGGGACCCCACAAGAAAGGTGATGTGGTTCAGAGGGGGGGATGGAAGTTGAAGATGAGAGGACTGCACAAGATCTAGAAGAGAGGAAAGAGTGGAACCAGTGGTGAACAGTGCTGCAAAGGTCCGCATCCCGCAAACGTTGAAGAAGAAGAGAGTGGTCAACCAGATCAAAAGCTGCAGAAAGATCAAGAGCAACCGCCACCGATATATCACCACGGTCGTGTGCAGTGTGTAGAGCATTTGTGAAAGCCAAAAGAACAGTTTCGACGCTGTGATCTTGACGAAAACCAGACTGACGGGGGTGAAGGAAATTAATAGAATCAAGGTGATGGGAGAGTTGAGCAAAAACAAATTTCTCAAGCAGTTTAGATAGGAAAGGAAGATTAGAGACAGGACGGAAGTGGGCAGGGACCAAGGGATCAAGTGATGGATTTTTTAGAATAGGACGTATAAGAGCGTGCTTCCAAGATTTCGGGAAAATCCCAGTGGACAGGCTAGAATTAAATATTGCTAGAATATAAGGAAGGAGACCCAGGGAGGGTGTGAGAAGCCAAGACGAGGGGATGGGGTCTAGAGCACAGAAAGTTTTTTTTGAAGAAGAGATGAGATGATGGAGCTCAGGAGCGGAAATAGGTTCAAAGGAAGCCCAAGAATGAGAAAGTTGTGAGATGGGTGGGGGGGAGGGAACAGGAGGAGGGGAGGTGAGGGGGGTCAGGACAAGACGGTAGAGATGCTCTCAGAGATTTGACCTTATTAGTAAAAAAAGAGGCTAGTTGCGAGGGGGGGGGGGGGCCTGGGGAAGATGAAGGGATTGACGTGGAAGTGTGTAGGGATATGAGAGATTGAAAAGTAGAATACAAGTGCCGAGTCTGGTTTGGAGCAGTGGTGATAGCAGTGGAGAAAAAGGAGCGCTTAGCAGAATGGACCTGTGACCGATAGTAAGAGTGGTGAGAGTTGAAGACTGCTAGAGAAGTGGGAGAGGGGGCCTTACGCCACAGCCGCTCCGCTCTTCGGAGTTGGGAACGGAGCAGCCATAGACCACTATGGTACCAAGGATGTGATGGATGGCGACGGGTGGGACGGGGACGCAGAGGGGCAATCTGATCAAGGGTGGAAGAAAGAGTGGAAGACCAAAGGGCAGCCTGGGAGTTGGGTGACAAGAGGGGGAAGTCTGAAGGAAAAATCTCAGCTGCTGGAGGAAATTGTGTAAGGGTGAGGGAGGTAAGGGGCCGAGTGTGATGGATGGAGGGAGAAGAGGATTGCGGAGGGGAGGATGCGACAGGAAGAACTCCGGACCAAGAGCAGGAAGAGGTGAGGCAAACATGGTCTGACCACGGAAGACAAGTGGAGCTGATACTAGAAAGTGTGAGGGAGGAAGAGGATGATGTTAGAAGAAGGTCGAGAGTATGACCTGCCTGGTGGGTGGGAATGGAGACATGTTGAACAAGGGATAGGTCGTGAAGAAGGGAAAGAAAAGAGTGTTCACGGGGGGAGGAAGGAGAGTCTACATGAATATTAAAATCCCCTGCTATGAGAATGTGGGGGAAAGCTAGAGAGATGTCAGTAAGGGTTAGAAATAGAGCATCCCAAAGCTCAGAGCGAAGGGCAGGTGGGGAATACATAAGAAGTACATGGACAGGCGGTGAGGTATGCAGAAGGAGGAGAAGAGACTCGGGGTAATGCAACAGAGGGGAGGAGATTTGTGTGAAAGAAATGGTGGGGTGAAGTAAGGCAGCTACACCCCCACCCGATCGTCCACTACGGGGAAGAGACACTGCAGAGTATCCAGGAGGAAGACATCGAGCAAGTAGAGCATCCTCTCCGTCCCTGAGCCAAGTCTCAGTGAGGAGGGTAAGTTTAAGAGAAGAGCAAGTGACGAGATCCTGGACAAGGAGGGACTTGTTACGCAGGGAGCGACAGTTGAGAAGACCGATAGAAAGAGGGGAAGACGAAAGATTACCCGGGTCAGGAGAAAAAGAAGGTGCCGAGGGAGAGGAAGGAATAAGGCGAAGATTGGAAGTGCAGCGAGTACGAGTACTAAACAATCTGCCCGGCCGTCTGCCCCAGGCCACAGGAATAGTGGCCATAGGATCTGGGATGGGTGGTGCAGGATGATTAGAGCGAGAAGACCACGCACCTGTTAGAGACGGAGCAGGAACGACACTAGAAGGTGAGCAAACTGGAACTGGAGGGTCGTCGTTCGGAGGAAGCTGGAGGGTAAAGAGGAAAAGAAACACCAAGTGGAAGCAAGAACGAACAGCGACGCGGTCACCGCGGCCGGAGCGGCCCCAAGGAGCGCCCCTAAGGAGCACGGCGTGCTCCTTAGGTGCGCTCCTTCGGTGCGCGCCCCCGTCGCGCGCCGCGGCGACGAGCGCCGCAGGCGCTGGGGCTTTATGCTGGAGGTGCAGCGTACCTCGTTTGCCATTTCTTCTCTCTCCTCTTGTCTTTACTTCCTCCCTTATATCAGTTTTTAACATGGATCTTTTTTTTTTCAGTTTTCTTCCATTTATTTTTCTGCTTCTCTATCCAGATTTCATTCCTTCTTCTTACCGACTACTTCCTCAATGTCACTCTTTTTACTGTATCTACAGTAGCTATAGCTTTCCATCTCTTTTCCTCACTCCAGCCCTCATATTTCCCATCTCTCTCTTTCCCCAGCCTCTTATTTCTGTCTTTAACTAACTCTCCCCCATGTCCAGTATCAACCCCTCTCCCCGTCTTGCTTTCCTTCTTCTATCCAGTATTGTTCTACCCTTCCTCCTTGTCCACCATCTTCTCTCTGTGTCCCCATCCCCCATATCCATCATCTACCCTCGTTGTCCCTTCTTCCTCCCCCCATGTCCTGTATTCTCCCTCTGTACCTATCTCCCCATGTACAGCATCTCCTCATGTATCTCTACCCCCATGACTAGCATAGCCCTTCTGCCCCATCCCCCCATGTCCAGCATCTCCCCAACTCATGCCCATCTCCTCATGTCCAGCCAGCTTCCCACCCCCCTTGTGCCTGTCTGGCCTGCCCTTGCCCTGCCACCACTTTATTTTAGACTTACTGATTGGAATATATATCTTGAGGTCACTATTCAGCCATTCAGTGAACATGTCGCCACAGTCTCTGAGAATCAGATTGTAGGGTTTCCGTGGAACTGAGGCCTTGGCATTGAATATCCTGCATCACTGCAAGCCTCTGATGCCACAGAAGCTAACTGGGTAGCAGTGATATTGCTTTTACTGTGCCTAGTTTTACCTACAGGCCACTAACTGGGTAGCGGTGCAGTATCGCTGCTACCAGGATAGCGACTGTCACCACCCATGACATGCCCTGGAGCTAAGCGGTTAGCATCGGGGCATATTTATTGCATGCTTATCAGCTGCTACAATATAGCGTCATTAGTTGGGGATATCCTGTTCAGCGGTATTTACACGGTTTCCAGGTCAGTAAACTATATCAATGCCTTTCGAATATCGGGCCCAATGTAATTAAAGTGTATATAACAATAAAACTAAATTTGTCAATGTTTCAAAACTTTGCTTTTCTTGTACAATATACAGCAAAAGGAAATAAACTATGTGAATGAACCCTTTCTGGTTTAAGACTAGCTCTTCCTTGTATCTCTTTGAAATTTGAGCTAAAATACCCATATGTTGCATGTTGGTGCACATATCAGTACTTATCTTCCGTAGCTTGGTAGATGCTGGGGCCTGTGGAAATCTTCCTAGCTTTGGATCCTCACTGGAACTTTGGTCCTTTTCAGACTTCAGATTAGGAACTGGTCGATCTCTTCTCTCAGTTCAAGCTTAGTACACTAAGGGGTATGTTTACTAAATGGCACTAGTGACGACCGTGCAGTATGTATGCTGAGGCCCCACTGACTAACACAGGACCTCGGAATACATACTGCAAGTTTGCTGCTAGCACCACTTAGTAAACACCAGCGTAACACTTCCCCTTAACCTCCCCTCACTAAAAAACTGCAGACAAAAATGGCAAGCTTGGTGGGAAAAGAAATAAAATCTCTTTCACTCAATCGCTCTTGTAAATATCTCATAACCACACTCCCAAATATCTATTCATTTAATTAATCAATCACCCACTCTTCCCTATGCCAAATTACCTTCACTCTATCTTAAAAGAGGTTTATATTCCCTGTCTTCCATATATCACCTCATTCATACCACCCAAAACGATTTAACCCCTCTCAATCCCCTCTCACAATCAATTCAGAAAAAAAGTCTTACTTTGCAGAAGAGAACTTTATATTCCCCTGCCCTGTATATATATATATATATATATATATATATACAATATATATATATATATATATATATATGTTTATACTCCCAACTAACCTAAACCCACACTTAGGAGTATGTTTACTAAACGGCATGCGATATCAGATCCGCGGCCCCATTGATTTCAGTGGGGCTGCAGCTTCGATATCACACAGAGCTCGTTATTTTCTTATCAAATTAACTTAGCTATAGTCCCTTACTGGAGTTTAGCTTGGACAATTACTCACCTTCCTTACTTTAACTCCTATAAAAGGAGCTTTTACTGTAACTTACCAAAAGTCCTAAAATAAAAATTTTAATTCTCTCATTCACAACTCATTTATACTTTCTCAAACTCATTCAAAACCTTCCAAACTTCCAGAAAAACACTCATCCAGAGATCCAGAGGCCTCTTTACTCATACTCACTGACACACAAACATTCACCCTCAATCACCAACTGAAGAAAAACGTTTGCCTCACTAAGATTCTAACCTCTGTAGGTAAAGCACAGTTACTTACCTGTAACAGGTGATCTCTGGGAACAGCAGGAATAAGTCTTCACATATGGGTTTAGTCGGTACCGACGGAGCCTGCGCGGGAACGCTCCCCAGCGTCCAGAAAGAAAGCTTTTAGGAGCATCCCACAGCGCCTGCACGCTGCCTTCCCGCCTTTCCCAACCGCCTCTCTCCAGTTCGAGTTTTAAGCTGAGACAAAGAGAGAGAGAGAGGAAAGGAAAGATAGATAGAGAGATACAACTCCTAGGGGAGGTGGGTGGGTTGTGAAGACTTATTCCTGCTGTTCCCAGAGATCACCTGTTACAGGTAAGTAACTGTGCTATCTCCAGGAACAAGCAGGAATGAGTCTTCATATATGGGGACTCCCCAGCTAGAGATGCCAGGGAGATCTCCAAGGTTGTGAGTCCCTGAGAAGGGATCTACCTGCCCCATGGATCTCGGGCATCCAACCAGGAATGGGGGGTAGGAGTTGATTAGGTATGGAACAGGTGTTTGAGAACAGCCTGACCAAACAAAGCATCCCGGCGGGAGTCCTTGTCCAAACAGTAATGGGCTGTAAAGGTATGAACCGAAACCCAGGTGGCCGCTTGACAGATTTGGTCGATGGACACAGAGTTCAGATGAGCCATAGAGGCTGCCATGCCCCTCACATTGTGAGCTGTGACATGGCCCTCCAGAGAAAGGTTCTTACTCTGGTAGGCGAAAGAAATACACTGAGCAATCCAATTGGACAGAGTTCTCTTAGAGACTGGAAGTCCCAAATGAGAGGGATCAAAAGCAACAAAGAGTTGAGAGGACTTTCTATGTTGCTGTGTCCTTTGTAAGTAAAAAGTGAGCGCTCTCTTACAATCCAGGGTATGGAGATTCCTTTCTGCACTTGATGCATGAGGTCCTGGAAAAAAGACAGGTAAATACACATCCTGGTTCAGATGAAAAGGTGAGACCACTTTAGGCATAAAGTGTGGATTAGTCCTGAGGACTACCTTGTCATGATGGAACCTTGTATAAGGAGGATTAGCCACCAAGGCTTGCAGCTCACTGATGCGGCGAGCTGAGGTGACTGCAATGAGAAAAGTAACCTTCCAGGAAAGAAATTTCAAGGAGGTAGTGGCTAAGGGTTCAAAGGGTGGCTTCATAAGCTGGCCAAGAACCAAATTCAAGTACCATGCCACTGGAGGTGGTCTAATGGGAGGTTTAGTTAAAAGAACGCCTCTCATGAATCTTGCAATAACAGGATGAGAGGAAATAGGCTGTCCATTGAGAGGCTTAAGGGATGCTGCAATAGCACTCAAATGGACTCTTACTGAATTTGTTTTAAGGCCTGCATGGGATAAATGCAGCAAATACTCTAGTAAAGAATTCAGAGGTATTGCAAGGGGGTTAAGACCCTTCTGTGCACACCAAATGGTAAACCTTTTAAAAGCATAGGAACGTCTAGTGGAAGGCTTTCTGGAAGCATGAAGGATATCCTTCACCTGCTGAGAAAGATGCAAATCTTGAAGGTCTAGGTCTTCAGCAACCAGGCTCTGAGATGAAGAGACTGGGGATTTGGGTGCCACAACGTTCCCTCCTCCTGGGACAGGAGGTCTGGAGCACATCCCAAGTTCAGGGAGGGAGCTTGAGAGAGATGCAGAAGTAGAGGGTACCACACTTGGCGTGGCCAATGTGGTGCTATGAGGATCATAGACCCCTTGTCTCTCTGAAGTTTGAACAGTGTCTTGGGAATTAGGGGAATGGGTGGAAAGGCATAGAGGAAGTCTTGCCCCCAATGAAGGAGGAAGGCATCCCTGGCCTGAACTCCCTGACACAGAAACCTGGAACAGAACCAGGGAAGTTTGGCATTCCACAGACTTCCAAACAGGTCTATGTCTGGGGCTCCCCAAATTTGGAAGATCCTGGCTATCTGGTCCCCATGGAGGGACCATTCGTGTAGAAGCAGAACTCGACTGAGTCTGTCTGCCCAAGAGTTTTGAACCCCTGGAAGATACACTGCCACAAGATGAATTTGATGCTCTCTGGCGAAGGCCCACAATCTCAAAGCTTCGTTGCAAAGCAACAGAGAGCCAGTCCCGCCCTGCTTGTTCACGTAGAACATGGCTACTTGGTTGTCCGTGTGAATGAGGACTGTCTTGTAGCTGAGCAGGGTGTGGAAGACTCTGAGAGCTAGAAGAATTGCTCTGAGCTCCAAGAGGTTGATATGTAGAGATGTCTCTTGTGGAGACCAGATGCCCTGGGTAGAGAGATCTTGTAGATGAGCTCCCCAACCCCTTGGAGAGGCATCTGTTTTAAGGGTTGCTTGGGGTAGTGACTGTTGAAAGGGGGACCCCAGCAACAGATTTTGAGTGGACTTCCACCACTGGAGAGACCAGAAGAGGCGACTGGAGGTTGCTATCTTGTCTTACAGGCACCTTGATGCCTGGGTCCATTGGGTGGACAGAGTCCACTGAGCTGCCCTCATGTGAAGGCGAGCATAAGGAACCACGCACGGTGGATGCCATGTGGCCTAACAGTTGTAACATTTCTCGAGCAGTTAAATGGGACTTTAACTGAATTTGTGAGGCTAACTGCACCAAGCGTAGTTGTGGTATCCAGGAAGGCCCCTATGAACTCTAATGACTGAGTAGGGGTGAGATGGGATTTTGGGATGTTTATTACAAGTCCCAGATACTGAAGAACACGCCTTGTGCTGGCTAGGGAAGTCTGGGCCTCTGACTGGGATGGAGCTCGGATGAGCCAGTCGTCCAGATATGGGAATACAAATATTCCTAGAGTGCATAGAAATGCAGCTACTACTGCCATGCATTTTGTGAACACTCTTGGAGCAGAGGCCAGACCGAAAGGAAGCACTCTGTATTGGTAGCGCTTTCCTTGATAAAGGAACCGAAGGAACCTTCTGTGTGTTGGAAGGATGAGGATATGGATGTACGCATCCTTGAGATCTAGAGAACAAAGCCAATCCTGACTCTGAAGGTATGGAAGGAGAGCACCAAGAGAAATCATCTTGAATTTCTCCTTGCATAGAAACTTGTTCAATTCTCTGAGATCTAATATGGGTCTGTATCCCCCTGTTTTCTTTGGGATAAGAAAATAGGGGGAGTAGAACCCTGAGCCCTGTTGAAGAAGGGATACTTCTTCTATTGCCCTTTGGGCAAGAAGGGTAGCAATCTCCTGACCCAGAAGGTCGAGGAGAGATGTTGGAGAATTGAACTGTCTCACCATGGTGTGGGGAGGAAGGTTTAAGAAATGAAGCTTGTACCCCTCCCTTATGATGGAGAGGGTCCATTGCTCTGCTGTGACTTGTTCCCATCTGGGAGCAAAGTGGGCTAACCTTCCTGGAATAGTGAGAGGCTCTGGTTCTCTAGAGCCAGAAAGACTAAGTTCTCTAGATGTGAGTCAAAGGCCCTGAGGAGGCTGAGGCTGTAGGGCCGTAGCAGTCCTTGCAGCCTTAGGCTTGGCTTGTTTAGGTTGTTGCTGACGCTTTGCAGCAAAACGACTTGCAGAAGATGCCTGCTGACCATAAACAGGATAATATTTCCCCTTTTTGGGAAAGAAAGCCTTTTTGAATAACCTTTTTCTAACAGGAGCAGAAGTAGACTTTGAAAGTCTATCTAAGGCAGAATTCTCACCATCCATCTGAGTGGCCTTTGCTTGCCAATCTTTGCCAAAAAGGTTTTCACCTGTACAAGGAAAATTTCCTAAACCATCCTGGACCCAGGGTTCCAAATCAGAAGCTTGTAACCAAGCAACTCTGTGTGCACCTATGGCAATAGCCGAGGCTCTGCTGGCACACTCAAAAGAGTCAAAGGCTGCATGGTTGGAAAATTTGGAAACATCCTGGGCATGTTTAAGCCAGGTGAAAAACTCCTCCCTTTTATCTTCTGAGATAAAAGGAGATAAAGTTTGCTGATGATCTGTAACTTCCTTTAGAAACATCCCCATATAGAGGCTATAGGAGTTGATTCTGGCAGTAAGCATATTGGCCTGGAAAATTCTCCGGCCAAAAGCATCCAAGGTTCTGCATTCTCTTCCTGGAGGATTAGATGAGTGCCTTTTTGCACTCTTTATCTTCTTCATAGCAGACTCCACCACAATAGAGTGGTGAGGAAGCTGAGTCTTATGAAAGCCAGGGCAAGGAGGAACATGGTACATGGTGTCCAACCTGCGAGAATGAGGGGAGGTAGTGAGAGGTGTCTCCCATATGCCCAACATGTGATCATAAAGGATCTCATGAATTGGTAAAGTAGCTGCCTCTTTAGGAGCCTTAGGATATTGTAAAATATCCAATTTCTTGGTTCTAGGCTCTGGTTCAGGGGCCACTGAAATGGAGAGGCCCCTGGCCACTTCCCTAATGAAGTCTTGAAAAGACAAGTCTTCTGGAGGAGACATTCTTCTTTTTGGAGAAGAGGGCTCCTGAGGAAGGAGTACCGATGCTTCGACAGAAGCCTCTGATTCATCAGAGTCTTCGGAGGAATCGAAGTATCGCCTGTCTGGATGCTCTTGCACAGCCCGATACGCGTACCGAGTGGTATCGACATCGGGAGTGATCGGTACCGATGGGCATCACAGAATAGGGTACCGCTGCAGTCGACACCGAAGCCGATGTCGATGCAATCGGTACCGGCACCGTAACCGATATCGGTGCCGGTGCCGGAACCGATACCGACAACAGAGTTTGTTGCGGTACTGGAGGCGTCGCAGCTTGTATGAATGCAGTAATGGCACGCTGCATGGTCAGAATATTCTGATCCATCGACGCAACCGATGTCTGGATGTCGGTACCAGTGGAAACCACCGGTACCCCAGAACATGGCAACAGGTGATCGGTCGAGGCCACGCCATCGATGTCAACCTGTGACCCCATAGATAAAGCTTTGGAAGCCGGAGCTTCCCACCGGGGTAATTTTGCCGGTGCGGGATCCTCGAGAGCAAGCCCGGAGGCATCTCGATACTTAGAGGGAGATCTACCCTTCGAGGACTGGCTGGACTTATGTTTGGTTACCTGAGATCCATGGGAGGAAGAAGAAGCCCTGGAAGATGTCGATGCCACCAAAGCTGCATCAGAGGGAAACAGGGTACTGAGCTTGGCCGCTCAATTCTGTCGCCCTCTTTTAGACATCATGGAACAGGACTCACAATCGGTGATGGAGTGGTCAGGGCCCAAACATTTTAGACACCAGTCATGGGTGTCAGTGATAGAAAGAGTACCGCTGCACTTCGTGCACTTTTTAAACCCGGAAGCGGGCTTTTCCATGAGGAAAGTTTTTGTAGGCCTAAGGCCCAAAAGGAAAAAATGCACAGAAGTGGGAAACGGTGTTTTTTTTTTTTTTTAAAGAAGAAAGAAGAAAAGACCGGTGGTACCGGTCCGACGTCGAAGAAGGCAGACGCGCGACCAAAGAAATAAAGAAAAATAAAGAACTTCTTCAGCGGTGACAGGAACACGACCTGCTGGGTCCGCGGAATAGAAGAACTGGAGAGAGGCGGTTGGGAAAGGCGGGAAGGCAGCACGCAGGCGCTGTGGGATGCTCCCAAAAGCTTTCTTTCTGGACGCTGGGGAGCGTTCCCGCACAGGCTCCCTCAGTACCGACGATACCCATATGTGGACTCATTCCTGCTTGTTCCTGGAGATGTGCTCTTACACCTGATGATATCAATTTATAGTCCCATTTTAAATGAAATAAAATCTCAGTTTCTCTTTTTTCATACAACTTTCTTATATTGCTATATATACAGAGTTTCAGAACATTTTTTAAAGCCATCTCTGTCTCCTCACAGTCTAAGGAAAAGGGTTTCAGCTATCTGTGTCACTGAGAGCAGTCCACTACAGCTGACCACTTTGCAGCTATGCTGCCAACCAAATTCTTCTCTCTCCCATTACATCCGGCTACTTTTACCACATTAAACTTAAGTTTTCTACAATCAAAAACAACCTTTATAAACACATTTTATTTATTAAAAAAACATTTTTACTACGTTGGCAAAACTCTGTGACATTTTTTAAAGCTCAACACTGCTTGTCTGCTCACTTTTTGAAACGGCAAACAGTGACTCAAAATGGAATCCGAGGTCCCCTAAAACAACATCTAAGGGCTCACCAGTACCCCTATATCCACAGCCCTGCAGGACTCACAAAAATTTTAAAATATAAACTTTTAATCTCGGGACATTTTCGCCTGAAGCCATGTTCCTTTATTTAGAAAGCTACTAAACACAATTCCACATTTAAAAATTGAAAAATGTACTTTATAGGTTTCCCAGCCTATGCCCAGTTCTCCTGGACCTTCACAAAATTTTAATTTCATATTCTTTGCCATTTTTGGACATTTTGAAGCTCACAGAGCCTTTTAAGACTGGCTCCGCTCCCATTTACATGGTCTAGGACAGGCCTACAACTACTCATAGTTGCCTGGGTCTTTCCAATGACCCAATTCATTTTATTAAGCACCTATGACCCAAATCAGGCACTCGCTGCCCCCAAAAGCACTTTAGGGCCCTCCACAATGGCCCAATACTTTAAAAAAAAAATATTTATTTGGACTCTCGCGGTGAATACAACTCCATCTCCGGGTCTCCCCTCGGCAGCCCAATTACTTTTCTTGGGCCATCCCGGCCCAATTACTACTCTCTCCAAGACCCTCTGCCTCTTCTGGGACTCACCTCATCCTCCCCCTGGCAGCCCACCTTTGTTTCTGGGCCCTTCAGCCCCAAACACTTTATTCCAAGGCCCCCTGTCTGCATCGAGAACAGCTGCAGCATTCAAGGATCTCCCCAACGCTTCAGAGCAGTCCCCCACTACGATTGGGGACAGCCATGACATTCAAGGTTCTCCTCAATCGCAGACCCAGGCAGCCTTGAGGCACGCAGGCCGGTCCTGGCAAAAAATGTGGGAACACAGCCCACCAAGGGACCATGCCTATGGCCCTCTGCCATTTAAAAAAAAAATACAGCTGCTGGTTCAGTAACCGGAGCTGCCTCAGCCCCATAGCCCTGATTCATCTTTTCTTTTCCTTTTTTTTTAAACTCGTGGCCAGACCTTGACTGCTCTTGTAACCTCTAACAATGCCCCGAAGCAGAACCATTCTGGCTTCCCTGAGCAGCCTCAGAGCAACATCGGACCTCCGGAGGTAGATTTAAATTTATTTATTTTTTATTTAACCCATTTGGTTACAATATACTTTGAAACAACAAGTATAGATGTTTTCAAAGTACACCTGTATTCAGTGGCAGTATCTGTCTAGGCTGCTCTGCTGAATATAATTGTAAAACGTCAACTGTTTAAGCTAGACATTACAAATTATAACTGCTATTTATGTAACTCATTTGGCCATCTAATTTATTTGTTTAGTAGTTGAATATTCCTATTAGAGGTATAAGTAAAGGGCCCAATATTCGAAGGGTATTTACATGGTTTACAGCCTAGTAAATCATGTAAATTCTTTAGATGAGGATATTCAACGGCACCTACACGGTTAGTGCTGTTGAATATCCCCGTTTAAGTCCCCTACACACCCCGATGCATTCTGGGGTAGAGTGGAGGCGGTGACTGCTGCTAACCGGGTAGTGACAATATTGGACCGCTACCTGGTTAGTGATCCCTAAAACTAGGCCAGCTTTTGGCGTGCCTAGTTTTAGCCACAGATGCTAACCGGGTAGCGGTCCAATACTTCCGCTATCCGGAGAGGCTCTGTGGGTGAATTCACTCGGCGTCAAATTCAGATATTCAATGCTGTCACTGCGGCATTGAATATCTGGGTTTAGGTGTCAGCTGGCAGGGCTATGCGCCATAGCCTGCCCAGTTGAAATCCAGGTTCTAAATGTCTAACTAGTGCCATTCACTACTTTAGTACTTATGAATATTAACCTGCTGATGTCTTTATTTTGTACAGTAGGGGAAAAATATACTTCTGTTTCTCTTTTCCAATGTCCCACTATATGCAGAATTGGGTTTCTTGAGGTTTCTATTTAATCTGTGGTTCCTTATTTATTTAGTAATAGCATTGCCAATTGGCTCCAGATTTTCTAAGGAATGTAATAGAGAAATCAGAACTACTACAGGGTAAAATCAGGACTGCATCAACCTATTCGTAAAATACAGAGCCAGTCGACCATCCTCTTTGGTGGGGGTTTGTGTTCTGCTTGGCATTTTATTAGAAGTTACTCCCTGTGTAGGAACCTCATGCAGTCTGACCAGTTCTGTTTCATCAGTAGGAGGTGTGTTAGTGTTTGTTTGGGTCCTGGGAGTTAGCGCTGCTTTGGGATGGCAGGTTTGCTATATAGGTTTCAAATATTATTTATTGGATTTGTGTTACCTCCAAAATGCCTGCTAGTGGAGAATTTGGGTTACTGTTACTGAGGGCATTCTAGAATTTGTATATTATATATACCAGCATACTAGAGATGCTGCCAGTAGGTTAGAGTGGGGGGTTGGGGGGGGGGGAATTGACGGTTTGCCTAGTCAACAGGAGTCAGCATTGACTTGACGGCACTTAAAAAAAATCTTTGAGAAGCAGGGATTGCCTACAATATGTGTCTGTAAAGCACTGCATTCATCTGGTAGAACCACAAAACTAATATTAAAAGTAACATTTATTTATTTATTTATTTATTTAATTCTCTTATATACCGCGCTATTCTGCATCAGTGCGGTTTACATTGAACAAACTGAAATTACATTGAACAGGGCATTATAACTTGGAGATAACTATTTTACAGGGAACATGGGCTATGGAGGGTTAAGTGGCTTGCCCAAGACCACAAGGAGCACCTGTGGGACTAGAAACCCCAGTCCTTCCGGCCCAAGGTTGCTGTCCTCTAGTGGGATTTGAACCCCCGACCTTCCGGCCTGAAGTACCTTGCCCTAACCACTAGGTGATGGATAGTGTGAATT
Source organism: Ichthyophis bannanicus (assembly GCA_033557465.1). Lineage (NCBI taxonomy): Eukaryota > Metazoa > Chordata > Amphibia > Gymnophiona > Ichthyophiidae > Ichthyophis > Ichthyophis bannanicus. The sequence goes on from CM066032.1 coordinate 349,884,596, forward strand.
GAAATGTTTGTGCAGTAAGGCACAAAAACATTTTTCAGCAGATAAGAGCTCAACGCATAATCAAACTCTAGAATTCATTACCATAGGATATAGTAAAAGCTGTTAGTGTAGCTGGGTTTAAAAGAGATTTGGACAACTTCCTGGAGGAAAAGTCCATAAACCATTATTAAAGAGGACCAGAGAAATCCACTGTTTACCCCTGGGATAAGCAGCATGGAATCTGTGTACCTTTTTGGGAATCTGATGGGTACTTGTAACTTAGATTGGCTGCTGTTGGAAAGAGGATACTGGGCTTGGTAGACCTCTAGTGTGACCCAGTATGGCATCTCTTATGTCCTTATGATATGCTGTGACCATCTTGGTACGTTTTCCTTCAAACTTTCAAGAAAAAGCTGTGAAATGGGGATTTTTTTTTTGTTTTTTGCAATATGTTTTGGAGATTTTCACCCAATTTATTACAATGGAAGTGGACAGAAGAAAAGAAAATTATGCAGCCTGGGTTAGCTCTCATGATTTCCCATGGAAGGAACAGAGAATGGGCTTCCAGGATAGCATCTTTCCTCCCACCGGAGATAATGGGGCATATTTATTAAAGTGTACTAAGCACTTAGCATGGGTTTTATCACACACTAACCATTAGCATAGGCTTGTGCTAATGGTTACTGCACGGTAAAAATACTACCTGGTAAAAAATGTGCACTAAAGGAGTCATTTTAGAAGCATTTTAGGATCTCTAAAGGCAAAAAGTGGACTGTTGTAGTTGTTATGGAAGGACAGACTAGATAGGCCATGTGGTCTTTTTCTGTCGTCATATTTCTATGTTGCCTGGATGCTCTATGAGATGGACATCTGAAAACAGACACATAGATGTCCCCGGAGCCATTTTAGAAAGCCGAGTATATAGACATCCCCGATGCATGAATGTCCAGGTAGCACGGGGGCGTGGTGGATGTGTTGCTTAGGAGGACAAGGGAATTGCATGTCACTGTGCGATTTTAAGAATGGCTCAAGCACGTCTGGCCCTGATTCTTGAGGCATCCAAGCCTGTACCTGCTCCTGACCATCAATAAGGCAAAAGAAACGTGCTCATTTAATGGCAGGGAAAAGAAACTTGCACCTCCACACAGCAGTTAATACTTCCCGTTAATACATACTCCAAGCATATTACTGGCCCACCGCCACACATCTGAGTATATGAAATGTTAGGGCAGGACATGTCTCCCTTCTGAGCTGGCTAGGCTGGGTCTTCCATGTACCCAGTTCTGCAATGTGTATTCCAGGGACATCCACATTTGTAAAATGCCATATCCTGACCCATCCTCGGGACCTCCCGAGGGAATCCCTAGTAGTCTAGTCTACTTGCCCATTCACACATCAGAGAGCTGTCATGAGATTACTTTCCATGAGGCTGAATGTTGCTGGTAAATGGATAATTCCTGGCCCTGCCTCTGCTCTTCCCCTAACCTGACCCATTATTATTCACATAAAATCTGGTTGTTTATCAATTTACATGGCCCAATTTTGTATGCATAAGTTTTAAAAATCTGCAGATAAGTAGGTTACGGGTGAATAAATGGCTTGCTCTGAATATTGGACCGCTTGTGTCTTATTCTTCCTATTGCAATAAGTGTAATAGGTCTAGAGACTGGAATGATTTATATCCAAGCTGAGCAGGAAGCTTCAGTGCTGCTATACTATACTGTGGAAGAGCAGGGATAAGAAGAGGTGTTTCCTTTCGAATTCATACTCCTCAATGAAGTCCCAGGCAAGAACACAGGACACATGATAGTAGCAGCAGCAGTAGTTCCAGTAATTGCCAAGGAGTACATTTTTCAACACTTAATTTATTCTAATCAAAGTGGCTGCAGTATTAAGAACATGTTTTATTATTTTAAGAAAATAGAGGAAGAGGAATAGCATATTCAATCATTGTCATTTTTATAGGCATTTTGCCATTTCTTCCTAACATAGATCTCTTTATGTAAAGCAATGAATTAAAGCATTTTTCAATTTTTCAGGTTTGACTGTGGTTAAGAAGTACATTTTTAATTATGAGTATCACAATTTAGGAAAGGACTTATGAGGTTTTGAAAGTTTATTTAAAATAGTTTGGGATAGTTTTTATGTTGCTTCAATAAAAGTAGAATGTGCAAGAAATACAGATATGTGGGAACATAAGAGGTTTTAATACAGCTTCACTGCAAAATAATCTAGGGCAGGAGTTTATAAATTATGGGCCATGGGCCAAAGTCAGCCCATGTACCTATTTCTCCCAACCTGCTTGGTACTTCCCAAGCCAAATGATTTCTGGCCAGCGTCTACCTCCTGCCACTATTCCTGTATCCTGCTGGGCCATACTCATAATTTCTCTTTCTCCTTCCTCCAACCCCTGTGGTTCTGAATTTCCCATCTCCCCTCTTTCTCCACTTGGGATTTGCACTTCTGTTTTCATTATCAATATGCTTCTAAAATTATGTACAGCAGCCACTAAAGTGTCCCTTACTAGTTATATCAATGTCCCTACTGCCACTGAAGCAATGAGGTTAGAGTAGGTGTTCTCATCCTCGGGATACACCCAGTCATAGCCTTAGTAAATGTCTAATGAGACTTCATTTAGAGAACCAGGTCCAATTAAGGAGCTCAAACTTTCAAAAGAATATATACGGGATGTAATCAGCTCAGAAAAGAGGAAGGAAGTCCAAAAAACTGCCAGCATGCCATAAAAGAGAGGTCAGAGAGGCTGTTGTTGCCAAAAAAGCATCTTTCAATAAATGGAAAAAGGAGCCAAATGACGAAAACTGGAAACATAAGCACTCGCAAGTTTAATGTAAGGCATTGATAAGGCAGGGAAAGAGAGAATTTGAGAAGAAGCTTGCTGTGGAAGCAAAAACGCATAATAAAGACTATTTCAAGAACATTCATAGAAAAAATCCTCTGAGAGAGTTAGTTGGAGAATTAGATGATAGAAGGGCAAAAGGGGCACTAAGAGGGGACAAGGCCATACTGGAGAAACTAAATGAATTCTTTGCTTCAGTCTTTACTGAGGAAGATGTAGAAATTTTACCCATGACTGAAATGCTATTTAAAGGTGATGCTGCAGAAGAAATGAAAGAAATATCGATATACCGGAAAGATGTATTACAACTGTTTGATAAACTGAACAGTAACAAATCACCTGGACCAGATGGTATACATCCAAGAGTGTTAAAAGAACTGAAATATGAGATTGCAGACCTGCTATTAGTAATCTGTGAACTATCATTAAAATTATCTGTCATACCTGAAGATTGGAGGATGACCAATGTAATGCCAATTTTTAAAAAGGGTTCCTGAAAATACAGACCAGTGAGCCTGAGGTCAGTATGGGAAAAAATGGTAGAAACCATTATAAAGAACAAAGTTACTGAACATGTAGATAGTTATGGCTTAATGGGAGACAGCCAATATGGCAAATAGAATGCTAGGAATCGTAAGGAAAGGAAAGGAGAATAAAACAAAGGATATTATAATGCCTCTGTATTGTTCCATAGTGCGACTGCACCTTGAATATTGTGTGCAATTCTGGCCACCGTATCTTAAAAAGGATATAGAGTTATTTGAAAAGGTACAGAAAAGAGCCACCAAACAATAAAGGGGATGGAATGATACCGCTATGAGGAGAGGCTAAAAAGGTTAGGGCTCTTCAACCTGGAAAAGAGACGGCTGAGGGAAGATATGATAGAGGTCTATAAATTAATGAATGGAGTGGAACAGGTAAATGTAGATCAATTCTTTATGGCATCAAAAAGTAGACTAGGGGACATGCAATAAAGCTACAGTGTAACCTGTTTAAGACTACTAAGAGAAAATATTTTTTCACTCAATGCATAATCAAACTCTGCAATTCGTTACCGGAGGATGTAGTAAAACCTGTTAGTATAGCTGGGTTTAAAAAAGGTTTGGACAAGTTCCTGGAGGAAAAGTCCATAAACCATTATTAAAGGTGACCCAGGAAATTCACTGCTTGTCCCAATACAAGCATTGTGGAACCTATGTCCTTTGGGGAAACTGTTAGGTACTTGTGACCTAGATTGGCCACTGTTGAAAGCAGGATAATGGGCTCAATGGACCTTGTTCTATCTCAGTATGGCATATCTTATGTTCTTAAGATGGCTGCAAATATGGTCAACAGTCTTCATCATAACGTTTATTGGGGCAGACATAAAAACTAATATATGTATATCCTAAAGGAATGGTGAAATAGGGAAGATATGATAAATGCACAAGAGGCTGGGTTCTTTCAATGAAAAGGAAACTCTAAAATAAGGAGTCATGGAATAATAGTGAAAGGGGGTAGACTCAGAAGTAATCTAAAGAAGTATTTGTTTATGGAAAGGGTGGTGGATGTGTGGAACAGCCTTCCAGTTGAGATGGTAGACAGAAGTGACAATAGCTGAATTCAAGACAACATAAGACAAGCACGGAGGATCTCTGAGGGAGAGGAAGTTATTGTAAAGTTGAGCAGTTAGTGTGGATAGCCAGACTGGATAGGCCATTGTATGATCTTTTTCTGCCATGTTTATGTTTATGTTTATATTTATGTTTATTGAGTTACTTGATATACCGCTCCTTCATAACATCAGGGCGGTGTACAATTCTTAAACAAAATAAGGCGGACAAAGCCGAAAAAAGAAAAGAGGAAGAACTACATTGCAAGACAGAAAAGGGAGAGGGCTCAATCATTCAGGACAGGAGAGTCAGACAACAGAAATAATAATATGGTCAGGAGACAGAGGCTGGGAAATCAAAGGCGGAAGAAAAGAGATGTTTTTTTAGGAGAGACTTAAATCTAGAATAAGTCTGTTTCAGTCGGAGGGCAGTGAGGAGGGAGTTCTATAGAGATGGGCCAAGAAAGAAGAAAGCTGAGTGGCATGTAGATTGGAGATGTGCAGGATAAGGAGATGGGAGGTGAAGGCAATTAATATGTACTGAGTGAAGGCTGCAAGTGGGAATGTGGAATTGGAGAAGATCCACTAAATATTGTGGGGTATGAGTGTAAATGGCTTGGTGTACAAGTGTAAGGATTTTGTACCGGATGCGGTATTCCACAGGGAGCCAACGGAGCTGACAGAGGAGGGGGTGACATGTTCTCAGCGTGTAGTGTGTATAATAAGTCTGGCTGCTGTATTCTGCATTAATTGAAGTCTGTGCAGCTGGGACTGGGGGACACCAGCAAGTGCGAGGTTACAGAAGTCTAGACAGGACATTATTTATTTATTTATTAAATTTATTTGTAAAGCTTTCTATATCGCCCCTTCCCATGATCAAGGGCAGTTTACAAAGAACTAACAAGTAACATAGAACCAGGATGCTAACATTAACTATAATAGCTATTTACATATGAAACTGTTTAAAGTTTTTTACATATAAAAGGTTTACAGTTGCAAGAGTTCAAAGGGTTGTTAGATGGATCACTAGGTATCGGCGATGTTGGTAGGTATCTGTGATATTGGTGGGCATCTGAGTGTGTGGCTTTAGGTTGGTTATATATCATTCTTGCCATAATTGCTACCATAGTGTTCGATAAATAGAAATGTTTGAATTTCCTTTCGGAATGTTGGAGATATAGATTGAATAAGAGTGCTGAGAGGGCGGATCCCTGTGGTATGCCCTGCTCCTGTTTGAGGGTTGTAGATGTCTGTTGGCCCACTTGTACATGTTGGGTGCAGTCGGAGATGTAGGATTGAAACCATTGGAAGGCAGTTCCCTTTATTCCATTTTGGTCTAATCTTGTCAGTAAGGTGTTGTGGTTAACATTGTCAAATGTGGAGGCGATGTCTAAGAATACAAGGATGAATGCCTGTTTAGCATTATAAATGCCACGTATGAGTTTATCAAAGAGGGCCAGGATCAGTGTCTCTACACCATGGGAAAGTTGGAAACCATATTGTTCATCTAGTGGTGCGTTTAGGTCTTTGAAGTCTTGTAATTGGGTTTGGACCACCTTCTCGATTACTTTAGATACAAAAGGTAGACTTGCTATGGGTCAGTATGAACTAAAGTTTTCTTTGTCCAGGGACTTATTTTTTTAGGATTCGTCGAATCATAGTGTGTTTGAGTTTATGTGGCATGTATCCTTGGTTAAGGGATTGTTTGACTAATGATAGAAGAAGAGTAGTTAGTGCTTGGGGTGTGAGGAACGGACAGATGGCATGAATGTGACAGAGGTAATAAAAGGACCGCTTAGTTAGTTGAGAAATGTGGTTGTGAAATGTAAGATCGGAGTCAGAGCCATCATGTTTCTGTAGAAGTCTGGCAGTCCTCACTCTGACACAAAACAGAAAATCCACTTTTTAGACACTTGAGGTAACTCTTTAGTGAATCGAAGAAGTGTGGCTCTAACTCCTCTTTCACTAACTTTAACCTCTGGTTGTATCAGTCTTATATATTCATATATTCTCACTTCTGGATGCCTGAGAGCTCTTTCCTTGATTCTCAGCACATTCCTAGAACAACATAGAAGAAAAGAAAGGAAGGACATGAGCCAATGAGGGTTTATGAGTTTTATAGAAACACATTTCTCTTGAAATACCTTCCACTAGAGAATTTCTACAATACTCCTTTCTAACCCAGGGGTTCCCAATCCAGTCCTTGGGAAACACGTAAACAGTCAGTTTTTCAGGATATCCACAATAAATATCAATGCAAAAGAGGAATGTCAGCAATGAGATGGATTGACACAATAGCAGAAGCTATGGGGTGGAGGAGTATCCTAATGGTTCGAGTACTGGCTTGGTGACCAAAAAAACTGGGGTTTGATTCCTACTAGAATTCCTTGTGGCCTTGGGCAAGTCACTTAGCCCTCCATTGCCTCAGAAGAAAGGCCTGACAATCTTCTTCTGGTTACACTGCCAAGAAAACCCAGGAGATGAGTCAGCATTGACTTGAAGGCACATATTTTTTTTATTTTATGGATGCCACTCTAACTGAAGACAAAATACAGTTTAGGACAGCTATCCAGAGGGTTGCCATGAGTCGAAACCAACTTAACGGCACTTAACAACAACATAATAAATATGAATGAGATAGATTAGCATGCATTGGAGGCAGTATATGCAAATCTCTCTCATACATATCCAAATGAATATGTATGAGAGAGAGATGCAAATCTACCTGTGTAAATCTATTTTCCACCCTTATATCTTGATCCTCAATGAATTAAACTCCATACCAGTCAATCTCTCCTTTCCAAAGGCCCTTCATCTTTCTCCATCCTCCAATAACTCTACTTTTCTCCTCGTATCCCTACATCATCCATCCTAGCAAAACCCAACTCATTACCCGAAATAACCATAAAGATATTGATCTTCTAACAGAACCAACAATCTGTATTTCTTTCAAAAAGCTTATAACGTGTCCTAGAGAGTTAGAAGTCTGCGAAAAACTGTAGCAAGCTTAATGTGTGCAGAACTTGATTAATACATATTAATATTTTTAACCTGCATAAATGAACTTTACTACCAGTAAACGTATTAATCCTGCTTCAATGTAATTTGTACACTTTTGCAAAAAATAGAATAGTCCGACACAAAAATTGCAAGAAAACAATGAATTAAATATTCAAACACAATGTATTACCCAAATGGGAAGGCGGGGCTCAAATTTCTTCATGTAGTGGACAATACCTGCTATGACTTCATATTCATCATTGCTCCTATTTTTTTGTATATACATATATAAATTCCAACAGCTTATGTGAGAGTTTTAATATAGAAAAAAACTTGTATTGGCAAACTTGAATAAACCACCAGGTAATCATAAACATGTCCATAACTTATCTGTAAATCTCCATTATCAAACACAAATGATGGTGTAAGTTGGCAGGGGCTTCCTCAGGGCAACTATAATAAAAATGACAGGAAAATCAAAATAAAGAATTGCCAAATTATTACTAAACATTTTTAACACAAAGAGGCTGATTCCGTACTGGCCATCTAGCCCCTGTACAGCCGATCAGAATTGGGGTGTACAGAGGTAGATCCAATCCTGCCCACGGGATTAGAATCAGGTCTACAGCCTAGACATTCAGGCCGGGCTCTGATTCTGATTGGCTGCACACCCAGCCCACATACCCGGCAAACTCAACCAGGCTCCTGAATGGAGCTGCAGTGCCATGACATCCCATCCATTCAGGAGCCGGGATCCCCATCCAACAGTGACAATGTCCTTTCCCCACAGCCCAACCCCCAATCTGGCCTCCCATGGCCAGGGTCAGGGCTGAAGGGATCCCCCTGCACTCCCTCACCTTCCATCTCTGCCTGGCACCACAGTCCTCTGATGTCCAGTGGGACTTATTCCACTTCTGATTACTTTCTGAGGTGGAATAAGCCCACCGTCTCCATGGCAGACCCTGGATGTATAGGGCCAACCTTAAAATTGGCCCTGTATGTCCGGGGTTGCTCTCCGCCCACCACCCACCCTCGCTTCATGTCTGTCCCACCCCTTCCTCCCACGAACAGAGCTCCCCATACAAATTGCCTGTTCGTATGGGGAGCTCTGTCTCCAACAGGCTGCCCAGCCATTTAGTGGGTCTGGGTGTCCGGATCGGACAGCCAGACCTGCTAAATGGAGTTCAGAATGAGCCCTATAGTGACTTACAGAGATTTCAAACTGTCACTCAAACAGACATAAAATGGAGACTACTGAGCAAGATGCTTGAATGAGTGTTGTAAGGGGACTGAGAAAAATATTAAAGAGGAGGGGGATTAGGACAGAACCCTGAGGAACACCATAGGCCAGGGATAGTGGGGATGAAGTAGAGGAGTTCACGTAAACCATGAAACAATGATCATAGAGGAATGAGGAAAACCAAGCAAGAACTTGGTCACAAAGACTGATAGCGATGGGATGGGAGAGAAGAATGGTGTGATCTGTGAGGTGAAATGCAACAGAAAAGCTGACAGAGATGAGTAGATCAATATTTCCATGGTTGTGAAGGCTGAGAAGCTCACTGAGAAGGGATGTTAAAACTGTTTCAGTGTAATGACCAGAATGAAAACCAGATTGATAAGGATGTAGTATGTTGGTTTTCTAGATACGATCTGAGAGTTGTGAAAAAACAAGTCTTTCTGTAAGTTTTGAGAGATTTGGAAGATAACTGGTTGGGTCTGACAAATCTAAATTTGATTTCTTCAGAAGAGGGTGAATAAGGGCTTTCTTCCAGGAAGAAGGCATGAAGTCAGAGATAGGACTATGATTGACCATGGTCAGTGTGGTGGGAATCGATCCAAGAGTGTTCTGTGATCCAGCTGGAAGTTACTAGGTAGTTTCTCATGATGATCTGATAATCTTAGGGAGAAGCTTGTGGTCAGTGAAAAAATGGACCAGGTATGGATGGGGAAGGGAGAAGCATTTGGATCCAAAACTGGTTGCAAGATGAGGGAACAGGAGAGGGTCAAAGAGGAAATGAGAGAGATGAATTACTGGCAGAAAATGGGAGTCCCAGTGGGAGTATGAGGTACCTGGTTTAAGGGAGGACAGTTGGGTTTGAGATAAGATTAGTAGAGTACTCTTTCTTGGCTTTACCTGTCTTCCTGACAACATTTTCACTGTATTTAGTATCATACCACCAGGTACCAACATGATAGGCTTTCCTAAGAAAGAGATCACCATTGCATGAGACCATGCTTTTCTTCTACAGACACAGTTGTGCACAGCTATGTATTGACTAACTCTGTCTACTGCTATGCTACATATTACTGTATACTATCACTTTTACACACACATATATAGCAAGCTGCCACAATGCACAATGAAGAGCACCCACGTAACCTTGACAATCACTGTGAGACAAATGATTTTTCCTAAAGAAATACACTGATCAGGGCAGCCCGATCACTAGGCAAACTAGGTGGTTACCTAGGGCAGCAGCTTTTGGGAGGCTGCAAACAGCAGCTACATTCAAAGCAAAGCAATGGATCCTGGCAGAGACACAAACTCAGAGTCGTCGGTCCGTATTTTTATATGCAGAAAGAATGAGCAATAGGCAAATAGTCCATTTACCCCTATAAATGACATTTTGAAATCTCCCTCGTGTATATATTTACAAAGCAAAGTTTAATATTTAAAAGTGTGATGTCTGAATATGCATTTTTTATAGGCTTATCCTGGAAGGGATAGTGTTGAGATGATTACAATTGAGTTTTATGAACAAATTCTTGGGGGAATTAGGGATCTAAAAGCTAATTGAGAGGGGTGCAAGGCTGAAGTTTCACCTAGAGTACCTAATACCCCTTTCACTAGCACTAACACTGACTACTCAAAAATGACAGAGACAGTTGGCACTTTGTAGGTTGACCAATTTCTTGAGGCATGGGCTTTTGAGGAGAAGAATCCACTTCCTCAGAGTACTGACAGTGATTATGTGGGCTCCCACTTCCACTGTATAATGATGGCCACATTTATTCACAATTCCTTTTCCTAAACTTTTTCTCTATTATATTTTCATGTGTCTCACATCAAGCCAGTGCTGACTGATTTTAACTCTATTAATTTGGTTCATACCAAGGACCTGGAAATCATATAGACAGCATTGCAGAGTGTATCCTTTCCAAGTAGGGTAGTTTTCTGCAAAACCAATGGGGTTATGTCTTTTGAGCCCCATATTCAAAGCCATTAAAGTGGTTAGCAGAGCTTCTAACTGCATTAATCGCAGTGAACGGGATATTCAGTGGCACTAACATGATTAGTGCCAGTGAGTATCTGCAGCTGGCGTCCCAATAGGCATGTTAGGGGAATTCCAGGGTGGAGCAGAGCTGGCATCTATCACTAACCAGGCAGCGGTTGTATTGAACTACTGCGTAGTTAGCAATATGCGGCAAAAGCCAGGTGCAGGTAATCCTGGTCTATCTTTCACTACATATCTCTAAGCAGGCAGTGGCTCAATATCGCCACTGCCCAGTTAGAGATCGGCCTATGCGGCAAACTCAGATATTCAATGCCGGGGTCAGATATGATCCCGGCATTGAATATCCAAGTTTAATGGTCAGTGTTAGTGGCTAGCCATGTTAGCAGTGTTGGTGATGAATATTAGGTGCTCTAAGTTTAACATTTCCAAGTATATGAGGAGTCCAGTTGTTTTTGCTCCAAAAACTCCAGTTGGTATTACTATTACATTGATTTTTTTTTCTTCTAAACTCTTTCTTCTTCAATATGTAAATCATGGTGTTTATTATTTTTGCAACTATTTTTGTTAATTTGACTGTTACTGGGTATCTCTGCATCTATAAACCATATACAGTAATACCTTGACTTACGAGTTTAATTCGTTCTGTGACCGAGCTCGTAACTCAATTTGCTCGTATATCAAATCGAATTTCCCCATGCTCTATCGCTTAACTTAACTTACTCACTACATACTTAAGGCTACAATTTATTGCTAAATTTAACTTACACACTATGCTACACTTTATCACTAAACCTCACTTAATCTTCTTCTTCTTCACTGACTTTTGCCTTTTTCACCACACTTTCCTCGCTTTCCCTTGCAGGGCTTTTCAATAAAAACCTGTCCAAGGAAGTTTGTTTCTTGCTCCCTTTCAAATGTTTCTAAAATGAGTGAGACAAGTGTTGTTACACAGCGCCAACGCAATACTTGTTGCAACGTTTTCAGGGTGTTTCTTTTCAATAAACTCTGGAATTTTCTCCCACATTTCCAACATTTCCTTAATGTCACTTGTACGGATAACCTCCTCCGCTTCTGGCTCCTCCGCATTAATTTCCTGCAACTGAATGCTCACTGATGGCGGGTGGCGTAAGCTCGCTTGCTAGCTCATAACTCAGATCTCGGCTCGCATCATAAAGCAAAAAATCGACCGAACGACAGCTCATATCTCGGAAAACTCGTAAGTTGATTCACTCGTAAGTCGAGGTTTCACTGTATTTTTCTTTTCTATGACCACGTTGTCAGGAATGTTGTGTTCTAAGTGCCTGTCAGTTTGTATTTTAAAATCACACAAGATGTTGACCTGCCCATTTTCTATAACTTTTTAAATGGTCTGGTCCCAATAGTTGTTTGCTACAGTAAAACCATATTCTTTACAATGATTCCGATGAACTAATTTAGCCATTTGATCGGGATGTTATTTATAGTCAGTCTAGGCTATTTTGCTATATACTGATTTGATGGTCTACAGTTTTATCTTTTTTGAGTGCTCCAATTTTCAGCCATGTTTTTGCCGTATTTTCCATCAATATCTTTTATATATTGGCTGTGTAGTGGCTTGTCTTTTCAAATAGAAACATAGAAACATGATGACAGAAAAAGACCACAAGGCCCATCTAGTCTGTCCTTCCATAACTACAACAGTCCACTTTTTGTTCAACTTGCATTCTCTCCCTTGCTTTTTATATTCTATTTTCAATTCTGATGGTTTTTTTTACAATTTTTCTTTGCAAACCTCAATTACCATGGGATCTTTGCTTTTTATAATCTAGTCATTCAGACCATGCTTTTCTTCTTCTACAGTTGGTTTCACTTGAAGCCTTTGGCTCTTGGTATATGTAATCTATCAATGTCACTTCATGAGTATAAGACATGATTTATTGTCATCAATTTCCTGGTTCTTTGACTAGGTTTATCTAAATCAACTTCTGTGCAGTCTATAACTGTGACAGTATATCAGATGGCTGGAATTGCCCAACAATTAATAGTCTTAATTATGTTACTTCCACTTAGCTTTGACTTTAGAATTATACAAATGGTTGATATAATTTGAGCTAGTGTTCATTTTGATCTGGTCATGTAACAAGTCTGAGACTTCACATAATCCCAAATGCTTATGTCCTTCTGGTGCCCATTGTTTAAAGATAATTATATGTATTAGCTGGAAACCATCTTGTATGATTTTGCCTCCTTTAATTGTCAATGTTGCACAGGTATCTAAGTCAACTTTCATCCCTATATCTTCACTAAAGAAACGATGAGTAAAGATTTGGTTTTGGCTTCTGATTTGCCATACAGTTTTAGATTCGGCTATTTTTGTACTCGTTTTAAAAGTTGGTATCTATAGTTGTTTTTATTTAGTGTGTTAATTAGTGGAAGCATAGTCAGGACAAACAGCAGGAGTGACAAGAGAGTTTCCTTGGAATTTTCCGTATCTGATTTGACTTCACCCAGCTGTTCTCCATTCACTACCAGATTTGTTTTCCAGGATGCTATGGACATTTTTAGAAATTATTTAATATTTTTACTTGGCCTAAAAATTTCTAGACAGGTGGAGGGTAATTTTATAAACTCTTCACAGTTGATGCACGTTACCACATGCATATTTGAGGCCATTTTTATAAAACGGGGGCTCTCAACCCAGTCCTCAGGACACATCTAGACAGTCAGGTTTTCAGGATAATCACTATGAATATGCATGAGAGAGATTTGCATACAATGGAGGTAGTGCATGCAAATTTCTCTCATGCATATTCATGGTAGTTATCCTGAAAACCTGACTTCCTAGGTCAGTGCCATACCTAGCTCTGTGAGAGCAGTGTGGCCGCAAAGAGTGCAAAAAACAAAAAATAGTGGTGCATTTGCGGTTGCTGGCCTTCGCTCCCCCTCCACACTGCCTGCCCTTGCTCTTCCATGGCCACTTGTTGTGTTCCCTTGGCGGGGGTGGCAGTGGCAGTGGCAGCAGACCTCCAATTGAAAAAAAAGCCACAGGTCTTTCTGACTCCGTACTTGCATGCTGGCCTGATCCCTCCCTCCTCTGATGTATGCTTACATCAGAGGAGGGAGGAACCAGACCAGCCATTCAAAAGCGGGTCTTTGCAACTTTATGCTTGAATGGCTGACCTGGTCCCTCCTTCCTCTGATGCGCTTACGTTAGAGGAGGGTGGGACCAGACTAGCATGCATTCATGGAGTCGGAAAGACCCACGTGTTTTTTTTTCAATTGGAAGTCCACTCCACTGCTGCCACCACCACCGTCGCCACCAAAGGAACACAACAAGTGGCAGTGGTGTGGTAAGGGCAGGAAGTATGGGTGGGGGGGATGGGGGGAGTGGTTGTACATAGGTGTTGGGTAAGATGGGGAGATATTGGGCATGGGGCAAATGACAACCTGAGGGGTACGCCAGATGTGCAAATTGCACAGGGCTCATTTGTGGCTTCGTATGGCCCTGTTCTAGGTGTGTTCTGAAGATTGGATTGAGAACCTCTGTTATAAAGTGAAGTACATGCGCAGTTTACTTTAGAACTAATGGACATAAAAATACACCTCAGTCTAGTCGTGGTAGTTATGCTTGCTCTAAAGCAGGCATAAATGTCTGCATTTAGATTGTTCAGAAACATGCGTAATTGCCAAAGCTTTGCCTCTGTGCATACCTGAATTGAAAGGATGTGAAGAGGACTTATGCGCATGCTTACAAAATGGCGACCACCTAAAACTTGTGTAAATGCCCATTAATTCACACAAGGCCTTTAAAATAAGGACTTATGCTCATAACCTTCTGTGAGTCCATTATAAAATCAGCCCCTTTGTGGTTCAACTATGAGGAAGTGAATCAAATGTCTTTTTACAGTCAATCCAAACCATGAGAAGATTTGTTTTGCTTCTTTTTGAATTTTTTAAAATAATCTCATCAATCAGTAATTGGTCTTTTGCCCCTCTTGAATTTTTGCAAATTCCCTTTTGTTTTGTTGGGGAAAGAGTTTTCCTTCAGGTAGGTAGTAGTAAGTTAGCTCTTATAATTCCAGTAAACAGTTTCAAAGTAGTGGACAGGCAAGTTATTGGCTTGAAGTTAACCAGATCAGTGCCTTGTTCTTTATTTTTCTGAATCAAAAAAGTTCTTCCTGTTGTCATTAATGTCATTAATGCTTGCAAAATGTCATTGTTGTTGCTTTTAAGTGCCAATGAGTCGGTGTCGACTGATGGCAACCCTCTGGATAATTGTCCTAAACTGTCTTCGGTCTTCAGTGAGGCATCTCATTATTGATAGAGTGGCACTCATAGCTGTTGTTATCATATCGATTCATCTCATTGCTGGCTTTTGCGTTGACCTTCTACCTTGCCAAGCATGATGATGTCTTTCTCTAATGATCTCTCTCTTTGCATGATGTGTCCAAAGTATGAAAGTCGAAGTTTTGTCATCTGAGCTTCTAAAGAAAGCTTAGGTTTGATCTCCTCTAGTACTGACGGCTTTGTTCTTTGGGCAGTCCATGGTATACACAGTATTCGTCACCAGCACCTTAATTCAAAGGCATCAATTTGCTTCCTATCGTTCTCACTGTCCGACTTTCGCATCCATATGACATTATTGAAAATACCATGGCTTGAATGAGTCAAATCTTTGTATGGAGAAAGACATCTCTACTCCTGAGAATCTTGTCTATGGGGCATGTTTACTAAACATTCCTAACGTGCGGGGCCGCGCTAGTGTGCCTGTGCCATATAAGGAGTGGGCGGTTCAGGCAGAAAATAGAAAAAAAACGGTAGTAAGCAACCGGACGTGTGTGCGTCGCGCTAATGTGCGGGGGTCGACATTAGCGCGTGGAAAGGCAAAGTGGCGCGCTGCTGAGTATACAAAACAACAGAGCCGTGGTACAACGGTGAAGACACTGACCAATGGTGCAGGGGCCATGGGTTCAATCCCCCAGTGTGCGCAACAACAAAGGTCAGCTGAGGCAGTAACTGTAATGATTAACATTGTTTTAGGAGGCAAATTAATTTGGAACGGCATAAGGCGGCGCACAGTTATTTTTGGGCAGCAGAAGGCGGCGCACTGGTCCCCTTGGGCGGCAGAAGGCGGCGCGCTGATAGGCACAAGGCGGCGCGCTGATGCACAAGCACAGGACCAGAGCCACAGCACAATGGTTAAAACACTGACCAATGGTGCAGGGATCAGGGGTTCAACTCCTCACAATGCCCAGTGAAAAATGCCTGCTGAGGTATTATGTTGTGGAGTGCTGTAGGAGGCTGTATAATTTTATTTTGTTATCACTACTAGCAAACGCACTCTCCCAGCATGTTAACATACGGCGGCCCATAAGGCACATGTTACAGTGCACTGTTCGCCAAGGCACCCTTGAATGACCCCTATAGGGCAGCATGTATGTTGCGACACAGGATAATGTATAGTGCACCCTATAGGGATGGCAACCATAAGGTGGCCTACAGGGCGCCCTATGAAGCACCCTCAGAGGCACCTAATGAGTATAGTAAGCTGAGGGTGGTCTTGCCGGCATAGACATATGTACAGTAAATAAAAATAAAGCTGTGGACAGCCCTACCAAAGGGCCCCACTGTGGGTTTGAACCCATGACCTCTAGCTGCATAGGCAGTGATGTAACCATTGCACTACAGCTCCATAGCTGTAAGCAGGCCCCTGGCTGGCTGCAGATAGCCTACACGTCACCTCACAGACAGTCTGCTGGTGTCAACAGGATGGGTTAGGCCACCCGTACCCATGATGCACTGCACATGCAAATTAGCTGTCCGCAGATGGACACAAGATGGGGAATGCACCCCCACAGCACCTCGGCCCTGTTGGGGGAAGTGACCGGGTGCACCCACACAGCACCTTGGCCTAGTAGGGGGCACTGACCGGGTGTTTTACTGGCACAGAGTAGCCACACACCGTTACATCGTGCGGGTACTGTGCTCACCCTGAGTGTGCAATGAGGTGGCCAGGACCAGGTCAACAACACCTGCCATGGCTGATGGAGGCCAAGCGGGCATTCCAAAGCAGTGTTAATGTGTAAGATAGCTAGTTTATGCACAAACACCATGGATATCCCTGTCTGCCGCCATCAGGCACCCCCCCCCCCCCCGTGGCAAACATGGTCCCCATCAAGGGATCCACACTCTACCTCCCTGCAAAGGTGGCAGTACAGGGCAACATCAACCCCAGTCCTGCTGAGGAACACCACCACCCCCCCCAGGAAGCTCCATACACAGCCATAACACAATAGCAGACAGACATAAGCCCAGGGTATGGTAAGCTGCACTCCACCACCAGATATTCCCCTGCAGCAAGCCAACAGCCACTGCACCCTGCAAGCCATTATAGCAAGACATTTACCAGCTACAAACAGTCTGCTGGTTAGTCCATAGTGCATGTTCCCAATGGAGATGCATGCACCCAGAATTGGGCTGTCTGCATACACAGCAAGCAGATATATCAGTGACTGGGCCCCAAAGAGAAACCCATATATATCACATGAGAGAACTACTATACAGCACTATGGGGGGGCCTAGCCATGCTGTGGTCACTGCACAGTCAGGGTGAGCGTGATCCCCCAGATGGACATGCTTTGGCCACCCTGTCTGTGTAGGTGGTGGCCGGACACTACAATATCCCAGCCAATGTCCCTGCCAGGGCCCTATGCCCAGTGCAGATGCATCCTGGCCACGCCATCCTGCCCTGGCTATACCCATGGTACCTTGCACCTCATTATGCACATTGACTGGCCAATACTGGCAACAGTGCTGGCAGTGCGGGCTGTTGAAGGGGCTTGCAGCCAACACCCACTGTATAGACAGACACACACTTCCACACCTCTGCCATCATGGTGCTACGATTGAGGGGGTAAGTAGCCTTGCCCACCAAACCGGTCCTGAGCACGGCAAGGCATGGATATGGTACGCATTACAGCTGGTGGTCACTCCCCAGGGTGGTAAGCACCGTCAGAGGCCAGGCCTGGAGCATGCCCCGCAAACACCTAACAGATTGTTTGGATGGGGCCAACTAGCAGTATGTACGTAACGTATGGATAACTGCCTGCCTGTGCTCCTAGCAAACGTCTCCGAGCTGTGTACCGTATACCTCAGGTGTAGGGTGACATTGGTAAGTTATGCAAGTGCTCGTTTTGGGTGCTGCATGCACGGTCCAATGTTCTGCCTTTCCAGGTGACATTGGCCAATGGGGCCTGTGGGTGTGGGTGTGTCTGCCCTTGATGGCTGCTGCTTTACGGCACAGATTCCCAACTCCAGTCCAGGTGTGCATCACACTGTTCGGGTTTTCCTGCTATCCCTCATGAATATGCATGGACTACATCTACATGCCATGGGGGTGGTGCATAGATATACAGCACAGGCATTTGTATGAGTGTCAGCATGGAACCTGACTGGTGTGTGGCCCACCAGGACTGCATTTGGGTGATTCTGCTCTAGGTACTGCCCCTGTTCATGGTGTCTGTGCTCAGTGGGGTAAAAGATAGATGTCTTACCATTGCATATGTCCCCGCCATGAAAGGTGTGTCCTTACTATCACTGTTTAGTTGTGGGAAAAATATGTGGGCAGGATTGGCAGTAGCCCCAGCTGGGCTTTGAACCTGTGACCTTCTGTTCTTGTATGCACTGTCTGTGTGCACTGCACCACTGTGTAGCCACAGATTGGTTGGATTCCCTGGACTGTCCATGACTGTGGATCCGGCAGGACCTGTCTGTTGCAGTGGACTGTGCCAGCCTGCACATGGCTAGGCCTCTGTCTTCTGTGGTTAGCAGCCACTGCCCCCTGCACCACATGTACTTGTCCGCCAACATGCTGGCATGACCGTCTCTCAGAAAAAGCAGTTGACCTGATTGCACTGTGGCAGTATGGGACTGCATTTGGGGGACTTGGCTGTAGGTAATGCCCATTGTTGTGGTGTGTGTGCGGTGTTGGGTAAAATATGGGTGTTTTCCCCATGCATACAGGGGTGTCTGCGCTATCTTTATTTAGTGGTGGGTAAAATATAGGGACTGGGCTGGCAGGTGCCCCAGCTGGGTTTTGAACCTCTGCCCTCTGGTTCTAGAGGTAATGACTCTGTCTGCTGTACCACACTTTGGCCACAGAGACAGTGCAGCCCCTGGAGGCAGTAAGCCTGGCAGGATGGTGTCACAAACCCTGCTCTACGCAAGTCTACTGTGGGCATATGCACCCTGTCTGGTGACAAACGTGCACATAAACCCCGGAACTGACCACGGGAAATGTGGGACAGAATATCACCACGCTGGGCAACAGTGATATTAATGGGCAACCATAGCAAACACTCCCAGGAAAGCTCCAAAACGTGGAAATGTTTTTTGGAAGAGTCTCCTCTCAGTAGACCCTTCCAAAATTCATTTCTTGTTTCTGGAGCTTTGCTGGGTGTGATTTCTGTATTTGCCCATCACTATAACTGTTCCCCAGCTGAATTACTATTTTTAATAGTTCTGTTGTGGTCATTTTCTATGTTTATTTTCACTTTTGTGCTGTGCACATGTATCACACTGCTCACGTTTTGCTGGTTTCCCCGGTTTTCCTGTACATTGCTGACGGAAATGGTTTCTCTTCCCTTTAAATGCTTTCTACCGCGAGTGTTTCACTCGCGGTAGTTTTTACATGGAAATTCGGGCTCGATACTGTGCGGGGAGCCTCTCCCCTCCCACTCTCCACCCATTGACCCCGTCCCTCCGCCCCTCCGGAGCCTTCCTCCGCCCTCCTTTCGCCGTTCCACGCCTCTATCGGACATTTGCGGGCCCGCACTTGTACGGGGCCCGTTAGTGAGCCGCGTACCTGTGCGGGGGTGACACGCACGTGTGCGGGGCGTTTAAACGCGTTTCTGCGCGTTTCAGTGCCGCGTTGCCGTGCGCTATTTTGCGGCGCGCTCTTTTGCGGATTTTAGTAAACATGCCCCTATGTCTTTCATAGTCATTCTGCCATGAGCAATGCATTATCAGATTTCTTGACTGCTTGTTGTTTCTTTATTTATAGTCAATTCAAGTAGATTAAAGTTGTCCACTATTTCAATTTCTTCTCCATCAATGACGAACTTATTGATTTTGCCAGTTGTCAGGATCTTTGTCTTCTTTACATTAAGATGTAGGCCCATTTTAAGAGTACGATCCTTGATCTTGAGAAGCAAATGTTTCAGATCATCTTCAGTTTCAACCAGTAATGTGCTTTCATCAGCATAGCGAAAGTCGTTAATGAGTCTTCCACCAATCTTCATACCATAGTTGTCTTCATACAGTCCTGCTTCTCTGATGATTTGTTCTGCATATAAATTAAACAGGTAGGAGGGAAGTATGCAGTCTTGTCATACTCAATGCAACTTCCTGCTGCTCCTACCCCCTTCAAAAGTAAGTTGAGTTGGAGAGGGGCAGGAGCAGCAGGCTGTGAGCGCGCTAGTGCGGACACTTTAAAGCCTGATGCAGTGGAGGCATCGCCAGGCTGCCCTTTCCCCCAAGTGAGAAGATGGATGCCGAGAGGTGGGGTGGCATGGTGGGCCGAGTGGCGCTGCTGTTTTTGAGAGGTGGCATGGAGGTCTGCCTAGGGTAGCACTAACCCACAGGCCAGTCCTGGGAACAAGTTTCTTCTTGTTCTTCCACTTTGTCCACTTGCTCTATATTATTATTATTATTATTATTGTGATTAATTCCACCCCTGGGATCTCACACCTCTTGCAGAGATTCTAATCTGAAGGGAAAGCAGGGCATTTATGCCGGAGGAGTGTATATACCTTTCGATCACACAGTGACAAAATCGAAGGTTCTGAAAAATGAGCCCAACACTGCTGGAGGGCCTTTATCAAAAGATTCTACTTTCCTCCAGTTTCTCCTGACTGAGGAAATCCCTCACGATACAACTCAAGGATATTTTTTTTCACAAAATAAACATCCACATAATCTTATGTAGGTCAGGTTGGAATAAGAATGCAAATTGTAAATACCAATAGACTTAAAGGAACCAATTATCAAAAAGTAGGTTGCATGGTAAACCAGACCCAAACCCTCGCACTATAACAGTGAAAGTGTTTCTGATGTTATAGTGGGAGATCATTTTGCATCCAGTGATCACCAGATGGTGTGGTTCAGTATTAGGACTAGGACTCTTAGAATCCATTCAAAAGCGAGGGTTTTAGACTTTAGGAAAACTAACTTTACCAAGATGGCCAATACCTCAGGGACTCATTAGCAGGATGGGAAAAGCTGTGGGATGTAGAAAAACAGTGGGCAAAATTGAAAGGGGATATTTTAAGGACAACAATACTTTTTGTTAAAATGGTAAATAAAGGTAAAAGGAAAAGGAGACCGCTATGGCTTTCGAAAGAAGTAGTTGAAAAGATGAAGAAAAAGAGGGAGACCTTCAGGGGAGGAGTGGCCTAGTGGCTGGGGCAAGTTACCTCAGGCCAGAAGGTCAGGGGCTCAAATCCCACTAGAGGACAGCAACCTTGGGCCAGAAGGACTGGGGTTTCTAGTCCCATAGGTGCTCCTTGTGGTCTTGAGCAAGCCACTTAACCCTCCATTGCCCCTGTTCCCTGTAAAATAATTATCTCCAAGTTATAATGCCCTGTTCAATGTAATTTCAGTTTGTTCAATGTAAACCACCTTGATAGCATGAAAGGCAGTATATAAGAAATGTTAAATAAAATGAAATACAAGAGATCACAGAGAGAGAGAGAAAGGCATCTATATTTGGAAAAACAGAGAAGCTAGCAAAGTAGTCAGGAAAGCAAAGATTCAAAAAGAGGAGGAAATAGCCAATGCAATAAAATGGGGGGATAAGACATTTTTCAGATATGTTAGTGAGAAGAGGAAGGGCAAAAGTGGTATTGTCAGACTCTAGGTTAAAGGGGAGGAATATGTAGAAGCTGATGAGGATAAAACAGAATTGCTTATTAATATTTCTGTTCTGTATTCACAGATGAAGAACCAGAAGCAGGACCTCAGAAAACACCCACAAACAGGAACAGAAGCAAGGGTCATCTTGAACAATTTTCAGAAGACTGTGTCTGTGAGAAACTAGCTAAAGTTAAAGTAGACAAAACTATGGGACCGGATGGGATACACCCTAGAATACTGAAGGAACTTGGGGACGTTCTAGCAGCTACCCTGACTGACCTTTTCAATGCCTCATTGTAGTTGGGAGTGGTGCCAAAGGACTGTAGAGAGGCTCATGTGGTGCCTTTACACAAAAGCGGAAGTAAGGATGTAGTTGAAAACTACAGGCCGGTTAGTTTAACTTTGGTGGTGAGTAAATTATTGGAAACGCTGCTGAAACAGAAAATAGTGAGGTTTCTTGAGTCCAGCAGATTACAGGATCTGAGGCATCATGGATTCACCAGAGACAGGTCTTGTAAGACAAATCTGATTGATTTTTTTGACTGGGTGACCAGGGAGTTGGACCAAGGAAGAGCCCGAGATGTGGTGTATTTATATTTCAATAAAGCCTTTGACACCGTTCCTCACAGGTGACTTATAAACAAACTGAGCACCCTAGGCATAGTCCCTAAAGTTACTGCTTGGGTTAGAAATTGGTTGAGTTGGAGGCGACAAAGAGTACAGGTAAATGGAGCTCACTCTGAGGAGAAGGAAGTTACCAGTGGTGTGCCCCAGGGATCTGTCCTTGTTCTGATTCTTTTTAACATATTTGTTAGTGATAGAGCGGAAGGGCTGTTGGGTAAGGTTTGCCTCTTTGTGGATGATACCAAAATCTGCAATAGAGTAGACACCCAGGAAGCTGTAGATAACATGAGGAGGGATCTAGCTAAGCTTGAAGAATGGTCTTGAATTTGGCAGCTTGGATTTAATGTTAAAAAATGCAAGGTCATGCATTTGGGCTGCAGCAATCCAAGGGAGCAGTATAGTATAGGGGGTGAAATACTTTTGTCCACTAAAGAAGAGTGGGACCTAGGCATGGTTGCGTCTGATGATCTTAAAGTAGCTAAACAGGTAGAAAAGGTGACAGCAAAAGCTAGAAGGATGCTTGGGTGCATACAGAGAGGAATGGCTAGCAGAAAAAAGGAGGTGATAGTGCCTTTGTATAAGTATTTGGTGCGACCTCACTTGGAGTATTGTGTGCAATTCTGGAGACCACACCTTCAAAAGGATATAAACAGGCTGGAGTCAGTACAGAGCGTGGCTACTAAAATGGTTAGTGGTCTTCATTATAAAGCATGTGAGGACAGACCTAAGGATCTTAATATGTACACCTTAGAGTAAATGTGGGATAGAGGTGATATGACTGTGACGTTTAAATACCTCCGTGGCATAAATAAACAGGGGGAGAGCCTCTTTCGATTGAAAGCAAGTTCTGCTACAAGGGGACATGGGATGAGGGTGAAAGGGTATAGATTCAGGAGTGATATGCGGAAATATTTCTTTATGGAAAGAATAGTAGACACATGGAATAGTCTCCCTGTGGAGGTGGTAGAGATGAGGACAGTATCTGAATTCAAAAAAGCATGGGACAAACACAGAAGATCTCTAAAGGAAAAAAGGGGACTGCTGTTGATATGGAAGGAGAGACTAGATAGGCCATGTGGTCTTTTTCTGTCATCATTTTTCTATGTTTTTATGTAACAGCTGGGAAAAGCCCAACCCCCTTCCCTCCTCTCCCCCTCTAGTTCTTGTAAACTGTACCTAGTAACTCTGGTACAATCTGTAGCTCCTAGGCAAACATATTATTTATTCAATGTATGATCATTGATGTGCACTTAAACTGGTCAGAGGAATTTCTTATATTTGTGTTTTCCTTTAGTGGCTAGGTATTGTGATGAAGCGGAAACCATTGAAGCTATAGACTTAGAAAAAAACACTGTTTATTTTAAAGCAACTGACTCACAGAAGGTGCAGTTACCTAAAAGTGCAGCTAGAGGGAGCAGGCACGAGGTTGCAGAAGCTAAGCTGACACACCCAGGTTTTGAGAATGCAGGAGCTAATCAGGTAAACCTGAGTAGAGAGCCAGGAAGCTCAGTAGAGAAAAGGCTTTATAAACAGTGCTCAGAAGGAAGAAAGCAGAGAGGACCTTGAGCTGAGAGAGGAACTGAGAGAGGTCCTCGAGCTGAGAGAGGAACTGAGAGAGGACTACGAGCTAAGAGAGGAGCTGAGAGAGGACCTCAAGCTCAGAGAGGACCACAAGTTTGGAGAGGAACACAAGTTCAGAGAGGAACTGAGAGGGGACCTAAGAGAGGAACCTCACATACTGAAAGGCAGAGCTTGGAGTACCTACAAGGAAGAGCTAAGTTCCAGGGAGGACAAGGCCGTTCCAGAAAGCTCCAGGAGCCAGTCTTCAGGGAAGATGGTGATAGAAGGAGACTGCCAGGTAGAGCCAATACCAGCAGAGCACGTCTCAAAGATCCAAGGTACAGTTAAATTTCCTTTCCAAGATGTGAGCCAGTTCCTAGAAAAGCTTATAACCCAGAGAGCCGTACTGATAGGAAACAAAGCTGGGAAAGGCTTGTGAAACCTTTACAGAGAGGCATAGTAAAAAGCCATAACAGTTATTTGCCAAACCAAGACCAGCAAGGCTGGGGAATATTGGAGAGATCTATTGAACTACAACCTGCCTTATCCAGGGAAAGCTCAGGACTAGCTGACAACATGGCTGAACAGGAACCTATGCAAATAGAGGTGATAGAACCAGAGCCGTTGCAGTTAGAGCACTCACTCTGTGTTTCCAAGAGTCTAGAGTCTCTCACAGAATTGTATCCGGCAGGACATGCTTTAACATATCTTTTTGCTTTTGCTAAGCTGAAAGAAGAAGTTTTTGTATTTGGTTTTCCTCTTGGTGTTGAAAACCTGTTTGAACGCAAAGAACTGCGAAGCGCCTGTAACAGTTACTGACTTTGTAAATATTTTGGCATAAACCCTGAAGTAAGGTACATTCTGTTTTTGTCTTCCTGGAGAACCTTTGCGCAACAAAGGGAATAAAAACCATTTAAGTTTAACCCTGCACAAGGCTCACAACTATTTCTTTATGAAGTGGGACTACAAAGACCATGATGCAACTGGTCTAGAAGAGTTTTTCCTTCTTCAACCCACAATAAGGGTCCGCCCTCTCCTTTCTGCACGCTGCCACTAGGAGGGGCTGTGACAGTATAGATCAACAGACCACGGTCAATACAGATACTAAATTATTGCTTCCAATAGCTAAGGCTGTTCTTAATATGGAAACTGGCAAAAGGGTTCCTCAGTGTTCATGCAATATATCACATCCCTGCTGAAAGTCATTTCCCACCTGGGAAGCCAACAAACCTGGCTTACTCTTCTCCTAGAGTCTGTTGACATGAGATATGCTTCTGAAAGTCCTGTGGGTTCACCACAGAGGGACTGAGGTGGCTGTAGAAAAATTCCTTCTCTTCCCTGAAGACATTTCCTCATATTCTTGCAGCATAGAGACATAGTTCCCTCCCTCCCTCCCTCCCTCCAGTGGAAGGCTGGATTAGACAATTTTCCAGTACTCTTCTTCTTAATCAGAGATCTCTCCTCTTAATCAGGGAGAGGGCCAACAGGGTTTTCTCTCAGGAGAAAAGAAAAAAATCCATGCTTTTTCTCCTGTTTTATTTTCTAGGCTAGTAATCTATATGCAAACTCAGAAAAAAATAGTTCATTGTTGCTGTACTGAGAGTCTTTCTCTGAATGGGTCAACTTCTTAGAACTACTGTAGTTTCCCAGATGATAATGTCATGCCCAGGGCTAGCCAAAGGTATCTCACATCCTTGGCAAACCTTCAGTTGAGCATCCCCACACCCCCTTCCCCCTTCTGACACCCTAGACAAACCTTCAGCTGTGTGCCCTTACCCATGACTTAAAGCCTTGTTCCCGTGTCCATCATCTTCCCTCCACTTCCCTGCATCTTCTGCAAGTGTCCAGCATCTCCCCTACCTCTTCCGCAAGTGTCTAGCATCTTCCCTCTTCTTCCCTACCCCTCCACATGTCCAGCATTCCCCCTTCTCTTTCTGCTATCAGGCCTACCTCTGCCACTGCCATCACTGCCACTGTTGTTACTTCCTTCAGAAGCACTAAATACGACTCAGGTACACTTAGATTGTGAGCCCTTCGGGGACAAGTGAATAAAAAACTACCTGTTAGTATATACATGTAAACTGCTCTGATGCGTAAGTAAAGGGCGGTATATCAAATGCCTAAACCATAAACCATAACAGCTGGCATGGAGCTTCTGAGCAATGTGCACAATTAAGTCCCACCCCCTGCAAATCTCTTTTTTTCAGAGGAGGCAGGCATAAATTTATTTATTTAACGTCTCTTCTATACCGCGCTATTCACATCAGTGCGGTGTACATTTAACAGAACCTTATACAATGCAGTCAGGGCTGCATTGTATTTACAGAGAACAGGGACTGTAACTTGGACATAACTGGGGTAAAAAATATGGATTTGTTCAGAGACCCTGTGCAAGTTACCCTGAGTCATATTTAGTGCTGCTAAGGAGGATAGCAACAGAGTCAACGATGACACTATCAAGTGGGAGAAATTTGCAGTACTAGCTTTTTTTTTAATGCTACTACCAACTTCTGCTGCACCAGCACTGAAGTTCCTCAGTCTTCCAACCGACCTATCATGTCATCCACCCAAATGGCCAGGTTGGAATATCCACAGAGATGCAGGGAGTGAAATGCTCTAAGAAGGAGTCACATTCCCCCTCCAAAATGGAGACCACCAAAGAATCTCTGATGACCATCTGAAAGAACTATTGAATGTAATCCGCTAAATTAAAGATCTAGTGGCAGTGAATGGGGACATGCTTACAACAATGCATA
Organism: Ichthyophis bannanicus; assembly: GCA_033557465.1. Classification (NCBI taxonomy): domain Eukaryota; kingdom Metazoa; phylum Chordata; class Amphibia; order Gymnophiona; family Ichthyophiidae; genus Ichthyophis; species Ichthyophis bannanicus. The sequence continues at coordinate 349,911,092 of CM066032.1, forward strand.
CAGACTTCATGGAAGTAAAATCACAGTTGGGAGCCTTAACACTCCATTTAGATATGATAGATGACAAGCTTCAAAACCACAAAGAACAGCTCAAACAGAAACACAGAAACTCACAGCGGATTGCTAACCTAGAACACCAATGTGAAGACACTAATAACTGCTCCTGGAAAAACAGTGTACAGATACAGGGCATCCCAGAAGGCAGCGAAGGCATGAAGACTATCCAATATTTAGAAATGCGTTTGCCGAAGCTCCTAAATAAAGAACTGCAGCAGCCCTTAAAAATTGAGAGGGCCCATAGAGCACAGTCACGCCGCACAACATAGGCCAAAAATCCATGACCTCTGGTCCTGAAGAATCTACATTACCAGCATGCCCTACAGATTCTACAGGTGGCAAAACTTAAGGCACCGATCCTTCTCAATGGCAATAAACTATAGTTTTTCCCAGACCTGAGCAAAACCAGTCAATCGTAGAAAGCAGTGTTGGCCTTCCGTCCACAGCTTCAGAAGCTCGAGGCCCATTATGGACTGCTTTTTTCTGTGTGAGTGAGGGTCACAATAGACAATCAGATGCTCTCATTCGAGGAGCCTGATCATCTTAAGGATTTCTTGTCTTACTGGCAGTGGAGAGGACTGAATGGCCTCTCAGAGCAGGGAATCCACAGCGAGTTTTGTCACCATCAGAGGCCTGCTGCTGACAACCTTCAAGTCTCAGGCCTTCTCTTATCGGAGCTACACTCTTTCTCATTAACAGATGCATAAGGGGAAGGGACTTCAATATGGTATATCCCAATGCAAGCAGACTATGGGGTATGTTTACTAAACCGTCTTAACGTGCGCCCGGCGATAGTGTGCAGGCTGCCATAAAAGGAGTGGGCGTTTCAGTCTTAAAGCAGCAAAACGGGAGTATCGTGCGATAACGTGCGCTGCTGCGCACATTATCGGGCGAAGCGCCGCTAAGCGCGTTAACGCGCGGTAATCTTAAATAGGCACCCAGACACACAAACATAGAAGCATAGGTGTAGCACAATGGTTAATACACTGACTGATGATACAGGGGTCATAAGTTTGATCCCCCAGTGTGCCTGGCTGAGGCACCTGCTTTGACATGTAAGTATTGTTTCTTGAGGCAGTTTATTAGTATTTTAATTATTGCTGCCAGCAAACACACCCTCACGTGTCGTAACCTAAGGTGCCGCATAAGGCACCCTATAAGGCACTCCATAGGGCACATTATAAAGTGCACTGTCCACCACGGCACCCTATAATGTCCCCTATAGGGCACCCTATAAGGCACTCCATAGGATACCTTATAAGGCACCTTATATGGATGGTAACCATAAGGTGCCTCAGAAGGTGCTTTATAGGGCGCACTATAAAGCGCCTTCTGAGGCACCTTATGGTTACAATACGCTGAGGGTGTTTTTGCTGGCAGCACTAATGTACATTAAAAATAGATAATGCTTTGGACAGCCCTATCAAATAGCCCCACTGTGGGTTTGAACCCATGACCGCTGGTTTCACAGGCAGTGAAGTAACCAGTGGGCTACAACTGCTAACAAGCCCCTGATGGGCTGCAGAAGGACTGCATGTCACCACACAAACAGTCTGCTGTGATCACCAGGATAGGGTTAACCCACCCGTAACCATGATGCACTGCCCATGCAAATCAGCAGTCTACAGGTGAACACAAGATGGGGTATGCACCCCCACAGCACCTCAGCCTGGTAGGGGAAACTGACCGTGTGTGTTACTGGCACAGAGTAGCTACACACTGTCACATTGTGCGGGTACTGTGCTCACCCTGAGGGCGAGGTGGGGCGCCCAGCACCAGGTCCACAGCACCTTCGATGGCAGAAATAGGCTATGCTGCAGATCCCCAGCAGTGCTAGTGTGTGAGATAGGTAGTCCCTGTGGACACACTTTGGATACATCTGCATTTCTCAGTCAGGTTTAGCCCTTATGGACCCATACGCAGATTATGTACCACCACCCAACTCTCTGGGGCTGAGGGTGGGAAACAGGGTCTCCCACCACAGATCCACATTTTACCTCCCTGCAAATGGCAGCAGTAGAGGGGACCATCAACTGCAGTCCTGCTGGGGAACAGACACCCTACAGGACAGTCAATGCAGCACTGTACACATCTATAAAGCAATAGCAGACAGACATTAGGCCCAGAAATGCTCAGCTGCGCTGCACCACACCACTATCTGATATTCTCCTGCAGCAAGCATCCAGCCACTGCACCCTGCAAGGTGTTCCAGTCTAGCACAGCACAGCACATAATAGCTGCAGGCAGTCTGCTAACTAGTCCATAGTGCATGTTCCTGGAGGAGATGCATGCACACTGAACTAGGATTTCAGCATACACACTAAGCAGATAGGTCAGTGATTGAGCCCCAAAAGGAAACCCATAAATATCACATGAGAGAAACATTATAGAGCACTATGGGTGAACCTAGCCATGCCGTGTTCACTGCACAGTCAGGGTGAGAGTGATCTCCCAGCAGGACATGCTGTGGCCACCCTGTCTGTGCAGGTGGTGGCCGGGCACTACAATGTCCCAGCCATTTCCCTATGCCCTGTGCAGATGCATCCTGGCCAGGCCACCCTGTCCGGGCTATACCCATGGTACCTTGCTCCTCATTATGCACATTGGCAGGCCAATACTGGCAACAGTGCTGGCAGTGTGGGCAGTGGAGGGTGTTTGCAGCCACCACACACTGGATAGACAGACACACACTCCCACACCTATGCCAGCATTGTACAACTATAGAGGCGTTTGGCAGTCCTGGCCACCGCTCCAGTCCTGGGCAGAGTGCAGGCATGGCTATGGTATGCAATACTGTTGGGGTCACTCCCCAGGGTGGTAAACACTGTCAGACACAAGACCTGTAGCACACTTAACAGACATCAGAAAGGTTGCCATGATGCAGCTCAATCAGAAAATTGTACTTAACTTCAGAATTGCTATCTGCCAGTAATCATAGCAACCTTTTGATAGCTGTGTACCATATTCCCGGGTTTAGGGTGGCATTGCTAAGGTATGCAAGTGCTAGTATTGGGAGATGCACCCAGGGCCCAATGTCCTGCCTCTCCAGGAGGCATTGGATAATGGAGCCTGTGGGTGCGGGTGTGTCTGCCCCTGTTTGCTGCTGCTTTACGGCAGAGGTTCCCAACTCCAGTCCTGGTGTGCCAAACACTGTTCGGGTTTTCATGCTGTCCCTCATGAATATGCATGAGATACATCTGCATACCATGGGGGCGGCGCATAGACATGCAGCACAGGCATCTTTATTAGAGGCAGCATGGAACCTGAATGGTGTTTGGCCCTCCAGGACTGCATTTGGGTGACTCTGCTCTAGGTAATGCGCCTGTTTATGGTGTCTGTGCTCTGTAGGGTAAAATGTAGGTGTTTTGGGCATGTTTACGTCATCTGCATTAAAAGTTCTGTCTGTATTAGCATGTTTTAGTAGTGGGTAAAATATGGGGACTGGGTTGGCAGGAACCACAGCTGGGACTTGAACCTGCCTCTGAACACACTGGCTGTGTGCACTGCACCACTGTGTTGCCACAGAGACAGTGCATTCCCTGGTGATACCATGACTGTTCGTCCGGCAGGGCCTGTCTTTTGCAGTGCATGGCACCCACCTACACAGGCTAGGCCATGGTCTGCTCTGGGCAGCTGCCACTGCCCTCCTCCACCACCAGTACACCTCTGCCACCATGCTGACATGCCCTTCTGCTGATGGTGCTGGTGGTGCACAGTCTCAGGCCATCCAGTGTGCAGGTAGGCGGCTGCCTAGGGTGCGTGTTCTGTGGTAGGGGTGCCTGCATAGACGTCCACGCTTCCCCCCCAACACCGCCTGCCAATGTTCTGTGCCCTTGGAGGTACCTGCTGGGTACTATCCCCTGTAACACTGTGATAAACACACTCGTGCCCATGTTGGGCCCTCATCAGTTGCTGTCTGGCTGCTGTACAGTTTCAGCATTCCTAAGTGCCACCTAGGCATCTGCCTAGTCCGCACTGTGCCCCAGCTGCACCACAGCATGTGCTGCCTGCAGCCCTCTGTATCCCATTTCCAAGCATCTGTCCAGTTGGCCATTCCGACATGCCCGCCCTGCTGTTGCCGCACATGTGCATGCCATAGGAAACCTGTCCGATGGAGAGGAAAACCCTGTACAGCGCAATTTCACTGTGGGCTCATTCACCTTGTATGGGGACGGAGCATGGACCCTTCCAGAATTCATATCCTTTTTTTGGTGCCTTCTTGGGAGTGTTTTTTGATGTTTCCCATTGAGATCACTATTGCCCAGCTTGGTTATTTTATTTTTCCATTTTCTTCTGTTTATTTTCACTGTTTATTTGCCCTTTTGTTCCGTGCACATGTATCACACTTATCACTTTTTTGTAGGTTTCCCTGGTTTTGCTGTACATTGCTGACAGAAATGGTTTCTCTTCCCTTTAAATCAGCTCTAATGCCAGGGTTTCACTGGCGTTAGTTTTCAGCCTCGGATTTCACAGCGTTAGTGTGCGGGGAGCCTCTCCCCTCCCACTCTCCACCCATTGACCCCTTCTCTACGCCCCTGGGGAGCCTTCCTCCGCCCTCCGGGAGCCTTTCTCCACCTTCAGCGCTCATTTGCGCCGCTGCATGCGTTATTGCGCGCTAAGGTACCTTATCGCACGATAAAGCGCCATTATCGTGTGATAAGGTACCTTATCGTGTGATAACGTCACAGAGCGGAATTAAGACGGTTTAGTAAACATACCCCTATAATGTGTAAGTTTCAGTTAGTGTGGTATAGAGAGTGCATTCTATCGGACCTGCGTGTCTCGTGACCCAACAATCCAGCTTAGCACTGTTAATTACGAGTGGATGACACTGCCCATCACTGCACTTTACCTACTTTGCGATGTAAAATTGGGTTGGGAGGGGGAATTTGGGATGTAAATGATTTAAATGTTTTTCACATATTAAGTGGGGGATGGGAGGAGGTAACTCTCTTCATATATGCAGGTCCCTGGGGCATCCGCTGTTCACTAGCGAACTGACTGCCCGTGTATTCTTATTATAAGTGCAGTTGTTGTCCTGTTTCAGTCCCCTGGCTCCCACATATACTTGGCTTGGCTCCCCCATTGGTGCCTCTCGAGATGTGTCACCTGATAGAGATGGTTTCAAGTAATATGAGTATGGAGTGTACCCGGAGTACCATGTTCCACTAGAATATGGCCTGGATCGCATTCCGATCTGCTGCCTATCACCCGCACAAGAACCTCCTGATATAATTTGCCCCTGAATATTTCATTTATCATTACATAGCACCACTGACTTCTACTCTTGAAGTTCTGTCACCAAAAGTGAAGGCCTTAATAACCCTATAAAATGAGGCTCTGGTTGTGGGCTCTTTCGTGGGGGCCTCCATTGTGGTTCAATCAAAAACTGCAGGGACCCTCAGAAGGTGGAGAACTATTGACTGATATCCTTATTTAACTTGGATTATAAGATCTATGTTAAAGTCCTGGCTAAATGACTGTAGCTTCTCGGTCTTACGTCCAACAAAAAAGCACAATCCACGTGCAACAAACCAACTCAGTACAAACCGTGGATAGCAAAGTAAGAATTTATTTTATTGATTGATTCCAGCCAATGGGCCAATGGCTGGAATCAATCAATAAAATAAATTCTTACATTTGCTATCCACTGGGCTTCTCAGTCTTATACATCTAGATCAATGTGGTTTCATGGCTGGCCATTCCATGACAGACAATGCTCACCTTCTTTGCCATGTCTTAACCCTCGCCAAGGCTCATTAGATGCCCTCGCCAAGGGTTCTCATTAGATGCTGAAAAGGCTTTTGACTGCCATGAATGGCCCTTTCTATTGCAAGTCCTACAGTGGTTTGGAATTGGTCCGGGATTCCTTAACCAGGTCAGATTATGCATGTCCCTAGGTGAGATTCCTGGCTAATTCTACTATATCTCACCCATTTAATCTGAATTGAGGTACCCAACAGGGATGCCCACTCTCGCCACTTCTTTTTAGTCTGGCACTGGAATCCCTAGCGTTCCTAATAAGACAGAAGCCCTTGATCTTGGGGCTTCAGATCAAAGATGTAGGCAACAAACTCTCTGCCTATACTGAAGATCTACTCCTCTTCGTGACTCCATCCTCCATCCCTTCAGTGTTATCCACTACTGAACAGTACTAACAAGAACATAAGAACTGCCATACTGTGTTAAACCAAGGTCCATTAAGCCAAGTATCCTGTTTCCAACAGTGCCAATCCAGGTCACAAGTAACTGGCAGGTTCCCAAAAAGGCACACAAGTTCCACAATGTTCATCCTGGGATAAGCAGTGGATTTCTTGGGTCCTCTTTAATAATGGTCTATGGACCATTCCTCCAGTAACTTGTCCAAACCTTTTTTAAACCCAACTACACTAACAGCTTTTACTACATCTTCCAGTAATGAATTCCAGAGTTTGATTACGCACTGAGTGAAAAAATATTTTCTCTTATTAGTCTTAAACAGGTTACACTGTAGCTTCATTGCATGTCCCCTAGTCCTTCTACTTTTTGATGGCATTAACAGTAGATCTAGGTTTACCCGTTCCACTCCAAAAGTAGACAGACTAGGGGATATGCAATTAAGCTACATGAGAAACTCTTGGTGAAATTAAAAGTCATTGGATTGGAGGCGGTGTACTGTGGATCAGGAACTGGTTAAAGGAAAAGCAGAGAGTAGGGCTAAATGGCCAATTTTCTCAATGGAGAAAGGTGAATAGTGGAGTACCCCAGGGATTTGTGCTGGGTCTGCTGCTTTTTAACATATTTGTAAATAACCTGGAAATGGGAATAATGAGTGAGGTAATCAAATTTGCAGATAACACAAAAATATTCAAAATTGTTAAAATAAGAGGATTGTGAAAAATTTCAAGAGAACCTTGATAAATTGGAAGACTGGATGTCCAAACGGCAGATGAAATTTAACATGGACAAGTGCAAAGTTATATAACTAGGAAAGAACAACCCAAACTATGGTTACATGATGCAAGGTACCACCTTAGAAACCACCACCCAAGAAAAAGATTTAGGTGTCTTCGTGGATAATATGTTGACACCCTCCACCCAGTGTGCAGCGGTGACCAAGAAAGCAAACAGAATGCTAGGAATCATAAGGAAAACAATGGAGAATAAAACCAAGGATATTATAATGCCTCTGATTTGTTCCATGGTGCGATCGCACCTCAAATATTGTGTGCAATTCTGGTTGCAATAGCTTAAAAAGGGTATAACAGAATTAGCAAATTTACAGAAAAGAGGAACAAAAATGGTAAAGAGCATGGGAGGAAAACTGGAAGAGGAGCAGCTTAAAAGGTTGGGGCTCTTCAACTTGGAAAAGTGACGGCTGAGGGGGATATCATATTAATCTGGATATCTGTTGATACTAGGGGTAATTTGGAATCTTTCAGCTCTATCTTAAAGTCATCTGGGTTACTTATATCTTTATTGGAACCTCTCTCTTGGGATATCCTAACTTCTCTCTTTTGCTAATATCCTTCAAGGATACATCATTCTGAACTATGCGCTCCTGGGTGACTCTTGCCTTTCCTTAGTTCCTAACAAATCCAAAACTCTCTTCTTTGCACCATTGTCTCATCCACACATTGAGACTCCAGAGCTCTGTCTGCCTTTTGGGTCCTGCACATGGAACGGAAAGCATTTCAGAGAATGCTACCCTGAAATTTCTGGATTTCAACTTCCTACCTAAAAGTCTAAATTTGGCCTCCAGAACCACAGATGACTGTGAAAACATCACAAAAATTCTACAGTTTCAAGTGGACCTCTCGTATCGGATCCTCATCTACAGATCACAAGGAGGAATAAGGAATCGTCAGCCTGATAAGTTTCTCTTTGACCTAGCCTTAAAACTAATCATTATCCATTGGGAAGACTCTGATAATCTGGAGTGTCACCAGTGGTGGAACTTAGCCTGTCTCTATTGTAAACTATGAAGCATTGTATTGGTTGACATGCCATCTCTCTACTCATTGGCATCTCCATTGGAAGAACCTAGATGATCATAGAGTAAGCACACACATGACACCTAAACTGTGATCTCTGTTCTATTTTGAGCCCATTGAAGTCAGGGGATTGGGGGGGGTTACATTCTGTTTATGTCAATGTTGACTGGTTATATGTTTTTATTGTAATTTATTTACATTCTCTTATATACCATGCTATTCTGCATCAGTGTGGTTTACATTGAACAAACTGAAATTACATTGAACAGGGCATTATAACTTGGAGATAACTATATTACAGGGAACATGGGCTATGGAGGGTTAAGTGGCTTGCCCAAGACCACAAGGAGCACCTGTGGGACTAGAAACCCCAGTCCTTCTGGCCCAAGGTTGCTGTCCTCTAGTGGGATTTGAACCCCCCACCTTCCAGCCTGAAGTACCTTGCCCCAACCACTAGGCCACTCCTCCACTCCAAGTAATGACTTGAATATAATTAAAAGTTAAAAAAGTAACATAGGTGTCTTTAAGTAAAAAGCAGAGTTGAAAGATCCAGATTATCCTGTCATTTGATAACCAGACTGTTAATATGAACAAAACAAAATCTGAAATGTCTGTAAGCAAATGTTAGAAGTCTAAAAAATAAAATCTAGAATACATAGCACTGAATGAAAGGTTAGATATAATTGCCATCTCAGAGATCTGGTAGAAGGAGGATAACCAATGGGACGCTGATACCAGTGTACAAATTATATCGTAATGATAGAGTAGATCAAATTGGCGGAGGGGTGGCACTGTATGTTAAAGAGAACATTGAGTTGGCGGAGCCTGATGTCCAGCGGGATGGTCGCATAATGCTGAGGCTCCAGAGAGGCCTACTCAGAATCCTGAATTAACAACATACATACTTGGAACTTCTACTCTGCTCTTGCCGGGGCACATTGGTGAGATGGCGGGGACCAAACCCACGCGCCTGGAATTTGGATCTCCAGCGGCTTCTCACGGCAAACGTTCCAAAACTGAACCCCCGTCCCCGCAGAAGGGGCTGGCCTTGCGCGAGGGCCCCGAAATGCAGCAGGAAATCCTTGCAGAGATTAGAGGGGTCAAAAACCTCGTGCAGTCAAACGGTGAAGCACTCCGAGCGCTGCGGGAAGATCTTGGTGTGCTGCAAAGCAAGCTAGAAGGGCTTTCTTCACGTCAGGACAAAATGGAGAGCATATTGGACTCCCATGCGGCCCGGTTGTCCAAACTCGACAAAGTTGAACGTCAGGTGCGGGCCTTGCAGAAAGAAGTGGAAGATGGCAATAATAGAGCGCGTCGCAACAACATACGACTCGTGGGCATACCGGAGGGAGCGGAATCGGGAGACATGAAAGAGTTTTTATGCAAAATCCTCCCTTCCCTGCTCCAAATCACCTTTACCAAAGATTTGGAGATCGATCGCGCTCATCGTGTACCCACAAGCATAACGCTCAACAGGAAGACCCCGCGGCCTATCATTTTTCGACTTTTGAGATATCAACACGTGGAGCAAATTCTAAATGCCTCTCGGGCAGAGGGCCATATGGAGTTTGAGAGCCACAAGATCTCCTTCTATCCTGACTTGGCTAAACCCACGGTCGACCGCCGAAAGCGCTTTCTGGAATTCCGGCCGAGGCTTCAACAACTACAAGCACGCTATGGCCTGATGTACCCGGCCAAGCTCCGAGTCACGCTTCACAATCAGACAAGAACATTTGAGGACCCTGATCTACTAGCGGAGTTTTTGGATTCCAAAGAAGTCGACCTGATGCGCTGACTTCCAGAATATTCCTGCAAGTATTCTCATATCCGCTGTACCTGCCATATTGGATCTGCCGCAGCCCAGCAAAGAGTCTGGCGAGGGCAGTTTGTTTGCCTTACTTTTGATGATATCTGTGACCCGACTCCATCTACCCACAGTAGCCTCGATGAGTATCAGAGACAGTGTTAATTACGGACTCTGGTGTTTCTTTTCTTTTTTTTCATGTCTTTCTATTTCCTCTCTAGGGCCTCCTCCCGCAGACATCCGGTCACCATATTCTTTGGGGGTTTTGCTTCTTCTCTAAGATACTTTGGTACATACTTTTCAATATGGGGTGTATTAGCCAGCATACTCGGTGATTATGTCATTGTTGCACAGATTCTGATTATGTTGTATGTTTTCAAGCGCCCTTACCTAAAATGTCTATTACCGATTGATGGCACCATGTAAGATTTTCTCATTGATCGTAAAAGGAATCAATAATCCGATAAAACGGAAGAAAATCCTAAGCTACCTAAGTCAGGCAGCTGCGGATCTGATTTTTCTCCAAGAAACGCATTTAAACTCGAAGGAAACTCTTAAACTCAATATTAAACCTTACATGGTGGCCGCCTATTCCCCAGCCGTTTCCAAGAAATGTGGGGTTGCCATACTGGTTAGGAAATCTTTGCATGCTACTATTATTGCGACTAGCTCAGATACAGAAGGTAGATGGTTCAGAGTTCACCTCAAGATAGGTAGCCTTGAAGTTACATGTATATGCCTTTACGCTCCTAATGTGGATGACCCTGCCTTTTTTGTTACCATCGCTCAGGTTGCGCAGGCCTCTGCTAATACTTCATTGATAATTGGGGGGGATTTCAATCTAGTCCTTGATCCCCTGATTGACAAACAGCCGCCTAGGACAAGTGGTCCCCCCAAGAGTCACACCACGCTTACCTCCCTGATCAAAGATCTTGCTTTAGATGATCTATGGAGGTTACTACACCCTATGAGCTTGACTTCACCTTCTTCTCTTCCCTTCACAAATCCCAGTCTCGCATAGACTTCTTTCTAATATCAAAACTGTTAGTTTCCTCAGGTGGACCCTGCAAAGATTCACTCCCAACATATTTCAGATCATGCTGCTATTTGCACACAGATGCTTTTATACCCCAGAAAAAATAGCCAAATGGAACACAACTGCTAGGGACCAGTGTTGGTCTTGCCATACTGCTGTGGGAACCTTCGCTCATGTTATTTATGAATGTCCTCAACTACAGGTTTATTGGGGGCGGGTCTGGGGTTGTATTCAATTTATCTTACACCTTCACGAACCTCTCTCTTGGAAGATCGTGGGACTCCGCTCAGTGGCGGAGGTCCCCTCTCTTCCTAAGAAGGGTCGCTTTTCCTCCTTGATTTCATGCTGGGTATAGCCATATGCTTAATCACGAGGAATTGGAAGGATAGCTCTCGACTTACTGTCAATGAATGGTGGAACCCCGTCTGCTTATATAGTAAATATGAGCAGATACCTCGGAGAGCTATTCCCCATGCCCAAACTCACTCTCGCTTGTCTAAATGGCAGATGCTTAATGATCATGTACAATCTGTTCATTGCTCCAACATGCCTGTATAATGTGCACTCATCATGTTTTAGATCACCGTTAGGTTTTGTAACACAATAATGTAAGTACACGCCCGCTTCGGGATTGATTAGTTTTCTAGAGAAGAAGCAGGGGGGAGGGGGGTGGCAGGGGTTTACTTTGGTGTATGTATTACACTTTATGTATCTGTCTTTTAGCTGTATGTCTTCCTTTTCCTTTGTTGTTATAAAACGAAAATAAAGAATTAAAAAAAAAAAAGAGAACATTGAGTCAAACAGGATAAAGGTTTTACAGGAAACAAAATATAATGTAGAATTTCTATGGACAGAGATAGTGGAGGAGTAGCCTAGTGGTTAGGGCAACTGCCTAGTACCCAAAAAATCAAGCATTCAATTCACGTAACCCTCCATTACTTGGAAGAAAAGGCCTGGCAATCTACTTCTGGTTATACATTGCAAGGAAACCCAGAGGCTGCTGGGTTGCCAGGAGTCAGCACTGATTTGATGGCACTTAAAAAAATGGATAGAGATTCCATGTAAAAAGGGGAAGGGAATGGCAGTAGGGATATTATACCATGCACCTGGGCAGATGACAAAATGCTAACAAATTTTATAACGCAGTAAAAATGGTTGATTTCAATTACCCCAGTATCAACTGGATCAATGTCACATCAGGACATATTGGGGAGATAAAGTTTCTAGATTAAATAAATGCCTGTTTTATGGAGTAGATAGTTCATAAACTGACATGAGAGGAAGCTATTTTAGACCTAGCCCTTAGTGGAATTCAGGGTCTGGTATGAGAAATTATGGTGCTAGGGCCACTTGGCAATAATGAGCATAATATGATCATGTTTCGTTTAATAAATAGAGGAAGAATAGCAAGGAAATCCACTGTGCTTGCATTTAGCTTTCAAATGGGAGATTATGATAAAATGAGGAAAATGGTTATGAAAAAAACTGAAAAGAACAATTGCAAAGGTTAAGAGTTTACATCAGGACTGGGCATTGTTTAAAAATACTATCTTAGAAACCCAGATCAGGTATTCCATGCTTTAAGAAAGGTAGAAGAAAGGTCAAATGATTGTTGGCATGGTTTAAATGTGAGGTCAGAAAGGCTGTTATAGCCAAGAAAGTGTCTTTCAGAAAATTGAAAAAGGAGCCAAATGATAACAGGAAACAACATAAGCACCAGCAGATTAGATGCAAAGCATTAATAAGGAAGGCAAAGAGACAATTTAAAAAAAAACTTGCCATGGAAGCAAAAAGGCATGATAAAAACTTTTTCATATATTCATAGCAAATAGCCTGTGGAAGAGTTGGTTAGGTCATTAGATGATAGATGGTGAAAGGAATGCTAAGAAAGGACAAGAGCATAACAAAGGCACTGATTGAATTCTTTGTTTCGATCTATATCGAAGAAGATGTAGGGAAGTTACACATAGGGGCTTTCAACTTTAATAAAGCGCATGTGACCTCCATATCTGCTCGCTTTTTATGTTTCTTGGGAAGTTACACATGCCAGAAATGGTTTCTAAAGGTAGTGGACTGGAGTAATGGAAATAAATCTTAATAAACCAGGAAGATGTAATAGAGCAATTTGATAAACTAAAGAGTAGCAAATAACCTAGACTAGATGGTATACATCCCAGTGTGCTGAAAGAACTCCAAATTCAAATTGCAGACCTACTATTAGAAATTTGTAAACTGCCATTAAAATTGTATAGTACCAGAAGATTGGAGAGTGGCCAACTTCATGCCAATTTTTAAAAATGGTTCCAGGGGTGAGCAGGAAACTACAGTCAGTGCCGGGTAAAATGGTAGACATTATTGTAAAGAACAAAATTAATGAACATATAGACAGCCATGGTTTAATGGGACAAAGCCAACATGGATTGGCTATCTCCTACGCACACATGCATGCACAACAAATTTCCTTTTTTGGCCATGTTGCCTCCTCAACATGGAGTGGAGGAGTAATCTAATTGTTAGAGTAGTGGCTTGGGAATCAAGACACCAGATTTTGATTCCTATTAGAACTCCTCGTGGCCTTGGGCAAGTCACTTAATCCTCCATTTCCTCTGGAAAATCCAAGTTATCCAAGTCCCTGTTTAATGTACACTACCAAGTTTAAGTTACAATATAAACCACTTTGAACTGATAAAGTGGTATAAAAAACCTGATAAATACCTAAAATAAATGGATTTAGCCAAGGAAAGTCTTGTCTCACTAATCAGTTATACTTTTCTGAAGGTGTGAATAAACAGGTAGATAAAGATGAGCTGGTTAACTTTGGGCCTGATTAACAACATAAGAAGATAAGATATGCCATACTGGGTCAGACCAAGGTCCATCAAGCCCAGTATCCTGTTTCCAACAGTGGCCAATCTAGGTCATAAGTACCTAGCAGTTTCCCCAAAAGACACAGGTTCCTCAATGCTTGTATTGGGTCAAGCATGGGATATCCCATGTCCCTTTTAATAATGGTTTATGGACCTTTCCTCCAGGAACTTGTCCAAACCTTTTTTAAACCCAGCTACACTAACAGCTTTTACTACATCCTCCGGTAACAAATTCCAGAGTTTGATTACACGTTGAGTGAAAAAATATTTTCTCTTATTAGTCTTAAATAGGTTACCCTGTAGCTTCATTGAATGTCCCCTAATCTCTCTATATTCTGATGACATAAACAATCGATCTACATTTACCCGTTCCACTCCATTCATTAATTTATAGACCTCTAACATATCTCCCCTCAGTCGTCTCTTCTCCAGGCTAAAGAGCCCTAACCTTTTTAGCCTTTCTTCATAGGAGTATCCTTCCATCCCATTTACCATTTTGGTTGCTCTTCTTTTTACCATTTCTAATAACGCTATATCTTTTTTAAGATACGGCGACCAGAATTGCACACAATATTCAAAGTGTGGTCGCACCATGGAACGATACAGATGCATTATAATATCCTTTGTTTTATTTTCCATTCCTTTCCTTATGATACCTAGCATTCTATTTGCTCTCTTGGCCACCGCTGCACACTGGGCAGAGGGTTTAAACATGTTATCCACGATGATGCCTAAATCTTTTTCCTGGGTGGTGGTTCCTAAAGTAGAACCTTGCATTGTGTAAACATAGTTTGGGTTGTTCTTTCCTAGGTGCATAACTTTGCACTTGTACACATTAAATTTCATCTGCCATTTGGATGCCCAGTCTTCCAATTTATGAAGATCCCCTTGCAATTTTCCACAATTGTCAAGAGTTTTAACAACTTTAAAAAGTTTTGTGTCATCTGCAAATTTGATAACCTCACTTGTTATTCCCTTTTCAAGGTCATTTATGAATATGTCAAAAAGCAGCGGACCTTGTATAGATCCATGGGGTGCTCCACTATTCACCTTTCTCCATTGGGAAAATTGGCCATTTAGCCCTACCCTCTGCTTTCTATCATTTAACCAATTCCTGATACACAATAGTACACTTCCTCCTATCCCATGACTTTTAGTTTTGCCAAAAGTCTCTGATGAGGGACCTTGTCAAAGGCTTTCTGAACGTTCAGATACAGCCAGATAATGGAAACATGGCTTACAAACACAGATCAAGTAATAATAAACCAAATCTCCTCACAAATACATAAAACTCACAACTGCCTGTGAACCAATAAAAGGGGAAGCGGAGTTCTCATCATCACAAGAAAGTCCCTCAGATTTAAAACTCTCTCAACTCAAAGAACGGAAAGCTGCAACATCACAACCATTTCAAACAAACACATAGATTTATCCCTTATATACAGAGCACCAGGCACCAACACGGATGATCTTTCATTAATACTAGAGGAAATTTGC
This sequence comes from Ichthyophis bannanicus, assembly GCA_033557465.1. Classification (NCBI taxonomy): domain Eukaryota; kingdom Metazoa; phylum Chordata; class Amphibia; order Gymnophiona; family Ichthyophiidae; genus Ichthyophis; species Ichthyophis bannanicus. Next base: position 349,926,326 of record CM066032.1, read on the forward strand.
AACAACTCTAACCCACAAAAGCCCCTCATCATCCTGGGTGACCTTAACATACCATCTACAAATACAAGACACGGCCAAGCCTTCACACAAGCAATGGAGGATCTCCAATACAAATAAATAATAAATGCTCCAACCCATAACAAGGGAGGTACCCTTGACCTCATCTTCATACCAAATATACTCCTAGATAAGAAACTTTTACAACCTCCAACAGTTGCACCCGTCCCATGGTCAGACCATTACATCATAACCCTCCAGATAACACCCCTACTCCAAACAACTCAACAGAATCAACAACCACACAATGAAGATTCAAACAATTCAACAAAGACATGTTTATAAAACAGGTCCTACCTCAAATAAACCTAGACTCAACAGACCTCAAAGAGATTAAATAGCTGAAACTCCATAATCCACAAAGCAGCTATTGCCCCACATAAGAAGACACACACTATTTGAAAGAGCACAGCACTCTGGTATTCCAATGAGATCAACAACCTGAAACAAGCCCTGCAGAAAGCAGAACGAAGATGGAGAAGGACAAAAAGCACACAAGACAGAATTAACTACACTAACAAGATGCAAGAATACCAGTCCCTAATAAACGCCTGCAAGAAGGAATATCACACAAATCTGATCATGAACGCTCTAAATAAACCAAGAGAATTATTCAACATAATAAGAACCTTGACAAGAAATAAACCCGATAAGCACAATCCAATCAACTCCCAGACGATGGCAGATTTCCTCAAATCAAAACTCAAACCCAACCCAACCAAAATACTTCCAATATCAAAGGAAACTCACACAAGAACAAGAAAAGCCTGCATATGGAACATATTTCACACACCATCTATAAAAGAACTAAAAAAATATCATAACCAGTCTCAAAACCACAACCTCCACTCTCGATCCATGTCCAGTATCCTGGATCAAAATGACAACTGAACAACTAGCCTCTGTTCTACTCAAAATAGTACAACTGTTACTTACACAAGGCACTGTACCTCCTATACTCAAACAATCAATGGTAAGGCCAATTATAAAGAACAACACCCTGGACTCAAACAACCCCAGCTCATACCGACCCATCTCAAGCCTTCCATTTACAGCAAAGATAATTGAAAAAGTGGTCCAACTTCAGTTACAAGATCACCTTGATGCACACACTCCTCTTGACCCTCACCAACATGGCTTCAATCCCAAACACAGCATGGAAACTCTTATCACCTCACTCTTGAACAGCTTTCTCACCAGACTAGACAACACCAGACAATGCTACATATTGATATTCCTTGATATAAAAGATGCATTCGATTCTATGAACCACAAAATACTAATCGTGCTTAAATGAAATTGGACTACAAGAAACAACACTAAAATGGTTTACATCATATCTTACCCACAGAAAGATACAGGTCAAATCTAGATCACATCAATCAAATCCAATAGATCAGCAGCAAGGAGTACCGCAGGGCTCAGCATTCTCTGTAGTGCTGTTTAATATCTATCTGTAGCTCCTCTGCAGCATAATAGCCAAACACAAAATAGACGACAATATCTATGCGGATGACATCATGGTCCACACCTTATTCCACATTGACCGACCTGACTACTTGAACATAATAACATTTCTGGAAGAAATGTCAAGCTGGCTCCTGGAACGAAATTTAATTATAAACTATAAGAAAACAGAAGCAATCTTCATAACAAAGAATTCCGCATTTGCTCCACCAAAATTTCTGCAAATAGTGTATAACACCATAGAAGTGAAAACGGAAGTCAAATATCTGGAGATATACCTCGACCAAAACCTAAACTTTCAAGAACATATAAGCAAGATTACAAAAACTACCTACAACAAACTAAGAACAATACAAAAACTCATACCTCTTCTGGACTTTAATAACTTCCGCACAGTCTGCCAGGTCTTGATAATGCCAATACTGGACTATTGCAATATCATCTACCAGGGGCTACTTACCCAGTCCATCTACCCTTTGCAATTACTACAAAACATGATGGCCTGTATCATAACTGGGACACCAAGAACCAGCCACATAATCCCAACATTCTTTATCTTTATCTTTATTTCTTAATTTGATATACTGCTTTGGCCGAAACATAAAAGCGGTTTACAATAATAGAAAGACTACGCTCCCTAACTATAGGAAAAAAACATTGAGACAACTACATTGGCTCCTCATAAACACCAGGACCAAATACAAAGCAATACTCACCATTTTCAAAATCCTACACCAACTATCATCACCAACACTACAAACCCTCGTCAGCAAGGACCCTGAAAACAGAACAAAAAGGAAACTCAATAAAAACCTACTAATAATACCAAAGACCAAAACCAAAGCTAAACAAACAACCTGTTATAGAGCTTTTTCAATATATGCTAAATCACTCTGGACGCCCTCCCAGAAAACATAAGACTTTCATAAAGCCTTAAAAATACACCTTTTTTGGAATACTATGGACCAGAACCTGAAACACTGCGAAATGCACCCACTTCAGTGAAATATGAACACATCCAATCATTCTACCTTCCATACAATAGCAGCAACCATCATAACCAACATCAAGAAACCATGAATCCAATATTGTTAATACCCCTGTTATATACAAGTTTTCAATTCCTTGTTCTATGTAAAGTTCATTTGCTTAACGTTCAATGTAAACTGCTTTGAATGTAAGAAAAGCGGTATAGAAAAATTGCTAAAACTACAGGGAGAGATTTTTATTTATTTATTTAACAAAGACCAAGGAAGAACAGAATCTCCTATGTCTTGCATATTTTGGGAAGGACACTGAAATATACTCTAGGAGAGACTGTAGGAGGAGGAAGCAGCATGTAGCACTACTGTAGTTCCACTTCCTTAGTGCCCTGTAACATATCTGGAATTCTGATGAAAATAGAGTGGATTCAAAGTAGAAGGAGAGAGATAGATACTACTTGATGCCTATACCAAAGTTGTCTGTTCAGCTCAGCAATGCATCACATATCCATCCAGAAGACTGAATCAACAGGAAAAGCGACACGAGCCAAGTAACAGCCAGACCAAACAAACCAAAGTAGAATCTGTATCTGTAGAACACATCATCCTAAGATACAGTAATAAAGGAAAGAATGAGCAATGACCATTGACCAATGATGGTGATTGAAACCCTACAAGAAGCTTGGTAATGAAAAATTGCCCTAAGGAGCTCAGAATGACCCCAGCAATCTGTAGCAGGAAGCTCAAAGGGCAGGGGGGGGGGGGGGGGAGGAGGGAGAAGCACCTGACCTAGGAACTTTAGCTGAGCCTCTGTTCAACACTGAATCACTTTTCTCAACGTACTTGTGTCAGAGAAAAAGTAGGCCAGGCTCTGAAGAACAATTATAGGCCTTAACATATGATGAGACCTGTTTTCCTTAGTCCAGACCCCAATAAGAGTCCCTATTTAATAGATCATTCATCAGTCTCATGTGTCAGTTTCCATACATCAGGGCTTCTCAAAATTGTCCTGGGGGCCCCAGTGGAGACTAGCACATGCATATTCATTGTGGATATCCTAAAGTCATACTGTGGAAAGCTTTGCTATGTATCCAAAGGAAGAAATTATGACTTCTAAGACCATTACCTTAAATCTTAATGGAACTCCAGAGAGAAAATGCATATAGGCAGCAAAGATTTATCTAGAATTAGAGAATGTAAGATTATGACATTGTGAATGATAATTCTGGGACAGTTTTTTTTCCCTTACCCAGGTCTAGTTAGTTAGGTTAGGATTCCCTCACTAAAGTTCATGTAACAGACCATACCATGTCATGCATGCTGTAACTTCAGAAACTTGTTTCATCAAGTAAGCTCTCTTATCTCCTTATACTTGTGCTGTTGCAAAACTAATCACTTGTCTGAAAACTAATCAAACACTTGCAAAGTGAATGCACCTATACTAAACAGCTTTGGTAGTTAGCTCACTTTGACTGAGAAAGTTGAGAATCTGAATAAACATGAGGACTCAGAAGGCTTTGGGGGCAAAGAGATTTAGATTTCGGATCTAGTTTGGTAAATACTTGCTAGCCTTGTTCTTTTCTTTCATGATAGGCCTAGGAGTGGTCTAGTGGTTAGGACAAGGTACTTCAGGCTGGAGGGCCGGGTTTCAAGTCCCACCTGGGGACAGCAATCTCAAGCCAGAGGGACTGGGATTTCTAGTCCTATAGGCACTCCTTGTGGTCTTGGGCAAGCCACTTAACACTCCAATGCCCATGTTCCCTGTAAGTATTAGCATATGTGTGTCATATCCCCTCGTGTTAAATGTCTCTCCCAATTGACCACTTTGACCCAGTGAAAAGCGGGATATAAATGCAGCTAAATAAATAAGTGTTTGATGCATCTACAGGGAGGGAGGGAAGGGAAGTTTTAAAGTGTAAGGGTTGATACATTTGATATACTCCCTGTAATCCAACTAGAAGAGTGAGGTGCTTTACAATATAAATCATGTAAAAGCAGGGGGACAGACTAGACAAACATAATCCATGATTCATAGGTAAATTTACAAGACAGAACTAGGGAAACTAATAGAGCAGTACTTAGCTAATCCCAAGGACATTAACCCACCAAGACACAGGAGGCAGGAAAATTAGACATACTGACAGTGCCACCAGCCAGCAGTCATTCCAGAATATGAGACATCATTAGAAGCCTGGGCAAATAAGCAGGTTCCAAGCAAGGGAAGGGATTTTGGATTTAGCTCAAGACTTTATGGTAAATTACATTCCGATACAGTAGGTATTTTCCCATCCCTTGGAGGATTTACAATCCCAGTTTGTACCTGAGGCAATGAAGGGTTAAGTGGTTTGTGTGATTACTGTGACTTCATTACAAGACCAAGAATGGAGATAATTTCTTCATTTTAATTCTCTCCCCTCTCCAAAACAGCACCAGTACGTAGCAGAGCACTGATAGAGCTTTATGAAGATAAAGATACGGCTCAGTTACCACCAGGACTAATTTTCAAGTCACAATTAACTGCTTATGGAATTGCTGATTTACAGCCTGCTTTGTAGGCATCTGCATGACTGAGATCTTCTCATTGTGATTGCATGCCTACTGCACATGCATATTGCTTATGGATGCATATACCTCCACATTTACACACACAGTATCAATAAATGCATGCACAAGCATTTGTGCGCATACTTAAAATTTAGGTGCACAAATGAAAAGCAAATGAGCCCAAAATGCACACCTCTATTACTTTGGGGCATGTTTACTAAACACCGTTGCTGTGCGGGTTCCCGTTAGTGTGCTGGTGCCATATAAGGAGTGGGCAGGCCAGGCAGAAAAAAGCAAAAAACCGGACCGTACGTGTGTGCGTCGCACTAATGTGCGGGGCCCACATTAGCGCGTGGGAAGGCTAAGTGGTGCGCTGCTGCAAAACCAAACAATAGAGCCCTAGTACAATGGTGAAGACACAAACCAATGGTGCAGGGGCCAGGGGTTCAAACCCCCATTGCACTCAACAAAAAAGACCAGCTGAGGCATCAACATTTATGGGCAAAAGTGGTTTAGGAGGCATATTAATTTTGGGCGGCAGAAGGCGGCGCACTGTTATTTTTCTTACGGCATGAGGCGGCGCACTGTTTAGTGTGGGCGGCAGATGGCGGCGCATTGTTAAGTTTGGGCGGCAGAAGGCGGTGCGCTGATAAATGTGGGCAACAGAAGGCGGCGAGCCGGTGGGCAGAAGGCGGCGCGCTGATGTGTGAGGGGGCAGTCCAATAGTGGGAGGGATAAGTGGCGCGCTGATGTGCAAATAACAGGAGCGGAGCCATAGCACAATGGTTAAGACACTGACCACTCGTGCAAGGATCATGGCTTCAACTCCCCACAGTGCCCATTGAAGACAGCTAGCTGAGGCATTATTTTAGGGGCATTTCCATGTTGTGCGGCATAAGGCGGCGCACTGTTAATTTAGTGCACCACAAGATGCACAAACACAGGAACAGAGCCACAGCACAAAATCAGCCAGCAGCCATTTATTTAGCTCCCCGGTCGGGGTAGAGCACAGGGGGAGCTTCGGTTTCCCGCTCCTGCACTCCAGCCCAATCCGGGTTGTGGGAGGTCCCGGCGGCGTATCTAAAGGTGCCGCGGGCAGGAGAGAATACCAAAATCAGCCAGCAGCCATTTGTTTAGCTCCCCGGTCGGGGTAGAGCACAGGGGGAGCTTCGGTTTCCCGCTCCTGCACTCCAGCCCAATCCGGGTTGTGGGAGGTCCCGGCGGCGTATCTAAAGGTGCCGCGGGCAGGAGAGAATACCAAAATCAGCCAGCAGCCATTTGTTTAGCTCCCCGGTCGGGGTAGAGCACAGGGGGAGCTTCGGTTTCCCGCTCCTGCACTCCAGCCCAATCCGGGTTGTGGGAGGTCCCAGCAGCCTCTTTAAAGGGTGCCGCCGGCAAGTGCACCCGCGCCTTGCGGGCCCGCGCCTGAGGGCCTCGCCAGAGGGCCCTTTGGCGTGGCCCTTAGGCAGTGGCACGTCAGCAACCCAACGAAGGAAGCTAGAACTCTCACCTGCAACAGAATCTGACTCCTGCGCCAAGAAAACATCAGAATAATAACCTGAGACTCTGATATACCCGAACAACTTACCTAGGTAACCCACTTCTACCCCATCTATAAGGTAACAGTAGACCTAATATACTAGAAAAGTTCACTCCTTGTTACTCTGTTACAAACAGACCTCCCTTAAAATAAGATTTGCTACTGTATCTAGTTAACAGAATACATTGTTCCTACTTGATAGGCCTGCGTTGATACAATTGTTCACCTATTTCCACTGTTCTGTACCTAACCAGTTAATCTGCATTTACTGTTTCTAAAGACCTGTATTACCTTACATTGTATCCTCCCATTGCTGTAACCATGGCTCTCTCTCTATTTGCATTAGTTAGCCTCTATCTGTTGACACACACCACCCAAAACACAGCAGCATTCCCTACCACCTCACACAAGATCCCCATATTACATGGACTAGGAAGAAAATATCATTCCTCCTATCATCACTCAGCTCCACAACCACACCATGTTAGGCACTCTCATCTACTATATATCTCCCTTAACACTGTTAGTAGTTCTAAACCCAATCCTGTTCCCTCACATGCTAACTTAAACTGTGCACTCATCAACGCCCGCTCAGTACGTAAAAAGTGGCCAGCCATTACAGATCTCATCACAAAGCTGAAATTAGACATCCTCCTGGTCACAGAATCATGGCTAGCGGACACAGACAATGTCCTTATAAACCAACTCATTCCCCCAGAATACTCAATACACACATGTCACAGAGCAGACCGAAGAGGAGGTGGTGTTCTCATTCTTTCACGAACTAACCTTCAATTTAGATTACTTTCCACCAGGAGTACCACACACATGGACCTAGTTACTATAGCTAACAAACATATCATCCTAAATCTCATATATAGAGCCCCATCCTCACCACCAGAAGATTTATCTAATATAATAGAGCTTGCCTGCAACCCAGAAAGCCCACACAAATCCAACTGGTTAATGGGTGACTTTAACCTCTCCTCACTTCACCATAGCCACTCTACCACATTCCTTGATGCCATGGCTGACCTCAACTACTCGCAGTTAGTTAGCTCCCCTACACACCTCAAGGGTAACACCCTTGACCTCATTTTTGCCCCTCAGTCTACAGCGAACACCAACTTTAAGCTATCTCATACCCCTGTCCCATGGTCTGATCATGATTTATTATCCTTCCAAGTCCCATATCAGCAAAACAGTATCCCAGCAAGACATACAAATATAATCTCATCAGGACCAACAGCCCGTTTCAACAAGGATGACTTCATCAGCCAGACTCTTCCAACCCTTTGTCTACCAACCAATGACCTTGATGAACTGATCAACAATTGGTACAACACCCTGAACTTCTCTTCACATCTACCTTCCTCAGTAAGACCACCAGCATCCAGCACAGCACTAAAAAGTAGAAACACAAAACCATGGCTCTCCACTGAACTACGACTATCCCTCCAGAATCTAAGAAAACAAGAGAGAAAATGGCGCAGATCACGTGCTCCACTTGACCAAATGGATTACGAAAATGCCCTAAAGAAACACCGGGAGAAAATAGCTGAAAAGATGAGGGAACACCATACAGAAACCCTCCTCCGATCACTGAACAAACCACGTGACCTCTTTAACATCACCAAATCCTTAACCAAGGCACCATCCTCCAACCAAACAATATCAATTCAACCTCAGGCTTTTGCCAACTATCTTCAATCCAAATCCATTAACACGAACTCCACACCAAGTTGTATACCTAACCCCATCTCAATTACTCAGCCTCTAAAAACTTTTGTCGCTCCCACAGTGAAATCCATCACTGACCTTATTGCCACCTTGAATACTACCACAGCCCCAAACGATCCATGCCCTGCCTACTGGATCAGAACAATGCGTGCTGAACTGAGCCCCATACTTGCCCTTATCATGCAACTCTCCTTCACAACCGGATCATTCCCATCATCTCTCAAGCAAACTTCAATACGCCCTCTCCTGAAGAACAATAAACTCGACCCAGCAAAAACTGATTCATATCGTCCAATTTCAAGTATACCCCTTCTAGCCAAAATCATCGAGAAGGTGGTACAAATCCAATTGCAACAGCATATAGATACTTCAGCTCCTCTCGATCCCTGCCAACACGGATTCCGTGAATCACATGGCATAGAGACCCTTCTCACACTACTCATCAACACCTTATCAAGAGGGATTGACAAAATTGAAAATGGGTTCATCCTCATCTTCCTTGACATCTCAGCAGCTTTCGACTCGGTTAACCATGCACAACTTCTTCATCGTCTTAAAGAAAAGGGAGTCCAGGGATCAGCTTGGGAATGGTGTAGATCCTACCTAAACAACCGCTGGCAACAGGTGCGGATAGGATCTTCAACCTCCGATCCTTTCCAGCAACAACAGGGTGTACCCCAGGGATCCTCTCTATCAGCTCTTCTATTTAACATATATATCCAACCAATCTGTGAAATCATCAAAACATTTAACGCCTCCAGCTTGATCTACGCAGATGACGTACTAATATTCACGCCAATAAAAATTAATGCCCCGACTTCTCCCCAATTATCGCCTGCTTCAACGCGATTACAGATTGGCTCCTATCACAGAACCTGCGAATAAACTTCAAGAAAACGGAAGTCCTATTCGTAACCAGGAATAAGAAATTCTCCCCCCCCCCCCGCAACTTTGAAGGTGAGAGACGCGGAACTACCATGTAAATCATCAATTCGCTACCTGGGAGTAACCATCGACCAAGAACTGACTTTCAAAGATCACATAAAGCAGACCGTTAAATCCATTTACTACAAATTAAGAACGCTGAAACCCTTAAGACCACTACTCGCCTCCAATGACTTCCGAACAATCTTCCAAGCCCTTATAACACCTCATTTTGACTATGCTAATATCATCCTGCATGGTCTACCCAAGAGCACCCTCAACCCACTCCAATTGGCGATGAACTCAGCAGCTCGCATCCTCTGTGGTACTTCCAGTAGAGACCACATCACCCCCATACTAACAGAGCTTCACTGGTTACCCCTACAAGCCAGGATAACCTACAAAGCACTTCTGCTATCCTTTAAAGCAATTAATCAAATAGCCCCACCTTCCCTCTCATCACTTATTATCAACACCCCCACGAACAGACTGAGAAGATCCGCAGCCGCCAATACCCTTGTCGTACCAAAGGAGTACACTAAATGTAACCAAACAACCAGAGACAGGGCCTTCACCTTATTCGCTCCAACTTGCTGGAATAATCTCCCTCCTCATATCCGATCAATAAAAGACCTCTCTCAATTTAAAAAGGCCCTCAAACACTACCTATTCTGTCATCATCTCTTAGGCCCTAACCCTACACCTCCTCCCCCCATCTCAGAAATCACTCACACAGCCTCTGACATTCCAACAACATAGTCATAACAGAACTCGACCTAGACGCTCTGCACACCCAAAGTTACGACCCAATTTAACTGTAAATTTCCAGAGGTAATATATCTTTCTGTATATAGCTTGTATATAGTTTACCATGTTGTCTCCAAGTTACTGACCCTGTTATAATGTAAGCAAAAGACCTTGTTATAATGTAAGCAAAGGACTGTTCTAATGCGAAATTTGTTATCTGTAAACCGCGCTGATACCAAAGAGCGCGGTATATAAAAACTGTAAAATAAATAAAATAAATAAATAAATAAATAAATGGTTAAGACACTGACCAATGGTGCAGGGGCCAGGGGTTCAACCCCTCACAGTGCCCAGTGAACAAGGCTGGCTGGGGCAGTATGTATCATGGTGAGGAGTGCTGTAGGAGGCCTTCCATTTATATTTTATTTCCCACCACTAGTAAACCCGCTCTCACAGTGTGTTAACATACGGATGCCCGTAAGGCACATGTTACAGTGCACTGTCTGCCAAGGCACCCTAGAATGTCCCCTATAGGGCACCATGTATGTTGCGACACAGGATAATGTATAGTGCACCCTATATGGATGGCAACCATAAGGTGGCCTATAGGGCGCCCTATAAAGCACCCTCAGAGGCACCCAATGGGTATAGTAAGCTGTGTGTGGTTTTGCCGGCATAGACATATGTACAGTAAATAAAAATAAAGCTGTGGACAGCCCTATCAAAGGGCCCCACTGTGGGTTTGAACCCATGACCTCAGGCTGTACAGGGAGTGATGTAACCATTGGGCTACAGCTCTATAGCTGACAGCAAGCCCCTGGCTGGCTGCAGAGAGCCTGCAAGTCACCCCACAGACAGTCTGCTGTTGTAGACAGGATAGGGTTAGGCCACCCGTACCCATGATGCACTGCACATGCAAATCAGCTGTCCACAGATGCACACAAGATGGGGAATGCACCCCAACAGCTACCCGGCCTGGTAGGGGGAATTGTCCATGTGCACCCACACAGCACCTCGGCCTGGTAGGGGGTCCTGAGCGGGTGGACTACCAGCAAAGAGTAGCTACACACCGTCACATTGTGCGGGTACTGTGCTCACCCTGAGGGTGTGATGTGGCGCCCAGGACCAGGTCCACAACACCAGCCATGGCTGGATGAGGCCATGACAGAGCGCCACAACAGTACTAACCTGTGAGATAAGAAGGTGCTGCAGAAACATGTTGGATATCTCTGTCTGTCTCAGTTAGTGGAAACCCCCATGGACCCCCTACCCCCCCCCCCCCAAGGGTGGCAAACAGGGCCCCTCACCAACAGATCCCCATCCTACCTGCCCACCCCAATGGCAGTAGAGTGGACCATCAAACCCCAGTCCTGCTGGGGAACAAACACCCTACAGGGCAGTCCAAGCAGCTCCACACACATCCATAACACAATATCAGACAGACTTTAGGCCTGGATGTCCAAAGATGCACCCCAGCACTATCTGATATTCACCTGCAGCAAGCCATCAGCCACTGCACAGCACTCCATCAAGACACATACCAGCTGTGAACAGTCTGCTGGTTAGCCCTGATGGAAATGCATGCACCCAAAACTGGGGTGGCAGCACACACAAGCAGAGAGTTCTGTGAGGAGGCCCCAACAGAAAACCCATATATCACAAGAGAGAAACACAATACAGCACTATGGGGGTGCCTAGCCATGCTGTCATCACTGCACACTCAGGGTGAGAGTGCTCCCCCAGCAGCACATACAGAGGTCACCCTGTCTGTGTAAGTGGTAGCCTGGCACTACAATGTCACAGCCAGTGCCCTATGCCCTGTGCAGATGCATCCTGGCCAGCCCACCATGTCTGACCTATACCCATGGTACCTTGCTGCTCATTATGCACATTGGCAGGCCAATACTGGCAGTAGTGCTGGCAGTGTGGGTTGGGGAAGGTGTTTGCAGCCAACACACACTGTATAGACAGACACACACTCCCACACCTATGCCAGCATTGTGCTACTATTGAGGGGGTGATTAGCCTTGGCCACCACACCGGTCCTGGGCACGGCACAGGCATGGATATGGTACGCAGTACTGCTGGGGGTCACTCCCCAGGGTGGTGAACACCGTCAGAGGCCAGGCCTGGAGCACGCACCGCAGACACCAAACAGATTGTTCGGATGGGGTCAACTAGCAGTATGTGCGTAACGTAGGGATATCTATCAGCCTGTACTCTTAGCAAACGTTTCAGAGCTGTGTACCTCAGGTGTAGGGTGACATTGCTAAGGTATGCAGGTGCTGGTATTGGGAGATGCACGCAGGGTCCAATGTTCTGCCTCTACAGGAGACATTGGCCAATGGGGCCTGTGGGTGTGGGTGTGGGTGTGGGTGTGTCTGCCCCTGTTGGCTGCTGCTTTACGGCAGCGCTTCCCCACTCCAGTCCAGTTTTGCAGCACACTGTTCGGGTCTTCCTGCTGTCCCTCATGAATATGCATGAGCTACATCTACATGCCGTGGGGGTGGTGCATAGATATACAGCACAGGCATTTGTATGAGTGGCAGCATGGAACCTGACTGGTGTGTGGCCCACCAGGACTGCATTTGGGGGATTCTGCTGTAGGTTCTGCCCCTGTTCATGGTGTCTGTGCTCAGTGGGGTAAAAGATAGACGTATTACCATTGCATATGTCCTCGTCACGAAAGGTGTGTCCTTACTGTCACTGTTTATTTGTGGGGAAAATATGTGTGCAGGATTGCTGGTAGCCCCAGCTGGGTTTTGAACCTCTGGTCTTAGAGGTACTGACTCTGTCCGCTGCACCACACTATGGCCACATAGACAGTGCTGCCCCTGGAGGTAGTAAGCCTGGCAGGATGGAGTCACAAACCCTGCTCTACGCAAATTTACTGTGGGCATATGCACCCTGTCTGGTGACAAACGTGCACATAAACCCCGGAAATGACCATGGGAAATGGGGGACAAAATATCACCACGCTGGGCAACAGTGATATTAATGGGCAACCATAGCAAACACTCCCAGGAAAGCTCCACAAAAGGAAATGTTTTTTGGAAGAGTCTCCGCTCCGTAAACCCTTCCAAAATTCATTTCTTTTTTCTGGAGCTTTGCTGGGTGTGTTTTCTGTATTTGCCCATCACTATAACTGTTCCCCAGCTGAATTACTATTTTTAATAGTTCTGTTGTGGTCATTTTCTATTTTTATTTGCACTTTTGTGCTGTGCACATGTATCACACTGCTCCCGTTTTGCTGGTTTCCCCGGTTTTCCTGTACATTGCTGACGGAAATGGTTTCTCTTCCCTTTAAATGCTTTCTACCGCGAGTGTTTCACTGGTGGTATTTTTTCCTTGTAAATTCGGGCACGCTCCTGTGCGGGGAGTCTCTCCCCTCCCACATTCCACCCATTGACCCCGTCTCTCCGCCCCTCGGGGACCTTCCTCCGCCCTCATTTCGCCTTTCCACGCCTCTATCGCACATGAGCGCCCCGCAAACGTGCGCGTTTTCGGCGCACGCGTGCGGGACCCATTAATGTGACGCACACGCGTACGGGGCGCTTAAGAGCACTTAAATGCATCATTTTAGGGCGCTCAGGTGCGCCCCGCACAAGTGCCCCGTTTAGTAAACATACCCCTTTGTCTTCTTTGGCCAAAATTAGTCGCTTTAAATGTGGCTGATATTCTGTCTGTTCTACTGTCTTATAATTAAAGTTTTCAACTGATGAGGGATAAAATATAGTATCTTTAGCAGAATAAGGCTTCTCTGAATACTGACCTTAACTTGTTCAAGAAGTCATTTTACTGGCAATACATACTAATTTTAAAGACTTTAAAAATATTTGTGCCAGCAGATTGTCTATGGTGCCGATATTCAACCCGACTAACATTCAAATACCACAGCAGTCAGCCGTTGCGCTTAGGTATTAGTGGGCTATTCAGCGGCGGTATCTGGATTGGAGCTGCTGCTGAATATCGTGCTGAGCGGCAATATCCAGATAAGTGCTGACGCTTATCCAGTTCATAAATTTTCATCTGCGCTTAGCAGGATTGCAACAGAGAACAGCGTTTCATGTGGTCTAAGTTGCCCAGATAGGTGCTGTCTGAAAATTTGTGAGCTGGATAAGTATTGGCACATAGCCGGATAGCGCCAACACAGCCCTCACTCCTCCCCGGACCTTCCCTGCACTCAAAGGATAGTGCCAGAGCTGTCTGTGGGCTGATTTGGCAGCTCTATCCAGGTAGTGCTGCTGAATATCGCAGTTAGCACTCATAGCCGGCAGACCTCCCATTGGCTGACCGGCTAAGGATTCTGAATATCAGCCCTACCATCCTAATCTTTAACTACCTATAAAATACGTCCCTCTTCTAAAAAAATATCTCTTATTTTGAGAAATGTTCTTGTTTTTATGACCACAAAAAAGTCCTGAATATTTATAGTAACAGATAGCAACATTAAAAATGAAAAATAAATCTAGAAGAGGCCAGATGGAATTATGCATTTTTGGCAGGTTTTGAAAATAAGTAGAATATAAAAGGAAGAGTGGAAGTACTAAATCCTGAGGCAAGCAGAAATAAGTATTCCTTAAATCACCTATCTAGACAGTTTTTACATAGAAATAAACTATATGGAACACACTCCACATTATTTAACTCCGAACTGTAGTCTACTATTGTTTGGAAGGCAATTTTAGTTAACATGACATAAATATTTAATCAGCTGAGCAGTTTCCCAAGAGGGAAATGAAAACCATGCAGGAATATTGCAGTATGCGAACCCTTCTCTCTACTGAAAATGCCAGACACGTTAAAGAGCATTATTAAGCTCACTTTACTGAAATCTGGTCTCCCAGTCTCCCATACCAGGAGCTTGCTAAATTTATCATTTACAGACTCCTTCCATATCATTTCCTGAGACAAGGCCCCGGGTTGTAAGACAATATAAGCACCTGGTGAGAAATACAGTCAGGTCAGCCAAGGTTCCATCCTGGATGGTACAATTAGAGGCAAGATTTCCCAGACATTTTGGCAGAATATCACAGTGCATATTATTTTCATCAACAAAAATCGAAATTATCCAGACCTATTTCTGAATGCAATCAGTATCTGCAGTCCACTACTGTTTATTTTTACTTGATCTGCAATCAGATGAAGGGATTGGAACAAAAATTTGAGCCATAACCAATTCAATTCTGCTGGCTTGCAGACAACTCAACAAATCCTAAGTTGTCTCTAACCATATATACAGAGCTTTTTGCAATAAAACATATACAGTATATAGGGTTGGAACAATGGAATCAAATGTCCATCCCCTAGTACTAATATGATTTACAGGATCACCAAATCTTACTCAAAAACAAGAGCTGTTCAATTCAGATAAATCTCACTAATATTCACTGTAAGTATTCTGAGAACCAGGATGGATTGTGGCCCTCTAGGACCAGAATTTAACGTCCTTGGATAAAGGATATTTTTTCCTCTACCAATGCTGTGTTTCTTTTCAGTAATGAAGACATTTAAGCCCGAGGGTTTTTATGAAGGTGTGTTGCGCCTCACAAAGGCATTAGTGTATGAAAAAATGCCAATAACGTGTGCTATTTTGCCATTTTTTCACATTAGATTTTGCAAAGCATAATACAAGCATTTAATTAACCACCTAAAGAGCTAAAAGTCATCAAGGTGGTTAAGAATGCAAACTTCCTGCCAGCTATACAGTGAAAAAAAAGTATTATAACTGAGAGAAGAGCGACCGTAAGAAAGGAAAGGACAGAAGGAAGATAAGACTAAAAGGCACATCACCCCTTAGCATAGGATTTGAGCCGAATGCCAACTGGAACAGTCTATTTGAATCTAGAAAAGGAAGTCTTCAGATGAATGTAGAGCGGAAATGAATTCTAAAGATCAGGGTGCAGAATCATGGGAAACATACAAGCTCAAATGAGAAGGCAGAGGAAGAGTAAACAGTCCAGCTTGGGAAGAACGGAGAACATGGGAAAGGGCGCACGTGGTAAGAAGATAGGAAAGATAAGCTGGGATAGCCCTGAAGAAGTCAAGATAGACCTTATATTCAAGTTGTAAGAGTGGAGAAATGTGATTGTATTGAGCAGACCTAAGGAGTAATTTGACAGCTGTTGATTGAACAAGTTGGAGGTGTTTGATGAAATCCAGGGGGAAGGGTTGAAATAATCCAGGCACACTATGACAAGGGATAAGCTCAAAAATGTCAATCGGGCCATAGAGAAAAAGGGCTTCACACTTCTAATCCTACTGAGAAAGAAGAAAGAACAAATGATTACATTATTTTCTTTTATTTGTTTTTATTGTAAGCCGCCCTGCCAAACAAACATAAATCTCTGAGGCTTGAACAAAAGAGAGGAGCCAAGTATGACCCCCAGAGCATAGATGGAGTCTTTAAAAGGAAGTTTTGCAGCAATACTTGTGCATAAAAGAAATAGAGTACAAGGGCTGGGAAAAAGAATCAACTAGCATTTGGATGCCTTCAGAAAAAGCTTATTGGACTTCAGCCAATTGTCCACAGCTTGTAAACAGGTTTGGAGAAGAGAAATATCAGAAGTAGATTAAAGTGAGAAGAGAATCTGGGTATCATCTGAAAAGGTAAAAGGGATGCAACTCAGGAATTGAATCAGAAGGGGTAAAGGAGAGAGGAAAATATTGAAGAAAATGGGACCAAGCAGAGAACCTGGAGAACACCTGAGGAAATGGGCAAAGTAGATAAGAGGGAACCATCATGGCAAACCTGGAAGGAATGATGTGCAAGGTAGGAGGAGAACCAAGCAAGGACAGCAGCACAAATGCCAAAGCCATAGAAATAGTGCAGGAACAAGGAATGGTCAATGAGATCAAAGGCAGAGGACAAGTTAAGAGTCACACGAATTACTGAGTTGCACTGATCAAGGGAAGATCTAACAGTACTAAGAAGAGCTACAAAGTTTTCATGCTATGGCCTGCATAGATGCCTGCTTGCAAGAGCTGGATCAAGGGTTTGTAGTTCCTAGAGACAACTTTTGCTTTTGTGCCCTCCTCTTTGGGCCAATATTGTGGTATGAGCCAGACAGATACAAGTAAATTTTCAGCCACAGCAGTCACTGACTTAGTTAAATGTTGGCATCAGTGTTTATCTTCATCCAGTCTGATGAAATTTAATGTGTACAAGTGCAGAGTGATATATGTATGGAAGAATAATCCCAACTATAGATATACAATGTTTGGTTCCACATTAGAAGTTGCCACATCAGAAAAAAGATCTGAGTGTGATCGAAGATAATACAATGAAATCTTCTGTTCAGTGGGCGGCTGCGGCCAAAAATGCAAACAGAATGTTACAAATCATTAAGAAAGGAATAGAGAATAAAACAAAGGATGACGTCATAATGCCTCTGTATAATGCCATGGTGAAAGCGCATCTTGAGTATTGCATGCAATTCTCAGCTCCACATCTCAGAAAAGATTAAGTGGCATTAGAAAAGGTGCAGAGAAGGGCAATCAAAATTATTAAGGGGACGGAACAACTCTCCTATGAAGAAATTGGCAACTTAGTGGTCTAAAATCTGGGTGCTTGGTTCAAGACCTGTATCCACATGGATCCCCCAAAGGCCTCTACACTCAGAGAGAATTATCCTGGGTATGACTGTACAGTAAGATGGGCCATTGGGACTGTTATGTAAGTGTATGTTTATCTTATTAGGACAGAAAAAGATGGAAAAGGACTTGAGTTGCACCCTAAAAGCCTGGTAGAGAACTGTTGGGAGATAGGTAAAAAATGAGACTTTTTCAGACTTCCAAAGGTTAACTTCAGGAAAATCTGTTTTGAATATCATCTGATATAGCCTCTTCCCAAAAGCTGTGTTTTTCACAGAAAAGATGGAAGTGAAAGACTTATTCAGAAGCATTCAGAACAAAAGCAGGTCCTTCTTACCTAGCATGCCTTACAGATTGGCGAACCCATACCACACACAACGCCTTTTCTTCTTGGCACATATATTTACTTAAACGTAGAGAGAATAAAAGATGCCAATGGAACCTGCATTGCGGTGATGCACTTTTATAGATATTATCAGACGCTAGTGTTTTCACCTTGCTGTTTATCTGGTGGCAGCAGATAGAAAAAAAAAAAAAAAAAAAGAAGTGAGGCGCTAGAATGTGTGATGGAACTTGTCAAGCTGATAGGAAAACATGAAATCAGCTACCCTGGCAAAGCAGAGTCTCATCCAGGTTGCAAGATGAGGAACTGGAAGATGGCAACTTCTTAGAACTGCCCCTGCTTTTTTACACAATGTGACGGACCACTTCAAGAGTGCACTGAGCTGGCCACTAGCCATTCAAAGAAAGGACTGAAAGGAAGAGGAGGAAGTGCATCTTATTTTCTAAAACCACAATACATTTTATAATATGTATAATTAGTGACCTCATAGAAAAAGAATTGCTTAGGAAGTACGGGAATCAGGCGTGGTTTGTAGTCGGATTAAAACCACACAGAGCACACGTGTTCATTTATTGTTAGATGAGTCGCTGTCTCACTGATACTGTGAATGAGGGACTACTAGCTTGTCCTCTCAATCCACAATAGGCAGGGCACTGTTTGAAGTGGTAGAGGATATTTTGAAAGTTAATGGACTGGACATTAGTGCGTAGGTAATTTACTGATGGCGCTTCCAACATGCAAGATAAGTAGAATGGGTTTAACAAGTGGTTGAGCAAAAAACTGCCTGCACACATGCATGTTAGATGTATTAAATTTAATGCTTATTGCTGCTTTCAGATGTCCGTCCTTCTCCCCACTCCCCTCCCCAATCTGTGTCATTCTTTGGGCTTTTGAAAATCTGTGCTTTGTTTCTGAAGGACTCCACCAGGAGGATGAACATTTGGAATGAGCACTCAGCTGGGTCTGGCTGGTTTATGGTCATAAATTTGTTCAACCCCTTGGTTAGAGAGATTTTGACATAAGATCATAGGCATCAGCCTATGATACCAATTGCCGATATACTGTTAAATGGCACAATTGCAACTTGTCATCTGCCTCCCTGAAAGCTCCCTCATATGCATTTATTTATTTATATTCTCTTATATACCGTGCTATTCTGCATCTGCTTCAGTTTACATTGAACAAACTGAAATTACATTGAACAGGGCATTATAACTTGGAGAGAACTATTTTACAGGGAACATGGGCTATGGAGGGTTAAGTGGCTTGCCCAAGACCACAAGGAGCACCTGTGGGACTAGAAACCCCAGTCCTTCCGGCCCAAGGTTGCTGTCCTCTAGTGGGATTTGAATCCCCGACCTTCCGGCCTGAAGTACCTTGCCCCAACCACTAGGCAACTCCTCCACTCCATTACCTTTGCTGGAATGTGAAATGTGCTTGAGCTGCTCCAAACTCAAAATCTCAACCCACCATCCAGAGTTATGGCCAGGTTTAAATGCTACTCAGTTCAAATGTTATCTTAGAAAAAATAGCTCCCATAATGTGGATCCGACCTCGATGTTTCGGCAAAGCCTTCTTCAGCGGTCAATGCATTGATTCTGCAATAAGCACGAAACAAACTCATAACCATACACCAAGAGATGTTAATGGCTTTTGCTGATGTTCTTGTACTGTATATGGCTTTTTCTCTCTACCATTTAAAAAATCTAAATCCACCTTATAGTCAGCCAGCAAAAGTTACCCCTGGAGAAACGCTCAGGGGCCTATCAAAAAATATTGCAGAATTTTGAATGTCAAACAGCTGGTTGTTAATAGAAGGAAGCCCTATTCAATACTGAATTAATTCCCATAGGTACTATGGTTCTTAAAAAGAATATCAATCAGTGTTCACACTGCACCAGTTTGTTGTCAATACTGCCGCCTCATAAAGAGGGCTCAATGAGGTTGATGATATCAAATCTGAGTTGGCTAAAATCATGGCTTTTTTCAAGAAAGTGTAAGGGTCCCATGATTGGATCTTCCACATGATGCTTGGCCATATGACGCTTATGTACCATCAAATGAGTATAAAGCACCCTGGATGTTTTGCGTGTATAGATCAAAGGGGCAAGCACAAACTATAACATAATCACTGCTGTAGTAGAAGTGCAATTGGTGCAAATGGGTTTATGTCCCTGAAAAAACAGAGGGTTCTTCATGATAGCTTGAGGGAAAATCTGGCATTGCTGGCATGCCAGACCATAGTAAGCATATTGCCCAGAGATATCTCTAGAATGATACATAAAAATAGAATGGACCAAAAGACCTCTTAAATTATGGCCCCTTCTACAGGCAAACATGGGACAATCTTAAAAAACAGGATGAAATTGAAAAAAAATGCCAATGCTTCTCACAAAGTAATGTGGAGCCCAAACCTGGAAGGGGCAAGTCCGGGTCATCGAGACATCCCAGACCAGGACGGGCTACATTGTACCTGATTCTGCACCGCGGGAGCAAGACGCTCCCACAGTAGCAGGATCAGGCAGTGGGATGGCCCGGCATGCCCCTTCAGTGGCCGTGGGGACATATAGCTGGCAGGACAGCCAGGCCTCCCCCACACCCCTGCTGTGCTGGTGCCAGACACCTCTCTGCCTAGCTCTCCCACTGCCTACCACCTGGTGGGGTCTGCAGGGCTGGGGCCGCATGGCAGGGACTCACCTCCCTCACCCCAGTACCTCTGGAGGGCTGCCGGGCCAGGGCACATGGGCATCCTATGCTTATTCCACCTCCAAGATGCAAGATGGAATAAGCTGTGCATCCTCCCCCTCCCCCCCCCCCCCCCCGGTGCACCCTGGATGTACAGGGCCATGGTCTGAATCAGCTCTGTATGTCCAGGTGCCTGGCCCACCCATGTTCTGCCCCTGTGCCGCCCCCATCCTGCTTTCCCCGCACAGCAGCTCTGTGCATGCGGGGAGAGAGGATTAGGGAAACGAGGCAGGACAGCTAGCGGGGGTGTACATCCCACACAGCCCTGCTGGTCACCTCACAGAGTCAGGTCCATAGTGTATGATGGCAGATAAAGACGAGTATGATCCATCTAGTCTGCCCAGTAAGGTGGCTAAAGTGGTTGTTCCTGCTGCTCCGTGCAGGTTACACACTCTATTTGTTGAAGTGTAAAACATGTTTAAGTATGTTTTGATTTTAATATTCTTACTATAAAGGGATCCACTGTGGCTGTCCCATGCCATTCTGAATTCCATCACAGGTTTTGCCCTTACCACCTCCACCATGAGGGGAAATTGGTATTATATTTGCCGCCCTTCAATCACTACAGATGTGTAGAGAAGATGACTCTCCAGCATCCCCAATACTCTGCGCAATCACAGTGACAGCAGCAGTGGGATTTGAACCCTGGCTTCCCTGGCCCTAATCCACTACAGTGACCCTGTGTTTATTCCTAGCTATCCATCGTGATGGCTGCTGTTCTCCAAAACATAAAAGAACACTTTAAGGCAATTTAAATCCCAAGACATTTTCGGAAACTCAGTTGGATATGCCTTACAGGGATGCTTCAACCCTTTATGGGACCCTGGGACCCCCCCCCCATTCATAAGAAGACCTCCCTGTTCATGGGACCGCCCTTGTTTGCCATCACCTTCTTCCCACTGCCACTGTTGCCCCTCTCTGGGATATGCAGGGGTGGCCTTACATTTAAAAGATACCACAGCACTAGTGTTACCTTCTCTTCTGGCACCTCTGTGCAGTTCGTGCTTCTGCCCTCCCCTCTGATTGTAGGATCGGAGGGGGGTTGATAGCACCAATAGCACCATGGCACCTGAAGAGAAAGTAACTAGGGGGCCAAAGTGCCTTTTTAAATTTATTGCTGTTGCTGCACGCAGGGCCATATCGAGCCAGAATTGCACTCTGCACGACTTTCACATCGGGTACCCCCCCCCCCCCCAATACCTCCATCCAGCTGCTGCTTGTCTTGCCCTGCTGCTGCCACCCTCTGTTTTCTCCACAGCGGTGCCAGTAACAGGGCAAGAGCAGGCAATGGCTGGACGGAAGTATGGGGGTGGGGCGCTCCCGATGTGCAAGTCGCCGGCAGCAGCAGAGCAGAGCAGACCTAACTTTAAGCAGATCTGATCCCTCCCTGCTCTGATGACATATCAGAGGAGGGAGGGAACAGACCTGCAGAAGAACCTGAGCAAAGGCTTAGGGGGGGACATTTCAGCTGCCTACTATTGCCCTGCCACCACTGAGAGAACAAAATGTGGCAGCGGCAGGGCAACAGCAGGCAGCCAAAATGCGCTCCCTAAGCTTTTGCGCCCTGTGTGGCTGCACCGCTCACACAGGGCTAGGTACAGTACTGGCTGCATGCCTCGGAGAGGGGTGGCAGTGGTGCAGTGGGTGCGGGGGGGGGGGGGGGCAGGAACAGGGCTGCTTTTACTTATGGACAGCTGAGCCCCCATTTTGCAGGGGCTCGGGGCAGCTGCCCCTTTGCCCATAGGTAAAAGTGGCCCTAAAGCCTTAGAATGCATTAGAAGATCTTTGCTGCTTAGTGAAGAAAGATGACAGATTATATATCCAAGGAGAAGCTAAACAATTTTACTTCTATACACTGGAAACTTAAAATCATGTTTTCAGAGGAATATCATATTTCTGCAACTGATGAATGTGATGGTAGTGATATTATCAGAGAACCAAAAACTCACCTCTTTGAGGCCATTTTTGGATCCTGATCTGCTTAGTCTCCTTTGTGTTTTCTTATCATTCCCCTAGATATATGCTTGTCCTCAGCTGTTGTGTTGTTTGTCTTGACTAGATTGTAAGCTCTGATGAGCAGGGACCATCTTATACATGTGTCCGTAGAGTGCTGCGTACACCTTGTAGTGCTATACAAATGATCAGTAGTAGGAGGAGGAAGAACTTTTGGCACAGGGTAAGAGTAACTGTGAAAGCTACATTATTGTCCTGTCTTCTGCTACAATCTCCTCAAATACTGCAGGTTGTATAGCAGTGCTTACAGAAATATTTATGTACCAATACATCCCTCTATGTTCAGAATGAGGAAGATTCTGGAGGCCCTGCTCCAGACTTAGATTTACAATTTGGGCACCTATAGGCAAAAGGGGGGGGGGGGGTTTCCCCCCCCCCCCCCCCCCAAAACACACATTGCCCATACTCAAATCCTCCCCTTAGGTCATCCCTTCATCTTCCTGTTTTCATGGGCTGGAGTGTAGCAGCAGCAAAATCTACAAAGTAAAATTTGAGCCTACCTACCTTCCTGCTTTGAGCTTCAATAAGCCATACTCTGCACAACCTCTGGCACTGGTTTCCATGGTAATAGGGAAATCTGTGATGGGTGGGGGAGCTAGTGCACAGCAGGGCTTATCAGAGGCTGCAAGCGGGAAAGCAGGCCGGTTCAAGTTTCGCTTTGCAGATTTGAAGTGCTATGGCTAGCACTTAAAAAACACAGGCTCAGATGGAGGAAGAGGCAGAGACAATGCTCTGATGCCTATCAGTGGTAGTTGTCCATGCTGCCAATACCTAAATCTGGGTCTTCTCTACTCCTATTGTTACCTATGTTGTCTGATGTAATGGAGAGAGGGCCCATTTATCCATCATTGGACAGTGGCTATATTCTAAATTTTGCTCATTAAGCTATACATGAGTCTGCCCCTTATCTGTCAGCACTAATCGCCTTATATGCCCCAGCAACAGCTCTCCGCTCTTTACAGGATTTTTGTCTGCATTTTCTCTCCCCTGCCACAGTCAAGTACAACAATAGTTGAAAAGTTGCTTTCTTTGTGGCAGCCCCCTCCCTTTGGAATACTTTGCCTACATTCATTCATACAGATCACAATTTTAAAAGTATTAAAAAGCTCTTAAAACATTTCTGTTTGAGGCTGCTTTCAATTTGAAACCAACATCGTCTTAAGGAGCTGTTACAGTTGTGCAGGCCTAGTAGAAGCCAGACTCTCCTCCCCTCCATCCCCTCTATGCTATAGTCCTACTCTAGTCCCCTTTCTTGTTACCCTTGCTATTTGCTTTTGCTCTCCTTTCATGTTTTATGATAATGAAGTTCTTTTCCTTAATTTCTTTTATTGTATTGTAAACTGCATAGTTTGTATTCTGTTTTGCAGTATATCAAATAAAAGTTAACCATACCATAACCATAAAATATATACACACATAGCTCTGACACCACTCCCCATGACATGCATAAACACATGTATGCAAGCAGCCCTGACACTTCCTATGACATACACACCAACGCAACCCCAACACTCCCCATGATGTACACACACACATAGCCCCTGACATTCCCCATGACATACATACATACACAGCCCTGATACTCTCCATTATGTACTGTCGTGACGGCATCCCCTAGTGGCCAATGGCGATAAGGGCATGCTGTACAACATATTTATTTTCAAGGAGCGTGGGGTATTTTAAGGCCAAAATGGAGATTGGTCTTAGGTATTTCAGCTCCTTGTGAGAACTCAATAATTAAGCCACGAGTGTAGGGAAACAAGGCTTTTATTTCCCCTCTGTGCAAGGGTTCATTAAGACACTAGAAATCAAAGAATGTCCTTTGTTCATAAAGGTTCCAGTAATAAGCAGGTAAAACCAATTGTTAATATCTTCACAATTAGTTGTAAGGGTTAAAGGGAGGAATTCAATTCATTCCAGGGCAAAGCAATTAAACAAGACTTCTTCTTATTTACAAGGTCACTATGGATTCTAGGCTAGAAGCCATACACAAACTACAATCCAATACTTCTTCCTGAGGAATGGGAATAGTGTTTGCATCTTCTATTTCCATAAATTCTGCTTCACTACTTTCCCCCTCAGAGCACACGCTGTCCCTTGCAGTTAGAGGTTTATATGGACTGTCTCTGGTATCTTGCCTCCAATAAGACTGTGCTTTAAAGTCTTTTGGTAGTTCTTCAAATCACTCTGGTTCCGTTCCTCTTCTCACAAACTGAGTTTTAGCTTTAGCAGTGCTTTTAGGAGTTAAGCTTTCTTTAGCAGGAATAAAACTTTCATACCTTGAGTTTCTGTAGCTTGAAGCTCTGGAGCCTTCTCTCTCATGAACCTCTCTGTGACAACAGGTTTTCTGTCGGTAGCTTCTCGGCAGTGCTGGACTTCCTGAAAGCTTAGTAAAACACGGTGCGGAT
Organism: Ichthyophis bannanicus; assembly: GCA_033557465.1. NCBI lineage: Eukaryota > Metazoa > Chordata > Amphibia > Gymnophiona > Ichthyophiidae > Ichthyophis > Ichthyophis bannanicus. Next base: position 349,951,430 of record CM066032.1, read on the forward strand.
TCTCCAGCTCTATGCTTCAGTGACAAAGTAGCTTTGTTAGAAACCCCTTTCCTTCGGGTACCTGGTAAAGCTTGTTCAGCATACTCCAATGCCTGCAGGCTTTCCTCCAAGCCTGGCTCTCTGGCTCTCTGTATATGTCTTTCAGCTTTGGACTCAGGAACGTTGCTTAAGCGGGGAGTGGCATACCCTCCAGCCTGACTGCTTAGCAGACTCCCTCTGAACAGCGGCTCTCGTAGCTTGGCCCCTCTGAACTCTACCTCTGTGAATTCTGTCCTTTTGGGCTTGCTTAGGGAGGATTCCTTCCTTCAGGTCTCTCCCTCCTTCTTCAGCCGTAATCCTTGTTCCTTCTCTTCCTGCTGTTCCAGCTTCTGCTTCCCCTTCTCCTTCTCCTTCTCCTTCTGCTTTGCTAGCTTCAGCTTCCGTTTATAAAGGGATCTTCCCTTTGAATCTCCCGGGCTCATTTCCAGGTGCAACTGGTTAGCTCTCCTAGCCTCATTAGCTTCTGTAGGATCACTCCTGCCCCCTCTAGCTGTGCTTTGAGGTAATTGCACACCTAGAGCTCTGTGAAAAACAGAGTTTCTTTTCAACTCTGCATCTTTATTGGCACCAGCCTCATGACAGTACATACCCCCCCACACACATTCCTCAATACTTCCCATGACATATGCAAGCAGCCCATGACATACACATGCATGCAGCCCCGACACTCCCAATGACATCCACATCCACGCTGACCCCGACATTCCCTATGATGTGCACACACACACACACAAGCATGCAGCCCCTGACAATCCCCATAACATATACACAAGTGTACTCACACATGCAATCCCTGACATTCTCCATGACTCACACACACAAACACACATGCACGAAGCACTTGACATTCCCTAAAACACACACATGTATGCACCCTCCAACACTCCCCGTGACACACAAGCAGATGCATGCACCCCTCGACACACACACACACACACACGTACACACACATATGTACACACATGCAGCCCCTGACATTCTCTATGGTACACTCATACATACACCTTACCTAGCCTCTGATAACACCTGACACTTCCTATGATAAACACGTATGAACACTCCACATGCCTTATCCTGGACATGGAGGAGAAGCGCCATTGTGTGTTATACTGCTAGTGTGATGTCTAGTGCCCGATTTAAAAAAGAAGGGGACACAAAGGACCCCTCTGAAATATGTACCTTCTTTTAGGGGCATGTTTACTAAAGTGTAGTATGTTTCTGCTCTTACCATGTGTTAGAAGTAAAAATTAATGCATGGTAAGTGTACAGGCTGTGCACTAATTCTTGGGGATATGGCCAGCATTTCCCCTAGAGTCACCTTATTGAAAAATTCCTTACCACATGTTAAGTTCATTTGTCATTAACGTAGGTGCACTTAATGCAATAAAGACATCAAATGGTTCCATGACATTCCCCAAATTTCTTTGAACACCAATATCTATAATCTATACTTAATTTGACGAGAAATCGGAATCCAATGTAATTCAATTAAACAGGGTGTCACATGATCAGATCTGGATGCCCCCCAAAGAACCCTCGCAGTCACATTCTTATCTGTCTGCAGTGCTTTAAGATCAGATGCTGGTAACCCCATAAAAATAACAGTGTAATAATCAAAGCAAGGACAAATAAGAGCCTGAGATAAAATGCTGAATTCAAACTAATTAAAACAGCAATGTTTAAATCTGTAAATAAATAAATAAGTGAGGCCTTGAAGAATTAACTAATTTAAAACAGCCCATGCTGCAAGTTGTTTTGAAATATCTTGTTTAAAGATTCATTCCTAGTGGCTTAGAGAAGAGCGATGTATCAGCAGCCATCCTAATGCTGTAACCACCGGCTCAATTGCTTGCTGGGTTTGCCTTTAGGAAACTGGTTTGCACTATTCTGGCTTTAGCCTTCAGCTCTTACAATGATGCCTTCTCTAGACCATTTTCTTTTTTATAACCACATGAAATCATCAATGCTGCTCGCATCTGGCATCAAAGAGGGCGTAAAGTGCAAAGGACACTAACAGCAAGGCTCCAACTAAGCCTCATAAAAGTATTCTTGTGCTTGTCTATCTCCATCAGCCATAGATTCTTCTGAGAAAAGCAAGAGAATTACCAAGGAGCTGCTCTCTGCAAACCGTTCCATGGGTGACGTGTCTGCTATGGTGAGGTTAACAATGGCATCACTTCTTCTTTGAATCAAACTGAGGCTCCAGATATCATGCCTAGATTATTGTAGGTGATGAAATTAAAAGAGCTCAGCTAACATGAAATGATTTGCATGGAACGGGACCTAACAGCATTTTGGGTAGTAAAAAGCACTGCAGCACATGAAATGCAACATATATAACTGCAGATGGATATCCCTTTAACCTTCTGTTGGTGACCTGCTTAATTGCGTTTGTTATCAGCTAGGAGAAGACAAGCGTCGTCATAATCTTATCCTTATTATTAACTATATAAATAGAAAATATTTTCTTTGTGTTGCCTAGGTTCAATGCAGTTAGTATTAGGTAATGAGACCAGAAAATAACTGTAAAGACTGGTTGGAACTGCAAATAAAGACTAAACCTATGTGAGGGGCTCAGCATTTAGTTTTATTAGGCTTTCATAGATGATTCAGCCCTTGAACTGTTATTATGCTGGCCACATGTTCGCAAGGTTCCCTGTAAGTGAAATAACTAAGGATTATCTTTCTTTTTTTTCCCTTGCACAGTGACCCACAGCACAGAGCACTAACCTTCAATTCTTCTGAAATGAAATCCCAAGGGATTCATTATATCATTTTTTAAAGAAAAAGGTATGAAGTGATTAAAGAAAATAAAAACCTGGAGCTGCTCAATAGCATGACTTTGATGGAAATGAATTTGCCAATTTCTGCCCTGGACAGGGCTTTTATCCCCCCTCAGCAGATGTGGATGGTCTTTCCGTTACAAATGAAACAGAGGAAAAAAATTCTATTTTAATTAACTTGAAATGTGTTGTATCAGGCCTCTTTTATTTCAACCAGCTGTGAACCTTACTGCTTGAAGCTAGAGACTGAAGAACACAAATATTCTGGAAAGGATAAAACCACAAACTGCCTATGGGTGCTGGCTCTTCAATTAGTAAAAATTGAGAAAACTGAAGATGAATGAATAATAAGAACCTGCATGGTCTCTTCCACTGGAAATAACCCAAGTCTTCATGCATTTCTTTTTTTAGTGCCATCAAGTCAGTGTTGACTCATAGGGGTATGTTTACTAAACTGCGTTAGTGCAATTCGCGTTAGGAACTGCGTTAGTGAAAGGAAAGCCAAAAAAGGACATGGGTGGGACATCGTAACCAATAACGCGCAGTTACGCGCGTTATTGCGCGCCGCGCAGCAACGATCGTTACAGTGTGCGCTACTGCGCGCATGCTTAAGACAGCGCGCAGACACCCAAAGACAGAAACAGAGCTGTAGCACATTGGTTACTACACAGACTGATGGTACAAGAATCATGGGTTTGATTCCCCAGTGTGCCTAATGAGTAAGGCTGGCTGAAGCATCCTGTGAAAGCCGAGTATAATATTTTAGTCTGCAGGCGGGTTACAGTTTGCATATGTCAGGAAAGGTGTACCCTTCCTATGAAATATGTTCCAATAGTGACGTTCTCTCTGACATGGTCATGTATTATATACCAGTTGATAGGAATATTTAGGCGCTCCCTATAAGGCGAAGTGTAAGGCGCGCCCTATAGGGAGCGCCTAAATATTCCTTTCAAATGGCATATAATACATATAATATAGGGTGAAGTGTAAAGTGTAATGTGCGCCCTATAGGGTGCCGCGTAATGTGCGCCCTATAGGGCGGCACGTAAGTCGCGCCCTATTGGGCGCCGCATAAGGCACGCCTTTTGAGCTACCCTAAGGTGACAGTACCCTGAGGGTGGTTCTGCTGGCAGCACTAATATACAGTAAAAATAGACAATGCCCAAGACAGCCCTATCAATGAACCCCACTGTGGGTTGTGAACCTATGACCACTGGCTCCATGGGCAGTGAAGTAACTAGTGGGCTAGAGCTGCTAATAAACACATGGCTGGCTACAGGAGGACTGCACGGCCCCACACCCACATTCTGCTGTGGTTACCAGGGAGATTACATACCACCACCCAACGCACCGTCTAGGGCTCAGGGTGGGGGACAGGATCTCCCACCCACAGATCCACTTTCAACCCCCTGCAATGGTGGCAGTAGAGGGGACCATCACCCCAGTCCCACTAGGGATCAAACACCCTACAGGGCAGGCAATGCAGAGCAGTACACACCCGTACAGCAAGAGCAGAGAGACGGCAGGTCTGGAAATGCTCAGCTGCCCCCCACCATTATCTGACATTCTCCAGCAGCAAGCCTCCAGCCACTGCACGGTGTTCCAGCAAGACACATACTAGCTGCAAACAGTCCGCCAGCTAGTCCATAGTGCATGGCCTTGGAGAAGATGCACGTACCCAGAACGGGGATGTCAGCATACACAACAAGCAGATAAGTCCGTGATTGGGCCCCAAAATGAAACCCATAAATATCACATAAGACAAATACTATATAGCACTATGGTGGAACCTAGCCATGCCATGGTCACTGCTCAGTCAGGGTGAGAGTGACCTCCCAGCAGGACATGCTATGGCCACCCTGTCCGTGCAGGTGGTACTGGGCACTACAATGTCCAGCCATTGCCCTATGCCCTGTGCAGATGCAGACAGGCCAGGCCACCCTATCCAGGCTAGTCCCACGGTACCTTGCTCCTCATTATGCACATTGGCAGGCCAATACTGGCAACAGTGCTAGCAGTGTGGACTGTGGAGGGTGTTGGAAGCCACCACACACTGGATAGACAGACACGCACTCCCCACACCTATGCAAGCACTGTGCAACTCTAGAGGTGTTGGGCAGCCCAGGCCACCACACCAGTCCTGAGCACAGTTCAGGCATGGCTATGGTACGCAATACTGTAGGAGTCACTCCCCAGGTTGGTAAACACTGTTAGACACGGGACCTGTAGCACACTCCATAGACATCAGAAAAGTTGCTATGGTGCAGCTCACTCAGGAAATTGTACTTAACCTAGGAATTGCTATCTGCCAGTGCTCATAGCAACCTTCTGATAGCTGTGTAACATATTCCCAGGTGTAGGGTGGCATTACTACGGTATCCATGTGCTAGTATTGGGAGATGCACATAGAGCCCAAAGTCCTGCCTCTCCAGGAGGCTTTGGATAATGGGGCCTGTGGGTGCGGGTGTGTCTGCCCCTGTTGGCTGCTGCTTTACGGCAGAGGTTCCCAACTCCAGTCCTGCGGTGCCAAACACTGTTCTGGTTTTCATGCTGTCCCTCATGAATATGCATGAGATACATCTGCATACCATGGGGGTGGTGCATAGATATGCAGCACAGGCATCTTTATCAGAGGCAGCATGGAACCGGGATGGTGTTTGGCCCTCCAGGACTGCATTTGGGAGGCTCTGCTCTAGGTAATGTGCATGTTTATGGTGTCTGTGCTCTGTAGGGTAAAATGTGGGTGTTTTGGGCATGTTTACGTCATCTGCAAGACTGGTTCTATCTGTATTAGCACGTTATAGTAGTGGGTAACATTTGAGGACTGGGTTGGCGGAAACCACAGCTGGGACTTGAACCTGTGACGCCCTGCTTCTGAATACACTGGTTCTGTGCACTGCACCACCATGTTCTCACAGAGATGGTGCGTTCCCTGGTGATACCATGACTGTTGGTCAGACAGGGCCTGTCTGTTGCAGTGCATGGCACCCACCTACACATGGTTAGGCCACGGTCTGCTGTGGGCAGCTGCCACCTCCCCCTCCACCACCAGTATCCCTCAGCCACCATGCTGACATGCCCTTCTGCTGGTGGTGATGGTGGTGTGCGGTCTCAAGCCATCCAGTGTGCAGGTAGGCGGCTGCCTATGGTGCATGTTCTGGGGTGGGGGTGCCCGCATAGCTGCCCACGCTTTCCCCAGCACCGCCTGCCAATGTTCCATGCCGTTGGGGGTACCTGCTGGGTACTATTCCCTGTGACACTGTGGGAAGCACACTCTTGCCCACGTTGGGCCCTCAGCAATTGCTGTCTGGCTGCTCTACTGTTTCAGCATTCCTATGGGCCAGCTAGGCATCACCCTAGTCCCCACTGTGGCCCAGCTGCACCACAGCATGTGCCGCCTGCAGCCCTCTGTATCCCGTTCTCCAGCATCTGACCGGTTGCCCGTTCCGACATGCCCGCCCTGATGTTGCGGGACATGTGCACGCCATAGGAACCCTGTCCGATGGTGGGGAAGTCCCTGAGCAGTGCTATTTCACTGTGGGCCCATGCACCTTGTATGGGGACGGGGTATGGACCCTTCCGCGGTTTATAAATACATAACTAAAATAAATAAATACATAAATATCTGTTCAATGGAGCTTACTCGGGGGGGGGGGGGGGTTGATGTTTCTCATTGTTACCACTATTGGCCAGCTTGGTTGCTGTTTTTTTCCAGTTTGTTGGGGTCATTTTCAGTGTTTCTGTGCCCTTTTGTTCTGTGCACATGTATCACACTTATCACCTTTTTTTGGTTTCCCTGCCTAGGCTGTACATTGCTGACATTTAAATGGTTTCTCTCCCCTTTACTATGCCTTTAATGGCAGGTTTTCATTCGCGTTGGAATTCAGCTCTGAAATTCAGCGCGTTAGTGTAATGGGAGCCTCTCCCTGCCCACTCTCCGCCCATTGACCCCTTCTCTCCGCCCTCTCTCCGCCTTTTGCTTTGTTTTACCGCACCGCAGAGCATCACGCGCGTTAGCACGTGATAACGCGCGCTGTAGTGCGTTTACGATCGTTAATGTGCTACAGTGTGTGCTATAGCGTGCTAACGATCATTAACATCGTACAACGCGCGTTATTCACGTTTACCGCAGTTTAGTAAACATACCCCTTAGTGACCCAGCTACCTCTGGGTTTTCTTGGCAATGTATCACCAGAAGGGGATTACCAGCCTTTTCTTCCAAGGCAATGGAGGGTAAAGTGACTTGCCTAAAATCACAAGGAGGGCCAGTGGGAATTGAACCCTTGATCTTATGGGTACTAGGCATTTGCTCTAACCGCTAGGCTACTCCTCCACACTGCATATGTATTATCATTGCTGTCCATGTGCTGAGACATAGTGTTATTCTATCTTTATGAAAATAAAGCATATGTATTATCATTGCTTTATTTTCATAAAGATAGGATAACACTATGGGGTATGTTTACTAAACTGCGCTAATGTGCGTGGCACACATTAGTGTGCGCTAAGGTACCTTAGCGCACACTAATGTCATGTTACGGGGCACAAATGTGCCCCACACAGGTGCGCGGTGCACTAAAGTGCACGCTCATGTGCGCGGCGCGCTAATGTGCGATAAAGGCGTGGAAAGGCTCCTGGAGGGCGGAGGAAGGCTCCCCAGGGGTGGAGAGAAGGGGTCAATGGGTGGAGAGTGTGAGGGGAGAGGCTCCCCGCACACTAGCGGGGCTGAAATTCAAGGCATAAAATACCGTGAGTGAAAACCTCGCAGTAGAGCCGATTTAAAGGGAAGAGAAACCATTTCTGTCAGCAATGTACAGCCAAACCAGGGAAACCTACAAAACAGTGATAAGTGTGATACATGTGCACGTAACAAAAGTGCAAATAAATATTGAAAATGACCCAAACAAAATAAAATAAAATTATAATCAAGCTGGGCAATAGTGATAGTAATGGGAAACATCAAAAAACACTCCCAAGAAAGCCCCAAAAAATAAATATGAATTTTAGAAGGGTCTACGCTCCGTCCCCATACAAGGTGAATGATCCCACAGTGAAATAGCACTGATCAGGGTTTCCCTCTCCATTGGACAGGTTACCTATGGCATGCACATGTTCCACAACAGCAGGGCGGGCAGGTCGAAATAGGCAACTGGACAGATGCTGGGAAAGGGGATACAGAGGGCTGCAGGCGGCACATGCTGTGGTGCAGCTGGGGCACAGTGCGGACTAGGCAGATGCTTAGATGGCACTTAGAAATGCTGAAACTGAACAGCAGCCAGACAGCAACTGATGAGGGCCCAACATGGGCACGAGAGTGTTTAGCACAGTGTCACAGGGGATAGTACCCAGCAGGTACCCCCAAGGGCACAGAACATTGGCAGGCGGTGATTGGGGGATGTGCGGACAGATATGCAGGCACCCCTACCCCAGAACCCGCACCATAGGCAGCCACCTACCCGCACACAGGATGGCCTGAGACTGCGTACCACCAGCACCACCAGCAGAAGGGCATGTCAGCATGGTGGCACAGGGGTACTGGAGGTGGAGGGGGGCAGTGGCAGCTGCCCAGAGCAGACCATGGCCTAGCCCTGTGTAGGTGGATGCAATGCACTGCAACAGACAGGCCCTGCTGGACAAACAGTCATGGTATCATTATGGAATGCATTGTCTCTGTGGCAACACAGTGGTGCAGTGCACACAACCAGCGTGTTTGGAAACAGAAGGTCACAGGTTCAAGCCGCAGCTGGGGCTCCTGCCAATCCAGTCACCATATTTTACCCACAACTAAATCGTGATAGTAAAGACGAACCTTTATTGCAGAGAACATAAGCATGGCTCAAACACCTCTATTTTACCCTACAGAGCACAGACACCAGAAACATGCACATTACTTAGAGCAGATTCCCCCAAATGCAGTCCTGGAGGGCCACAAATCCTTCAGGATTTATGCTGTCTCCAATCTAAGGATGGAGCGGTACTGGTGGTGGAGGTGGCAGCAGCTGGTGGCCACAGAAGACCATGGCCTAGCCCTGTCCAGGTGGGTGCCATGCACTGCAACAAACAGGCCCTGTCGGATGTACAGTCATGGACTCCCCAGGGAATGCAGCATATCTATGGCAACACAGTGGTGCAGTGCACACAGACAGTGTGTGCAAGAACAGAAGGTCACAGGTTCAAAGCCCAGCTGGGGCTACTGCCAATCCAGTCCCCATATTTTTCCCACAACTAAATCGTGATAGTAAGGACAAACCTTTATTGCAGAGAACATACGCATGGTTAATACGCCTCTATTTTACCCCACCGAGCACAGACACCATAAACAGGCGCATTACCTAGAGCAGAGTCTCCCAAATGCAGTCCTGGAGGGCCAAACACCATTCAGGTTCCATGCTGCCTCTAATAAAGATGCCTGGGCTGCATATCTATGCACCACCCCCATGGTATGCAGATGTATCTCATGCATATTCATGAGGGACAGCATGAAAACCCGAACAGTGTTTGGCACACCAGGACTGGAGTTGGGAACCTCTGCCGTAAAGCAGCAGCCAACAGGGGCAGACACACCCACACCCACACCCACAGGCCCCATTAGCCAATGCCTCCTGGAGAGGCAGGACATTGGGCCCTGCGTGCATCTCCCAATACTAGCACTTGCCTACCTTAGCAATGCCACCCTACACCTGGGTATACGGTACACAGCTATCAAACGTTTGCTATGATTACTGGCAGATAGCAATTCCTACGTTAAGCACAGTTTGCTGATTGAGCTCCATCATAACAATCTTTCTGATGTCTGTGGTGTGTGCTTCAGGTCTGGTCTCTGACAGTGTTTACCACCCTGGGGAGTGACCCCCAACAGTATTGCGTACCATATCCATGCCTGTTCTGTGCCCAGGACTGGTGTGGTGGCCAGGGCTGCTAAACTCCTTTATAGTAGCACAATGCTGGCATAGGTGTGGGAGTGTGTGTCTGTCTATCCAGTATGTGGTGGCTGCAAACACCCTCCACAGCCCAAACTTCCAGCACTGTTGCCAGTATTGGCCTGCCACTGTGCATAATGAGGAGCAAGGTACCATGGGTATAGGCCAGACAGGGTGGCCTGGCCAGGATGCATCTGCACAGGGCATAGGGCACTTCCTGGGACATTGTAGTGCCCGGCCACCACCTGAACAGACAGGGTGGCCACAGCATGTCCTGCTGGGAGATCACTCTCACCCTGACTGTGCAGTGACCACAAAATAACCAATGGCCCTATGTCTTGAACAAATATATTCAGTATCAATAAATCAAGTATGTTGTTCAATGATATCAGAAACTGGATCCAAAACTAGCCAGTCCGTGGCTTATAATAAAACTATTTCCCAAACTCGTAAAAAGGAATAGCTCTTATTATACAATGAGGTCTCAGTAAAAACTTTGGCTGGGCCTCTTAGACTTCCGTCTTAATGAGAACCCATGCTCTGCTCACATCAGTGACCTCGTTACCAGAGTCTATGATAGCCCTTTAAAACTTGGAAACACTCTCTGTTTGTAGGCCTGTAGTTAAAAACCTGTGATTGAAAAAATCTTCTTTCACAATGTTGCTCCTAAACCACAAGAGAATGTTTTCCTTCAACAGCGAGCTATCATATGACTCTCAGCTGTGATCCCAGCGTCAACTCCCCGGTACCTAGACGTTTCACTACGGTGTTTCTTCAGGGGACCGTACACTAATCAAAAGATGCCGCCCACATTCACTCCCGGTACTCTCAGATCACTCCCAAAACCATGAAAGGGAATCAAACCGCTTTTGGATAAACGCCGCGCATGCCACTGTGACCACGGCATGGCTAGGCACCCCCATAGTGCTATTATAGTATTTTTCTCATGTGATATTTACGGGTTTCCTTTTGGTGCCCAGTCACTGACTTATCTGTTTGTTGTGTATGCTGACATCCCAGTTCTGGGTGCATGCATTTCCACTGGGAACATGCACTATGGACTAGCTAGCAGACTATTTGCAGCTGGTATGTGTCTTGATGGAGCACCTCACAGGGTGCAGTGGCTGTAAGGCTTGCTGCAGGAGAATATCAGATAGTGGTGGGGTGCAGCTTAGCATATCCAGGCCTAATGTCTGTCTGCTATTGTGTTATGGATGTGTACAGACCTGCATTGACTGCCCTGTAGGTGTCTTTTCCCCAGCAGGACCAGGGTTGATGGTCCCCTCTACTGCCACCATTGCAGAGAGGTAGAATGTGGATCTGTTGATGGGAGACCCTGTTTGCCACCCCCAGCCCTGGAGGAGGAGGAGGGTGGTGGTACATAATCCTCCTAGGGGTCCATAGGGGCTACACCTGACTGAGACATGCAGATATATCCAAGGTGCTTCTGCAGAAACTACCTATCTCACACATTAGCACTGCTGGGTACCTGCAGCATGGTCTATTTCTGCCATGGAAGGTGCTGTGGACCTGGTGCTGGGTGCCCCACCGCACACTCAGGGTGAGCACAGCACCCGCACAATGTGACGGTGTGTAGCTACTCTGTGCCAGTAACACACATGGTCAGTTCCCCCTACCAGGCCGAGGTGCTGTGGGGGTGCATACCCCATCTTGTGTTCATCTGTAGACAGCTGATTTGCATGTGTAGTGCATCATGGGTATGGGTGGGCTAACCCTATCCTGGTGACCTCAGCAGACTGTCTGTGTGGTGACATGCAGTCCCTATGCAGCCAGCCAGGGGCTTGCTAGCAGCTGTAGAGCTGTAGCCCACTGATTACTTCACTGCTTGTGGAGCCAGAGGTCATGGGTTCAAACCCACAGTGGGTTGCTTGATAGGGCTGCCCAAAGCAGTATCTCTTTTTAATGTACATTATTGCTGCCAGCAAAAACACCCTCAGCGTACTGTACCCATAAGGTGCCTTATAGGGCGCCCTATAGGGCACCTTATGGTTACCGTCCATATAAGGTGCACTATACGTTATCCTGTGGAGCTACTTATAGGGTGCCCTATAGGGGACATTATAGGGTGCCCTGGCGGACAGTGCACTTTATAATGTGCCCTCTGGGGTACCTTATGAGGCGCCTTATGCAGCACCTTATGTTACAATACTTTGAGGGTGTGTTTGCTGGCAGCACTAATTAAAATAAAAATAAAATGCCTCCTAAAGCAATATTACCTATAACAGGTGATGCCTCAGCCAGCTTTCTTCATTAGGCACAGTGGGGGATTGAACCCATGACTCCTGTATCATTGGTTAGTGTCTTAACCATTGTGCTACACTGCTGCTCTTCCTTGCATGTCAGCACACTTACTTAAAATTTTCATTCGTTACACTGCACAGTGCTGTCATCAAAAACAGTGCTGTGACCTTGCGGTGCCTCATACGGCACCCTATGAAGCGCCCTATAAGCAACATTCTAGGGTGCCTTGGCGGACAGTGCACTTTAAAATGTGCCCTCTGGGGTACCTTAAGGAGCGCCTTGTGTTACAGTGCTTTCAGAGTGCGTTTGCTTGTAGCAGTAATTAAAATAAAATTAATATGCCTCAAACTGCAATATTACCTATAACAGGTAATGCCTCAGCCAGCCTTCTTCATTGGGCACAGTGGGGGATTGAACCCATGATCCCTGCACCATCGGTCAGTGTCTTAACCATTGTACTGTGACTCTATTCCTGTGCTTGTACATCAGTGCGCCACTTATGCTTCCCACGCAAGTTTCTCATGCGCTAATGTGCGCGGCGCTCATGAGCGCACAGCGCACATTAGCGCATGATTAATCCCGGTTTGCTTTTTAAGACTGAAACGCCCACTCCTTATATGGCATCCCGCACACTAGCGCGGCGCGCACCTAACGGGGTTTTAGTAAACATACCCCTATGTTACATGACAGGGTAAAGTGGAAGACCAGGAGCATCAGGCAGTGATGGTCGTAAGTTTGTTCAACCCCTTTGTTAGAGAGATTTTTGACATAAGATCATAGGACAAGCCAAGCTGAGTCAGACCAAGGTCCATCGAGGGATGAGCAATTGCTCTACCAAGTCAACCTAACTAAAACATTTTTATGGATTCCTCCTCAGGCACTTGCCCAGCCCTCTTTAAAATACTGCAGTGTTAATTGCTTTTACCATATTCTCCAGCAACAGATTCTACAGCTTAATTATATGCTGTATTAAAAGAAAAATAAGTTTTATGATTTATTTAGTTTCATGGAGTGTCCTCATGTTTTTGTGTTGTTTGAGAGGTTAAACAACCGTTGACTATTTAACCATTATATTTCACTCATGATTTCATAAACTTCTATCATATCTCCTCTCAACTGCTTCTCACCCAAGCTGAAGAGCCCTAACCTGCTTAGCCTTTCTTCATAATGGAGGTGTTTCTTCTCCTTTATCACTTTTGTTGACTTCTCTCAAATTTTTCTGGTTCCTCTATAACTTTTTTGAGATGGGGCGACCAGAGCTACGTGCAACACTCAAGTTGCAGTCATATCAGGGACTTATACAGGGGAATAATGATATTCCCAGATTTGTTCTCCATCCCTTTTCGAATAATCTGTAACATTCTATTTGTTTTTTTGTGCAGTTGTGGCACACTGGGCTGAAAATTTCAACACAGTGACTCCAAAATCTTTTTTCATGGGTGGTGACTGCTAATTCAGAACACAGCATTTTGTACCTGTAGTTGGGATTATTTTTCCTATATGCATCATTTTGCAATTGTCTGCATTAAATGTTTTCTGCCATTTAGATGCTCAGTCTCCTAGTTTTGCAGTTCTCTGCCATTTTGATGACCTTGACACACCTTAGAAGTTTAAGTTTGACAACCTCTAAATAAGTTAGACATTTTTTTGTTCTTTATTTTAGAATTTTGTTCAGCATAATATAAAGCAATACATTGCACCCTACCCCTAGTATAGGTACAGTATAATCAAAAATTCAGATGAACTTAAAGTTAATACTCGTACATACCTTAGCTACCTAGTTGCATGGTCTTCCATTCAGTGTAAGAAGACCAAATCTTCACAAATCTGTCCATTTGTTTCCTTGGTATTGCATTAGCTTGCCTGGAAACAATCCACAATGCTAGTGATGAAGAGTTTTTGAGTCAAACTTGGTTCCATATATCTCCTGAGCAAGTCAGACATTTTTATTTCAATTTCACTTCAATCTACACATGATATAGCAATGAAAGTTGTTTCATGTGACTTTTTAAGAGTCTTTGGGGGAATTAGCTAAGTAGCTGAATGTTAAAATGCAAAGAGAATAAAAGACTAAGGGCTCTTCTTTGCATAAACTTCACTTAGTTGCAAAATTTTGGGGACACCTGAGATGTGAAGCTTCAGGGAGAGGGAACAGGGGTATTATGCTAGGGCCCAAAGGTAGAAAGAAAACCATTTTATTTCTGGTTTGGTAATTCAACAATGCCAGTTTTGGGAATGGGAACGAGCAGAATCTCTAATATCTCTGTATTTTGCACGGTAGAAAGAAATACCTTTCTGTTTCCATTTCTACAGTCATACACTGACTTCTTGGGTTTTGCAGTTTAGTGTTCATCTATACATTTCTATTTTTAATTTATAATCCCATATTCATCTATCTATCAAGATTTATTTACTTCCGTTTTGAAGAACTTCACCAAAGACAGTGTACAGTAAGTTTAAACTGGATAGGTGAATTATAATTACAGAGACATTACTGACCATAATAAAACACTCAGATATCAGCTTAAATGCACAATTAGAATAGCAAGATCATAACCCAAGAATAAGCAAATGAAATCATAGCAATAACAATAATATGGTACAGTATCAGCACTGTCCTCCATCCTATTTAACTCTCTCTCTCTGTCCTATCGTATTTTGGCGTTCCTCTCCATCTTTTGTTTCCAGCAGCTGACATTTTTGTATTGTACACCGCCCTGATGCTCCGGCCTGGGCGGTTTATCAAGTGTTTCAATAAAGATAAAGATAAAGATAGAGATAGAGATATTAAAACAATGCAGTGCAACTATCTCATTTAGCATATCCTTGATAACCTAGTCTTGCCGAAGTATGTGGAGTTGCTGTCAGTCTAGGTGTGTATGACTAGCTAATTACCTCACTCATTAAACTCTTAAGAAAAGAAGTGCTTGTGAGTTAGGTGTTGACCTGCTGGTAGTGAGTTCCAAGCTTGTTGTTGAGTGATTCCCTTTGGTGAGGGTACGGTTTGCGATGTACCTTAGAAGGACTTCAGAGATCTCAATGATGCACAGAGGAAAATCCTATTCTTCAAGTACTCTGGGCCATTTCCTCTAAGGGTCCGGAAGATCACAGAGTTTTTTAAACTGTGCCCTATAGGAGGCAATTTTATAAAGTCATTTTTGCTCGTTATGTTTTCACTTACCAACATCAATGGCCTCTTATAAAATAACAACAGGCATAAAAATGTGCATCAACATGAATGCGCATACTTTGCCAGGAGGCGTAGCTGGGGGCGTGGTCCAGACAGAGTGCAGGCACAGTTTGCAAGTATACATGCTGATTACAAAATACCTTAATTTGAATGTGTATATGTATATGAATTCATTACACCTGCTATAGAGCAATCAAAGAACATAGTCTCAAAATGGGCCTGCACCTTAATGTAAAGAAGACAAAGATCATGACAACTGGCATAATCAACAGGTTCATCGTTGAAGGAGAAGAAATTGAAATTGTGAACAACTTTAACCTACTTGGATCAACTATCAATAAAGAAGCAACAAGCAGTCAAGAAATCAGACGACGCATTGCTCTTGGCAGAATGGCTATGAAAGACCTAGATAAGATTCTCAAGAGCAGAGATGTCTCTCTCCATACAAAGATTCGACTTGTTCAAGCCATGGTATTTTCAATAACATCATATGGATGTGAAAGCTGGACAGTGAAAAAGATAGACAGGAAGAAAATTGATGCCTTTGAATTATGGTGCTGGCGGCAAATACTGTGTATACCATGGACTGCCCGAAGAACAAACCAGTCGGTACTAGAGGAGATCAAACCTAAGCTTTCTTTAGAAGCTCAGATGACAAGACTTCGACTTTCAAACTTTGGACACATCATGCGAAGAGAGAGATCATTAGAGAAAGACATTATGCTTGGCAAGATAGAAGGTCAACGCAAAAGAGGAAGGCCAGCAATGAGATGGATCGATACAATAACAGCAGCTACGGGTACCAGTCTGTCAACAATGAGCCGCCTGACTGAAGACCGAACACAATTTAGGATAGCTATCCAGAGGGTCGCCATGAGTCGACTCTGACTCGACGGCACTTAACAACAAGAGCTGGTGCAAATCTATGCTCTGCCACTTATGCTAGTATTTTATAAGATAAATAGGCACCTAAGTTCTGGTCAACATTATGGACACCTTGCAGTTCAACCCCTTAATGTCCAATATCTCCTAAAAAAAGGTTGCCAGAGAAATGACTTTGGGCTATATATGCACACAGATTTGACACATAAAAGAACAAAATAAAACAAGACCAATTAAAAAGGAAATAGCAGGAAATAATATAAAAACAGGGACATTGCCAGGACATGATTATTCACAAGTAATAACCACAAAGGAGAGAAATATCAAAATTGCCAAAAAGAACTCCTTAACAATCTTAAATCCCCATCAAAGGCATGAAAATCTGTAGATTTGAAAAATCAGCAAATCCTAATTTTTTGTTGGACCATTTGCCATGAGAGGAAAACCCCTCCTGTAGCAAACATTCCTTTATTCTTTTTTTTTTTAAACTTTTATTTTCATTTTGCAACAAACAAAAGAAACAACACACCAAAGGAGACAAAACAAGTATACAATAAGTAAAAGCAAACCCTATTACCCCCCACCCCCATGCTTCTTCTCTAAGCCGACAGTATCAGCATGTGAGCGCTTTCAAACAACAGTGATTGTACATCAAAACGAACATGAATAGCATCTGCGATACAGAATGATCATGTGACAGAGATTTATACAAATTTAAACAGTCAGATGAGAGCATTTAGCGGTGTGAACATAGTCATTGAGCATCTTCCATTTAGACAGATGATGGGGGGTCTGAACGGAAGAAGCAAACATACGAGGTATTTGTTCATATTTACTGTAGAGACAAACATGATTCCACCATTCATTGGGGCTCAGGTGGGAGCTATTTTTCCAGTATTTCGTAATTAGGGAAATAGCAATGCCCAGCATAAAGTCCAAAAGGAAGTAAGCCGATTTTGGAAGAGAGGGGATCCCCGCAGCTGAGCGGAGTCCCACTATCCTCCAAGACAGGGGCTCTTGAAAGTGCAAAATAGATTGGATACGACCCCAGACCCGACGCCAGTAATACTGTAGTGCGGGACATTCATACATAACATGAGTTAGTGAACCAATGGCCGCATGGCATGTCCAGCATCTATTGCCCTGGGAGGTGTTCCATTTGGCTAATCTGTCAGGAGTATAGAAACACCGGTGGGCTAGAAAGAAGAGTGTCTGAGTGAGTGAGGCGGATCTGGAGACCCGTGTCACTCTACTCCAGACAAGGCTCCATTGCTCCGGGGTCAAAGTTACATGCAGTTCCCGCTCCCATGCTTTCTGTGCTATAGGGGTACCTCTATTTACAGCATTACTTAAGGTTTTGTAAAAGTTAGATGCTACATCCGGTAAGCTCCCGATAGATCGGATAGTCTCCGACAAGTCTTGGGTAGGGGATTCCGATGGCGGGAGCACCTTAGCACTCCGAAGACAATGCTGTAGTTGCACCAACTGAAAGTAGTGTTTCGCTGGGAGACCAAATTCAATTTGCAATTCACTAAAAGTTTTCCAGCGATCATTATGGAACAACTGGGTAGGGGTCCAAATGCCCCTAGTGTACCAGGGGCTCCACGCCATCGGTTTATTTTGTATTTGAAATCGAGTATTGTACCAAAGCGGGAGTCTGTCTAACGGACAGAATCGGGAGTCTAGAGATTGAATAAGAGTATTAAAGGCACCTAAAGTGTCTAAAAGCATTGGTGGATAGTGGGAGTCTGATGGGAGAGTCATACCAGGGAGAGAAGTAAGAGGAAACGGTTTGCAAAGGTTCTCCTCTATGTCTAGCCACACAGGTCTACTCGGTGCTAGATCTTCCAGCCAACGAGCTCCTTGTTTGAGAAGAAAAGAGTGGTGATATTTCAGGAAATCAGGGAATCTGACGCCCCCATTTTCCTTATCAGCTTGCAACTTATGCTTCGCTATCCTAGGTGTCTTGTTTTGCCATAAGTATCTAGTCAGAAGGCCCTCTAAATCTTTATATGTACGTCGAGGTAGGAGACAGGGCAACATTTCTAAAATGTAATTCACTTTAGGAACAATCATCATTTTTATGGTTTCTAGGCGACCCCACCAGGTAAGTGTTAGAGGAGTCCAACGGTGAGTAAGCGCCCGGACTTTAGAGGTTAAGTCTTTGGCATTAAAGGAGATAGCGTCTTCCAAAGGAGAGCAATAGTGAACCCCAAGGTATTTGACCATGCGAGGTTGCCATAAAAAGGGAAAGGATTGCATATCTGCTTGATGAATCAGAGGATTTAGTGGAAAGGCTACCGATTTGGTCCAATTTATCTTATACCCCGAGAGTTGTGAATATTTACCGATTTGCTCCAGGACAGCCGGCACTGAGTCTAGAGAGACAAAGAGCAGAAGGTCATCAGCATATGCGGAAATTTTGGTTTCCCTATGAGAGAAGGGGACTCCATGAATCTCCTCCGATTGCCGGATTAGTAAAGCTAAGGGTTCGAGTGCAAGATCAAAAAGAAGTGGAGACAGTGGGCATCCCTGGCGAGTACCGCGTTGAAGGGGAAATGGCTGAGACTTTAAAGCATTAGCACAGATACTGGCTGTAGGCTGTGCGTACATGGTGTGGAGACAACGGAGAAAACCTTCTCCGAATCCGTACCAGCGGAGAGTTGCAAACAGGAAAGGCCATTCTAAGCGATCAAAGGCCTTCTCAGCATCAAGTGAGAGGCCAACAAATGGTCGATCAAGATTAACTGCGGTAGTCAATACATGACATAGAGTCCGAGCATTGTCAGCAGTTGATCTACCGGGAATGAAACCGCATTGATCTGGGTGTATTAAAGTAGACATCCTATCAGAGAGCCGGGTGGAGAGAATGGTGGCAAATATTTTATAGTCCGCATTTAGAAGGGAAATTGGACGATAATTAGCTGTTAGTTGCGGATCTCTCCCCTCTTTCTCAAAAACCACTACATTTGCCATTGAAAAGGACCCAGAAGGAGAGCCCTCCTCGGCCAGAGCAGAAAAATAAAGTTTCAAAACTGGAGCTAAGTCAGCGTTGAAGGTTTTGTAGAATTCAGCAGGGAGACCATCCGGGCCAGCAGCTCGACCTGTGGCACATCTCTTGAGAGCAGAATGAATTTCTGATAAAGTGAATGGTTTGTCCATGGCCTCTCTATCTTCGTCAGATAGGGTCGGTCGTTGTACCCCTGAGAGCAATCGTTCAAATACTTCTGGCTCAAAATCACATTCAGATTGATAAAGCCGAGTATAAAATTCACGAAAGAGTTCTAAGATTTCTGTATCTTTAGTGACCAGGCCCCCCCCCCGACGGATTACGGAGAGCGGTAACATGCTTGGCTTCTTTTTGACCTTTCAGGGCATTCGCTAACAATTTGCCAGCACGGTTATTTTCCCGGTAATACAACCCTTGTTGTGATTCAATATTTTTAGCAGCAGCAGTATATAAAAGCTGATTGTATTGAAAGCGGAGGCGTTGTAAACGGAGTAAAATACATGGGTCAGTACGGGACGTGAGGAGACGCTCCCCAGCTTGTATCTGTTGCTCTAGAATCAGTAAGTGTTGCTTTCTTTGTTTCCCCTGTCGAATTTGATAACTGGTTATAGTAGCACGGATAGATGCCTTAAAACCCTCCCACCAAGCCCAGCTCGCTGTGTCATGGGGTGAGTTAAAATGAAAATAATCTTGGATAGCGGCCTTTATGTCAACCTGAAAATCTTTTTGATCTAGTAGGGATCTATCAAAAAACCAAGCACGGGGATGATCATCTCGCGTAGTGACATGTAATGAAAAAGATATGGCAGCATGATCAGAAATATGGAGAGGATGAGTCCTAGCCGTGTCCACTTGAGAAATCAGTGCTTTGGAAATGAGAAAGAAATCTATTCTAGATTGTGAGTGATGGGGGGCAGAAAAAAAGGTGTACTCTAAGTCGGAGGGGTGAAGCAGCCTCCATATATCGACTAGCGCAAGATCTTGCATCAGAGCTGTAAGGGTAGCAAGACTCTTGGGTGGATTACTCGTTCTAGGCGGTTGTCTATCTATCAAAGGGTCTAGCACTTGATTGAAATCGCCACCAAGTATTAATGGAGTATTGGCAGAGGCCTGTGCCAACTGCGCAATACTTGCATAGTAAGCAGGGTTATCCACATTCGGGGCATAAATACAAATACACGTGAATTCACTATCTCCAACCTTAAAGTGTGCACGGGCCCATCTACCCTCCTTATCAGAGCTAGTATCTATTACAGTAGCTTGCAAAGACTTCTTAACCAGAATGGCTACCCCACACCGTTTGGAAACGGCGGGAGAATAGGCAGCCACCATGTAAGGTTTAGCATTGAGTTTCAGTGTTTCAGCGGAGTTTAGATGCGTTTCCTGAAGAAACACTAAATCAGCATGCTCATGGTTAAGATAGCTAAGAATTTTCTTTCTTTTGATTGGACTATTGATGCCTTTTACGTTAAGTGATAAGATCTTACATAAGGCCATTGAAAAAGGTTAAAAATTCTGAAAGAGAACCTGATAACGCACATAGTTTCACAATGTCCCTCATAGTAACTGTATCTAGCTGTACACATGACATGATAGAAAATAAGCTAATATAATACAATGAAGCGCCCCAAATTAAAAAATAAGAACCGCAGTGCGGTAGAGAAGAAGCAGAACCCCAGAAATTACTGGCGACCATGTGTCTGCGGGGAGAAACCCCAGAGAAGGCCGAAATTGAAAACGTATAACCTGTATAACTGTGCGTGCTCCAAATCCAACCGAGGCACACATCATGGAGGGATAGGAGACCAAGAAAGTCATATAAAGACAGAAAGAAAAGTCCAGGCAGTCTCTGTGCTTGGCTATGACCACCGCGTCGGGCCCTTCAAAATGGCGGACAGAGCCGGCAGATAATAAGTCCAAGTAGTTGGGTTAGCGCATCTGCTCTGCTTCTTTGGAGTCTAAAAATGTTGATAGTAGATCAGGATCTTCGAATGTCCTAGTTTGGTTGTGGAGAGTCACTCGGAGCTTCGCTGGATACAACAGGCCAAAGCGAGCCTGTAGCTGTTGAAGTCGAGGGCGAAAAGCAAGGAGTCTCTTCCGACGGTCAACTGTGGGCTTTGCCAAGTCAGGGAAGAAGGAGACTTTATGACTTTCAAACTCCAGATGACGATTCGCCCGGGCAGCATTTAGAATTTGTTCCACTTGTTGATATCGTAGTAATCGAAAGATAATAGGCCGGGGGGTCGTTTGGTTGAGCGCCATATGGGTAGGAACACGATGTGCTCGATCAATTTCCAGATCTCTATGAAAGGTGATCTTCAGCAAGGAAGGAAGAGTTTTGAGCAGGAATTCTCTTATATCTCCTGCTTCCGCCCCCTCCGGTATTCCAAGGAGCCTCACATTGTTGCGACGGGCTCGATTATTGCTATCTTCTAACTCTTTTTGAAGATTCTGTATCTGGCGCTCAGCCTTGTCCAGTTTGACCAAGCGCACCGCGTGCGAGTCGAGGACTCCCGCCATGTTGTCCTGCCGTAATGAAAGACTTTCAAGTCGGTCCTGGAGCACACCGAAGTCTTCTCGCATGGCTCGAAGCGCTTCTCCGTTGGACTGCACCAGTTCCTTCACGCCGCGTATTTCCTCTAAGAGCTCCTGATGCATTTCGGGGTTTTCCCGAAGTGGAACCATCTTCTGTGGGGAAGACACCTCTGTTTTGGAGCGCTTTCCGTGTGAAGAAGAAGGAGACCCGAAGTCCAAGCGCGCTGGTTTATGGGCCGCCATCCCCCCCGAGGTACCCCGGTAAGTTCGGAGCAAAAAATTGAGTTTATGTAGGTATTAAGTCAGGATTCTGAGTAGGCCTCTCGGGAGCTTCAGCGCGAAGCGTCTAACCCGCTGGACATCAGGCTCCGCCCCCCACATTCCTTTATTCTTTATTGTGAGCCTAATGCACAGCTCAAAACCATTTAAAGTAATAAATGAAAATACGAGGGAAATCACACAACACAACCCCCCTCGAGTATGCATTATGTATCAGCTGAAGCTATAATACTTTGAATATCAACTGAAGCAATCCTTAATCCAGGAAGCAGCACTCTATAGTAGGGATCTTTTTCAAAAGCCTTCTCAAAAAATCGGCGCTGTCGCCCTGTGAATAACACCGCAATCACACCACTACATAGCGCCATGTTTCAGGCCGCCACTCATTTCACGGCCCTTCTTCAGGCAAACTCAGGCCACATTCACTCCCTGATCCATTTTCACAATGGTGAAAACAAGAGAGCTGCCTGAGACCATCAGAAGAGTCATTATCACCAAACATCAGAGGGGTACAAGGCCATCTCCAAAGACCTTGGGATTCCTGTGTCTATAGTTTGCAATGTTATTAAGAGGTTTTCTGCTCATGGAATTGTCAAGAACCTCCCAGGATGTGGTGGGAAGAGGAAAATTAATCCAAGAAATCTTGAAGGTTAGTGCGAACTGTTGGAAAAACACCATGTACAACATCCAAAGCACTTAAGGATGACCTGGAGCAATTGGTAGTGGTGATTTCAATTCTCACTATATGCCATGCACTAAACAAAGAAGGACTTCATGGGTGAAGGCCAAGGAGGACCCCGCAGCTCAAAGACAGACATAAAAAGGTACACCTAGATGGTATGTTTACTAAACCGCGCAATTGTGCGGGGCGCACTTGAGCGTGCGCTAAGGTACCTTAGCGCACGCTAATAGTGGGTTTTTGTGCCCTGCACATGTGCGCGCTGCACTAATGGGCCCGCACAAGTGCGCGGCGCGCTGATGTGCGATAGAGGCGTGGAAAGGCATTCTGAGGGCGGAGGAAGGCTCCCGAGGGGCGGAGGGACGGGGTCAATGGGTGGAGAGTGGGAGGGGAGAGGCTCCCCGCACAGGAGCGGGGCTGAAATTCAACTAAAAAAATACCACGAGTGAAAATCTCGCGTTAGAGCTGATTTAAAGGGAAGAGAAACTATTTCTGTCAGCAATGTACAGCAAAACCAGGGAAACCTACAAAACGTGAGCAGTGTGATACATGTGCACAGAACAAAATAGCAAATAAAAATTGAAAATGACCACAACAAAATTCTAATAAATTATAATCCAGCTGGGCAATAGTGATAGTCATGGAAAACATCAGAAATCACTCCCAAGAAAGCCCCAAAAAAGAAATATGAATTTTAGAAGGGTCTACGCTCCGTCCCCATACAAGGTGAATGATCCCACAGTGAAATTGTGCAGAACAGGGTCATAAACCCTGCTCTACACAATTTCACTGTGGGATCATTCACCTTGTATGGGGACGGAGCGTAAAAATAATAATTATTATTTTCTATGCTCCGTCCCCATACAAGGTGAATGATCCCACAGTGAAATTGTGCAGAGCAGGGTTTATGACTCCTGTGGCCAGGTTTCCTATCTCCAGGGACTGCATGTTCTCTGTGGCCACAGTGTGGTGCAGTGAACACAGACAGTGTGTTCAGGAGCCAAAGATCACCAGTTCAAGTCCCAGCTGGGGCTCCTGCAAACCCAATCCCCATATTTTACCCACCACTAAACCATGATAGTAAAGACCAACCTTTTTTGCAGATAACATAAGCATGGTCCAAACACCTCTATTTTACCCTACAGAGCACAGACACCAGAAACATGCGCATTACCTAGACCACAGTTCCCTCAATGCAGTCCTGGAGGGCCACATATCATTTAGCTGTGATGCTGTCAGCAATATAAGGCCATGTCAGCATGGTGGCGGAGGGGTACCGTTGGTGGAGGGGGCAGTGGCTGCTGCCCACAGCAGACGGTGGCCTAGCCCCCTTCACGTGGGTGCAGTGCCCTCCAACAGACAAGCCTTGTCTGACAAACAGCCATGGACTCCCCAGGGAACACACTGCTTTTGTGCTAAGAGGGTGGTGAAGCAGACACAGCCAGTGCCTTTAGGACCAGAAGGTCACAGGTTCAAATCCCAGCTGGGGCTCCTGGCAAGAAATCATGGTAGTAAAGACTGAACCATTATTGCTGAGACCATACACATGGGTCAAAAACCTCTATTTTACCCTACACAGCACAAACACCATAGAAATGTGCATTACCTACGGCAGAATCCCCCAAATGAAGTCCAGGAGGGCCAAACACCATTCAGGTTCCATGCTGCCTCTAATAAAGATGCCTGTGCTGCATATCTATGCACCACCCCCATGGTATGCAGATGTATCCCATGCATATTCATGAGGGACAGCATGAAAACCCGAACAGTGTTTGGCACACCAGGACTGGAGTTGGGAACCTCTGCCATAAAGCAGCAGCCAACAGGGCCAGACACACCCACACCCACACCCACAGGCCCCATTGGCTAATGCCTCCTGGAGAGGCAGGACATTGGGCCCTGCGTGCATCTCCCAATACTAGCACTTGCATACCTTAGCAATGCCACCCTACACCTGGGTATACGGTACACACCTATCAAACGTTTCCTATGATTACTGGCAGATAGCAAGTCCTACGTTAAGCACAATTTGCTCATTGATCTCCATCATAACAATCTTTCTGATGTCTGCGGTGTGTGCTTCAGGTCTGGTCTCTGACAGTGTTTACCACCCTGGGGAGTGACCCCCAACAGTATTGCGTAGCATATCCATGCCTGTACTGTGCCCAGGACTGGTGTGGTGGGCAGGGCTGCTAAACTCCTCTATAGTAGCACAATGCTGGCATAGGTGTGGGAGTGTGTGTCTGTCTATACCAGTGGTTCTGAACCAGTCCTCCTTGAATCCCTAGACCAGTCGGGTGTTCAGGATAGCCCTAATGAATATGCATGAGATATATATGCATTAGAGATATCCTGCCAACCTGACTGGTTTGTGGCCCTCTAGGGCTGGATTTGGAGACCCCTGCCTTGCACCTCTGTCATTTAAGAATGTGAGTGGGCAAGGTGCAGATCTCCAAGACATCAAAAAGGTTAGATAGAATGTGTCACATACCTCTTTGCTTCTCACCACCACCAAAATATTGCGTATTAGACAACTTTTTGGGGTGGTGGTGAGAAATGAGGAGGCATGTGGCACATTCTATCTGCCTTTTGATGTCTGGGGCATCTGCACCTTGCCCACTCACAATCTTAAATGACAGAGGTGTAAGGCAGGGGTCTCCAAATTTAGCGCACACTAGCGCTTATTTAAATCCCGGTTTTTCTTTTTCTGAAAGAAACGCCCATTCCTTATATGGCACCCGCACACTAGCAGGCCACGTACATTAGCGGGGTTTAGTAAACATACCCCCTAATCTTTGCCAAAACTCCCCTTGAGAAACCACAATCCTTCTGGGAAAATGTTCTGTGGACAGATGAAATCAAACTTGAGATCTTTAGCAATGCAGATCAGTGATACATTTATAGGCGAAGAAATGAAGCTTATAAGGAAAAAAACACCCTTCCTACTGTTAAATATGGTGGCGGTTCCATAATGTTGTAGGGCTATTTTGCTGCCTCAGGAACTGGAGCCTGATACAGTATTAAAGGAATCATAAAGTCAGAGAACTACCAAGGTATTTTGGAGTGAAATGTGCTACCTAGTGTCAGAAAGCTAGGTTTCAGTTGAAGGTCATGGGTCCTCCAACAGGACAATGACCCAAAACATAAATCCAAAAGTACAAAAGAATGGTTAAAAAAGAAAATAAAGGACTGTTTAAACTGGCCAGCAATGAGTCCTGAATTCAATGCAATCAAGAACCTTTGGAAAGAGCTGAAATCTGCCATTGGTAAAAGGAATCCTGGAAATATTCATGAGCTGGAACAAATCACAGTTGAAATAGTGGGAGAAACTACCAGCAGACTGATGTATGAAACTTTTAGATGGCTTCAAGAAATGTTTGGAGACTGTCATCACTGCAAAGGGTTGTGCAACCAAATATTAGTGAAGGGTGCCATTAATCCTGCCAGATCATATTTTGTTTTTTTCTCAGAAATTACTAGGTCTAAGTTGCACAGACATCTTTTTTTTGAGCCTCCGTATGATGGCCATCTTGTGGTATCCACTCCTGGCAGTCTTGTTGATATGAGATTGAAAGTTCAAGTTACGGTACAAAGTGACACCTAGGTATCAGGGAGCAGGGAGATGAAGGGGGGGGGGGGGGTAAAGGATGTGTTGCGTGTGATGAAGAGTGCTTTGGTCTTGTAGATGAGGTTTAGGTTGTTGTGGGAGAGCCATTTGGTCATGTCTTGTAGACAGGTGGTTATTGTTGAGTAGTCTGGGATTCCTAGATTGATCAGGGTGTAAATCATAATGTTGTTGGTGTACAGTACGTACTGGATGTTGTGTTTCTTAATGTCGTCACAGATGGGCTGTATGTAGATTAAATAGCAGGGTAGACAATGATGAACCTTGTGGTACCCTTGGGAAGAGGGGAAAAGGGAGGAGGTGGATGTTCCAATCTTGACCCATTGTTGCCTGTTGCTGAGATAAGAGTTGAACCACTTGAGAGTGGTATTGAGTAGAACAATGCCGCTGAGTCATCACAGGAGGATGTGGTGGGATAGTGTGTCAAATGCTGCAGAGATAGAAGAACATAAGAACATTAGATATGCCATACTGGGTCAGACCAAGGTCCATCAAGCCCAGTATCCTGTTTCCAACAGTGGCCAATCTAGGTCATAGGTACCTAGCAGTTTCCCCAAAAGATACAGGTTCCACAATGCTTGTACTGGGTCAAGCATTGATATCCTGGGTCCCTTCTTAATAATTGTTTATGGACCTTTCCTCCAGGAACTTGTCCAAACCTTTTTTAAACCCAGCTACACTAACAGCCTTTACTACATCCTCCGGTAACAAATTCCAGAGTTTGATTACATGTTGAGTGAAAAAATATTTTATATTATTATATGTAAATTCTGAACCTCCTTACGACCTTATTACTGTGTGCCGTGCTTTCCTGTCTAATCAATGTGTTTATACCCCAAAATTTCCCGTCATGATTCGACAATTTCCAATCTGTAATCAAACCGCTGCTGATCGCTGGAAGTAGCGGTATACAAATGTATTCTAAATAAATAAATAAATAAAAATAGTCTTAAATAGTTTACCCTGTAGCTTCATTGCATGTCCCCTAGTCTTTATATATTCTGCTAACGTAAACAATCGATCTACGTTTACCCTTTCCACTCCGTTCATTAATTTATAGACTTCTATCATATCTCCCCTCAGCCATCTCTTTTCCAGGTTAAAGAGGGAGGAGTGGCCTAGTGGTTAGGACAAGGTACTTCGGGCCAGAGGGCCGGGGGTTCAAGTCCCACCTGGGGACAGCAATCTCAGGCCAGAGGGAATGGGATTTCTAGTCCTATAGGCACTCCTTGTGGTCTTGGGCAAGCCACTTAACCCTCCATTGCCCATGTTCCCTGTAAGTATTAGTGTATGTGTGTCATATCCCCTCGTGTTAAATGTATCTCCCAATTGACCGCTTTGACCCAGTGAAAAGCAGGATATAAATACAGCTAAATTAAATAAATAACCTTTTTAGCCTTTCTTCATAGGAGGATCTTTCCATCCCCTTTACCATTTTGATGGCTCTTCTCTAACCTTTTCTAATATCGATATCTTTTTTAAGATACGGCGACCAGAATTGCACACAATATTCAAGGTGTGGTCTCACCATGACAAAGATATCGACAAAGATGAGTAGAAGCCCATTTTCAGGTTGTTAATTCCTCTGATGAAGTTGTTTTGCACTGAGTGAAGATGTTATAGCAAATTAATGTTAAGTGACAAGGGTCCAATATTGAAAGGATTTATGCTCCTATGTTTGAGAGTTATGCTCCTGAATAGACCTTTCTGCAGGGCCGGCACAACTATTAAAGGAACTAGGCAGTGACCTAGAGCACCAATGGTCAGAGTTTGCCCATTGCCACCACCGCCACCCCTCTCCAGGATCTGCAGCAGCGGAAATGACTATTAATCAGTGACACAGTACTTCCCATAAACTCTGGCACTGTATTGGAGTTTATGGGAAGCGCTGCATTGCTCTTTAGAAGTAATTGCTGCAGCTGCAGGTCCCAGAAAGGTGCGGAAGCAGCAGCAATGAGGGTGGGCCGGCAAGAATGTGATTTGCCTACGGCACCTCATATCCTTGCACCAGCCCTACTTCTCCGAGTACCTAAGTTTTATATTCGAAATTTCACTAAAGTCCTAAATTTAGGAGCATAAAGAATGGGTGTCAACAGGAGTTGATTTAGAGGATGGAGGGGGGAATTTGAAGTTTAGCACTGATTTTAACCTCTAAGCTCATAAATCTAAGAAAATGAATGTCAGGCCTAAATTCATATGCATAACTTTTAAGCTTCTAAACTAAGATTAATTTTTGGCTGTAAAGTTAGGCTCTTCAGTTTGGTTGAAAATAGGGCACAAATTTAGGAGCCTAAATTTAGGACCTCAGGTCCTGATAGTCAAAAAGGTTATGCTGTTGGCAGGACCTGCTATCTGCATAAACTCTTCTGAGCCCGATATTCACTGGCACTAACCAACCAGTGCCAATGAATATGCTCACTGACCGAGTTCACACAATCCAGAAAGTGCCGGGTGGTGGGGCTGGGGCAGTTCCAGTACCTATACAGTAAGTGGTGATTTTCAGCCTTCTAACCAGATAGGCAACCACTTAAACTTAGGGCAGGTCAATGGCTGTCTTAACTTTATGTGGTTTTGCTATCCGGTTAGTGGCTGAATATTGCCGCAATGGAGGTCGGTGACAAAACTGGATATTCAGCACGACTGGATATCTGGTGTGTGGTCTGAATATCCAGTTTCATTTTTGCCTGTGACATCCAGGTGCTTTACAAGCACTGACCCCCATAGACTGAATACTGCTGGCCCTCAGCTTCTTTTGAATACTGAGTCCTTTCTGTATAACTTTGTTTTTTCTATGCAGTTACCCCTCTATTTTGCCATCATCCTGGCATCTTCCATGTGTATGGCTCTTTTTCCTCTCTTCCCCCCTTCAAAATGCCTGCTTCCTTCCTACCAGCTCATCTCTTCTTCAACTCATCCTCTCCCCTTCCCCCAGCTACTTCCTCCTTCAGCACTCTGAACTCAGCTCATCCCTTTCTTTCAGAAACTCTGAGTTCACCTTCCAACAACATATCCCCTTAACCTCTGTCTCACTCAACAATCTCTCTTAATCTCTCTCTCCACCCAAGTTCCTTCCTTAACTTATCTTCACCCCCCTACCCCGATCTCTTCTGCAAACTCTCTCTCATTTCTGCGCCTCATCTTCACTTTCTGACACTATTAGAAACCCCCTCCTAGTACAGTCATCATTTTCATGCACCAAGTGGCTTTCTCACTATGGGTTGTGTGGTGCCTACACGTTCTCAAGAATTTACAAGAACAGCACAGACCTTTGGGTACCACCTGACTCATGCTCAGAGAGCCATGTGGTTCAGGAAGAAGACAGAATGGCTCCTCTTCATCTGTGGACATCTGCCTTGGCTCCCCTCTTGCTTGCTTCAGGGAATTATGTGATTATGCACCAACATTTGCAAAGTTCTGAAAATGTAGAATCATATATCCCCTGGCAATCTACTTCCGGTGACACTGCCAAGAAAACCCAGGAGCTTCTGGGTCGCCAGGAGTCAGGACTGACTCGAAGGCACACATTGCATTTGCATATCCCATGGGATGTACTGCAGTCAGAGCTGTTTGTAAGTCTGGTTCAGTGGTTATGAGTAGCTGTACAACATCATATGCGTAGATGTAGCAATGTGTAACCATAGACCAAATCAAGTCATCTAGTGGCTTTGTTTTGCATTTGCTTGTGACTAAAGCAGGGATTCAGGTGAAGTTTCTGTGTAGGGATTTGCAGCAGTCTGGCTTGTTTTATTTTTCCAATCAGAACTTTGTTGGTCTTCTTGGGTCTTTTACAATATTTGTAATACTAACTTTTTATAAGCGAGTTGCAGGGGGCTACTGAGAGGAGATGGCCCTGGTGGTCACCACTGCTCCCAAAGGATGCTCTTGTACCCTGTATGGAAAAAAACACTGTATGTATTGATGGTTGGTAACAATTTTCCTGAGGGAAAATTCTCAGATCTCTTATAATAGTGGTGGTAAACTATGGTTTGCAGGACGCTTCTACCCATCTGGGTCCCTTAGACTGTCTGCTTTAATGTGATATTTTTGCTTTCACTGGATAGATGTGGGTTGGGCAATGATTTATCTCTCTCCCTTTCTTCAGCCCTGGAACTAAGGGAATCCCTCTTCCCAGTTTTGGAGTACAAATGTTTCAGATTTGCTTGCCAAAAATCTGGTAACCATAGCTACATTTGAACTCTGACCTTTCTGAATTTGCTTCTAAACCAATGCCAACTTTGAACAGAGAACTATGTTGTTTCAGAGGATGCTGTTTATCAAAGACGAAGGTTTTTTTTTAAAGCACATTTGAGTAATAATCTGTTATAGAATAAACAATTGTAGGCTTGTGAATGAGAAAGTTTCAGTCAAAGTAATAAATGGTGTGTTTAATATTTTTAAGAATGTAGCTGTTAATTTTTCCCATTTTCCTTGCTTTTTATGAGAAATTGTTTATGTACAAATATAAGTTTAATATAATAGATATTATAGTTAGTTAAACTATCAGTAGGAAGATAAAATGAGTAAAGATTAATAACTTATAAAGAGGAGAGCAGAAGATGGGAGAGAAGATGAGAAATCAGAAAGCGGGTAACTAAATCATGCCCCAAATAAAAAGTAAATGAGCACACAGACCAAAGAGATGAGAACCAAGATGCTTGGCCAGATGATAGGAAACTGGAATCCCCTTTCCATATAGTAGATTTAGGGGTCTTTTTGCTAAAGTGCGCTCCGCAGTTAGCATGGGTTTCGGTGCACGCTGTGTGCTGTGGCCTGTGGTTATTGCTAGTTCACGGCTCGTACAGTTAGTGCGTGTTATTTTCCTTGCAAACTGTGAATCGTGCAGTAGAGAACTACATGGGTAGCCGAGGGGCAGAGAGTGGGAGTAGTGAGTGCCGAGCCATCAGTGAATGGGTATACATCGCGCCCTAATGGCGCATCTTGCAATTAGCATGGTTGTGATTGTCTCCACCTCAATAGGTAAGGCTGTCTGCACCCAAGGTATCTGCGCTCCATGTTACCGTGCAGCACTGCATGTTACCTATGCAGGAAATGTTCTCCACACCATTGATGGGTAATGTGGTGGCTTTTCACTTAACATTTTGAGATTTTGCATATTATTGGTGTGTTAGGCGCAAAACCATAGCACAAATTTAGCAAAATGGCCCCTTAATCAATCAGCTATTTTTTTTCTCGCTAAAAACAATAGGTGAGAGGGATTTCAACTTTGCTTTTGCTAGAGGAATGCTTCCTCAGCATTTTTCTAATTGTTTTATTAGGTTTCAATATAGTTAAAATACAATTTAGGGTCTCCTTTAGCTGTTCACTAGTGTTTCTCTCCCTAACAAAGGAACTGCAATGGGGCAGTTTCTCCAAATGGGTTAGTTTTGCGCATTATACAATCTTACTGCCAAAGGGTAAATCTAAAAATATCTACACAGAACGAATACCCTTTATACCTTTTTTAAAAAAATTGGTAGAATCCCTTAAAAGTACTTTTTTTGGATATAGATATTTACTAGGGCAATTGGTTTTGTGACAATTTGAAATTAAAAGGGTGAGACCTGTGATGTGTAGATTTACTGCTCAAACCTATGGTGATTCAGTTCGCCAGATGTAGGGAAAGAGCTTTCCTGAGGTCTTTTATACCCTAATGTAATTTGAATAATTTTTGAAGTTAGGTTTGTAATTGTTTTAGTATTAGTTTTGCGCATACCATGACAGTCATAAACGTCACTTCTATGCCAGGGCATGTGCGGTATGATCTCCGTCTCTCAAATTTACTGCTAATGCTCAGTGTAGTACTTGCATTGTGCCAAAGAGAGCCTCCTGCTGGAGTTTGTAAGATGTAACATGTATGGGTAGCTTGTCAAGATATGCTTGGAAATTCTTCTTTATCAAGCTTGTGGCACCCAGCATGATGGGAAATATTTCTGTATCTTTCTGTCATATTTTCTTGGTCTCTGATTGTATTTCCTGGTATTTCAGGATCTTCTGCCTCTCCATGCAATTTACAGAGTAGTCACTTGGAACGATACCTCTATTAACTGGCCTTGTTCTTCTGTTGTTGTTGCTGCTGTTAAGTGCCATCGAGCAGGTGGCGACTCATGACGACCTTCTGGATAGTTGTCCTAACCTAAACTGTGTTTGATCTTCAGGCAGGTGGCAAATTGCTGACAGAGTGGCTTCCATAGCTGCTGTTATTATATCCATCTATCACATTGCTTGCCATCCTCTTTTGCGCTGACCTTCAACCTTGATATGCATGATATCTTTCTTGAATCATCTCTCTCTTGGCATAATTTGTCCAAAGTAGGAAAGTCAAAGTCTTGTCATCTGAGCTTCTAAAGAAAGCTTAGAGGCCCATTCTGATTGGGGCATGAAAACTGGGTGGGCTAGATTTGGCCCAGATTCTGCACCCACGGTAGCTAGATGTTTCCGCTGGAGCGGAATCGGGGCACTTGGATGGGCCGGATGGGCCCTAGTTCAGATGGCTCAGATTTTATTTTATTTATTTATTTGGCTGTATTTATAGACTGCTTTTCATGTAGGTTAAAGCGGTTTACAAGGAACTTACAAATTAACTTTTACATTGAAAGCAGGTAACTTAGTACAAAGAAAAGGAACTGTGGCTAACTTAAATTAACTATGTACAGTTTGATAAACTATTTACTTGTGCTTGTAATATCTTGTCCTTCATGTGGATTCAGAAATGATGTTTGGGGAGGTAGGATTAGGGGTGTCTGGGCTGAAGTGGAGGGTGAATAGGTGAGTCTCGAAGAGTTTGCAGAAAGATAGGAGGTCTGTAGTATGTGGGCAGGAAGTGAGTTCCAGGCAGTTGAAGCATAAAGTTCAAAGGATCTGGAATGGGCTTGTTGGATGCTTTTTGTTACATCTTGAGGGATAGTTAGCGTGTTTCTCATGGTCTGTTCAAAGGCTGTGGTGTGATGAGGGAGCATTGGTGGGTAGATGATTGATGGCTCAGGGCTTTGTGAATCAACAGAAGGATTTTGTGGAGGATTCTGCTTTGTAGGGGAAGCCAGTGGAGGTGTTTGAGGATGGGGGTGATGTGCTTGTATTTGGAGGTTTCAGTGATGGACCTTGCTGCCATGTGGAGAGCCGTTTGAAGAGGATGGAGTGTTGATTTAGGTAATCCGTGGTATATTGAATTGCAGTAGTCTGCATGGGATGTTATGAGAGCTTGAAGGGCTGAGCAGAAATCTGATGGGGTGAGGAGAGGGTGGAGATGTTGTAGGGTCTGGGTTTTGAAGTAGATTGATAATGCTGTGTTCACTATTTGAGTCCTCAGAGTGAGGTGGCTGTCTAAAATGATCCCCAGGTACTTTATTTCAGGTTTGATTTGGCTTTCCGTGTTATTGAGGGTAATGGAGGAGGAGGGGGAGAAGGATTTGTTCCTGGTGATGAAGAGGGCTTCTGTTTTCTTGAGGTTGATGGAGAGGTGATTTGTAGATAGCCACTTTGAGACATCGGAGAAGCAATGCTGGAGTTTGTGGTAGGATGGTTTGCTAAGGTTGACTGGAATATACAGCATAATTTATTTGTGTACAATTTGTATCCCGCTGCTTCCAGCGATCAGCAGCGGTTGCTATACATGGAAAGGTTGGTTGTACAGGCCAGTGATTAGGGGTATGTACAGTGTGATTAGGGAGGAGGGTAGCACACAGCAAGCAAGATTAAAGATTTACAGTTGATTGATGTTAGATTTTACACAAAGTACAAAATATACATATTTACACAAGCCTGACTATTAAGACTTCACATAGGATCGTTGTATACATTATGCACATGCCTGAAAGCATTTCAAGGGGTTAAGTTGAAATGTGATTGGAAGAGGTGCGTTTTAAGTTTTTTTCTGAAGTCTTTTAGATCACAGATTGCACGCAGTTCACTTGGCAACCGGTTCCAGAGTGTTGGAGCAATAAATGAGAAAGCCCTGTTACTGGTGCAGGCATTAACCTTTCTGAAGCATTTCGGGAGACAGAGGGTGTTGAGGTTTGCTGTTCTTCTGCTTCTGTTGTTGGGTAGGTTGGATAGTAGGCTATTGAGATATGAGGGCGCTACATTCTGGATGAGTTTGAAAGTAGTGACTAATAATTTGTATTGTATGCGGGCTGTGATGGGGAGCCAATGTAGTTCAATTAGGACAGGTGTAATGTGGTCGGAGAGCCTTTTTTGCATAATGATTCTGGCCGCAACGTTTTGAGCCATTTGCAGAATATTTATAGTTTTTCTTGGTAGGCCTTGCAGTATGGCATTGCAATAGTCCAGGTGTGGTATGATGAGGGCTTGAGCGACAGATCTGAAGTCGGCATGATCAAGTATGCTACGTAAGGGCTGCAGGACTCTTAATTTGTGGAATATAGCGCGGTTGGTAATCCGCAGATGCTTGTCCATATTTAGGTTGCTGTCCAGCATTACTCCTAGATATTTTATCTCTGCTTTGATGTTGTAGCTGTTATTGTTCATGGTGACCGTTGTCGGGGGCACGAATCCCGGTTTCCTGGAGATGTCATATGCATATATGTGTCAAGTTATCTTGTGTGCTTGATGATGTTGAAGAGGGGTTGGAGGTAGATATTGAAGAGGAGAGCTGAGTGTGTAGAGCCCTGGGATATGCCTTGTGTTTATATGTATGATGCTGATGATGTTGCTCCTATTCTGATTTGTTGAGGTCTGTTGTGGAGGAGTCCTGGAATCATTATAGTACTGTGCCTTGTATTCCAAGGGACTGGAGGCACTGTAGGAAGGTGGTATGATTGATGATGTTGAACGCAGCAGAAATGTCGAGGAATATAAGGATGAATTCTTGTTGGATTTTTTGGGTTAGGAGGGTTTCTACTCTGTGCTGGAGACCGAAGCCATGCTGATTAAGGTCAAGTGGGGCATGAGTGTCGAAGTAGTCTTGAAGCTGAGTTTGGACCATTCTTTCTATTATTTTGGAGAGTAAAGGTAGGCTAGTGATGGGTCTGTATGAGGAGGGGTCAGATGAGTCAAGGTGAGAGGTTTTTTTAGGAGAGGGCAAATTGAGGAGCTTTTTAGGC
Source organism: Ichthyophis bannanicus (assembly GCA_033557465.1). Taxonomy (NCBI): domain Eukaryota; kingdom Metazoa; phylum Chordata; class Amphibia; order Gymnophiona; family Ichthyophiidae; genus Ichthyophis; species Ichthyophis bannanicus. The sequence continues at coordinate 349,986,693 of CM066032.1, forward strand.
AGGTTGGTAGGTAGCCATATAGTAGGGAGCATTGTGTGAGTTTTGCTAGGAATGGAGTAAGGTCAGATTTGATGGTTTTGATCCAGCTGACTGGGCAAGGGTTGAGGGGGGGGAGGTAGTGGTGTTCTGGATGTTTTCAGCTGAGATGTTATCAAAGGTGGTCCATGAGTGTGTTGGGGTGGTATGATGTGGAGGAGGATCAGGTTCATCTGTAGGTTGGGGTGGCTTGTAGAGAAGAAGTCTGCTAATTGTTGAGGTGTGATGGGGATGTCGGTTGAGTTCTTGGTGGGTGTTGATCTTTAGACCCTTTACTAGGGTGAATAGTTCTCTTGGTCAGTTGAGTGATCGGTGGATGAGTTTTGTTTGGTAGTTTTGCTTGGAGTGGCTGGTGGCATGGTTGTATTCTCTTAGGGTGGTCATATATTGGATTTGGTCCTCAGGTAGCTGTGATTTTCTCCATCTGCATTCATGTTTTCTTAATTGGAATTTGAGCTTTCGTAGGTTGGGGATGTACCATGGAGTCCATTTGTGAGCGAGGTTGTGAGGCTGGGTTGAGGTTGGAGTGGAGGCTGTTTCACTGATGAGTTCATTCCAGGTGTTGATGTCAGAGTCAAGGTCTTGCAATTCAGTAGTGAGAATTGGGGAGATTTAGGCAAGAAAGGAATCTTTGCAGAATTGGTTGAAATGTCTCTTGTATGGTTTGGGGGATGTAGTGGATCTGTGGGGGTTGTTGAGGGGCAGCTGGAAGGTTATGACCTTATGGTCTGTCAGGGCACTTGGGTAGTTTGGACTGAGGGGGGGAGAGCCAATGGTGTTGCTGATGAATATGAGGTCAAAGGTGTTACCCTGGCAGTGCATGGGGGAGTTCACTATTTGTGAGAAGTCTGGTATTGTCGTTGCTTCCATGAAGGCTGATGCTTGTTTCATTGGGGCTGATTGGATGTTGAGGTCTCCCAGGAGGATGAGGTCTTTATGCTTTGAGTTGTTTTCGGGTGAAGTGTGGATGAGGTCAAAGAGATCTCTGGATGGTGCTGATGGGGAGCAATAGGCAAGGCAAATGGTGGGTTGTTTATTTGTGATGGTGAAAATATCCAAGGTCGAGGTGGAATCTGCAGCTTTCTTGGTGAAGTTTAGGTTGGATTTGGTGAGGGTGAGGACACCGCCTTCCTTTTTTTGGGTGTAGTTTGGGGGACACAATTGGTTTAGGAAGATTATGTGTTTCAGTGAGCCATGACTCTGTGATGCAGAGGATGTCTCGGTTGTGGGTGAAGAGGAAGTCTCTTATTGGTGTGGTTTTATTCTTTGCTGATTGTGCATTGATGAGGGTGCAGCTGAGGGGTACTGGGGCGAAGGGTTTGCAAGTGGGAGGGTGTTATCTGTTGGTATTGTGATCAGGTGTTTTGCATTGCGGGAGTAGCAGCGGGTAATTCGATTTTACATTGAGGGTGGGGAATGGGTGATATAAGATGAGGAGGGGGAGGTTAGGGTAGGGAAGTAGGAGGGATTTTGCGGTGAGGGACAGAATAAATAAGGCTAGTAGGAAGTAGATGAGAGCATACAATTGCAGCATGTTGCGTGAGAGGGTTGTTTGGTTGTTGTCTCGAGGTTTGAGGCCTGTTCAGTTTAATTTTTGGGGGGGGAGAGGTCCTGATTGTTCTTGGCAGCAGGAGGTGGAGGCTTATCTTCCACTCTCTGCTGCTGGTGTGCACAGGGCCGGCCCATCCATTGAGCGAGAATGTGTTTTGCACAGGGCCCTGCGTTTCAGGGGGCCCCGCACAAAGAACATTCTGCATAGGTAAATTTAAAAAAAAAAAAAAAAAGCTGGCTGCTGCCACTGCTGCAGTGGCAGCGGCAGGATCAACTGTCTGAGGGGCCCCCCCTGCTCGGCAGAGTCCTCCCTCCCTGCATCACCTCCCTCTCGTGCTGGCTTTTAGAGCCGCGAAGGGAAGGGAGAGTTTTCCCTTCGCGGCTATTTTAAGCTGGCTAGGGCCTGGGGCTGATGGGAAACAGGAAATGCCTGTTTCCCATCAGCCCCAGCGGGCTTAACAGAGCCACGAGGGAGAAACTCTCCCTTTGCGGCTCTGAAAGCCAGCACGAGAGGGAGGTGATGAAGGGAGGGAGGACTCTGCTGGGCAGGGGGGGCCCCGCGGACACTCGATCCTGCCGGCGGCAGCAGCAGCAGCCAGCTTTTTTTTTTGTTTAGTTTTGCTGATGGGGGGGAGGGGGTTAGGACTGGCTATGGGCTGATGGGGGGGTGAGGACTGGTAATGGGCTATGGGGGGGCTAAAATTGAAAATGGAGTGATGGGGGGTTAGGACTGGAAATGGGCTGATGGGGGTTAGGATTGACAATGGGATATGGGGGGCTAGGACTGGAAATGGGCTAATGGGTGGGTTAGGACTTGAGGTGGGCTGATGGGGTTAGGACTGGTAATGGGCTATGGGGGGCTAAGAATGGAAATGGGCTGATGGGGTTAGAACTGGTAATGGGCTATGGGGGGGCTAAGACTGAAAATGGGGCGATAGGGGGTTAGTACTGGAAGTGGGCTGATGGGGGGCTTAGGACTGGTAATGGGTTGGAGGGGTTGCTAGGACTGGAAACGGGCTGAGTGGAAGGGGAGGCTTGAACTGCAAATAGCTGATGGGGACGGGGCTTGGAATGGAAATGGGTTGAGTGGAGGGGAGCTAGGATTTGACATGGGCTGATGGTGGGGCTAGGAAAGGACTAGAAATGGGCTGATGGGGGGCTGGGATTGGAAATGAGCTGATGAAGGGACTTGGAAAGGACTGGAAATGGATGGGGGAGCTAGGACTGGAAATGGGCTGATGGGGGGACTAGAAGGGAGCGGATGCTGGGTGGGGCTCGAACTAGAAGGGAGCTGATGTTGGGGGAGGATTAGAATGGGATGGAGCTGGGAGAGTGAAATGGAGAGGGGAAAAATATTTTGTGTGGGAGGGAAGCAAAATCTACAATTGGCCGGGTATTGGGAGAGTAAGTGGAGATTGAGGATGGAGGGGTAAAATTTGAGTGGATGAAATAGGAATGAGGAAAGAGCAAAAGGAGAAAGATTAGTATGTTAAAGCAGATGTAGAGAGAGAATGGAAAAAAACTAGAAGAGAGAAGAAAGGACAAATGGACAGCAGACTATGGAGAGTTAGCAGAAGACACGAAGAAACCAGAAGAAAGTGGCAAGAACAATTGCTACTGAAAAAAAAAAATGCACAAAAGGTAGAAAGATATCTCTTTATTTTGAATTTATTAACTGGAATATGTCAGCTCTGGGAAATGTGCATCATTAACGTCTGCACTTTGTTTAGTACAAGAGGAAATTAATTTATAGTTTTATTTCTAAAGTGTTGTTGTACATTCCAAGTTTGGCTTTTGGGGTTCCCAGTTAAATTATTGTCTTCCTGTTTCTAAATTCTGATTCCTTGTTTGGTGATGGTCTATGTTCTGCATGTGTAACTGAGCTGAGGTATTCTGTTTATGTAATTCCTATTTGACATTGCCACTTGCTCTCTTTCCCAGTAGGGCATGTATTGTTATTCTCTGAAATGTATTGGTTTAATATTTGCAGTGTTGCCGTTTGATAAGTAGGGTATGGTGCTTTGTGAATCCTGCTAGTGCTGTTAGGATACGGCGGGTTTCCTATGGGTTCTAAATGGGCAGTGTTTGTAGTAGTTCCTAATGTGCCTGGTGGTTGGCAAAGGATTATAGTAATGTAGAAACCTTTTAGTCTTTCTTTATCCATACACTCATTAAGAGGCATGTTTACTAAACGTTAGTGTATGGTAACATTATGCAAATATTTATGCAAATGAGGCCCCACACCAAGTCTCCGCACATGGCCCCGCACCTCCCTTGGGCTGCCCCTGGGTGTGCACTGAGGGTTGTCTCTTCACGTAGAGCATTTGTTGTGTCGGTTCAGGTTGTTGTGGTGCTGTAGTTTGGGCACATTGGGTAGGTTTTTCTGTCGGGTCTGTGATTGTCCAGGTTTGTTGGCTGAGTTCCTGACTCCTGCCTAAGGGCCTTGCCAAAAGGTCCTCTGGCAAGGCCCTCAGGCACGGGCTCGCCAGGTGTAGGTGCACCTGAGCACGTGAAGAAATTTAAAGTCCCGGCGGTGTGTAGCAGTGGGCCCTGATTGGCCTCGGCAGCAGTGGGGCAGGAGAATCCTGTGTTCCTGCTCCCCATTGCAGATGCCTATTGAGGTGTCTCTGGTGGCATGCCTGAGCACGTGAAGAAGTTTAAAGTTCCGGCGATGTGCAGCAGTGGGTCCTGTTTGGTCTTGGTGGTGAGAGGGGGGGGGGGGGGGCAGGAGAATCCTGCATTCCTGCTTCCTCATTGCAGACACCAATCGGGGTGTCTCTGGTGGTGCGCCTGGATACGTGAAGAAGTTTAAAAGTGTTCTGTGCTTACCCTGGCTAACCGTCCCCATGCTCCTGCTTGTGCCCCAGTGTTGCAGCGTCCAATTGCCATGGCACCAGGACACTGTGCAGGAGCCCTGATCCCCCACAACACACTGAAATTGCTTTTCTCCACTGCCAGACACTCGGAGAGGTCTGCCATGGCTGGAATTTGATGGCAGGGATCCTCCTGCCTCAGCTAACTTATTCAGGGGGGTTCCTCCATTGCTGGCCATCAATGTTGGGGGGGACTTATTCCACCTCAGAGGTGGAATAAGTTCCCCAGCCATTTCCCCCAAGCCGGAGGTACAGGCCTGTAAGCTGGATAGGCCCTGTACGTCCGGGGTTGTGGGCCCGCCTCTGCACCGCCCACTCTCCACCCTGTTTCTGCCCCCTCCCATCCCCATCCAGAGCTCCCCGCACATTGGCCCTTTATGTGCAGGGAGCTTAGGGGGCAGAATCAGCTGACAACGATTAGCGGGGGATGTACGTATATTGCCGCTAATCACTGTTTGGAATGACCCCCTTAGTGTTTAATCTCCTCTTCTACTGACTGATTTATTCTTCAGACAGTCCATGGTATACATTATTCTTCGCCAGCACCATAATTCGAAGGCATCAATTTTCTTTCTGTCTTTTCTTCTTCACTGTCCAATTTTCATATCCATATGAAGTTATTGAAAATACCATGGTTTGGACAAGTCGAATCTTAGAAACATAAAAACATGACAGCAGAAAAAGACCACATGGCCTATCTAGTCTGCCCTTCCATATCAACTGCTACAACAGTCCCCTTTCTTCTTTAGAGATAACTCTGTTTGTCCCATGCTTTTTGAATTCAGATACTGTCCTCATCTCTACCACCTCCACTCAGAGACTATTTCACGCATCTACCACTCTTTCCGTAAAGAGATATCTCCGCATATTACTCCTATCCCCTTTCACCCTCATCCTATGTCCCCTCGTAGCACTTGGAAATCTTGTTTAGGTCCTTCATATATGTAAAATGTGTCAAACCACTTAACAATGTAGCTATCAGCAAAGTGTAATGTCAATAAACCACCAGCACAATGCATTGGATGGACATTCTTTTGCAATGCAAGATGTTTGGGGTTCCCTACAACTGCAATAAGGATTATTATCATCCTGACCACATTAAAAATGTTTGACTGCATTCACCTTGTCCCTTCCGACAATAAATTAACCCAGTCCAAAGGTAACATGGTAGGTTAGAAGCATGGGGACAAAGAGCTGGATAAGTGATAAGTAAATGATTATCAACGTCTGTGGCTGACCACTGAATACCATGCTGAAACATCCATCATATCTTTAAATGGAATGTATAACCAAACCAGATGTCTTGAAGGCAAAGAAACTGCTGAGGATTCAATAAAGTCTGAATATAAAGACAAACTTCAATTTTGGAAATTCTTTTTCATCAGCTTAACAGTGACTTTCTTATGGCGTGGATGAGGAAATATAAAATTGCTAAGTACAAAGAGCCATGACAATTGGGTTAGGTATAATCTTTCAGATACGATATGCATAATTATTTTAAGTTCCACATCAGCCTTTGTTGTATGTCGCGAGCAGTCCCTGATTAAAGCCCCATACTCGGCCGATGAAAAACAAAGCATGCACACAGATGTTCTTAACCAGCTAGCTGTCCTGTAAAGTTATTATGAATTCTAACTGTAGTTGTCTTCTTCAAATAGCTGCAATAAATCAAAAATCTGTCCATTGTCATGCCAAGGTATTCTGGAGCTGGGTTATGGTTCAAACCCTGGCCATTAAGAAAAATGTCATGTTCCTGATTCACTCTTATGTTCTAAGGTGAAATACACTTGAAACTGTCTTTGATGTACTTGGCTGCAGACACCATAAGCTAAAATAGCCTTTAAAAGTGCCATTAAGGGACCTTTCATTTTTTTTAGAAGGAATGCACCTGGAGACTGTAGTGGATACATAAATGGACTTTTTTTTAGAAGATCATTAATATACACATTAAAGGGCAGTAATGATATAACTGAGCCTCGAGGGAGAGCATTAACATGCCATTCCCGGGAACTACAAGTACTGCTTATGTGTATTCAAAATGGTCAGTCTTGAAGGAAGAGCTCCGTGATCCTCTGCCATTCAATAAGATCCCACTTTCAACAGTTTAAATATAAGGGGCAACATTTTCGAAGGCATTTAAATGGGTAACTGCCCTAGTTAGTTGTGTAAATGCCTTATCCGTTGCCGTAGAAGTAAAAATCCAGGTTAAGGGGGTTGACGGGCAGGCTATGCGCCAACGCAGTGCATAGCCTGTCCAACTGAAAATCAGACCCAAGGTCTATAAACCAAAGCATACAATCCGCAATGGTCAAGTTATAGACTTGACTGCAATGGTACTGAGGGAGGACACTTTTCCAAAGCTATTTATATAGGCAAATAGCAATCTACTTGTGAAAATTAACTTAAAATGGCCCTCTTTCTGTGAGGGCAATGTTATAGCAGGTCACCTAGGCTAGGAGCTCAAGTAGAAGTCTGTTTTGAGGCATGGAAAGAACCATTTTACATAGAAAGCTGAAGTAGGAATTGGAATGTCCAAGCCGGGAGCCTTTTGTAAAATACGTATAAGAATGTGCAGGAGTACATGTGCTTTTGCTAATTGGAGTAGCCATTTTGTAAAGACACATCAATGTACAAAAAAAGAGTACCATCAACTTGGCAGCTGTCATGTAGAGGTGTCAGCATTTATATTTGGAAGTGGCGATTTCGCAACTTTGACTTATAAATGCCGGCAACTAAACCTGTAGACCGCTTTACTGTTACCGAAAGGTTGTATAGAAAGAATTTGAATAAAGTATATATATCGTGGACCCATTTTGCAAACTTATACGTATAAATACCACATATACCAAAAATAAAAAAACAGATATTTTTGGAGAATTACTCCCTTAATCCCTCATGTAAAACTCTGATCTAAACAAGCATTTTTTGAAAAGTCGGTGTGTGCTTTTGAGATGGTGCAAAATTCAACGGTGGAATTTATTTGAATATACATGAATTGCCACTATAAGATGGGTAATACACTTACATGTGTATGTGCTCTATATGTGTGAATGGCACTATTTCCATGTGTAGATGTGTCAAATGCCCTCCATGGGCATCTATGAGGCTTTATTAAAAATGGTCTTACAATACTTGCCTAATTGATGGCTAAAATGCAGCCACACACATTTAGAACTGCTCCGGAGCAGGTGCAGATATAAATAGCTGAAGTCGGCGAGTAGGTGCATATTTTATAACCTACATGAATATTTGGTAACTCCACCTATGCTTACCTTAACTACATCCCCAAATGAGCCTACAGATGGGATGTACAGTAGTATGTGACTTCTCATCACTCTGTGCACTTTTACATATGTATAGTCCCAGTTTGGATAATGTATGAGCCCCTGTATTAATTTAAGCTGATAGTCCCAGACTGGATAATCTGTTTACTTAAAAAGATGACATTTAGGGACAATTTTTAAATTCTCCATATTGTGAAAAAAATCACGTGTACTTCTTACTCCTGGGCTTTGTATCAATTCTCAAGGTAAAAGCGTCTTTGCACGTTCAAGTACAGAATTAGTACAAACCCTGTAGGTAAGAGTATGCCTGGTCACCTGACCTTAAGTTTTGTGAAAATAGAATTTTTCTGGAAAATGCCCAAAGAGCCCCAGGAACATTTCCTCTCAGTTCAGCTAAATGTCCTGCGCTGTTCCATAGCACATGTAGAGAGGGCAATGTTCTGACAGTGAATCTGCACAAGCAAACTGCATTTAACTCATTCAAACTGCTTAGGGATGTGTGGGGGTGGGGTGGGGTGGGGTGGGGTGGGGTGGGGGGGAGGGAGAAGGTTGTTTGCTTCATTTGTTTCATTGGTGATGAGAGGCCGTGTAGAGATATGGCATTAGTGGGACAGGAGTTAGTGAGGATTACTCCTCCTTCCTTGTACTCCATGGATGGGTATGATGCAGAGGGGATTCAAGGGAGTGAATGCCTGCCTGGGTGGGCTTTTAAATTTGGCACAATGGATTTCTAATTTTAGTGGTAGGCGCAAGTTCAGGGCTGGCTACATTTTGAAGAAAAGCCAAAGGAAAATCAAACAAAATTTTGTTAATTCTTCTTTTTGTTTCATTTTCAGAATGAAATGAAACAAAATAGAAAAAGTTGATGTTTCCTATTTCATTTCAAATGAAAGCATATCCCTAACAAGCAGATCCACAGACTCAGGGCCATGGTAGAAAACTGGAAGTGTGTGCTGTTGAATCAATGCTGGCAACCCAGCCCCCCCCCCCTGGGTTTTCTTGGTAAGATGCCATCAGAAGTAGGTTGCCAGGCTGTTCTTCCATGCAGTAAGTCTACTGCACCTGGCAAACCAAGGTCATCACCCATCCAAGTACAAGCCAGGCCTGACCTTGCTTAGCTTTTGAGATCAACCAAGACCAGACTCATTCAGGTCAGCAAAGCCATGGTCAGCCATCAAATAAACTAGGCACTTGCCTAGGATGGGAGTCTCTGGGCAGCAAGGGTTGCAAGAAACAGCTGCATTCAAAGTAAAAGAATTAGCTCCTGACCACTGCACAAACGCAAAGAACCAGGGAGGACAATTTTCAAATAGCCCATTTACCTAGATAAATGGCTTTCGGAAATTGCCCTCCTTATTTAAATCTGTACAAAAGAAAGTATGATGTGCATGTTGCTCAGGGCTGCTTTGGAAGAGTGATTGAGCTACATTATCAACATCCCAGGAGAGAAGGGCTAAGGACTTGACAGTCAATGGGGTGGGGTGGGGTGGGGTGGGGGGGGGGGAAAGAGGGCAAAGCTAAAGCTTTACCTAGGGTACCTAAAATCAGACATCCCTAGGGGTACGCATTACAGTTTGTATTTTTTCCATTTTGTTTCTGGAGGGGCTTTTCAGTTCATTTTATTTTACGGGGATGTTTCATTGTTTCAGTTTCAGGACACACTATTTGCAAATAATGTGTGTAATTTGCAAATGGTATGGGCTAAATACAAAATAAACATTTCATTTTGTTTTGAGATGAAATGGAACAAACCTGTTTCATTGTGTTTTTTATTCTGTTTTGAAACAAATGTAAAGCCCTAGGACCTTACCGAGGCAACTGCAAACAAAACAGGGGGCATCCATTACTATTAAAGGGTAACAGTTTTCACCATCAAATGAAGGGAATTTAGTTCTGTTAAATTGATACAATTTATGGAATATTTTGCCAGAAATAGTAGCTTAAAAAGGTAGATTAGAGGATAAATACTTTGGTGCGTATCATGCTATGGGTCCTTTCACTAAAGGGCGCTAGTTGGCAGCACATGTTCTTGTGCACGATAAGGTGCTCTGGGACACGCGTTCCCAGTTAATGCAGCGCCATGACAGTGCAGGATGATTCCCGCACTGTGTAACCTATGTTAGGGGCGCAAGTGGCAGGTTAGGGGCAAAGAGTAGGCATGGTGAGCTCAGCGCAGTGAGTGCCGGATTCACACCGTGAGAACTGCATCCTGCACGATTAGTGTGGGTTCAGTAATGCCCCCTCAATAGGCGGAGCTAAGTGCACCCACATTAAAGCGGCGTGTGTTAAGGAGAAGTGCACCACATTAGCTGCCGGGGAAATACTTTCCATATCCCCAATGGTTAACGTGGCGGTGTTGCACGTAACCTATCATAGTTTAGGTGCTTTGGGCATGTTAGGTGCAACACCCTAGCACCCTTTAGTAAAAGAGCCCCTATATTGAATCATTTGCCCTAATGCAGCAGTTTTGAGCCAATTACTATGCTTAGGGATGGGAAGGGATTTGTTTCATTGTTCCAAAACTGGTTACAGATGCAATTAGAAAAAAGTCTGAACTCATATTACTGTTAGTCTTCTTTCAACCTACAGCAATTATGCAACTCTGTAATGGTCGTAGAAATGGGCAAACAGAGAAAACAGTCTAATTTGTGTACACATGCATAGAAAAAAATACAGGGGACAATAGTCAAAGGCATTTATCCAATTAGTAAGTTCCGGCAAGAGAACTATTCAGTGATACTATCTGAAGAGCGCTGTTGAATATTTCCTTTGACCACCTCACAACTATCCAGGTAGTGCGAAAGTACTATATTGGCAGAGCTGTGGTGGAGACAAAAGGTATATGAATAGCAGAAATATTAATATTGCCAAGGGTGGGTCTGGATGGGTCATTGCCCCTCTACTAAGGCATCACTACTGAACATGCTAACTGTACCTAAGCTCACCACAAGATGTACAAAGGCAACTACCAATAGAGCTTTTTCAATTTATGCCCCAACAGCCTGGAATGAACTTCCCGCTAGTATAAGATCCATAACCAACCTCACCTCCTTCAGAAAGGCAATAAAACACCACCTTTTTCTAATTCACTATCCTGAAACCATGCCCGAAAAACATAAGTCATTTGCACTCACACCACACACTAACTGCCCTATCACTCAACATGAAAATGGCTAGATGCTCCTCTCCTTTAGATATACACATTCTACCACCTGACCTTATAAATCTACCACCTGACCTATAAATACCCACGGTTTACGAGAATAAATAACTCTATGTAAATACTTGTATATACCATGTGAATAGTTTTCCCTGTTATCCCAGTTTGATTATGCCATTGTTCTATGTAAGCCATGTTCTATGTAAGCCATGTTCTATGTAAGCACATTGTGATATTTATGCATTGTTGCTTGTTCAGTTTTAATGTAAACCACGCTGATTTCAATAGTGCGGTATATAAAAAAAATAAAATAAATAAATAAAATAAAAAATCAGGCCACTCAGTCAGCAGCAAAAGAAGAGTTAAATGAGAGAAGAGGCAGTGCCATCATTAATACTGCCTTGTGCCCACCACTGCCCATTGCACATAGTGCTATGTTTCAAATGACATTCTGCATCAGGGGCTAGATCAATTATCTGAAATGGTTCTCGGTCAGCATTAACACACCTGCTCTCAGCAACTTCAACCTTTAACAACACAAACCTCACCTGCCCTGATAGAGCTACAAATCCCCCTCCCCTGCAAAGAACTCCAATCTGATTCCCCTCCACACTTATCCTCCCGAAAACCTAATCCCCCAACACAACACGCCCCCTCTTCAATTCCCCCATACTTACTTGTCTTCTCCATTCTGATCCCCCTACTTCAACACTCATCTGCTTCAGACAGCCTTGAAGGTTCCCCCAAATCAAAAGACCCCCTCACAATACAGATACCCTCTCAGAGAATCCCCCAAGAACTGGGAAGTGCCCTGGGTGAGACCCAGGGGTTGGGGGGAGGGGTTGGAGCCAGGGTTGTTTCTTTGGGGAGGGTGCTTCTGTGCCAAATGTTTAAAAGTCTGATACAAAATGATTCTCTGAGACTTTTACTGGACTGTGTCTTTCATCCCTGCTATGACATCATGGTCTATGGGATTTGCACAACTCAGGAAGGGATACATTTCTTTGACTGCTTGTCAAGAATTTCCCAGCATGATTGGCTGAAGTGACTCATACCGCTTGCTGGTCACTCCTTCCTCCCCTTCTCCCCTTCCCAGATTGGTTCCAGAATGGTCACTCCCACTCACACAACGAAATGAAGTTCATGAATGCCGATTCATTCAAATTTGCCAAACACACACATTTGATTAGTTGGACCTGAAACTAACTGAATTTACATTCCCAGTGTGTAATTTAAGCATTCGGTGCTGATATATTCGAAGCTGACCAGCCAAAGTTACCTGGCTAATTCTGGTCAGCCAAATAAAAGGCCTAAAATTAACCAACTTTACACCAAATATTCTGCTGCACCGTCAATGGTCTGGATACCCCTTTTTGTCCTCCTTACAAAGGCTAAGTTGATTCATTTTTCGAAATTCTTTTTGTAGCAGATTTCTAGCTATCCATTTTTCTCTTTTCAGTCATGACAAAATTACTGCACAACCTGCTTCACTCATTTCATAGTTCAAAAACATGGGAAACAAATATATTAGTACATAACAAAAAGAGACAAAATGATACAGTAACTCCAAAGAAGAAGCAACAGAATCAAGAAAAGAGCAATTAGAGACTTGAAAACTTCTAGCTAGCTCTGGTGTTTTATATCTACCTTCCAAGATCAAGGATTAGGTTGCATGGTGTAAACAGGAAAAAGGATATGCTTTTGTTTCACAAGGCCTTATCGGATACACTTAAGAAGCCAAGTTTCACTCACCTAAAAGTGTGCTATTCAACAAAGGCAAGAAAAGTGCCAAGTTTTGCAGTGAAGCAGATAGAAATCTTTCAGTTTCATGGGAGATAGTGTATGATTTGTGCGAAACTGAAGCTCGATAGGGTGAGACACTTCAAGACTTGGAAAGCTTGATGAGGTGAACAGACAGCATATGTAATGAATTAAACATGATTCCTCAGAGAGTCAGAGAGCAGGAAAGGAAGAAATATCTTGCCAATTAAAATCACAAAATTTGTGAGCAATTAAAATACAATTCTGGAGAGTTTAGGGGTACATATTTAGTTAAGATTTTTTTCCTTTTTTTTTTTTGCTTATTAGTGTCTTTCATATGCAGGTTTGTTTTTTTATGTTAAAGAAAAACAACCTAATGTAGAGACCACCATGATGCAGTGTAAATGGTGTGGTAGCACTCAGACTGAAGTGTAGGATCTGCAGGTTACCAATATTCATCAATGATCATGCAAGTAACTGCCTCAGCTCTGCAAATATCTAGTGCACATAAGTGGGTAAATAAGTTAATATTTTCCCTTCTTATTTTTTGGCTGGTAGCACAAATTCTACTTGCATATGTTTCATCCATCTTTAAAGATATTTGTCAATGACTATACACATTCTTTTATCCTGCACTTTGCAAATGGTAAAAAAAACAATAACAAGCTAATGTTGCAGCTAGGCAGCTGTGTGCCAGTACCAGGCCTTAGACTAATCCTCCACACTATGGGGCATGTTTACTAAACATTCCTAACGTGCGGGGCCGTGCTAGTGTGCCTGTGCCATATAAGGAGTGGGCGGTTCAGGCAGAAAATAGAAAAAAAACGGTAGTAAGCAACTGGACGTGTGTGCGTCGCGCTAATGTGCGGGGGTCGACATTAGCGCGTGGAAAGGCAAAGTGGCGCGCTGCTGAATATACAAAACAACAGAGCCGTGGTACAACGGTGAAGACACTGACCAATGGTGCAGGGGCCATGGGTTCAATCCCCCAGTGTGCGCAACGACAAAGGTCAGCTGAGGCAGTAACTGTAATGATTAACATTGTTTTAGGAGGCAAATTAATTTGGAACGGCATAAGGCGGCGCACAGTTATTTTTGGGCGGCAGAAGGCGGCGCACAGTGCTTTTTGGGCGGCATAAGGCGGCGCACAGTTAGTTTTGGGCAGCAGAAGGCGGCGCACTGGTCCCCTTGGGCGGCAGAAGGCGGCGCGCTGATAGGCACAAGGCGGCGCGCTGATGCACAAACACAGGAACTGAGCCACAGCACAATGGTTACAACACTGACCAATGGTGCAGGGATCAGGGGTTCAACTCCTCACAATGCCCAGTGAAAAATGCCTGCTGAGGCAGTATGTATTATGTTGTGGAGTGCTGTAGGAGGCTGTATAATTTTATTTTGTTATCACTACTAGCAAACGCACTCTCCCAGCATGTTAACAGACGGCGGCCCATAAGGCACATGTTACAGTGCACTGTTCGCCAAGGCACCCTTGAATGACCCCTATAGGGCAGCATGTATGTTGCAACACAGGATAATGTATAGTGCACCCTATAGGGATGGCAACCATAAGGTGGCCTACAGGGCGCCCTATGAAGCACCCTCAGAGGCACCTAATGGGTATAGTAAGCTGAGGGTGGTCTTGCCGGCATAGACATATGTACAGTAAATAAAAATAAAGTTGTGGACAGCCCTACCAAAGGGCCCCACTGTGGGTTTGAACCCATGACCTCTGGCTGCACAGGCAGTGATGTAACCATTGCGCTACAGCTCCATAGCTGTAAGCAGGCCCCTGGCTGGCTGCAGATAGCCTACACGTCACCTCACAGACAGTCTGCTGGTGTCAACAGGATAGGGTTAGGCCACCCGTACCCATGATGCACTGCACATGCAAATTAGCTGTCCGCAGATGGACACAAGATGGGGAATGCACCCCCACAGCACCTCGGCCCTGTTGGGGGAAGTGACCGGGTGCACCCACACAGCACCTTGGCCTAGTAGGGGGCACTGACCGGGTGTTTTACTGGCACAGAGTAGCCACACACCGTTACATCGTGCGGGTACTGTGCTCACCCTGAGTGTGCAATGAGGTGGCCAGGACCAGGTCAACAACACCTGCCATGGCTGATGGAGGCCAAGTGGGCGTTCCAAAGCAGTGTTAATGTGTAAGATAGCTAGTTTCTGCACAAACACCATGGATATCCCTGTCTGCCGCCATCAGGCACCCCCCCCCCCCGCAGCAAACATGGTCCCCATCAAGGGATCCACACTCTACCTCCCTGCAAAGGTGGCAGTAGAGGGCAACATCAACCCCAGTCCTGCTGAGGAACACCAACACCACCACCCACCCCCCCCCCCCCCAAGCAGGCAGCTCCATACACAGCCATAACACAATAGCAGACAGACATAAGCCCAGGGTATGGTAAGCTGCACTCCACCACCAGATATTCCCCTGCAGCAAGCCAACAGCCACTGCACCCTGCAAGCCATTATAGCAAGACATTTACCAGCTACAAACAGTCTGCTGGTTAGTCCATAGTGCATGTTCCCAATGGAGATGCATGCACCCAGAACTGGGCTGTCTGCATACACAGCAAGCAGATAGATCAGTGACTGGGCCCCAAAGAGAAACCCATATCTATCACATGAGAGAACTACTATATAGCACTATAGGGGGGCCTAGCCATGCTGTGGTCACTGCACAGTCAGGGTGAGCATGATCCCCCAGAAGGACATGCTTTGGCCACCCTGTCTGTGTAGGTGGTGGCCGGACACTACAATATCCCAGCCAATGTCCCTGCCAGGGCCCTATGCCCAGTGCAGATGCATCCTGGCCACGCCACCCTGCCCTGGCTATACCCATGGTACCTTGCACCTCATTATGCACATTGACTGGCCAATACTGGCAACAGTGCTGGCAGTGCGGGCTGTTGAAGGGGCTTGCAGCCAACACCCACTGTATAGACAGACACACACTTCCACACCTCTGCCATCATGGTGCTACGATTGAGGGGGTAAGTAGCCTTGCCCACCAAACCGGTCCTGAGCACGGCAAGGCATGGATATGGTACGCATTACAGCTGGTGGCCTCTCCCCAGGGTGGTAAGCACCGTCAGAGGCCAGGCCTGGAGCATGCCCCGCAAACACCTAACAGATTGTTTGGATGGGGTCAACTAGCAGTATGTACGTAACGTATGGATAACTGCCTGCCTGTGCTCCTAGCAAACGTCTCCGAGCTGTGTACCGTATACCTCAGGTGTAGGGTGACATTGGTAAGTTATGCAAGTGCTCGTTTTGGGTGCTGCATGCACGGTCCAATGTTCTGCCTTTCCAGGAGACATTGGCCAATGGGGCCTGTGGGTGTGGGTGTGTCTGCCCTTGATGGCTGCTGCTGTACGGCACAGATTCCCAACTCCAGTCCAGGTTTGCATCACACTGTTCGGGTTTTCCTGCTATCCCTCATGAATATGCATGGGCTACATCTACATGCCATGGGGGTGGTGCATAGATATACAGCACAGGCATTTGTATGAGTGTCAGCATGGAACCTGACTGGTGTGTGGCCCACCAGGACTGCATTTGGGTGATTCTGCTCTAGGTACTGCCCCTGTTCATGGTGTCTGTGCTCAGTGGGGTAAAAGATAGATGTCTTACCATTGCATATGTCCCCGCCATGAAAGGTGTGTCCTTACTATCACTGTTTAGTTGTGGGAAAAAATATGTGGGCAGGATTGGCAGTAGCCCCAGCTGGGCTTTGAACCTGTGACCTTCTGTTCTTGTATGCACTGTCTGTGTGAACTGCACCACTGTGTAGCCACAGATTGGTTGGATTCCCTGGACTGTCCATGACTGTGGATCCGGCAGGACCTGTGTTGCAGTGGACTGTGCCAGCCTGCACATGGCTAGGCCTCTGTCTTCTGTGGTTAGCAGCCACTGCCCCCTGCACCACATGTACTTGTCCGCCAACATGCTGGCATGAACTTCTCTCAGAAAAAGCAGTTGACCTGATTGCAATGTGGCAGTATGGGACTGCATTTGGGGGACTTGGCTGTAGGTAATGCCCATTGTTGTGGTGTGTGTGCGGTGTTGGGTAAAATATGGGTGTTTTCCCCATGCATACAGGGGTGTCTGCGCTATCTTTATTTAGTGGTGGGTAAAATATAGGGACTGGGCTGGCAGGTGCCCCAGCTGGGTTTTGAACCTCTGCCCTCTGGTCCTAGAGGTAATGACTCTGTCCGCTGTACCACACTTTGGCCACAGAGACAGTGCAGCCCCTGGAGGCAGTAAGCCTGGCAGGATGGAGTCACAAACCCTGCTCTACGCAATTCTACTGTGGGCATATGCACCCTGTCTGGTGACAAACGTGCACATAAACCCCGGAAATGACCACGGGAAATGTGGGACAAAATATCACCACGCCTGGCAACAGTGATATTAATGGGCAACCATAGCAAACACTCCCAGGAAAGCTCCAATACGTGGCAATGTTTTTTGGAAGAGTCTCCTCTCAGTAGACCCTTCCAAAAGTCATTTCTTTTTTCTGGAGCTTTGCTGGGTGTGATTTCTGTATTTGCCCATCACTATAACTGTTCCCCAGCTGAATTACTATTTTTAATAGTTCTGTTGTGGTCATTTTCTATTTTTATTTTCACTTTTGTGCTGTGCACATATATCACACTGCTCACGTTTTGCTGGTTTCCCCGGTTTTCCTGTACATTGCTGACGGAAATGGTTTCTCTTCCCTTTAAATGCTTTCTACCGCGAGTGTTTCACTCGCGGTGTTTCACTCGCGGTAGTTTTTACATGCAAATTCGGGCCCGATACTGCGCGGGGAGCCTCTCCCCTCCCACTCTCCACCCATTGACCCCGTCCCTCCGCCCCTCGGGAGCCTTCCTCCGCCCTCAGAATGCCTTTCCACGCCTCTATCGGACATTTGCGGGCCGGGTACTTGTGCGGGGCACGTTAGTGCGGCGCGCAACTGTGCGGGGCCCACGCGCACTTGTGCGGGGCATTTAAGAGCGTTTCTGAGCGTTTGAGTGCCGCGTTTCCGTGCGCTATTGTGCGGCACGAAATTGTACGGCTTTTAGTAAACATGCCCCTATGTTGCCCACTTACTCTGACAGTAAGTACTGTAGCTCTTCTCAGAATACTGAAATTGGGTCAGAATTGGCACAGCATTTCTAATGCACGCAAACATTATTGTCAGAATATAACATGCAAATACAACAAAACCAAAATTAAGATAGGCTTTCAACAAACATCAGTAATCACTGACCAACACAGAATCTGCCTGGAAATAGCAATCTGTCTGCCACTAGAATAGTCAGTATGGAGCGTTCCAAACCTGGCCCCACTTTAATGTTTCAGTCTTTTAACACTAGAAGCCCCAAAGTGCATCAATTGATGCAAATGAATCTTCAAAGTTGTATACCAGCGCCACTGCTAGAACCATGTCAGTCATGTTCCATGACTTTGTTAGCAAGGTCAAGATGTTCAAATATGTGCATCGAAAATTAATGATAGATGCACCACCTAGCGGGAAAATGAATGTATACCTAGAAGCCCCAAAGTACGTCAATTGACGCACTCAATTGTCTTGGATGCGTCAATTGACGTACTTTGGGGCTTCTAGGTATAAATTCATGTTCCCACTAAGTGGTGCATCTCAATCACTTTTTACAGTTTTACTCCGACATTATAAACAATAAACACACAATGACATCATGTAATGATGTCACATACTGCATGTATTTAACAAATAAGTAACCACATTAATTCACATCTGCATTTCATGCTAAATGCAGTTGTCGTGATAATGCGTCAATTGACGCACCTTGGGGTTTCTAGGTAAAATTACTTTTGGGGCTTCTAGTGTTAAGCACAGAAATGGAAGGCCTGAGCGTGGGTGCGAGGGGCTCACAGTTCAACATGGTGGCGGGCCCATCTGTTATTCCACCACCTCTTGAATTGGGGCCATGATCTCGCCAGCAGAACCAGGGTAGGAAAACTTCCCACCATGACTAGAATGTCGTGGCATTTGTCACAGCATGACATCATCCCTGGTGAGATCACAGCCCCAATAAAAGGTGAGCAGGGCAGAGTGATCCTGCTTTTTGATTGTCTGCTGCTTCTGCCCACCTTTACTGATAGATTTCCCTACCTGTATTTGGCCTCCCCAAGCATCCATGCAAACCACAGAGAGCTTCATATGGAACCAGAAAGACGTCTGGAACCAAAGACCTTGATCCTCACCCATTCAGAAGCCAGGGGACCTGAATCAGGTGGTGGGAAGGCAGAACTGACTGTGGCAGCCTACAGTGGCCAGCAGCAGCAACCTCATTTCTAAACTAATTGAACGTGTGGTTCATCGCTGTTGCCTCAACTTTCTCTACTCTCAAGCCCTTCTGGATCCTCTACAACTGGGCTTTCATCCTTTACAGTCTACCAAAGTGACTGGTGCCAAAGTCTCCAGTGATTTGTTCCTGGCAAAATCCAAGGGTGTTTACTCAATTGTCATCCTTCTTGACCTTTCTGCTGCTTTTGACACTGTTGACCACAACCTTCTCTTTGATACCTTGTCCTCACTTGGTTTTAAGGGATCTGTGCTATCCTGGTTCTCTTCTTATCTCTCCCATCGCTCTTTCAGGGTTTGTTCTGATGGATCCTCCTCTACTACTATCCTGTTTTCAGTTGGTGTACCCTAAGGATCTATCTTGGGTCCGCTCTTTTTTCTCTCTCTCTATACCCAGTCCCTTGGTACACTCATCTCTTCCCATGATTTTCAGTACCATCTTTACGCTGATGACTCCCAGATCTACCTCTCTACACCTGAAATCTCTCTAGAAATCAAGACCAGGATCTCTGCCTGCCTTTCTGACATCGCTGCTTGGATGTCTCACCGCTGCTTGAAATCGAATATGGCCAAAACTGAGCTGCTTATTTTTCCCCCTAAACCCTCCTCTCTCCTTCCTCCTTTCTCAGGCTCTGTGGATAACTCTCTACTTCTTCCTCTCTCCTCATCTCACAACCTTGGGGTTGTCTTTGACTCCTCTCTTTCTCCACATACATCCAACTGATAGGTAAAACCTGCCGTTTCTTTCTCTACAACATCAATAAAATTCGCCCATTCATTTCTGAACACACTACTCCTTAGTCACTTCCCATCTAGACTTTTGTAACCTACTCCTTGCTGGTCTCCCTCTGAATCATCTCTCTCCCCTTCAATCTGTTCAACACTCTGCTGAATGGCTAATCTTCCACCAGCCTCATCATGCTCATATTACCCCTCTTCTCAAGTCTCTTCATTGGCTTCCTATCCATTTCCGCATCCAGTTTAAATTTCTCCTGCTGACCTATAAGTGCATTCACTCTGCAGCTCCTTACTCCCTTTCCTCTCTTATCTCTCCCTATGTCCTTTTCCCAGGAACTCCGCTCTTCTGGCAAATCGCTTCTATCTATGCCCTTGTCTTCTATTGCTAAATCCAGATTTCAGTCCTTATGCCTGGAACAAATTACCCGAGTCTGTACATCAGGTGCCTTCTCTGATCCTTTTCAAATCCAGGTTGAAAACTCACCTCTTTGTTGCCACTTTTGGATCTTGACTCAACTGATCTCCTTTTTGTTTCCTTACCATTCTGCCTAGATGTATCCCATGTCTGCAGCTACTGTGTTGTCTGTCTTGACTGGATTGTAAGCTCTGATGAGCAGAGACTGTCTTTTACATGTGTTTGTGCAGTGCTGCATACGTCTTGTAGTGCTCTACAAATGTTCAGTAGTAGAGGACACTGTGCTGTATTTCCTGATAATACTTTATCTGCTGTTCCACTGGTCAACACATTTTTACAAAAGTCATGTTACTGAAATAAGAATAGTCATTTCTTATCAATTTTTATATGCTGAACACGAATATGACAGTGAAATTGCAAAGTTGGCTTTAGTTTTTTTGTAATCTACAAGAATTAATGTTTACATCACGAAATGCATGTCAATAGTAAATATAATAGGCCTTCGGTTAATACCTGTAAAAAAACCAAGTCATAGACTACTTCTTAGATTTTTTTACCTGTCTCTTCTACAGTTGTTTGGGAGCTTCTCTGGGGAGTGTCCAGCAGTAGTCAGCCAGCATTGTAGTGGACCATTTTCCCTGGTATCTTTGCTCCATCGTTGCGATATCCTGGTGAAAACGTTCGCCCTGTTCATCACTAATCATACCACAGTTGCCAGGAAAGAAATCGAGATGGGAATCAAGGAAATGGATCTTTAGAGACATATTGCAGCCAAGTTTCTGATACTGCATCAGCATGTCTTCTACTAGTTCCTTGTAGTTTTCTGCCCTAACATTACCGAGAAAGTTTGTTAACACTAGGCGAAAAGCATTCCATGCTTGTTTCGCATCACCCTGCAGCAAGTTGTTGAACTGGTCATCTTTGAAGAGCTCTCGAATCTGAGGATCCTCAAAAACTCCCTCTTTAATCTTTGCTTCACTGAGTCAAGGGAATTTTTCATGCAGGTATTGGAAAGCTGGCGAAGTGCGGTCCATGGCTTTCACAAAGTTTTTCATCAAACCTAGTTTGATGTGAAGCGGTGTTAGCAGGATTTTGTGAGCCTCAACCAGAGCTGGGTGCTGAATATTCTTCTCTCCAACTGTTACATTTTGTCTGCGATTCCATTCCTTTCGCAAGTAGTGCCAATCCCTTGCTCGGCTATCCCACTCATATAAGAAACACATGTATTTTATATATCCTTGCTGTAGTCCCATTAAAAGGGCAACTACCTTCAAGTCACCACAGAGGTGCTAGTTGTACTTGTTATAGTTAATGGAAGTCAGTAGATGCTTTAAGTTATCGTATGTCTCTCATGTGGACGGCATGCCTTACTGGAATAGATGGAAGATGGTTCCATTGTTCAAAAGCACAGCCTTCAGACTCAGTTCCGAAGAGTCTATAAATAGTCTCCAGTCTTGTGGGTCATGAGTGATTTTTAGGGCATTCATGAGGCTTTCAATATCAGAACAAAATACCAGATTACTTTCCTTTCTGAAGAAAGGCTCCAACTGCTTGTGGCGCTTTCGATATGAAGTAATGTTTACATCTTCTTCTAGAAGATTCCATTGTTGGAGTCTTGATCCTAGCAATTCTGCCTTGTTCTTGGATAAGTCCAAATCACGAACCAGGTCATTTAGTTTTTCCTGTGTTATTCTGTGTGGAGTTGATATGCATCCCAGTGAAAATCTGGGTCACTGCATGCTGACGGACCAGGAGAAGAACAGATCGGCTCACCCTTGTCCTCATCAGATGAATCAAGAGAATATTCTGATGGAGGTTCTGGAATAGGAAGTCCCTCACCATGTGGAACTGGTCTCAATGCAGACAGAATGTTTGGGTAGACTATGCTCGACTTCTTTTTCTTCATTATTCCGCTGTAAAGAGGAGGAACTGAGCAGAAGTAACAGTCATTTATGTGGTTGCTTGGCTCTCTCCACACCATGGGGACTGCAAACGGCCTTGATGGTCTTTTGCAATTCAACCACTGTGAAAGCTGTGTTGTACATGTAGCTCAGCACATATGCGAGGCCCAAGGCTTGTCTTGGTCACCAATCTTGCATCCGAAGTAAAGATGATATGCCTTCTTCAGTTGAGAAGTGATACTTTTCTTCTGGTTGGCAAATGTCACTTCCCCACAAATGTAGCAGAAATTGTCAACGGTATTAACGCACTTTCGCGGCATTACTGTTCTGTATTGTACCTAAATGGCTAAAATTATATGATTAATAAAAGTTACATGTAACAGTAGCTTAAACTGTCTCGCACACAGTCTGAAATATTTTAAATGCTCAACCTTTCTGACTGCGTAT
Source organism: Ichthyophis bannanicus (assembly GCA_033557465.1). Lineage (NCBI taxonomy): Eukaryota > Metazoa > Chordata > Amphibia > Gymnophiona > Ichthyophiidae > Ichthyophis > Ichthyophis bannanicus. The sequence goes on from CM066032.1 coordinate 350,009,208, forward strand.
AATACACTGCTGATGTCAGATGGCTTCAGCAGCCATCTGGCAGTAGTATTGCATTGCATCAGAAAATGGCGCAATCAACTCTGGATGATGTGTGCGTGCTGGTATTATGCAATGTGATGCAATATTACATCATTCAAGGCTTATTTGGGATGTTGTTGATGTCCTACTGGATAAATTTACACGGTGAAACGTCAAAAATTAACTACATGCAATATCTTCAAAACGAGAGCTAATACATTTTTTTAAATGTTATATTCATGTTCAGCTCACCAAGATACTACCGATTAGGGCTTTTTAAAGTCAGTAATGATTTCAATGTTGACCAGTGTATTCTATTGATTCCTGGTACCCATGAGAGAGAGGCTCCGTTGGTTGACGTGTGCAGCCAGGGCTTTTTAAACTCTAATCCCACCATAGGATATGGTCATGGGCATGTGCCTGAAGGGGTGTGCCCAAAGGGGTCAGTGCTGCTCCTTTGGAGCCCCTTTGGAGCATGTGAGGAGTAGGAGAGGAGTATTTTTATTGCCATGGGCAAATGGAAGAAGCAATTGCGTAAGTTGACATCTGCAAAAGCTGTTAACTTGTTGGCCCATTGGATGCATTTGCTAAGGTTGGTCTTACGTCCATGGATCTTCCCTCAACTCCATTGACTGAGTCTTCTCGATCTGTAAGTACTCTGTCTCTGGCTTCTCCTCTACAACCTCATGGCGGTCAAACCCTGCCCTATCAAGGAAGTGATACTAAGGAGGTTTCCTCTTTATTAGATGAGCAGTGGTTCTTCCCGAACTCTTCCTCTATGCAATTTGTAAAATCCTCTTTAGATACTGGTATCATGCAACACACTGGTCCTCTGCCTAGTCTGATAGAATTTTCTGTTTTTTTTCTGATAGGCCTGTTGCTGCATCCGATATTTCCTTGAATGATATTTGGGAAGCTATTATGCTTTTTGATCAGTCCCTTCAGTCATCCTTGGGGAAAATATCTGATTTCTCAAAGGAGACTGTAGTGAAGCTTGCTGAACATGATACTAAGTTTGTTGATATTCAACAGTTTTTCTCAGAAGACTGTCTCAATTTAGCGTTCTTCAAACTTTGCTGCACACTTTTTCTTCTGGTGCAATGGTGACTTCTCGTCAATTGGGGTCTATGGATAATGCTTTGAAATCCAAGAATTTACTTTTTTAAAATTTTCCCAGCACACACTTCCTCTCACTGCAAATTCTCTTTGTGATATATCTAAAAGAGTTCCTTCAATATCCAAATGTGGATAATGTGCAGTTTTCAAAAATGTATTATATATCTAAAGGGACGCAGAAATCAGTGCGAGGAAGTGTGGGATCAGGTGATCAGCTGGATGCTATTTTGCCAATAGATAGTATGGATCTCTCTGCATTCCTGGAATCCTCTTAAGACAAAATTTCTTTTAGATCCTCTTTATTAATATCTTTTGTCTATGGTAGATAAATATTGTATCTGACGTCTGTATTTTTCTAAATGCCATGATAAATTTTGTGGTCAGGGGTTACAAGTCTTCCCAGATGTTACTAGATTAACTCAGCAATGTAGGAAGGCCTTCTCAGAGCAGCACCCACGGGTCTTGGCTCTGGGAGCATCCTTTTCACTCAGCTTCCCTGGTAAGTTCTGCATTGTATAGCAGGGTAATAGGTATGCCTTTTTTGAGGTTCAACAATTAGGGAAATTTTCTGTTGGGGAAAGGTAGTTGGTATTGATTTGTATATTTAATTGTTATTTTGTATCCTTGTTTATGTAATTTAGGGTTTTATGTTGTCTATTGGGAACTCTCTATTTTCCAACGTCCTTTAAATTGTGGTTATCCATTTCTGGAAGTTTATGTAAATATTTGTTTAAATATAAATAAAAAGAAAAATTTAAAAACAAACAACCAAAAAAACCCCAAATGTTCAGTAGTAGTACTTTTGCCAGAGAGGAGCAGCAGCGGGCATATTGGAGCAACCATTCTGAATTCCGTAAAATGCTAAAAACGTTCCTCTTTTCTGAATACTATCCACTGCCCCGTTAAACTCCAGAACCCCTCCTAACTCCTAATTAACTCTCACTAAACTAGCAAAATCCCCCCTTCTCCCCCTCCATCCTCCCCTACCTACAGTACATACCCCTTTGCTAACCCCCCTAATTAATGTAAATAGCTCCTCATCCTCCACTGATGAATTATATTGATTCCCAGAGGCAGAGTTGTTTGGGGGAGGAAGTGTGCAGGCCAGCCACACTGCCATGCCAGGAATGCACCCCCAGACATGAAAGCAGCCAAGGATGGACATCACTGTGGCTGCAGAGCCCGACAACCCACCAATATCACCTGCAAGGATCCTGAATGTGAGGGCATCCCTGGAAGAGGGAGGCAGGCACCTGCCCCTTGGAACTAGCAAGAAACCAGCACACATACTACCCCTGGACTTTGTACAAGGAGGACAGCTAGGAACCAACAGGGGCTCTGGGCCAATGGGTGGAGCACCTAGTCACCCACAGAGATGGAAGAAACTCCCCACAAGATATGCCGATACACCCAAGACTCTGATGCCTAGTGTCGTGAGGTACAAGGTTCAGAGCCGATGGAAACAGAAAATTCACTGCAAAGTGAAACCAGGGTTGACAGCTCTGAAGCAAGCATGGAGGGTTGGCATAGAAACCCCAAACAAATAACGTCACAGTATGCTAGGGAACGCCCGTCCCACAAGCTAATTCCTGTTTCATCAGGGAAGGGGAAACAGCTGGTGGGGGGTGGAGCCCAGCCCAACGGAAAAAGAAACACAGATAAAAATCCCTTAGTGGAGGAAAGAAGAGAGACTACTAAGAGACATGAGGAGAGACCTGACGAGAGGCAGGAAGGAAGTCCTAGGTATAATCCTAGACACAGAGAGAGACCTGGAAGAAGCCAAATAGAGAAAGACAGATACCCTGAATTCAGCCAAGGCTTGAGGCTGGGAGAAGAGAGAAGGGAAGGGAGTCCCAATCTCACTCAGGGAAGCTTCTCAGAGGAGGGGAACTGTGAGAGATATACAGTCCCAGGTCGCAGAGAGCAGTACACAGCTGGCAAAAGCACTGAGGATTTCTGCCACTCCAAAAGCAAGGAGGTTTACTCTAAAAGCCAGAAAAGACAGCCACAGTCTTATAACTACAGATATCCTGAAGGTAACGCTCATTTTCCTGTTACAAAGGTTTTATCTGAAGGAAAGAAAAAGTTTTACCTGACACCAGATTGCAGCCAAGAGAGGTTCCTGGGAAAAAGCTGTTTAGAAGACAGGCACGTAACTCATAATAGCCAAGCAGAAGAGGACAGTTTGTATCCTTGCACTTACCAGGAGCTGTGTGCTCGAGAATCCAATACTTATGGTAAACTCCCAGACTCCTCTAGCTGGTTGGGGGAAGGGAATACACTGACTGAAGCTGAGAGGTTTTCCCAGCAGGCAGAAGAGTTCTCTCCACGGGACACTGAAGGAGAAAGTGACCCCATGCAATGGGATTCCTACCAACCCCCTGAGCCTGAGGTATACATGGACTGCTCATATATGGTATCTGATAATGTAAAGTCTCTTTGTTAACATTGTTGGAGTATTTGAAAAGAAGAAAACAGTCCAAAAGAGCATTTGGGAGCTAAACTGTTTTCTGTTCTTTTGTGCCTTAAAGCTGAAGACAAGCATTGTTTGAGTTTACTTATTTTTGTTATACCAGAAGCTTGGTTTTTCTGTTACTGTAACCTTTTGTTCAATGGTCAACGATATCCAACCCCGGGAGGGGAATAAATTCCTATTTAACCTGAAAATCACTCGTGCACAACTATAATTTCTTCAAGTGCTGTAGAACTACATTACCCAAGAGGCCGTTCCAAACCTCACCTAGTGGTTCCCAGACACATGAAGCACAACTGCCCACTCACCTAGCTCAAGCTGCATGCCTCTGGGAAGGTGAGTGGTGACACTAGGAAGGAGCAGCTGCCACATGGAAGGTAGTCCCAGCCCCCCCCTTCCCCCCAATATAGGCAAAGGTCCTGATGATCTCGCCTCACACTTCCCTATCTATCCGAACACAGACACCGGTAAAAGCTCCCCAGAGACTCTGTACCCTCCACCCAGCACCAGTGAATCTGGGCGACGGCAACATGGACTACTGCTTACTGTAGTCACATGCCTCGGCCACACCCCGGGGGTGTCACCATTCCCTGGACTTACATGCCTCAAACTCATCTTGGAAATTACATCAACACAGCAGCATACCCTGGATACCACACAGGTGGAGAAGACACCATTCTGCGTCGAGTTGGCATCCAGAGCGTGGTATGTCCAAAAGAGGTTCTTTATTAATAATATATTCAATGCTGGGATACAGAAAGCCTAAACACGACATGGCCATGTTTCGGCACTGCCTTTTTCAGGGGTTATAAAGCACTATAAGAACATAAATAATAATAAGATTAACATAAAAAAACATAAAATGATCTTAAAAAACAACATGCTTAAAACGGATAAAAGACATTACAAAAAACATATGCCATCCTGAACAAATTAAAATACAAGGAAAACCCTTTAGACTGAGGTAGTAATGACAAATAAACAACAATTACTACCAAATTCTATATGCGCTAAAAATTGTAATAGAGACAATTGTCAGTTAACAGCAGACATAAATAAAATAAAACCATAAATATATATAAAAATACAATAAAGATGCACTTTTTGTCTAAATAATGTATTCAGTTGTGACCGTTTTATAAACATCAGCATAAAGTGCCATATCAACCGGGGGGGGGGGGGGGGGAACAATTGAGGGGATCAGTCACAAACTGTTACTGAGTTGATTCAGCACAAACTCCATTGTGACATTCATATGTATATGAAAAAGCAGGAGATGAGTAAACACTAATAAATATGTTTAGAAAAAGCAGGAGAAGCTACAAAAAGCTTTATTAGTCCTGCTCCTTTTTTACTAGTTCTCCTGCTTTTTACTAATCCCCTCAACTGTTTACACCCTCCACCTCCCCCCCCCCATTTGATATGGCACTTTACGCTCTAATAAAACATTCACATGTGAATACATTCATTAGACAAGAAGTGCTTCTTTATTTTTTTATACATATTTATGGTTTTATTATATTTATGTCTGCTCTTAACTGTCATTTGTCTCTGATTATTGCAATTTTTAGTGCATATGGTGTTTGCTAGTAATTGTTGTTTATTTGTCACTACTACCTCTATCTAAAGAGTTTTCCTTGTATTTTAATTTGTCCAGGATGGCATATGTGTTTTGTTTATGTTTTTTATCTGTTTTAAGCATGTTATATTTTTTAAGATAAAGGACACGCATCTTGTTTTTTATGTTAATCTTATTGGGCCCAATTTTCAAAGGCAGTTACACTGGTAACAGCCCATCTTACCCATGTAAATGCCTTAACCGAGATTTTCCAAAGACACATACACGGGTAGTGCCTTTGGAAAATCCCCGTTAAGTCTCTACTGCACCCAGTTGCTATCTGCTTAGCATTGGGGCGTGTTTGGGGCATTCTGGGGTGGAGCGGAGATGGGGAATGGCACTAAGCGGGTAGCAGCAATTTTCAATGTAGCCTGCTTAGTGCTTTGCGCCTTAAAAATAGGCGAGGAAAACCCTTGCCTATCTTTAAGGCACTGGGGCTAAATGGGCAGCATTAAAAATTGCTGCTACCCGCTTATCCACGGAGGCTGTTGGCCTGTGCAGCATGACCTGGATTTTCATTTCCGTCACCGCGGAAATGAAAATTTGGGTTAAGGGGGTTGGCGGACAGGCTATGCACCGATGTGGCGCATAGCCTGCCTAAATGAAAATTGGGCCCATTATTATTTATATTCTTATAGTGCCTTATAACCCCTGAAGAAGGCAGTGCCAAAACATGGCCATGTCGAGTTTAGGCTTCCTGTACCCCAGCAGTGAATATATTATTAATAGAGAACCTCTTTTGGACATACCACACTCTGATCTGGTTTGTAGACTGATTACGTGGTAGCTGTGTTTCACCATTGGATTCATCGAGTTGGAGTGACTGTGGTAGATGATCTGCGCAGGCATGGGTGATAGTCACACTGTTGACACAGAAAAGGAGGGTGCCACTCCTCGTCCAACAGCTTTTCAAGTTGATCTGTCTCAAGCAGCCCACAACGACAGAGGCATCACAATCGGAGCACATCCCAAAATCAAAGATTTGCTGCAGGGCACACCATCACCAGCTCATACTGCAGAAGACATCACACATCAGCAATACACCAGCACTCGCTGTGGCAAGCTGCCAACCCACAAATACTCAGCAATCACAACAGCAGGGTGGCATGTTTGCAGCAGCTACGGCAGGTGCATCGGGTTCCCCCGGAACCCGCAATGGCTTGTGAGAATCATTTCATTACTTCTACCCCCATCTCCCCAGAAGGTGGGACACCTGCTCCACCTGCTCCCACAGCTCCTGCTGCCATGTCCTGAAAGTCCTCCCGCAAATGAAGGAGGCGATGCAGGCAGTCCTAGTCACCTTCATCATCCAGCTGCTCTTCTTCATCATCTTTTTCTTCCTCTTCCTCATTCTCCATTGAGACAGAGAGGGCCAGGGCTGCTAGCACGCATACTTCCATGGCCCCCAATGTCACAGAATTGTGGGAGAAGGTCATCAAGAGAGAATACTTTGATATTTTCAGACTTTTGGAAGGGCGCCTTAGATGCAACACCAAGAAAAGAGCAAAAACAGGTGATCTCCTCTACCCAGTAGACCATCACATCCCATGTAATATCACCAACTGGACCTTATCATATGCTCATATGATCAGTATCACCTGATGCAAGGTTCCCATGCAATTCGATCACATGTTGGCCTGCCTCAACATGATCATAAATGCTTCAAAGTTGTATGAGGGCTACACATGGCTGTCATACGATGAACATTTCCAGGATAAGATGGAAATGAGGCTCAAAATGCCATGGGGTGCAGACGTTGTTAGGATATGGTTCCAGAGGATGACCACAAAATATGGGCAGAATTTCTAAAGGAATGTATTGGCTGGCATGAACAAACCGGCACAGGGCAATGACATTTGCAGATGCTTCAATAAAGTATGTGCTCCTTTCGAGACTGCAGATATTGACATGCTTGTCTCCATTGTTCAGCCCTCCATCCTGCATCCCATTGCACCAGGAGGCTCCAGCCCAAAGTTGCACCACAACCAAGCAGTAATGCTGCATTTTAGAGAGTCTCCACACCAGTCTCCATTGGAGCTATGAACCCCTGGCTAGATGTATACCCAAAGAGAACTAATGCCAAGTGACTAAGAGATGGCTTCCAACATAGTTTTATCATCCTTTTCTACAGACCCATACAGGGATCCATTGCACGTCACGTACAACCATTGTGTCACCTTTGGCTCATTGTAAAGGAGAAGCTTGACTTTGAGATCAACCTTCATTGAATGGTGGGTCCCTTCAAGAACCCACCATTCCCCCATTTCTGCATCTTCCCTCTAACAATGATCCCCAAGAAAGACAGTGGTTTGTATAGATTAATACAGAACCTCTCCTTCCCAGAGGGGAACTCGGTGAACGATTTCATACCCAGCTCTACCTGTGCAGTGCAGTATGCCTCCTTTGACCAGACCTTGACACTGTCTGAGCCATGGATAGGTACTCGTATCTGGCCAAAGTCGACATAGAGTCAGCCTTCAGATTACTCACTATCCACTCAACCTGTTTCCCCCTGCTCAGTTTTCACTTCAAGGGCATGTACTATTTTGACATATGCAAGCCAATAGGATTCTCAGTGTCATGCTCAGCTTTTGAGGCTTTCAATATCTTTCTCCAATGGTAGTGCAGTGACGGACTGGGCTAGACTCCGTAGTGCACTATTTTTACGACTTCCTGTTCATTAGACCTGTACATTTGATGCCTGCACGACTCTCTTGGATGCATTCCAGGCAATTGAAGAGGATTTTGGCATCCCCCTGGCAAAGGACAAGACAGCGAGCCTGGTTCAGACACTGTCATTCTTAGGCATTGAGATCAACACTAGGCAGGATGCCACCGGTCTCCTTTGAGACAAGCTGGAGAACCTCAAGGAAAAAAATTGGCTCTCCAAGAGGTTGGAAAAAAATCACCCTTAGGATGGTCCAGTTGCTCATTGGTTGTTTGCATTTCACCTGTCGAGTGACCACTATAGGACGGTCCTTCCTAAGTCTCCTCGCACATGCAACAGCTGGCTTGCACAGGAGACATCACTGACTTTGCCTCTCATGGGGCCTAAAGCAGGATCTGGATCTTTGGTTACACTTCCTCAACGTATTCAATGAGATGAACATATGGCAGCAGGGCCCTCACCTCAACGTGGACTTGGGCCTCTTCATGGATGCAGCAGGGGCCTTTGGATTTGGCATGTTCTTCTGGGGTACCTGGACCACCACTTCCTGGCCTGAGCACTGGGTGACTGGGGGGCTTCACCAGAAATATCACTCTACTTGAGTTCTTCCCCCGTATGTGACAATATTTATGTGGGGCAACTGTCTGCAAACCAGAAAATCATACCCTGCTGTTACAATCGGACAGTCGTGGTGGTTGTTAACAACCAGTCTGCAAAGTGCGTCATGATGGTTGAGCTCATGAGAAAATTTGTGCTAAAATAATTGCAGCTCAATATTACAACATGAGCACGACATGTGCCAGTAACATTGCTGACTTCCTTTCCCATTTTCAGTGGGACACCTTCAGACAATTGGACCTGATGGTAGACGAGCACTGACTGCACTGCTGGATTTGATCTGGGCCCTGATATTAGAATAGATTGGCAGCTTGTCCAGCAGGCCATGGCTCCGCACACATGGGCAGCGTATCTCTTCCATATCATCCTTCCAATGGCTGGAGGCAGGGGCCGCTGGATCTGAGGTTGCTAGCTGGGTATGTGATATATTTGTTGCTGGCACCTAAGGATTGTCCTTTTACATCATTCAGTCCCACCTATTGGGTTTCTCCTTTTTTTGTTAAGAGACAGGCTGGGGCAAACCATGCGACAATTTCCTGCTGAATACATTATTAAAAGAACGGGCAAGGAGTGTACTCTGGCAACCCATAGGAGATGCCCATTGACACACAAAATATTGAATAGGCTGTAGGCAGCATTGCTGATCACATGCTTGTCGGATTACAAAATCTGCATATTCCGCACAGCATTCACCGTGGCATTCTTTGGTACTTTCAGAATCAGCGAATTGGTGGCCATCAACAAGAAGACTGGGGTCTCTTCCAGAGGTCAGTTTGCGGATGTCTCGATGCAGGAAGGTCTGCTACACATCTCTATCATTGGGGCAAAATGTGATCTGAACAGAAAAGGAAAAGTCATTTCACTTAAGGCAGTGCCCCAGCTCCGAACATGTCCAGTAGCCAACACGCACCGATACCTAATGGTGTGGCCCTCTCAGATTCCACAGTTCCTGGTACATCTTCATGGAACATCACATTCCAAATTCCAGTTCACAGCAGTATTCAAGAAATCTTTAGTTGCTATCAGGCTGTATTCCAGCTTGTTCGGCACACATTCCTTCTGGATTAGGGCAACAATGGCTCGTTCTAAAATGTCCCACAACTGGGCACATGCATGGGGGATAAACATATATAATAGCCATTTTACAAGCAGCTGAAATCCATGTATCTAACATACACATGACTGATTGCAAAATTGCTAGCTTATGAGCTCTAATTGTGCTGTGACCTCCACTGCCTAAGGCAGTCCCCATGTATCTGAATGAGTTCCTTGAAGAGCAGTGGTTCACTGTGAATCACACATGTATGAGGGGGTAACTTGCCTGAATGGGTTTCACCTGCATATATCCACTGAAAGCTGGTTCCTCTCCAAGGCCTGGCTTTGGGCTGAGACAGGAAGGAGGAATATTTGTGAGATGGCTTGTGTGTTTCCTCTGTTGGAAGGTAAAATCTAGCTCTAGTTTTCTTTTCCTCCTGAAGATGTTATGGAATGACAGAAGGGGGGGGGGTGTCTCAAGGGAGTGGTGGAAAGGTGAGGCAGGGAAGGGTTCCTACTTGCTTTTCACACTGACTATATATGCTCACCAGGTTCCCCACCAGTGGTGGAAAGCTGGATTGCTAAAATGGTAAAGGTTTGAAACCGGAGAACAACATCCTCATCCTCCATAAGCTCTTCCTCCCCCTCTACATGGGGGTCTTCAGTGGCAGGCTGCATCATTTCCAAGTCAAGGTCCAGTTGATGCCCACTGGGGTGTTATTGGGGGAGGGCATGGCTGTTTGTTGCCCCAGCTGCCTCCACTTTAGTGGTGGGATGAGAGGCTGGATGCTCTGCTTCTTCTCTCTCCTCTTTGTAAGAGGTATTGCCCACTTTAGGGGAGTCTTCCTTCTGTACCTTGTCAGCCTCTAAAGTGGTTGGCTCCTCTGATGAGGAGCCACTGCTGTTGCTTCTTACTTCCTCCGTGATGGTGGTAGAGGTGGTTTTCTCTTCAGGCACCTCAAGCTGCAAGTTGTGGTGGTAGTGGTCGTGGTGTTAGTGGTGTCGCGGCCAATGTTGCTGTTGCATAACAGATATGCCTTGCTTAGTGCTATTATGCATGATGATGGATTACAGCCATCTACACATGACAGATGATGAGCTGGAAGAGCCCTGGCCCAGATGGAGTAACCAGCTTTTGGCTCAAAAAGTTAACATCACTCTACCCAGACCTGGTGAACTGCAAAAATCAATTATTTATGCAGCCAGACTTAACACCACAATGGCTTACTACAGGAAAAACATTTCTCCTTCCAAAAGGAGACCCAAGTAACACTCCCAACAAAGTGTAACTTGCCTACCTACAATCTATAAGCTGTTTACTGCAATAGATGCAGACAGAATATATCACATTGAGTCCAATAACATCATGGCAATAGAGCAAAAGGACAATAAGAGAGGAGCATATGGCACCAAAGACCAGTTAATGTTGAATAAGGTCATCATGGTCAGTTCTAAGAAAAGCAGAAATCTCAGTATAGCATGGATTGATTATAAGAAAGTTGTTTTTGACAGCATCCCACACTCATGGATAATGAATTGCCTTGAAATGTATAAAATAAATCCTGGTTTGATAGAGAACATTAAATCCACCATGATAATGTGGCAAATAACACTCTTTTTGAAATATGAAGATGGTCAGTATATCATTCCTAACATCAGGATCCAACAAGGAATATTTCAAGGGGATTCCTTATCGCCCCTTCAGTTTCGTGTAGCGCTTAATCCAATGAGTATTTTCTTTTTTTAAAATTATTTTTATTTAACATTTTTTGAATTACAATAATGAATATTACAAATACAATGCTAGTAAAAGACAAATTCCAATCCAAAAAAAGGAATATAACCCACATCAATACCCACATCAGAGGAGAATGTGACAAAATTAAAAATAAAAAAAAAGGAAAAAAGAAGTTTGAACAACTCCACAATGAGAACAGCATTATCTCACCAACACAAAAAAACCTCACCTAGCCTCTTTCTCCGACAAAAATGCTAACAATTGTGAAACATCAGTATAAACCAAGGTTTGCCCCTCATAAGTAATTATACAGCGGCAAGGAAATTTCAGGAAAAAGGTAGCCCCCACCGCTAACACACGTGGTTTTAAAGCCAGGAATTGTTTACGCCTAACCTGGGTCACTCTGCCTACATCCGGAAATACAAGGAGCTTTTGACCACAAAAGGGAATTTCTCGGTACTTAAAATAAGCCTGCAGAACAGACAATTTTCCAGATTCAGCCCCAAATGTCACCACCAAAGTGGCGCGTTTGGGGATGTTATCAACAGAATCCTGTAAAAAAGCTGTAAGATCCTGTCCTACCGAGAGATCAACTAAAGGATCTTGGTCATTATTCACAGGAGTAGCGGACATAGGTAAATAATACATATGCAAAATGTCTAACGCTCCTTGTAACTTAAGGACCTCTTTACAGTAGTTTCTTAACAAAATATCTGAAGATAACAGATGTGTAATCGGAAAGTTCAAAAAACGCAAGTTTCTGTCCCGGGACTGATTTTCAAGTACCTCCAGTCGGTATGAAAGAGAAAGAGAATCTCGCATAACAGCTACTTCATTGTCAGTACGAGACTGGAGTGAAAGATCAGCCTTGGCCACAAACTTGGAAAACACAGCTAACTGTTGATCAGTATGCTGCAGTTTATCAACTACAGCATGTGTAAATTGACACAAAGAAGACACTGTGGAGGTCAAACGCAAATCAATACTAGTTATAGCTGACCAAATATCCTTAAGAGTCACATCCCCATCCACTGGGGGAAGAGGAATAGCCTCACAGCATTTCGGAGAGACAGGATGTGGTATTGGGGGAACCACATCACCACAGCTCCCCTTGCCTCATTTTTCTTCGACGCCAATGAGTATTTTCATCAACTCTTTGGGATATGGATTTAGCATGAATCCTAAAGAAGGCAACAACCCAGAAACAACCTCTCATTTATTATTTGTAGACAATCTGAAGCTCTGTAGTTTCAGCGACCAACAATTAGCAGAGCAACTCCGTGTGGTGAAAAGCTTTTCTGATGACATCAAGATGACCTTTGGCCTTGACAAATGTGCTAAGGCAACTTTTTTTAGAGGAAAATTGAGCAAAAGAGAAAACATCTCCCTGACTGAAGGCTGTGACATCAAGGACCGAACAGGAAGGTATAGATAAGTATCTCAGAGTAGAAGAAGGAACGACTTTCAAGCAGAAATTACTGAGAGACGAGATAAGTAAAGAATACTATAGATTAAAATTATTACTGAAAGTACTTTAACATCACGGAATAAGATATAAGCCATCAATCAGCTGGCAATTCCTGTACTTTCATATAGCTTTGGGGTTGTGGACCGGCTTCTTAAAGATCTTGAAAAACTGGATGTGCGAACACAAAAACTCCTCCATGACCATGAAGTGATTTACAAGAATCAATGTATGCCAATACTGTACATCTCTAGAGCCGAAGGAGGGCTAGTACACATAGAGATTGATTACACATATAGAGTTACTATCATAGGCCTTCAGGCCTACTTAATTGCTTCCTCGGATCCAAATACGCAAAAAGTGCTGAAATATGAGAGTAAATATCCAGAATCTGTTTCCATCATTAAACTTGGACAAGAAGGAATGAGTGAAAATCCACAAGCATGCACAGGCAAGGCAGTAACAGAATTTGCAAAACAAGAGAAAATGTTCTTCAAGGAATTAGACCAACAAACAAGGAAAGACACATGGCAGATGCACAAATATAGGGGGAAATACAGAGTGTTACTCCAGGAACCCTTTGTCGATCAAGAACAGACACATGAATGGTTAAGGGGGGTGAACTGAAACTGAAGGATGAGAGATTGATAGTTGCAGCCCAGGACAGCAGCTTACGGATGAGATGGTTTACAGCGAGCATTGAAAAAACTGATAATACAGACTTATGTAAATTTTGTAAGAAGGACCTGGAAACAGTGACTCACCTCATAGCTGGCTGTGAAGTTCTGATGGCATAAAATTTCTATACAGAAAGACATAGTAAAGTAGTGCACCTCATCCATTGGAAACTCTGTAAACACTTCAACATCACTGTGACCGAAAAGCACTGAGATCATGAACCTAAGAAAATTACAAAGAATGAGGAGGTTATGATCACCTGGGATACTCTCATTCTGACTGATAAAAAACTGGTATGAGGAAGCCGGATATAATGGTTAAGGAGAAAAGCAAAAAAAATGGCATTGATAATAGAGGTGTCAGTTCCAAGCGACTACTCTGTGAATTGCGTGGAGAGGCAGAAGATCATTAAATACCAGGAAATGCAGTCAGAGACCAAGAAAATGTGGCAGAAAGATACAGAAGTATTTCCCATCATGTTGGTTGTCACCGGCTTGATAAAGAAGAATTTCCAAGCACATCTTGACAAACTATCCATACTTGCTAAATCTTATAAACTCGAGCAGAGGCCCTCTTTGGCATGATGCAAATATTACGCTGAGACTTAGCAGTAAATTTGACAGACTGTGATCATACTCCCCATGCCCTGGTTTATAAGTGAGGTTCACGCCTGTCATGATATGCCCAGATGATCTCTCAAGGAGTTTCCTCAATAATCTTGCATGTTTTCTTATATACTTTGGCCTGGGAGTCTGTGGCCTGCTGAACACTAACCGGGGAATAAGGGTGCTGATATTCTCTGTTTTAAGTGGTAGTGGTAGTTCTAGGGCAACTGCTGATGCATGTTTTGGATCATAATGGGATATCACTTACATTTAGCTATGTCATTTATAGTGCAACTACATCTCTAACTTTATGGTACATTCCTTTTACCAGTGCATGACACATGCACTTCTTGTTACTATTTAGATCTTGCTATACTGCTGTCCAATATTTGGCTGGAATGCACCATCATGATCCAAGGCAATATGTGCCCTGAGTAGGGGGAATGGTGCTCCTTGAAGTCCCAGTTATCTACTACATGTGCATCTTGGGAGGTGGTGCATGACAAGTCCAGTATTGATGTAGGCACCTGCCATCAGAAGACATAACACAGGGAGAGTCTATACATGTGGCTGGTTGCAGACAGTGTAATATGTGTGGTCATCTTAGGGGCATGTTTACTAAACATTCCTAACGTGCGGGGCCGTGCTAGTGTGCCTGTGCCATATAAGGAGTGGGCGGTTCAGGCAGAAAATAGAAAAAAAATGGTAGTAAGCAACCGGACGTGTGTGCGTCGCGCTAATGTGCGGGGGTCGACATTAGCGCGTGGAAAGGAAAAGTGGCGCGCTGCTAAGTATACAAAACAACAGAGCCGTGGTACAACGGTGAAGACACTGACCAATGGTGCAGGGGCCATGGGTTCAATCCCCCAGTGTGTGCAACGACAAAGGTCAGCTGAGGCAGTAACTGTAATGATTAACATTGTTTTAGGAGGCAAATTAATTTGGAACGGCATAAGGCGGCGCACAGTTATTTTTGGGCGGCATAAGGCTGCGCACAGTTATTTTTGGGCGGCATAAGGCGGCGCACAGTTATTTTTGGGCAGCAGAAGGCGGCGCACTGGTCCCCTTGGGCGGCAGAAGGCGGCGCGCTGATAGGCACAATGCGGCGCGCTGATGCACAAGCACAGGAACAGAGCCACAGCACAATGGTTAAAACACTGACCAATGGTGCAGGGATCAGGGGTTCAACTCCTCACAATGCCCAGTGAAAAATGCCTGCTGAGGCAGTATGTATTATGTTGTGGAGTGCTGTAGGAGGCTGTATAATGTTATTTTGTTATCACTACTAGCAAACGCACTCTCCCAGCATGTTAACATACGGCGGCCCATAAGGCACATGTTACAGTGCACTGTTCGCCAAGGTACCCTTGAATGACCCCTATAGGGCAGCATGTATGTTGCGACACAGGATAATGTATAGTGCACCCTATAGGGATGGCAACCATAAGGTGGCCTACAGGGCGCCCTATGAAGCACCCTCAGAGGCACCTAATGGGTATAGTAAGCTGAGGGTGGTCTTGCCGGCATAGACATATGTACAGTAAATAAAAATAAAGCTGTGGACAGCCCTACCAAAGGGCCCCACTGTGGGTTTGAACCCATGACCTCTGGCTGCATAGGCAGTGATGTAACCATTGCGCTACAGCTCCATAGCTATAAGCAGGCCCCTGGCTGGCTGCAGATAGCCTACACGTCACCTCACAGACAGTCTGCTGGTGTCAACAGGATAGGGTTAGGCCACCCGTACCCATGATGCACTGCACATGCAAATTAGCTGTCCGCAGATGGACACAAGATGGGGAATGCACCCCCACAGCACCTCGGCCCTGTTGGGGGAAGTGACCGGGTGCACCCACACAGCACCTTGGCCTAGTAGGGGGCACTGACCGGGTGTTTTACTGGCACAGAGTAGCCACACACCGTTACATCGTGCGGGTACTGTGCTCACCCTGAGTGTGCAATGAGGTGGCCAGGACCAGGTCAACAACACCTGCCATGGCTGATGGAGGCCAAGCGGGCGTTCCAAAGCAGTGTTAATGTGTAAGATAGCTAGTTTCTGCACAAACACCATGGATATCCCTGTCTGCCGCCATCAGGCACCCCCCCCCCGCCCCAGTGGCAAACATGGTCCCCATCAAGGGATCCACACTCTACCTCCCTGCAAAGGTGGCAGTAGAGGGCAACATCAACCCCAGTCCTGCTGAGGAACACCACCACCCCCACAGGCAGGCAGCTCCATACACAGCCATAACACAATAGCAGACAGACATAAGCCCAGGGTATGGTAAGCTGCACTCCACCACCAGATATTCCCCTGCAGCAAGCCAACAGCCACTGCACCCTGCAAGCCATTATAGCAAGACATTTACCAGCTACAAACAGTCTGCTGGTTAGTCCATAGTGCATGTTCCCAATGGAGATGCATGCACCCAGAACTGGGCTGTCTGCATACACAGCAAGCAGATAGATCAGTGACTGGGCCCCAAAGAGAAACCAATATCTATCACATGAGAGAACTACTATACAGCACTATGGGGGGGGGCCTAGCCATGCTGTGGTCACTGCACAGTCAGGGTGAGCGTGATCCCCCAGAAGGACATGCTTTGGCCACCCTGTCTGTGTAGGTGGTGGCCGGACACTACAATATCCCAGCCAATGTCCCTGCCAGGGCCCTATGCCCAGTGCAGATGCATCCTGGCCACGCCACCCTGCCCTGGCTATACCCATGGTACCTTGCACCTCATTATGCACATTGACTGGCCAATACTGGCAACAGTGCTGGCAGTGCGGGCTGTTGAAGGGGCTTGCAGCCAACACCCACTGTATAGACAGACACACACTTCCACACCTCTGCCATCATGGTGCTACGATTGAGGGGGTAAGTAGCCTTGCCCACCAAACCGGTCCTGAGCACGGCAAGGCATGGATATGGTACGCATTACAGCTGGTGGTCACTCCCCAGGGTGGTAAGCACCGTCAGAGGCCAGGCCTGGAGCATGCCCCGCAAACACCTAACAGATTGTTTGGATGGGGTCAACTAGCAGTATGTACGTAACGTATGGATAACTGCCTGCCTGTGCTCCTAGCAAACGTCTCCGAGCTGTGTACCGTATACCTCAGGTGTAGGGTGACATTGGTAAGTTATGCAAGTGCTCGTTTTGGGTGCTGCATGCACGGTCCAATGTTCTGCCTTTCCAGGAGACATTGGCCAATGGGGCCTGTGGGTGTGGGTGTGTCTGCCCTTGATGGCTGCTGCTTTATGGCACAGATTCCCAACTCCAGTCCAGGTTTGCATCACACTGTTCGGGTTTTCCTGCTATCCCTCATGAATATGCATGGGCTACATCTACATGCCATGGGGGTGGTGCATAGATATACAGCACAGGCATTTGTATGAGTGTCAGCATGGAACCTGACTGGTGTGTGGCCCACCAGGACTGCATTTGGGTGATTCTGCTCTAGGTACTGCCCCTGTTCATGGTGTCTGTGCTCAGTGGGGTAAAAGATAGATGTCTTACCATTGCATATGTCCCCGCCATGAAAGGTGTGTCCTTACTATCACTGTTTAGTTGTGGGAAAAATATGTGGGCAGGATTGGCAGTAGCCCCAGCTGGGCTTTGAACCTGTGACCTTCTGTTCTTGTATACACTGTCTGTGTGCACTGCACCACACCACTGTGTAGCCACAGATTGGTTGGATTCCCTGGACTGTCCATGACTGTGGATCCGGCAGGACCTGTCTGTTGCAGTGGACTGTGCCAGCCTGCACATGGCTAGGCCTCTGTCTTCTGTGGTTAGCAGCCACTGCCCCCTGCACCACATGTACTTGTCCGCCAACATGCTGGCATGAACTTCTCTCAGAAAAAGCAGTTGACCTGCTTGCAATGTGGCAGTATGGGACTGCATTTGGGGGACTTGGCTGTAGGTAATGCCCATTGTTGTGGTGTGTGTGTGGTGTTGGGTAAAATATGGGTGTTTTCCCCATGCATACAGGGGTGTCTGCGCTATCTTTATTTAGTGGTGGGTAAAATATAGGGACTGGGCTGGCAGGTGCCCCAGCTGGGTTTTGAACCTCTGCCCTCTGGTCCTAGAGGTAATGACTCTGTCCGCTGTACCACACTTTGGCCACAGAGACAGTGCAGCCCCTGGAGGCAGTAAGCCTGGCAGGATGGAGTCACAAACCCTGCTCTACGCAATTCTACTGTGGGCATATGCACCCTGTCTGGTGACAAACGTGCACATAAACCCCGGAAATGACCACGGGAAATGTGGGACAAAATATCACCACGCTGGGCAACAGTGATATTAATGGGCAACCATAGCAAACACTCCCAGGAAAGCTCCAAATCGTGGAAATGTTTTTTGGAAGAGTCTCCTCTCAGTAGACCCTTCCAAAATTCATTTCTTTTTTCTGGAGCTTTGCTGGGTGTGATTTCTGTAATTGCCCATCACTATAACTGTTCCCCAGCTGAATTACTATTTTTAATAGTTCTGTTGTGGTCATTTTCTATTTTTATTTTCACTTTTGTGCTGTGCACATATATCACACTGCTCACGTTTTGCTGGTTTCCCCGGTTTTCCTGTACATTGCTGACGGAAATGGTTTCTCTTCCCTTTAAATGCAAATTTTACATGCAAATTCGGGCCCGATACTGTGCGGGGAGCCTCTCCCCTCCCACTCTCCACCCATTGACCCCGTCCCTCCGCCCCTCCGGAGCCTTCCTCCGCCCTCCTTTCGCCGTTCCACGCCTCTATCGGACATTTGCGGGCCCGCACTTGTACGGGGCCCGTTAGTGAGCCGCGTACCTGTGCGGGGGTGACACGCACGTGTGCAGGGCGTTTAAACGCGTTTCTGCGCGTTTCAGTGCCGCGTTGCCGTGCGCTATTTTGCGGCGCGCTATTTTGCGGATTTTAGTAAACATGCCCCTTAGTTTCCCCACTGTTCAGAAGAAGAATTAGAAACCAATTCTTAACCATCATAATGGTCTAAATTATAGTATTCAACCTTAGTGCAAATAATTGATCACTAGAACTGCACTGATTGCAGTTAGGACTACACTGAACTGTGCTATCTTTCTCAATATCTCACCTGCTGGGACCCTAACAATTCAAAATGCCTTAGCAGGCTAATGAAAAGATCAGGAGCCATTCTTAAAAGAGCAAAATCCACACTCTATGGAGTAGCAGTTCAAAGAAAAGACTATTGGGTTGCACTCGGGTAGCTTTCAGACTGCTGAGAAACGAACATCTTTTATCAACTTGTGTTTGTATAGCGCTCAAAAGAGAGCTATCTTCTGCATTTAAATAATATTTTCTTGAGACACCAGTATTTTTCATATTATATCATACCGTAGCCTCTCTTAAATAGTAACAAACCTCATAAGCCACAGAGCTGTCTGCTTTTCCCTATTAAAATGATATAATGCATTTGATGATCACAGCTGCAGAACCATTACTCTGTGAGCAATCTCAAAGAGGGGCTCTAAAGATCGAGCACATATCTAAAGCCCAAGTTCTCTCACATGGGCTAATTGACAGTTGCTATAGCAATTGCCGGCAAGGGATATTGTTACTTAAGAAGCGTGCACAGATCCACCAATAATTATCCTTTCAGACATTGCTTTGTGAAAAGAAGTGATCTAGATGTGAAGTAAAGGACTATTATTTGTTCTGACAGTTAAATATAATGCTATGCACCTAGGACTGATCCGTTTAAGTTTACATGGAATCTAAAAATGATACAAATTTATCTTACCATATAGTGTCATTCATAGGCATGCCTTATTTAAGGAAAGGGTCAAAATGAGTGCCTCCTGGTTCTCCTACCCTTTGGTATATACATACGAGAAGATAGTTTTAGCAGATATAGAAGCCATAGAGAAAAAGAAAAGTAGAGTGTATTTTAACCTCACTAAAGATGAAAGTTTGGCTTTCCAGTCCTTTAAAGTGAAACAGGAGGTTGTAATAAGACCAGCAGATAAGAAACAGCAATTGTTATTACGAATAGAAAAGACCATAAAGCTGAGTCGATGGGGTAGTTAGGAGTTCAGCAATACCAAATGTACCTTGTGAAAGATCCCAAGCCGGTTTTACAATACAGAATTGCATCAATAATTGTGAAAGGAGATGTTTTTCTTTTCCAAGAAATAACAGGAGTTTTTGGAAGCAATGTATAACACCTGTTACATATTCCCTAAACTTCAGAAATCTGCCAGGTAGACCTTTTGTTTTTGCCATTACATCTATTTTAGAACCACTCGAGATATTTACAGACTTTTTTCTATGGCCGTTTGTGACACTCACACCATCATTTGTTTGTGATTCCTCACATACCCTTCAATTTAAAGATATTGTTCAGATAGAGGACAATATTCTGTCAGACCAGGGACAAGGCAGATGGCATCCGTTCCAATATACAGAAAGACCAATCCTAAATGAAAATTCAGTAGTGGCGAATTATAGCAAATCTTAAATACAAGAACAATTCAGAGTCCTTCTAAGGGTATCTCTTACTCCTCAAATGAATGAATTTTCTATGCCAGTAGGGTTATTCGGTCTTATGCAAGTAACTTCTTGATTTGCAAAAAGAAATGTTTGACTTGAAAAGTCAGTAATTTAAGGTAAATCAAAGTAAGTCCCTTCTGGAGTGATTACAAAATATTTTATGAGTCATTCAAGATCTGCAGCAGGTAGAATAAAGGAAAAGATCAGATGATTCTAATTTGTCACAAAGAGAGTGGATAGCACTCAGTTGTAATTGAGGATATGGGCTCGTGTCTTACTGATGTGAAATGGTGATTATTGGATGTAAAAATGCTAAATGATTCAATGAAGGAAATATAGCAGTTGATAAATAGCACAGCGGCAGATCAGGTATCTCAAAATGGTTTCTTGACAATCTGAGAAGAAAATTCTTTTGCGTGAAACATCCAGAGATACCTGTCTTACATTTTACCTCAAATTCATAAAAGTGTAACACCTCCTGGGCCACCAATTATTCCTCATAAGGGATTAGTATTGGAGCTGTTATCACTATTTGCTGATATTCCAGTGCTTTGTACAATCTTTTCCTTCCTTTGTACATGATTCAATAGATATTATTTTGATCCTTGAAAACGGTTCTTTTTCATGCAGTGAATTAATTATGGTAACAAGTGACATAGAATCGCTTTACACAAATACACCACAGGAACCAAATTCTTTGAAATCTGTTGAATTCTTTATAGTTCCTTGTAGGTTTCCTGCTGCTTTTTTTTTAAATCATATCTTCCCTTCAGCATTGCAAAAAAGCTTTTTCTTGTTTGTTGGAGATTTTTATTTTCATATTAAAGGTACAGCACTGGGATCATGATGGCCCCTGATATTGTGAAATTTATGTGTGTAACTTTGAAAATATTTTTTGTTGTCCTCACTTTATAAATCTAAGATCATCTTGTGGAAGGGATTTATAGATGATATAGGGGCCCTTTTGCATTGTGCAGTTAGTATGGGTTTTGGAGCACATTAAGTGCATGCCAAAGCCCACGGTGATCAACAGTGCAGGGCCTGGACAAGGGCATGCTGATTTCCATGTTATCAGAGTGTCGTGCGTTGGGGTGGTGAAGTGACGAGTTGGGGGTAGAGAGTGGGTGCGGTGATCTCAGTGTAGGCAGTATGCAGGTACCTACCATGTGCCTCATGTAATTAGCATGGATGTACCGAATATCACCTCAGTAGGCGGCATTCAGCGTACCCGCTGTAATAGTGCTCTTTGCCGAGATACGTTAGCGTGCCGTTCTGTGCAGTAACTGTTGGGAACAAGCTGGCTACACCCCAGCTGTTGGCACACAGGGGTTGCAACTACCACACACTATTTTTAGTGCTAAATACGCGCTAGTTGCTAAACTCTAGCAATCTTTAGTTAAAGGGCCCTATCTTATTATTGGATCGACTGATAGGTTAAAATAATTTTTTACTTGGTTAAATAATTGTGGCGCTAATGTGAAAGTAAACATCAAATGATCTTTTTATCTCTGTTATAAATGATTATTTTTGTTTTGATTTACCATAAACCAATGGCCAGAAATACTTTTTTTGTAAATTTTTAGCTGTCATCCACAATACCTAAAAACAATTTACCTATTGGACAGTTTTTTAGATTAAAATATTTATTATGTTCCATTATGGTCCATTATGGAAAATTTTAAAGTTCAGTCTCTTGAAATGGCAGTGCCAGTAGAAGCGATCCATCAGAGATTCACAGGTCTGCAAATATTTTTTTTTCGAGAGCTGTTTTGGTTATTCCACGTAATCTTTATGTTTTTTGGTGCACTGAATCAGAAAATAACCTCCATTTTGTCATAGGACATCACGTTTCCTGACAATTTAGGTAACTATGTTAAATAAGGCAATACCTCAAAATAAATGGAAATAGACTTAGAAAATTAAAGTTTTATTACAATATTCTCATGAAAATCCTTTTTTGAACTGAAATGAGCTCATCTACACACACTAAACTCGATTCTTCTTCCTTGTGAGGCTCCTCTTGGTGCATTTATGCTTGTGAGTAGCATCTGGAATGTCTCTCTGAAGCATCCAACAGTAGTCTGCCATCATTGTAATGCTCCATTTTCCCTGGTATCTCCTTTCCATCTCTTTAATGTCTTGGTGGAATCGTTCACCTTGTTCCTCACTCACAGCTCCCAAATTTTCAGGAAAGTAGTTAAGGTGGGACTGGAGGAAATGCACTTTCAAACTCATCAGGCAACCTAAAGCTTGAAATGCTTTCAGCATTCGTCTGACGATCTTTTTGTAGTGAGGATCTTTGTTATTGTCTAAGAATTTCTGTACGACTTCTTTAAATGCAATCCACCCTTCTTTTTGAGGATCCGTCATGGTATTGACAAACTCTTGATTAACTATAAGCCTTCTAATGTCTGGTCCGACGAACACACTTTCCTTCAATTTTGCCTCCGACAGGCCTGGAAACTTGGTGACCAAGTATTTGAAGCATTCTCCATCTCTTGGAAGTGATTTTACGAATTGCTTCATCAATCCCAATTTTATGTGGAGAGGTGGTAGAAGACCTTTATGGGAAGGTACCAAAGTTTCTCGGAGGACATTTTTTTCACCGACTGTTAGCACCCTCGGCTGCCAACTCTTCTTGGTCCAGTGATTTTGTCGGTCTTGACTGTCCCATAGACACAGAAAACAAGGATATTTGGTATACCCATCTTGTTGCCCGAGCAGCATGCACAAGACCTTCAAGTCCCCACACACTTGCCAACCATGGTCTTCATATTTAAGTTTACAAAGAACCATTTCTAAGTTCTCGTAGGTTTCCTTCAAGTGTACGGAATGACCTACAGGTATGGAAGCGTAAAAACCATTGTGGAGTAAAACTGCTTTGAGACTTCTTTTTGAAGAATCTATAAAAAGACGCCATTGCTCTGAATCATATTGGATTTTAAATTGACCCATCAGACCTTCAACATCGATGCAATAAACCAACTTGTCTTCTTGGGCGAAGTAAGGAACGAACTGCTTTTCACGATGTCTGAACCATGAAGATGACACTCCCAGCAATAATAAATTCCTGCTTTTCAGCCTTGATCCGAGTAACTCAGCGGCATCTTTGGGAAGATTCAAGTCTCTTACCAAATCATTCATCTCCTCCTGAGAAAACAATTTTGGTCTTGTATCATCTTCAAAGTCAGAACTTGATTCGTCATCTGGTTCAGGTATGACTTCACCTTCATCGGAGCTAGGTATCTCTTCCAAGGGGGCTTGGGTACTGGTATATCTATGCCATGGGGGATGGGACGAATTGCCGAGTGAAGATTGGGGTATGAAATGGAATGCTTCCATTTGGAATTAAACCCTTTTACATCGCATGAACAAAAGTAACAGTCGTCACTATGTTTTTTTTGCTCTCGCCATACCATAGGAATCCCATAACGGAAAGATTTTTTCTTACCCTTGAACCAGTTTCGGAGGTCCTCAACACATTGTTTGCACACTTTATGAGGCGCCCAGACTTTATCTTGATCTCCAATTTTTAGTCCAAAGTATGCAAAGTATACTTTTTTCACAAAGTCTGTAATATTCTGCTGTTGCTTCAACACTGTATATTCACCACAGATGAAACAGAAACTGTCTGGCGAATTAATACACTTTTGCGCAGCCATAACATAACGGTTGAAGAATAACGAGCTAACACGAATTGCGATGAAAAAGTGTGAATGGCGAGGCCGCAGGGCAGGGTCCCTAGCGGCCGTAGGTAACCAGGTGCGCGGCCCGGTGCGGGACCCTGCCCACGGCGTGAGAAGGGGGGCAGGGGCAGGAGAGCATTTTCTAAAGTCATTGGCTCGCCCCGATGATTGAGGTGGGCGCGAGCCAATGAGGAAAAAGGATAAAGGGGGGTTTTTAAGAGGAGCGCGCGGCGGCGGCGGCGGTCCCTTGACGAGACTGGCAACCGGGGAAGAGGACTGCATCTTCTTGGCGCGGTCTCCGGCCTGTCCAGATTGAGTCCTGCAGCGAGTCGCGTCGTCGAGGAGTGGTCCGGTGCTGAGGGTAGGAGGTGTGCGCGGTACAGCGGCGTACAGGTCAATAAATTAGTTGCTGGCGGCATTGGGTTTAAGTGGCGGGGGAGGGCCTAGTGAAGGGATAGGTTGTTTTGTTTCGGGGGCTGCTGCAGGCACAGGCCGCGGGGAGATGCCGCCGAGGAGAGGAAGGCAGGAACGAAAGGGAACGTCGGGTTGAGAGGATCGCTCTACGGAGGGCAAGAGAGGCGGCAAGGCGTTACATTCAAGGGGGCGGAATGAGAGGACGTCGAGAGGGGCGGCTGCAGGAGAGGTGGTACAGAGGGGGGTGAGTGGGGCAAGAGGAAAACGAGCGGGCGGGGGGGGAAGGGCCAGAGGGGGTAGGGGCAATGAGGTCGGCCCTGGGGGAAGAGATAGAGGGAGGTCTTTGGCCAGGGGGGGCAGGGGGGTTGGCAGCCTGGGGCTGGAGTCTGGTCTGGGGGAAGCAGCTCCAGGGGGATCAGGGGGTGGCAGGGCAACAGATGGGGCGGGCAATAGGGAGGTGGAGTATGGAGAGGCCGGGCGGGGGATGGTGCAGAGGGGTGCAGAGTGTGGGCTTGCAGAGGCGAGTGGGTGCAGTTGGGGAGGACAAGGGATGGGGGGGGTGGGGGGGAGGACAAGGGATGGGGGGGTGGGGGGGAGGGGGGCCAGGCTGGACAGGTTGGGCTACACCATGGTTTGGGGCTCACACATACGGGCATGGCCCCTGGGTACAAGGAAGGGCAGCAGGCAGTGGGGGATCTCCAGCGGGAGTGTCGCCATGGGAGCATTGGAGGGGCGGAGGCCAGGGCTCTTCCCGTGCAGAGTGGGTGTCTGCTTGGCCGCCTTGTGGCCCCCCGTTTGTCCCCTCTCCCCCCGCTGCTTCTGCTTTGTCTTTGCAGGTGGACAGAGACGCACGCGAAGCGGCGCAGATACCCGACGGACAGCGTGCGACGATGGAGGAAGTGGCTGGGGTTGTAGCCGATGGACCTCTGCGGAGTGAGGCCAGCACAGGGAGCGTGATGGGAGTGCAGGCATCCGGCCAGGGGGTGCGAGATCCCGCAGTGCTGCCACAGGAGCTGTCGGTGGGCGGCGGAAGTGACGTGGGTGAGTTGTCCGGGTGCAACGTGGCAGTAGGGGGTGGGGCGGATCAGGTGGGTGGGAAAGACAAGGGTGGGCGTAAGGCGAAGCGCAAATGTCGGCACGGGCGGCGGAGTCGGCACAGTTCGGATTCTTCCTCTGCGTCCTCTGCGTCCTCCTCATCATCCTCGATACCGCCTTCTCATTCGGGAACAGGGCTGGATATGGGATTGGGTGGGCCGGTCAGCGCAAAGGGAGTTTCTAACGTTGTGGCGTTCACAGAGTTGTGGGAAGGAGTCCCACGGCACCTACGGCGTAAGATATGGAAGCGGCGCTATGTCGATATATTCCGATTGTTGGAGGGCAGAAGGCGCTCGGGAGAGAGTAAGAAGAAGCGGAAGGAGGATGAGAAGGCGGGTCGTGTCCAGAAGGTGTCCCGGAATGTTATCAATTGGGTGCGAGCCTTTTTAAGGTTAGCTAGTGTTTGGGGTCGGCAGGCGCCAGAGGATTATGGCATGCTCTTGGCATATGCTGACTCCATCTTGGAAGCGGCGCAGATGCATGGCGGCTTTGCGTGGCTGAATTATGATGAGAAATTTCGAGATAAAATGGAGGAGAGTAAAGGGTTGTCCTGGGGCACGCAGGACATTAATTTGTGGCTAACTCAGATGTCCGGGGGTGCGGGTGTGAGCGGTGGAACTACGGTGCGTGCTGGGGTGGGTGGTTTGGCAGGTGCGGGGTGGTCCTTTCGGGTGAACGGGGGCTCTCTGCCGCAGAGAGCGGGGGCTGGGGCTATGGGAGACATCTGTTGGCGTTTCAATAGATCCTCGTGCCCGTTCCCCGATTGCAAGTTCCGGCACGCGTGCTCGGCCTGCGGAGGGGGGCATTCCACACTTAAATGCTTCAAAAAAGGCGGTGGGCCCCCCTCTGCGGCGGTCCCCAAGTAGGATTTCGTGGATGGAGTTGGCCCCCACCCCAATCTCTCGGGAGGTGATTAAGGAATGGTTGGGGGCTTATCCGCGGAAGAAGGACCGGGAGCTGTTGGAGCAAGAGTTTTTTGAGGGGTTTATTATACCGGTGCAAGGTACGATAGTAGGTAGGGTGGCACATAATTCCCCTTCGGTGCGGCGCTTGGCGTCGGTTGTTCGCGAGAAGTTAGCGGTGGAGTTGGGTTTGGGCAGAATTGCCGGCCCATTTGCGGAACCGCCATTGGCGGAGTTGGTACTGTCTCCTTTGGGGGTAATCCCTAAGAAGGAGAAAGGGAAGTTTCGGCTGATACATAACTTCTCCTTTCCGTTGGGTGAGTCGGTGAATGCGCATATTCCCAAAGAGTTGTGCGCGGTGCGGTATGCGTCCTTTGACAAGGCGGTTGGTTTGGTGAAACATTGTGGCCCTGGGGCCCAATTAGTGAAGGTTGATATCGAATCGGCGTTTCGTTTGCTACCCGTCCACCCCGCTTCCTTTTATTTGTTGGGATTTGCGTTTGAAGGGGAATTTTATGTGGACAAGTGCATGCCCATGGGTTGTTCCGTGTCGTGTGCCTACTTTGAGACATTTAGTACATTTTTGCACTGGAAGTTAGAGCAACGGGTAGGTAGCAGAAATGTCGTGCATTATCTCGACGATTTCCTCTTAGTGGGGACGGCGCATTCTGAGGTGTGTCAGCAGTTGATGGATGGTTTTCAAGGCATGGCTAGTGAGTGTGGGCTTCCGCTGGCGGCTGACAAGACGGAGGGCCCGGCAACTTGTATCACGTTTTTGGGGGTGGAAATCGACTCGGTCGAGATGGTGGCGCGCCTCCCTCTGGAGAAGGTGGTGAAATTGCACGTTTTGGTTGCGAACGGGCTGGCCTCTGATAAGTTATCCTTGAAGGAAGTGCAAATACTCATTGGATCCTTGAATTTCGCGTGCAGAGTGATTCCAATGGGCCGAGTTTTCATGCGTAGTTTGTCGGCCGCCACTGTCGGGGTTCGGAAGCCGCATCATCGGATTAGAATGTCCCGGGTCATGAAAGCCGATCTGAGAGTGTGGGAGGTTTTTCTAGAAGAATTTAACGGGGTGTCGGTGCTGATGGAGGCGGAGGTGTCCAGTATTGATTTGCAGCTGTTTACGGATGCAGCAGGCAGTGGGGGTTTGGGGATTTATTTTGGAGGGGATTGGTGTGCGGCCCACTGGCCGCATGCATGGCATGCGGATGGCCTGACGAAGAACATTACGTTCTTGGAATTGTTTCCGCTCTTAGTGGTGTTGCATATATGGCCCAACCGGTTGCGGAACCGCAGATTAATATGGTGGTGTGACAATGAAGCTGTGGT
Source organism: Ichthyophis bannanicus (assembly GCA_033557465.1). NCBI lineage: Eukaryota > Metazoa > Chordata > Amphibia > Gymnophiona > Ichthyophiidae > Ichthyophis > Ichthyophis bannanicus. The sequence continues at coordinate 350,037,172 of CM066032.1, forward strand.
TGCGGTAGTCAACCGGTATACGCCGCGGTGCGCGGTAGTAGCGGGCTTAATGAGAGCTATCGTTTTTGCTTGTTTGCGTTTAAATGTCGCAGTGAAAGCTCGGCACATCCCAGGTTGCACTAATCGAATTGCTGATGCTCTTTCTCTTTTCAAGTGGGACCTGTTCCGGAGGCTGGCGCCGGAGGCGAGCGAGAAAGGCAAGGAAGTGCCCGAGCATTTATGGACGAGTGGCCTGCAGAAATGGTATGCTTGTTGAAGAACTCTCTGGCCCCGACGTCCTGGTCGGCATACTCGAAAGGATTCGACGCGGTATGGGGGTACTTGGAGGGGAAAGGATGGAAGCCTGGAGCTGAGGTGGACAGCTTGTTAGGACAATATATAGTGGAGTCTAAAGTTGCGTGGATGTCCAGGGCTTCGGTTCGGACGAAGTTGGCTGGATTTGCCTTCTTTGCCAAGGCAGCGGGTTGGGGGTTTGCAAGGCCAGGGTTTTTGGTACAGAAGTTATTGAAGGGTTGGGATAGAGCGTGTCCTGCACTTCCGGATGCGCGATTACCTGTGACGCATGACCTTTTGGTGCGGCTCAGTGCAGCACTGCCGTATGTGGCGTCGTCGGCTTATGAGGCGGCGCTGTTTAAGGCATTGTTTTGCTTGGCCTTTTTCGGGGCTTTTCGGGTCGGTGAGCTGGTGGCTAGCTCGGGCAGGCAGGTGCAGGCCTCGGGCTTATTGGTGGGTCATGTGCAAATTGGAGGTGGACAGCTACGGATTAAGTTGGCTAAATCAAAGACCGACCAGTTGGGCAAAGGCCTGTGGGTAGTCTTGCATAAGGTAGACTCCCTTCCGACGTGCCCCATGGAGGCCGTGCGGGCTTATTTGGCGGTGCGCCCGGCGACGGGTTCCCTGTTTTTCGTGCACAAGAATGCAAGCGGGGTGACACGTTTTCAGGTGGCGGCGGTGCTCCGGTTGACCTTACGGTATCTTGGCATGGATCCTAAGCGCTTCGCGCCGCACTCTTTTCGCATAGGTGCGGCGACAAGTGCGGCGGCGGCAGGGATGTCAGCAGTGGCTATTCAGAACATTGGCAGGTGGAGATCACAGGCCTTCAAAGGTTATGTGCACTTGTGAGACGGCGGGAGAGCAGGAGAATAACGTTTGCTTTCTTTTTCAGATGCTGTGCGGTGCCCGCAATGGTGCTGGATGATCGGGCACTCATTTGTACATTGGGCGGGACTGCAGGCAGCTGAAAGACCGTTGAGTCCTAATTTGGGACTTGACCCGACAGTGGTGTCTCTACTATGGCTTGGTGAAAGGGGGTTGCGTTGGCAGCAGCTTTTACCATTGCTTCGGCACCATCGACGGGTGAGAGCGGAGCCCGCTGTAATACTGCTGCATGTGGGAGGGAACGATGTAAATAGTTGGACTTGCAAGCAGCTCATTAGGGCAGCAAAAAGGGATTTGGCGGAGGTGCTGAGGATGTTCCCTCAGGTTATCATAATGTGGTCTGACATCATTCCAAGGCCTGTTGGCGGGGGGCAGAGGCGATGGTCCAGGGGGCTAGCGAAGGTCAATCGACAGATTGGGCGGTGGGCATGTCAGCACGGGGGGTATCAGATTATGCACTCCTGGGTAGATGTAGATTGTGCTGGACTCTATCGCCAGGACGGTGTGCATTTATCGCAGGTGGGAGTGGACCTGCTGTTAAATGACTGGCAGGAGGCCTTGGAATGTGTGGTGCAGTGGGAACCTCGATGGTCGCAGCTTTAAGGGGGGGCGGCGCACGGGCGTAAGTGGCCCTACGCCGGGTGGCGGGATCCCGGAGGTTTCCGGGGTCCGGAGCCTTAAGCTGGAATGGGGGTGGGGGCGGGTGCCCCCAACCCGGGTGACCCCTGGCCGGTCTTTGCTAGTAGTATGGCGAGGCCGGGGAAAAAGGGGGGTTGGATTTGCTGCTGGCTCGGCCGTGGCGGGAGTGGAATGAGCTCTCCTTGCTAGTGGTATGGCGGTTGAGGGCTCATTCCGCTCGGGAGTTTGTATGATATTAAGAAGTTGGATGTTGAAAACAATGTTTGGATTGTATTAAACTTAATAAAGCTGCGACCATTTGAGCCAAAAATCAGTGTTTATGTATTTCTTATGGGTACGGGGTATGGCGGGACTGGAAAAAGGGCTGGAGGGGGGAGGGGGGGAAGCGGGGGCCACCGGGTCCGACCTGCCTTGGTTACAGCCTAGAACCAAGAACCTGATGATGATTCGTGCATAAGTGTGGCATGCAGGAGAGAGCAGCTCTGTGTCTGTACACGAGACATCACAGTGCTGGCCACGCCCCCCTGCAATGACTGGAGCTGCTGCTATCTGCCCTGTGTCTCCCTCCCACTGGATTCTTCAGGAAAGATTAACCCCTTCTACCATTAGAAGCACGGACTTAAAACTTGCTTAGCTTATGTATATATTGCTGAAATCAGATTTACAGTGCTATATTTTTTTTTTACATAACTCGGACAACCCCTTTAAGGTTTTTTTGGCATTTTATATCTTAAATGCACTTATATGAATTAATTAATAGTAATTTGAAAAAATTTGATAAATTTGAAGACAATTTTGCATGTTGTGGCAAATCATGACGTCTAGGAGTTTTTTCAATATTTTATTTGTTTTCAGCACACCAAAATACATGGAAATTAGATGAAAATAATCAAACAGCTTTTTAGTCGCAGACCTTATTAAATAAAGCTTATAAAAGAGCATTTCATGTCGATCGTCAATGGTTATTGCTTCCTGCTAATAAAAATTATGGAGCTCAACTGGTTTGTGTGTTATCCTATAACACTATAGCTTGGGCAATGAAGCATGGATATGTTGTACAGATTTATCCTGATTTTTTTGCATTTGCCTCAATTTACTTATAAAAGGGCTTGAAATTTAAGGGGGTTTTTTTGTACCATCCTTTTATGATCCTCTGCAATTTTTTTAATATGAATTTCCTTGGATGCCAACTATTTGGCAAGTATTCAGTTTGCCTGCAGTCTTTTTCAGGCACACGTTTTGTCACCAAAGATAGATTTATTATGTACTGAACTTCTTAAAACTTATGAATCTAGAAAATGTTATTTATATGATAATATGTCCTTGCCAGTCACATTGGGAGTGGAGGAGTAGCCTAGTGGGTAGAACATTGACTTGGTAATCAAGCAACCAGGGTTCAGTTCCCACTAGCATTCTTTGTGGCCTTGGGCAAGTTACTTAACCCTCCATTACCTCAGAAGAAAGGCCTGGCAATCTACTTCCAGTGACACTGCCAAGAAAACCCAGGAGCTTCTGGGTCACCAGGAGTCAGGACTGACTTAAAGGCACACATTACATTTTTGACAATTATATTACATTGGAAAACAACTTGGGCACTGAGAACCAGTTAATAGAAAATTGGAATAGGATCCAGACTGGAAAGGAAATTGCCCCTTTAGTGAAGCACTGTTTAAAGCTTAAACATCATGTTGAGGTCTAGTTATTAAGGTGTACCAACATTAACATGCATTAATTCATCATTAACATAAACTTTTTTTTTAAGTGCCATCAAGTCCGTGCTGACTCAGCAGCCCATGGGTTTTCTTGGCAAAGGTATGACTGGAAGTAGATTGCCAGGCCTTCTCTTTTAAGGCAATGGAGAAGTGACTTATCCAAGGTCACAAAGAGTACCAGTGGGAAATGAGTACAAGGCCATTGCTCTAACCAATAAGCTAATCCTCTACTTGGTACTAGTGAGGTCCCATTAAATAACATGGGACCTGTGGTAAAATACACGTGTTAAGTGAATTAACATGTGTTAATATTGGCGCACCTTAGTAACTAGACCTCTTAATTGTTTGGGCAATTGATGTCCCTCATAGGTCTCCCCAGGAGAGTGACATAGAACAATTATTCTTGGAAAAAGAGCAATGCTGGATTTTTAAATTAAAAATGGTTCAGCCCCTTGGTTTAAATAAAGAAATGGATCTTTCAGATTTTTTTATTTAATTCATTGAATCCTAGTCATTATTCTTATTATTTGATCATTCTATCAAACTGGATTATAAAATGAATGTGCATGCATTGGGGGTCTTTGTAAGAATGCCAGTAGTTACAATGAATTTTGGGCAGTAAGTGCCATACCGGTTTTTAATAATGCACTTTCCAATTTTTTCATTACTTTTACTAACGTTTATTTTTTTGTCCCAGGTAAAAGACCTGTTTTATAACATCTGACTACAGAGTCAGTTTATATTTCATTTCCTTGAAATGCTAGAGTCAGGGATAATAACATTTGTGCAACGATCTCTGTAATCTTTTGATAAAGATATGTTGTTGTTGCTAAGTGCCGTCGAGTCAGTGTCGACTCATGGCGACCCTCTGGATAGCTGTCCTAAATGGTGTTCGGTCTTCAGTCAGGCAGCTCATTGTTGACAGACTGGTACCCGTAGCTGCTGTTATTGTATCGATCCATCTCATTGCTGGCCTTCCTCTTTTGCGTTGACCTTCTATCTTGCCAAGCATGATGTCTTTCTCTAATGACCTCTCTCTTCGCATGATGTGTCCAAAGTATGAAAGTCGAAGTCTTGTCATCTGAGCTTCTAAAGAAAGCTTAGGTTTGATCTCCTCTAGTACTGACTGGTTTGTTCTTCGGGCAGTCCATGGTATACACAGTATTTGCTGCCAAGCACCATAATTCAAAGGCATCAATTTTCTTCCGGTCTATCTTTTTCACTGTCCAGCTTTCACATCCATATGAAGTTATTGAAAATACCATGGCTTGAACAAGTCAAATCTTTGTATGGAGTGAGATATCTCTGCTTTTGAGAATCTTGTCTAGGCCTTTCATAGACATTCTGCCAGGAGCAATGTGTCATCGGATTTTTTGACTACTTGTTGCTTCTTTATTGATAGTTGATCCAAGTAGGTTAAAGTTGTTCATGATTTCAATTTCTTCTCCTTCAACGATGAACCTGTTGATTTTTCCAGTTGTCATGATCTTTGTCTTCTTTACATTAAGGTGCAGGCCCATTTTGAGACTATGTTCTTTGATCGTGAGAAGCAAATGTTTCTGATCATCTTCACTTTCAGCCAGTAATGTGGTATCATCAGCATAGCGAAGGTTGTTGATGAGTTTTCCACCATTCTTCACACCTCTGTCATCTTCATACAATCCTGCTTCTCTGATGATTTGTTCTGCATATAAGTTAAAGAGGTAGGGAGAAAGTATGCAGCCTTGTCTTATACCTTTGCTTATTTTAAACCATTCTGTTTCACCTTGTTCCGTTCAAACTGTTGCTTCTTGATCAATGTACAGATTGTGCAAGAGAACGATCAGGTGTTCTGGTATACCCAGAAAGTATGGAACATTTGATTCTTTATTGTACAAACTGATTTCTTTAAAAAACAAAAAGGCAAATTATTATGTTTTAATGGATAAGACCACAAGGGGTATGTTTACTAAAACCCCGGTAAAGTGCGGGCCGCGGTAGAGTGCGGGTGCCATATAAGGAGTGGGCGTTTCGCGCTGAAGAAGGAAATCCGTGATTGACAGATGCACTAAGGTGCGCGGCGCCCTTGTGCGCCCCACACCTTAGCGCATCCGACAGCTGCGCGGGAGGCATATGTGGCACGCTGATGGGCAAGTAGAAGAACAGAACCACAGCACAATGGTTAAGGCATGTACCAATGGTGCAAGAAGCAGGGGTTTGATCCCCCATAGAGCCCAATAAAGATGGCTGGCAGAGGCATTAATTTATGAGGCAGTGAAATAATGGGTGGCATAAGGAGGCGCGCTAATGTTTTGGAGGCATTCTAATACTGGGCGGCATAAGGCGGCGCGCTGATAGGCAAACAGAAGAGCAGAGCCACAGCACAATGGTTAAGGCATGTACCAATGGTGCAAGAAGCAGGGGTTTGATCCCCCACAGTGTCCAATGAACAAGGCTGGCTGAGGCAATGCATATTATGGGGAAGATTGCTTTAGGAGGCATTTTATTTTAATTAACATTAATAGCAAATGCACTCTCAAAGCGTGTCAACATAAGGCGTCCTATAAGGCACATTTTAAAGTGCACTGTCCACCACGGCACCCTAAAATGTCCCCTATAGGGCACCCTATAAGTTGCGTCACAGGATAATGTATAGTGCACCTTATATGGACGGGAACCATAAGGTGCCCTATAGGGCGCCCTCAGAGGCAACATATGGGTACAGTACGCTGAGGTTGTTTGTGCTGGCATCAAAAATGTACAGTAACACAAAGATAATGCTTTGGCTAACCCTATCAAATAACCCCACTATGGGTTTGAACCCATGACCTCTGGCTTCACAGGCAGTGAAGTAACCAGTGAGCTACAGCTCTATAGCTGCTAGCAAGCCCCTGGCTGGCTGCACAGAGCCTGCACATCACCACACAGACAGTCTGCTGCAGCCACCAGGATAGGGTTAGGCCACCCGTACCCAAGATGCACTGCACATGCAAATCAGCTGTCCACAGATGAACACAAGATGGGGAATGCACCCCCACAGCACCTCGGCCTAGTAGGGGGATGTGACCGGGTGCACCCCCACAGCACCTCGGCCTGGTAGGGGGTACTGACCGTGTGTTTTACTAGCACAGAGTAGCTACACACCGTCACATTGTGCGGGTACTGTGCTCACCCTGAGTGTGCGATGAGGCGGCCAGGACCAGGTCCACAACACCTTCCATAGCTGAAAGAGGCCATGCCAGAGGTCCAAAGCAGTGTTAATTTTTCAGATACATACTTTCTGCACAAACACCTTGGATATCTCTGTCTGTCAGGTGTAGCCCCCATGGACCCCCAGGTGGGCCATGCACCACCACCACCTCCCCCAGGGCCAAGGGTGGCAAACTGGGTCTCTTATCAATACATCCACCCTCTACCTCCCTGCAAAGGTGGCAGAGAGGGGACCATCAACCCCATCCTGCTGAGGGGCACACACCACAGGGCAGTCAATGCAGCTCTATACATATTACACAATAGCAGACAGACATTAGGTCTGGATATGGTAAGCTGCACCCCCAACACTATCTGATATTCTCCTGCAGCAAGTCATCAGCCACTGCACTCTGCAAGCCACTCCATCAAGACACACACCAGCTGCAAACAGCCTGCTAGTTAGGCCATAGTGCATGTTCCCAATGGAGATGCATGCACCCAGAACTAGGACATCAGCATACACAGCAAGCAGATAACTCAGTGACTGGGCCCCATAAGGAAACCCATAACTATCACATGAGAGAAATACTATATAGAACTATGGGGGTGCCAGGCCATGATGTGGTCACTGCACAGTCAGGGTGAGAGTGATCTCTCAGCGGGACATACTGAGGTCACCCTGTCTGTGAAGGTGGTGGCCGGGCAGTAAAATGTCCCAGTCAGTACCCTATGCCCTGTGCAGATGCACCCTGGCCAGGCCACCCTGTCTGGCCTATACCCATGGTACCTTGCTCCTCATTATGCACATTGGCAGCACAATACTGGCAACAGTGCTGGCAGTGTGGGCTGTGGAAGATGTTTGCAGCCACCACACACTGGATAGACAGACAGCCACCCCCACACCTATGCCAACATTGTGCCACTATAGAGGGGTTCAGCAGCCATACCCACCACACCAGTCCTGGGCACAGTACAGGCATGGATATGGTACGCAATACTGTTGGGGGTCACTCCCCAGGGGGGTAAACACTGTCAGAAACCAGACCTGCTGCACACACCCCAGACATCAGAATGATTTGTATGGTGGAGCTCAATGAGCAAACTGTGCTTAACGTAGGACTTGCTATCTGCCTGTTATCATAGGAAACGTTTGATAGGTGTGTACCGTATACCCAGGTGTAGGGTGGCATTGCTAAGGTATTCAAGTGCTAGTATTGGGAGATGCAGGCAGGGCCCAATGTCCTGCCTCTCCAGGAGGCATTGGCCAATGGGGCCTGTGGGTGTGTGTGGGTGTGTCTGGCCCTTTTGGCTGCTGCTTTACGGCAGAGTTTCCCAACTCCAGTCCTGGTGTTCCAGACACTGTTCGGGTTTTCATGCTGTCCCTCATAAATATGCATGAGCTACATCTGCATACCATGGGGGTGGTGCATAGATATGCAGCACAGGCATCTTTAGTAGACGCAGCATGGAACCTGAATGGTGTGGGGCCCTCCAGGACTGCATTTGGGAGACTCTGCTCTAGGTAATGCACCTGTGTATGGTGTCTGTGTTTGGTGTGGTAAAATATAGGTGGATTAACCATGCGTATTGTCTCAGCATTAAAGGTTTGTCCTTACTATCACGGTTTAGTTGTGGGAAAAATATGTGGACAGGATTGGCAGGTGCTCCAGCTGGCCTTTGAACCTGTGATCTTCTGTTCTTGCACACACTGTCTGTGTGCACTGCACCACTGTGTTGCCACAGATATGCTGTAATCCCTGGGGAGTCCATGACTGTACATCCGACAGAGCCTTTCTGTTGCGGTGGACGGTGCCAGCCTGCACAGGCCTAGGCCACTGTCTGCTGTGGCTTGCAGCCACTGCCCCCTCCACCACCTATACCCTTCCACCAACATGCAGACATGTCCTTATCTGGGAAAAAGCATATGACCTGATTGAGTTGTGGCACTCCAGGACTGAATTTGGGGTACTGGGCTGTAGGTAATGCCCATTGTTATGGTTTGTGTGCGGTGTAGGGTAAAATATGGTTGCTTGAACCATGCTTATGTTCTCTGCAATAAAGGAGTGTCTTTACTATCGCAGTTTAGTGGTGGGTAAAACTATGGGGACTGGGTTGGCAGGAGCCCCAGCTGGGATTTGAACCTGTGACCCTGTGGTCCTACAGGCACTTGTTGTGTCTGCTGGAGATAGGAAACCTGGCCAGACAAGTCAGAAACCCTGCTCTGCACAATTTTACTGTGGGCTCATTTACCTTGTATGGCGACAAACGGGCATATAAACCTCATAAAACACCTCGAAAAAAAGGGCAAACACCCATAACCAAACTGGGCAATAGTGATAGCAATGGGCAACAAAAGAAAACACTCCCAGGAAAGCTCCAATACACTGAAATGCGTTTTTGAAAGGGTCTACGGAGCGTAGACCCTTCTAAAAATCATTTCTTTTTTTTTGGAGCTTTCCTGGGTGTGTTTTTTATTGTTGCCCATTACTATCACTATTGCCCAGCTGATTTGTAATTTTTAACATATTTGTTTTGCTCATTTTTGATGTTTATTTGCTATTTTGTTCCGTGCACATATATCACACTGCTCACGTTTTTCAGGTTTCCCCGGTTTTGGTGTACATTGCAGACGGAAATGGTTTCTCTTCCCTTTAAATCACCTCTAACGCGAGTGTTTCACTCGCGGTATTTTTTGTCCGAAATTCAGCCCCGCTCCTGTGCGGGGAGCCTCTCCCCTCCCACTCTCCACCCATTGACCCTGTCCCCCCGCCCCTCGGGAGCCTTCCTCCGCCCTCCGTACGCCTTTCCCCGCCTCTATTGCACATCAGCGCACCGCACACGTGCGCGGACCCGTTAATGTGACGCGCACGCGTGCGGGGCACTTAAGAGCACTTAAGTGCATCATTGCCGTGCGCTAATGTGCGCCGCGCACGTGTGCGCGGTTTAGTAAACATACCCCCAAGTTTTTACAGGCTTAAAAAACTGGGGTATGTCTACTAAGGTGCATTAATGGCACAACAGGACCGATAGCGGGCGGCACCCATTAGTGTTTAATGAGGAGGAAAGCATTGATAATGCTGGCTTAATGGCTTAGACGATTACCACAGGAAAGGAGGACAGTGGGTGGAGAAAGGGTATAAAGTGGATGGTACTTAGGCAGAAACAACGGGCATTCTCTTAACACTTGAGGAGCTTAGCACCAGTTAGATGGACTGGCCTTAGGAACCTTAGTACCTGCTCAAGAACAGGCATTAAGGACTCACAGGCAGGAAAAATGCCATCGACACACATTAGAAACTGTAAAAGACACACAGCCAGGTGTTTATTTATTTAGCCATGCTTATATACCGCTTTTCACCGGGTCAAAGCAGTTTACAATAAACAAGAGGGGATACATTAAATAGCTCTATTCATATGTACAGGGGGGAGGTATACCATCACCAGGGGGTATACCATCCACACTCCAGCCCATAACTGATTGTCAGGTGTGGCCCCTTCCTTGCTATCCTATGGTATTGCACATAGCTGTCGCTATGCTTTACGTCCTCTCTGAGGAAATGACAGAAGGAACTGGGGCCCCAGAGGCAGCAGGCAATCAGGGGCAAGCCCCCCTCACCCCTCCTTAGGTGGTGGGTGAGAATGTGCAGGGGCAGCAGCCTGTAGAGCACTGATGCTTGTGTCCTCGGAGAAATCCAGCCAAGAAGGCCTCGTATCTTCCCAAGGACCAAGTGACCTCCCTCTATAGGCTGAGCTCAGGGGCCATATGAGAGCTGTATGAGGATCTGAGGCCTGACCTTGAGGCTCTGACTGCCTGGTCAAATGCCATACCAGGGCTGGTCAAGCTCATGAGTGCTGTATATTTCTTTGTCTCTGGCTGCCTCCAAACATCAGTGGCTGCAGTGGGAGGAATGGGCCGCTCCACCTTTTCCAGATGCCTCCACCAGGTACTGCAAGCCATGACCAGTCAGGTTAGGAATTACATTGTGTTTCCTAATGCCAGGCAACAGTAGGTGACTCTAAACCAGCTGTTTTAGAGAACTAATGGGAGCCATAGATTGCACTATATAACCCTGTGGACAAATGTAAGTATTTTATATTGAATTCTAAAGTGAATAGGTAACAATGAAGGCGGTTGAGGAGCAGAGAGATATGGTCAAAACAAGAGGAGTGGGTAAGGATATGAGCTGCTGTGTTCTGTAACAAGTGGAGTCTTTGAAGATGATGTTGTGGAGACCGGCTAGGACGATGTTGCAGTAGTCGATCCGGGTAATAACAAGGGAGTGGAGGAGTGTAGTCAGGGAGGCGGGAAAGAGGAACAGGCAGACTGCTTGGATCTGATGGAGATGGAAGAATGAGCAACGGATAAGAGATGAAATGAATTGACTGCCGTTTGCCAAAGCATTCACGACAATGTATAAATATTCATAAAAACACAGAATCCCACATTATGGGACCTGCATCACTGATTCCACTGGGTTAGATCAGGGAGTACAAACACCATACTGCACTGCAATGGTATTTTCAAACCACATGTGGCCACCATGCAAATGGGTAACATGACATTTATGCCGTCCTGGGTTTCTGCTGCTGTCCTCCTGTTACATGCTAGACGTGGAGCCATGGTTTGCACAGGCAAGATGCAGGAAATACAGATGCCATACTACATTACAATACCTACTGTCACACAAGACAGGCCCAAGAACTGCATAGTTAGCAAATGACCGAGTTGCTGGAATTATGAGTTGGCAAGCTACCCAGTTCCAAACTAAAGTTACAGGATGCAAGATTTCACATTAGGAACCACCACCCAAGAAAAAGATTTAGGCATCATGGTGGATAACACATTGAAACCCTCCACCCAGTGTGCAGCGGCAGCCATGAAGGCAAATAGAATGCTAGGAATCATAAGGAAAGGAATGGAGAATAAAATAAAGGATATTATAATACCTCTGTATCGTTCCATGGTGCGACCGCACCTTGAATATTGTGTACAATTCTGGTCGCCGTATCTTAAAAAAGATATAGCAGAATTAGTAGAGGTACAGAAAAGAGCCACCAAAATGGTAAAAGGGATGGAAGGATATCCCTATGAAGTTAGGCTTAAAAGGTTAGGGCTTTTCAAACTGGAAAAGAGACAGCTGTTATGGTTGTTAAGTGCATTCAAGTCAGTTTCGACTCATGGCGACCCTCTGGATAGTTGTCCTAATTGTGTTCAGTCTTCAGTCAGGTGGCTCATTGTTGACAGATTTGCACCCATAGCTACTGTTATTGTATCGATCCATCTCGTTACTGGCCTTCCTCTTTTGCATTGACCTTCTACTTTACCAGGCATGATGTCTTTCTCTAATGATCTCTCTCCTCTCATGATGTGTCCAAGGTATGGAAGTCAAAATCTTGTCATCTGAGCTTCTAAAGAAAGTTTAGGGTTGATCTTCTCTAGTACTGACTAGTTTGTTCTTCAGGCCGTCCATGGTATACACAGTATTCGTCACCAGCACCATAATTCAAAAACATCAATTTCTTCCTGTCTATCTTTTTCACTTTTGCATCCATATGACATTATTGAAAATGCCATAGCTTGAACAAGTTGAATCTTTTTATGGAAAGAGACATCTCTGCTCTTGAGAATCTTGTCTACGACCATCATAGCCATTCTGCCAAGAGCAATGTGTCGTCGGATTCCTTGACTATTTGTTTTTTCTTTATTGATAGTTGATCCAAGTAGGTTAAAGTTGTCCACTATTTCAATTTCTTCTCCATCAATGATGAACTTATTGATTTTGCCAGTTATCATGATCTTTGTCTTCTTTACATTAAGGTGCAGGCCCGTTTTAAGACTTTAGAAACATAGAAATATGATGACAGAAAAAGACCACATGGCCTATCTAGTCTGTCCTTCCATATCAACAACTACAACAGTCCCATTTTTTCCTAATAGAGATCCTCTGCATTTGTCCCATGCTTTTTTGAATTCAGTTACTGTCCTCATCTCCACCACCTCCACTGGGAGACTATTCCACAGATCCACCACTCTTTCCGCAAAGAAATATTTCCGCATATCACTCCTGAATCTATCCCCCTTCACCCTCATCCCATGTCCCCTTGTAGCAGAACTTGCTTTCAATTGAAAGAGGCTCTCCACCTGAACATTTATGCCATGGAGGTATTTAAACATCTCAATCATATCACCTATATCCCGCCTTTCCTCTAAGGTGTACATAGTAACATATATAGTAACATAGTAAATGACGGCAGATAAAGACCAGTATGGTCCATCTAGTCTGCCCAGTAAGATGGCAGGAGTAGGTGCACCTACCACTCTGTGCAGGCCACCCCTCCCCATGTCTTTGTTTTAGGGGTGAATCCGCCGCTCCGTGTAGGACACCCCTATTTGTTGAGAAATTAGATGGTTCAGATTATTTTGATTTTATCCTGTTGCTGTAAAAGGACCCACTGTGTCTGTCCCATGCCATTTTGAACTCTGTCACTGTGTTTTCTCTCACCACTTCCATCAGGAGGGCATTCCAAGCATCCACCACCCTTTCAGTGAAAAAGTATTTCCTGACATTGCCTTTCAATTTACCACCTTGCAGCTTCATGTTATGCCCTCTAGTTTTACAGCTTCCCCGTCTTTGGAAGAGGTTTGTTTGTTCATTATTTCTCTTTAAGTATTTAAAGGTCTGAATCATATCTCCCCTATCCCTCCTCTCCTCCAGAGTGTACATATTTAGGTCTTCAAGTCTCTTCTCTTAAGGCTTCTGACGCAGGCTCCAAATCATTTTGGTCGCCTTCCTCTGAACAGTTTCCATTCTTTTTACATCCTTTGCAAGATGTGATCTCCAAAACTGAACACAGTATTCCAAGTGAGGCCTCACCAGTGACTTATACAGTGGCATTAGTACCTCTTCCTTTCTGCTGGTAATTCCTCTTTGTATGCATCCCAACATCCTCCTGGCTTTTGCCACCACCTTGTCGCACTGTTTTGCCACCTTGAGATCTACAGAAATAATCACACCAAGGTCTTTCTCCTGATTCGTGCACACCAACCTCTCGCCCCCTATTGCGTACATTTCCCTTGGATTTCAGCTACCCAAGTGCATGACACTGCACTTCTTTGCATTAAATCTTAATTGCCAAGCATTAGACCATTCTTCCAGCTTTTGTAGATCTTTCCTCATGTTAACCACTCCCTCGGGGGAGTCCACTCTGTTGCAAATTTTCGTGTCATCTGCAAAAAGACATACCTTTCTATTCAGTCTTTCAGCAATATCACTCGCAAATACATTGAACAGTGCCGGGCCCAGGACCGAACCCTGGGGCATCCTGCTAATCACCTTCCCCTTATCCGAGTGAACTCCATTTACCATCACCTTCTGTCGTCTGTCAGTCAACCAATTTCTGATCCAGTTTACCACCTTGTGACCCATCTCCATACTACTGAGTTTATTGATAAGCCTCCTATGAGGGACAGTATCAAAGGCTTTGCTGAAATCCAGGAAGATGACATCCATCGCATGCCCCTGATCTAGTTCTCTGGTCACCCAGTCAAAGAACTCAATCAGATTTGTTTGGCAAGATCATCCTTCAGTAAAACCATGTTGCCTCAGATCTTGCAAAGGTCTTCTGAAAATTATTCAAGATGTCCCTCGCTTCTGTTCCTGTTTGTGGGTGTTTTCTGAGGTCCTGCTCCTGGTTCTTCATCTGTGAACACAGAACAGAAATATTTGTTAAGTAATTCCACTTTATCCTCATCCGCTTCTACATATTCCTCCCCTTCAGCCTTGAGTCTGGCAATACCACTTGTGCCCTTCCTCTTCTCACTAACATATCTGAAAAATGTCTTATCCCCCCATTTTATTGCATTGGCTATTTCCTCCTCTTTTTGAATCTTTGCTTTCCTGACTACTTTGCTAGCTTCTCGAAGTTTTTCCAAATACAGATGCCTGTCTTCCTCTCTCTGTGATCTCTTGCATTTCATGAAGGCCTCCCTCTTTTTCTTCACTTTTTCAGCTACTTTGAAAGCCATAGTTTATTTTTTTTTATACTGTGCTCTTTAGAATCAATGTGGTTTACATGTATACTAACAGATACTTTTTATTCCCTTGTCCCTGAAGGGCTCACAATCATGAGGCAATGGAAGGTTAAGTGGCTTGCCCAAGGCCACAAGGAGCGGCCATGGGACTAGAGACCCCAGTCCTTCCAGCCAGAGGTTGCTTGTCCCCATGCAGGAATTGAATCCCTGGCCTTCTGGCCTTAGGTAACCTGTCCCAAACACTGAGTCACTCCCCCTCCTCATAGTGGTCTCCTTTTCCTTTTACCTTTATTTACAATTTTAACAAAAAGGTTGGTTGCCCTTAAAATATCCCCTTTCAGTTTTGCCCACTGTTTTTCTACATCCCCCAAATGTTTCAGATCATCTTCACTTTTAGCCAGTAATGTGGTATCATCAGCGTAGCGAAGGTTGTTGATGAGTCTTCCACCAATCTTCATATTCTGTTTTCTTCATACAATCCTGCTTCTCTGATGATTTGTTCTGCGTATAAATTAAACAGGTAGGGGGAGAGTATGCAGCCTTGTTGTACTCCTTTGCTGATTTTAAACCTTTCTGTTTCTCCTTGTGTTCTAACTGTTGCTTTTTGATCAATGTAAAGGTTGTTCAAGAAAACGATCAGGTGCTCTGGTATACCCATGCTTCTTAATGCGTCCCAGAGTTTCTCATGATTTACACAGTCAAATGCCTTGCTGTTGTCAATAAAGCACAAATAGATATCCTTTTGGTTTTCTTTAGTCTTTTGAAGGATCCATCTCACATCCGCGATGATGTCTCTCATTTCTCGCCTTTTCCTGAACCCTGCTTGCACTTCAGGTAGTTCTCGTTCCAGGTATGGTTGTAGTATCTATTGAATAATCTTCAGTAGAATCTTGCTGGTATTTGGGATCAGAGCGATTGTGCGATAATTTCCACAGTCAGTTGGTTTGCCTTTCTTTAGGATTGGTATAAACACAGATCTTTTCCAGTCAGTTAGCCATGATGTTGTCTTCCAAATTTCCTGGCAGTGCCTTGTAAGTATGGTAACAGCTGCATCAGATTGCTGTAATACTTCTATGGGGATGCCATCAATGCCTGGTGTATTGTTCTTTGATAAGGCTTGCAATGCTGCTTCGACTTCTTCTTTCATCACCAATGGTTCCAGATCATAAAGTACAGGTTGAATGGCTGTTGGTCCACTTGATCTTTATCATATAAAAACTCTGTATATTATTTCCACCTTTTTTGATCTTCTCAGCATCATTCAACATAGATCCTTGAGCGTCTTGTAACATTCCAATTTAAGGCTGGAATTTTTCTTTAGCTCTCTTAGCTTTAGAAAAGCTGATCTTGTTCTTCTTAATAGTTTCTGCTTCTGTTTCCTTGCATGCGTCATTGTAGTACATCTCCTTGTCTTGTCTTGCTGCACATTGGAAATCTCTGTTGAGCTCTATGATTGCCTCTCTTTCTCCTCTGCAAATTAAAGCAATCCCACTTCAGTGAATAAAATAAATCATGAAAAAAGCTTCACTGATAAAGTCCCCTACCAAACAAGAATTAATTTTTTGTCGGAGCTTACCGAGGGAGGATAGAAACTGATTTCCATCCACACCAGATGGTAGACTTCTTTTATTCATAAATAGGTTCACCACCCTATAAGTAGTTGAGCTAAAAACGCCACTTATCTGAAACTTATATCAGTTGAAACAGAGGTCGTATTCACCGCTGCCATTCATTTAGAGAGTGTATTTCAACCTCTAATGGCAGCGATGAATACGACCTTCATGTTATCTGCTCCTTCCTAAGTGTTTACTCTATTGCAGATTTTGGTATCATCTGCAAAGAGGCAAACCTTACCTGACAGTCCTTCCACAATATCACTAAAAAAGATGTTAAAAAGAATCGGACCAAGGATAGATCCCTGTGGCACACCACTGGTAACATCCTTGCCATCAGAGTGAGCTCCATTTACCTGTACACTTTGTTGCCTCCCACTCAACCAATTTTTTAATCCCTTTCAGTCATTTTAGAGTCCATCCCTAGATTGCTAAATTTGTTTATAAGTCACTTGTGCAGAAAGGTGTCAAAGGCTTTACTGAAGTCCAAGTATACCACATCTAGCGCTCTTCCTCAGTTCAACTCTCTGGTCACCCAGTCAAAGAAATCAATCAGATTTGTCTGGCAAGATCTATCTCTTCCTTGGATCCTGCAGTTCATTGGATTCCAGAAGCCTCACTATCCTCTGTTTAAGCATCACAGAGGTCAAACTAACAGGTCTGTAGTTCTCAAACTCATCCTTACTTCCACTTTTGTGTAAAGGGACCACGTGTGCCTTTCTGCAATCCTTTGTGACAACTCCTGACCCTAAAGAAGCTTTGAAAAGGTCAATCAGTGGAGCTGCTAGAAAAAAATATTCTACATCCAAGAAAGTTGTTGGGGATGTCCTTTACACTGATATCTGCTCATGCCCCATAGAAAACTTAGAGCCAATGGAAAATTATAATCTGAGATTTGTCTGGTAGTATCTCACCCTACAAGCATATGACTTCCAGGTGGTGCACAAGTCTGGAAGAGAACATGTTAATACTGACTTTCTTGCGAGATAGGAGAAGAAAATATAGAGAAAGTGGCAGAAACCCCTCTGAAAAGGGGGGAAATATGTGATGAAATGTATTATACAAGGCATGTCAAACAGGTAGATCGCGATCTACCTGTAGATCGTGGAAGGGTCAGAGGTAGATCACCAGCCCCACTTGGCTCCATCTCTCCAGCAGCTTGCCCCATCGCTAGGAGAGAGCTCGTGCCGGCAGGTTGTCTGCTGAGGGCTTGCCGCCGCTGCTGATCCTTTGCTGTCTTTTTTCCCTGCCTGCAGGAATCTTGCCTGCGGGTGATTGGGGGCGCTTGTTGTTTTCGTGCCAATAGTTTGTGGGTACCCCAGGGGGCTGCCGCCCGTGACCCATGACGAGACGCCACAGGCCCGGCATCATACCTGGTCTCCTGCCTTTCAGAATCACCCATTCCTGCCCCCGCCCCAACACCCCTTAGAAGTGTGTTATATACCGGGCAATATTCATTCACCCGGGCTTTACCTGAATACACTTACCGTATTAGTTGTGTCATGTGCTGGTCATTGGTCGCTTTATAGTTCGCTTTCATTAAACATTTTCAGGCAGACACAACAAAGTGTCAAGAATTTGGTGCTTTTGGTGGGCTTTTCCAATTTTGTTCTAACTTGCCTATGCCTTGCCTTCGAATTGGTTCAAACCACTGTGACTTGCTTGGCTCTGCAATTTTATTTCGCCTTGTCTTTGCGTTGATTCTGTACTGTGTGCAGAATTTATTAAATCGCGTGTGGTGGTATTTGAACTTGTTTGGCGGTATTTGATTTTATCTGGTTTGCTGGACAGGTGTTTGAGTTTTTTTGATGATTGTTTGGTGGTATTTGATTATTGGTGCCAGTATGATGAATTCTTATTTTGCATGTGTGGTTTTGGCATCTCCAGTCCTTGTATTGCACATCATCCAGAGGTCTTCAGTTCCTGTTGATCTTTAATACTTTGGGACAGTGACAGTTTTGGACCAGATTCAGCCAGTGTTTATACTAACTTAGCAGATTTGGCCTTCTTACATCCAGCCACCCCAGTATAATGAAGATGAGTGTTCCAAAGAAGAGAAAAACCTACCACTTTCATGATGAATGGGAAATGGACTACTTCTTCATCATGGTGAAAGACAAGTGTTGTCTAATTTGTAACGCCCCAGTATCCTTGCCCAAAAAGGGTAATCTGGAACGTCATTATAAGGCTCTGCATAGCAATAAGTTTGATGCTGATTTTCCACCCAAAAGTGAAATTCATAAACTGAAGCTCAAAGAACTTAAATCAAAATTGGCTACTCAGCAACAGTTGATGGTGAAGCCAAGGTCACATTCAGTCAATGCAACCATAGCATCCTTCAAGGTCAGCAACCTGATCGCAAAGAAATGCAAACCTTTCACTGACGGGAATTTTTAAAAGATTCTTTTCTTGAAGCAGCTGACAATCTTTTTGAAGGTTTTAAAAATAAGAAAGAGATCATAGCTGCTATTCAAGATGTACAATTGTCAAGAAACACAGTCGTGTGGCAAATAGAAAAGATGTGTGGAGACACAACTGAACAATTGTTGGAGGATATTTCAAATTGTGTTGCTTTCTCACTCCAACTGGATGAATCTACAGACATAAGAGACATAGCCCAGTTACTAGTCTTTATCCGGATGGTTTTTGAAGACTTCAGTGTTAAAGAAGAACTACTTGGAATGATTTCTTTAAAAGGGAGAACTACCAGTCAGGAAATATTCAGTTCTTTCCATTCTTTCGTGACAAAGTGTAATCTTCCATTGCATAGACTTGTTTCCATCACTACTGATGGAGCAAGAGCAATGACAGGTGAGGTTAACAGTTTCATAGCCCTCTGTAGACAGCATGACGACTTCCCAGATTTCCTTTCTTACCACTGCATCATTCACCAGCAAGTTTTGGCAAGCAAGAGACTCAATACAAAGACTGTCGTGGACATCACTTTCAAAATTGTAAATTCAGTTCGTGGAAGATCACTTCAAAGACAGCTTTTTAATCTTACTATTGATGAAGGGGCAGCAGAAAACATTTTGCAAACAGATGTAAGGTGGCTAATTAGGCCCAAATTTCTGCAAAGATTTTGTGATTTGCTGAATGAAATAAGAAGTTTTTAGAAGGAGAGGGTAGATGACCAAGCAGAGTTGGAAGATGAGGAGTGGTTATGTGATCTGGCGTTTCTCGCTGACTTTACAGGCAAACTAAGTGATATGAACCTTGAACTACAAGGTAAAAACAAATGCATTGGCGAGATGAGTACAGTTTCATCCTACAAGAGCAAATTTGAGCTAATGATGACTGACCTTGAAAACAAAACTTTTGATAATTTTCCTAATACGCAGGACCATCTGGGACAATATCCACATTTTCTTTTTCAGAATGAGACGTATGTGACAGAAATCTGTTCTGTTATCCAGGAATTTGAAAATAGGTTCTGTGACTTCCAAAAAATTGGAACAGTTGTGGAGTGCTTGTCATACCCATTCAAAGTAGATGTGGACATTAAAGAAACTGCAGCTGCTATCAGTAAAAATTACTCATTGAACAAGCCATCTCTTGAAAACAAAATATTAACCCTTAAAAATGACATTTTTCTCAAGACACGTGCTGAGCAAGAATCATTTTGGAAACTAGTGCCTAGAGACGAATTTCCCAACTTGAGAAGATGCAGTGAAGCTGTACACTCGTATTTCGGTTCAACTTATTTGTGTGAATCTGTGTTTTCCCATCTGAAAATGACAAAGAGTATACAACGTTCCAACATGACAGATGAACATCTCCAGGATTCCCTGAGACTGGCCCTCGCGCAATATTCACCCAACTTCAAAAAGCTGGTGGATGAAATGCAGGCTCAGACGTCTCACTAATGAGCAAGAGCAAAATATTAAAGATTGTGCAAGATCAGCCTGATCAATATTCAACCTAAATTTAACACAAATTACTCATTAAAAGTTAAAGAAAGTTGTTAAGACAGTTAAAGAAAGTTATTACTCAATAAAACTTTAAGAAAAAATGTACTTTCCATTTCCCCTCGCAGTTCTTACTGGATCTTCGTCTCTCTGTTTTGTTTTTGCTTAATTTGCTTAACAGCTGATCACATCCAAGTAAATGACAGAAAGTTCATTAAAAATGGGTGGGGGGGGGGGAATCCTCCAACTTTATTGGGTTAAAATTTAATTTGAAACTAATTTGAAAATTAATTTTCATGGTGGTAGATCACTGGCACTTTTGGCTGGAAAAAGTAGATCACGTCCTGTTTGAAGTTGGACATGCCTGTATTATACCATCACTGGGAAGCAGAAGAGACTTCAGACCAGGGTTTCCAGGGAACTAGGAGCAAAGGATAGGGGAGGTTTGATTGCCCAGACAGCCTAAGGGAGTGGACCGGAAGTTAGAATTAGAGACAGCAGTCTCCAGGTGGAACCAAAGCTGTAAAGACCTTCCATTGGGCCTGACTACCAGAAAAATCCCCATGAAATGGGAGAGGGCTGTTTTTGTTTGCTGGAGAAATTTTTATTTTCACGAACTTGACAGCAGATGGTATTGGCTTTGATTTTGAGAGGTACAGTTAAACAAGAAATCTGAATCTGTAAACAAGGAAGGTGTTGACAGGGGAGCTGCTAAGCAACTGAATTGCAACTGGGACTGCCAAGGGGATTTTCGATTGAAAATGTAGTTTAAATCCTACTTGAAGGACTGCCACACAGTTTTGGATTGAAACTGGCATTTAAATGCTGTCTGAAGGTTTACAAAGGGACTTTAAGCTGAATTAGTTATTTAAATGTTTGAAGGAGAAACAAGGTTTAAGATGGACAGGTAATTGCAGAATGTAGATTCATTCAGGGCTTAATTGATAATGAAGTGGAATTGTAGGCAGGGCCAGGGTTGGACATGAACTGTGGCAGCGGGGCTAGGACCTGACATTTTTGCATACTTTTGTTTATAGCATTGGTAAACAAACTATCTGCTTAAGCTAGGCCCACTATTTGATAGACCGAAACTAAACCTGTGACTTGCCTGAATACTGGCTGAATATTGCCACTATCTGGACAATTTTCTGGCCTGCTCTTGCCCCTCTCCTAACATAGCTCACAAATATAAAGATAACAACTGGCCATTTAGCAATTGAAACAGCCCAATATTATCTGTATATGTTTTGAAAATACATACCTAGCCTAATTATGCGTTTGCTAGCAAATGCATAATTGCCTTTGAATAAGGCATAGAAACATAGAAAAATGACGACAGAAAAAGACCACATGGCCTATCTAGTCTGTCCTTCCATATCAACAACTACAACAGTCCCCTTTTTACCTTTAGAGATCCTCTGTGTTTGTCCCATGCTTTTTTGAATTCAGTTACTGTCCTCATCTCCACCACCTCCACTGGGAGACTATTCCACAGATCCACTACTCTTTCAGTAAAGAAATATTTCCGCATATCACTCCTGAATCTATCTCCCTTCACCCTCATCCCATGTCCCCTCGTAGCAGAACTTGCTTTCAATTGAAAGAGGCTCTCCCCCTGTGCATTTATGCCACGGAGATATTTAAACATCTCAATCATATCACCTCTATCCTGCCTTTCCTCTAAGGTGTACATATTAAGATTCTTAAGTCTGTCCTCATATGCTTTATAATGAAGACCACTAACCATTTTAGTAGCCACCCTCTATACTGACTCCATCCTGTTTATATTCTTTTAAAGGTGCGGTCTCCAGAATTGCACACTATACTCCAAATGAGGTCGCACCAAAGACTTATACAGAGGCACTATCACCTCCTTTTTTCTGCTAGCCATTCCTCTCCATATGCACCCAAGCATCCTTCCAGCTTTTGCTGTCGCCTTTTCTACCTGTTTAGCTACTTTAGGAGTAGCCTAGTGGTTAGAGCACTGGCTTGGTATTCAAGCAACCAGGGTTCAATTCCTGCTAGCACTCCTTGTGGCCTTGGGCAAGTCACTTAACTCTCCATTGCCTCTGAAGAAAGGCCTGGCAGTCTACTTCTGGTGACACTGCCAAGAAAACCCATGAGCTTCTGGGTCACCAGGAGTCAGGACTGACTCAAAGACACACATTGCATTTTGCAGCTACTTTAAGATCATCAGACACAACCACTCCTAGGTCCTGCTCTTCTTAGTGGACAAAAGTACTTCACCCCTTATACCAGGGGTGGGCAACTCCAGTCCTGGAGGGCCGCAGACCAGTCAGGTTTTCATGATGTCCCTAATGAATATTCATGGACCTATTTCCATACATTGGAAGGCAAGTGGATGCAGATAGATCTCATGAATATTCATTAGAGACATCATGAAAACCTGACTTGTCTGCGGCCCTCCAGGACCGGAATTGCCCACCCCTGCCCTATACTATACCCCTTGGATTGCTGCAGTCCAAATGCATGACCTTACATTTTTTAACATTAAATCCCAGCTGCCAAATTCTAAACCATTCTTCAAGCTTAGCTAGATCCCTCCTCATGTTATCTATACCTTTCTGGGTGTCTACTCTATTGCAGATTTTGGTATCATCCGCAAAGAGGCAAACCTTACCCAACAGCCCTTCCGCTATATCACTAACAAAGATGTTAAAAAGAATCAGACAGATCCCTGGGGTACACCACTGGTAACTTCCTTCCCCTCAGAGTGAGCTCCATTTACCTGTACCCTTTGTTGCCTCCAACTCAACCAATTTCTAACCCAAGCAGTAACTTTAGGGTCCACCCCTAGGGTGCTCAGTTTGTTTATAAGTCACCTGTGAGGAACGGTGTCAAAGGCTTTACTGGAATCTAAATACACCACATCTAGGGCTCTCCATCGGTCCAACTCCCTGGTCACCCAGTCAAAGAAATCAATCAGATTTGTCTGACAAGATCTGCCTCAGATCCTGTAATCCGCTGGACTCCAGAAACCTCACTATTTTCTCTTTCAGCAGCGTTTCCAATAATTTACTCACCACCAAAGTTAAACTAACCAGCCTGTAGTTTTCAACCACATCCTTACTTCTGCTTTTGTGTAAAGGCACCACATGAGCCTCTCTCCAGTCCTTTGGCACCACTCCCGACTCCAACGAGGCATTGAAAAGATCAGTCAGTGGAGCTGCTGGAACGTCCCCAAGTTCCCTCAGTATTCTAGGTTGTCTCCCATCCAGTCCCATCGCTTTGTCTACTTTAAGTTGAGCTAGTTTCTCCCGAACACAGTCTTCTGAAAATTGTTCAAGATGCCCCTCGCTTTTGTTCCTGTTTGCGGGTGTTTTCTGAGGTCCTGTTCCTGGTTCTTCATCTGTGAACACAGAACAGAAATATTTGTTAAGCAATTCCGCGTTATCCTCATCAGCTTCTACATATTCCTCCCCTTCACCCTTGATTCTGACAATACCATGTTTGCCCTTCCATTTGTCTAATAGATAATAATTATTCATTCATATGCAACATAACACAAAACTCTGCAAATGGACACTCAAAGCCAGAACCATGTTGAAGAACTCAACCTATACTAACCCTATGTCTCAATAGGAAATGCTTATTTAAGTTTATAAAACATGCTGTGGGCTGGGCGGCTTCAGTTTAGCTCAGCCGCAGGAGCAAACAAAAACGATTCTGCACCTGTTTTAAACCTTAACATGGCTGCAGCATTACGGTACTTTTTGAGCTGAGGAAGTGATTTTTGTAGTTGCTGCCATATTAATGCTTAACATAGCCATGGAAGCATTTTCATTTGCTTCCACAACTGTGTTGTATTGAAGTAGCTTGGCCTGCAGCATTTTTATTAAAGCCTTACTAAATATGCTGTGGGCTGGGCTGCTTTAGTAGAGCTCAGCCACAGGAGCAAATGAAAATATTCCTGCAGCTGCACAATTTACTTCCTGGGCTGAAGAAGTGCTGGAACACTTTTGCACCCCATTCCAACACAAATTAAGCCCTGTATACACTAGGTGCCCCTCCCTACTAAAGATGGGAATGAAGGGATGGATACTGTTTTAGAAAGTCCTTGGATGATTGAGATAACTAGTTGAGAGGACAGCAATGCTCTTTTTCAGCTGAACTATGCCTTAAGAAATTCATATGTTGAGAGAGGATAATTCACCCAGTTGTGAAGCTTAAGAGTTGAGAAAGAGAAGAAGCTTGTAGAGTTTAAGTTTGTCCTCACCTGTGAGGCAACAGGTGAATTTTGATTTCTTTTGAGAGTCTGACCCTGTGAATTGAAGTTTTAATCCATCTCATTGTACACTGTGAGATTTTTGAAAGAGAGTGGTGAAAGGAACTGTGCTGAGTTATATCAACAGAGGAATGTAACAGGGGCAGGATTGGAACCCGGCTTTGAGCCTAAGAAGGGATTACAGAGGTGCCCCCCCCCCATAAGAGTTATAGCCAATGAGCAGGGAAAGCTACAAAGTGATTTTGCAAAAGGGGATATTGTATGGAAAAACATACAAAATACCAGAAGGTTGGTGTTTTCATGCGTTTTGTGATGCTTTGAGTCCTTTTTGTGAAATCAGTTTACACCTAAATACATCCATCTCTAAATGAGTTACTTCACTCCCCTGGCCTAAACATGCCCTCAGGAATGGCTCCTCTCAATGAAAGAAGTTATTAAAATAATTTGTGCACATATAACAGGGTATTATGCATAGAGATGGGGCTTTTAAAAATTACTGAACAAATCAGCACACATGCATTTGTGTGTATAGCAATTATCCCCATAAGTGCGTGTGTGTATTGGGGAAGTAGGTGAAGTTTCCTCAGAATGCATTCACACAAGTATTTTTGGATTTACAAAAGTATGCAGTTTTCACAGATCCATGCAAACAGATGTAGATTTGTGTGTGTACCTTCCCTGAGTCAATTTTTTTAATGTTGTATTTATAATTATAATTAAAAAAATTAACAAGCATGCACTTGCATAAGAAACATGAAGTTGGGTTGGATCCAGGAAACACATGAAAACATTAAAGAAGAAACACAATAATTAAGAAACCTAAACCCTCCATCCCTTTTCCATTAGCCCAAAATCAAGAAAAAAGGGGAGCAAAAGATATTATGGTAGAGGATATTAAACAAGAGGAAATAATGAAAAAAAACCCAAAACATTAGACACATATCACTGACATTATAATCAAACCAACACTAGCTAGCAATTACTGCGGAGGAGCAGGACCCGAAACCACAAGCTTTTTAAGATCTCAAGCCCGCAACTGTTCAGGCAACAGAAAAACATATTTCACATCCAAATATTTTACTATACATTTGCATGAGTATCTAGGGAACAAAAGTAGCACCTAGAGACACTGTCTCTTAAAGCAAGAAAGAGTTTTCTTCTCTCCCGCATGACACAGGCCACAACAGGAAAAATACTGATAGGCTGCTCCCAAAAATAATTCAGTCAACTTAAAGTACAGATGAAAAACTCAACTCGAATCCTGCTCAAAAACAAAAGGTACCAGTAATGGAGCTCTCTCTTAGGGGGATGTTTACTAAAAACCGGAAATGTGCGCGCCGCAAAAGAGCGCACAGAAACGCGGCACTGAAACGCTAATAAACGCGTTTAAATGCCCCGCACACGTGCGTGTCACCCCCGCAAAGGTGCACAGCACACTAACGGGCCCCGTACAAGTGCAGGCCCGCAAATGTCCGATAGAGGCGTGGAACGGCTAAAGGAGGGCGGAGGAAGGCTCCGGAGGGGCGGAGGGACGGGGTCAATGGGTGGAGAGTGGGAGGGGAGAGGCTCCCCGCACAGTATCGGGCCCGAATTTGCATGTAAAAACTATGCATTTAAAGGTAAGAGAAACCATTTCCGTCAGCAATGTACAGGAAAACCGGGGAAACCAGCAAAACGTGAGCAGTGTGATACAAGTGCACAGCACAAAAGTGCAAATAAAAATAGAAAATGACCACAACAGAACTATTAAAAATAGTAATTCAGCTGGGGAACAGTTATAGTGATGGGCAAATACAGAAAACACACCCAGCAAAGCTCCAGAAAAAAGAAATGAATTTTGGAAGGGTTTACGGAGCGGAGACTCTTCCAAAAAACATTTCCTTTTGTGGAGCTTTCCTGGGAGTGTTTGCTATGGTTGCCCATTAATATCACTGTTGCCCAGCGTGGTGATATTTTGTCCCCCATTTCCCGTGGTCATTTCCGGGGTTTATGTGCACGTTTGTCACCAGACAGGGTGCATATGCCCACAGTAAATTTGCGTAGAGCAGGGTTTGTGACTCCATCCTGCCAGGCTTACTACCTCCAGGGGCTGCACTGTCTATGTGGCCATAGTGTGGTGCAGCAGACAGAGTCAGTACCTCTAGGACCAGAGGTTCAAAGCCCAGCTGGGGCACTTGCCAGCCCAGTCCCCATATTTTACCCACCACTAAACACAGATAGCGCAGACACCCCTGTATTGCAGGGGACATAAGCATGGGGAAAACACCCATATTTTACCCAACAACGCACACATACCACAACAATGGGCATTACCCACAGCCAAGTACCCCAAATGCAGTCCCGTACTGCCACATTCCAATCAGGTCACCTGCTTTTTATGGGAGAAGCTCATGCCAGCATGTTGGCGGACGAGTACATGTGGTGTAGGGGGCAGTGGCTGCTAGCGACAGAAGACAGAGGCCTAGCCATGTGCAGGCTGGCACAGTCCACAGCAACACAGGCCCTGCCGGATCCACAGTCATGGACTATCCAGGGAAGTCAGCCAAGCTGTGACTACACAGTGGTGCAGTGCACACAGACAGTGCATGCAAGAACAGAAGGTCACAGGTTCAAAGACCAGCTGGGGCTACCAGCAATCCTGCCCACATATTTTCCCCACAAATAAACAGTGACAGTAAGGACACACCTTTCATGACGAGAACATATGCAATGGTAATACATCTATCTTTTACCCCACTGAGCACAGACCCCATGAACAGGGGCAGAGCCTACAGCAGAATCCCCCAAATGCAGTCCTGGTGGGCCACACACCAGTCAGGTTCCATGCTGCCACTCATACAAATGCCTGTGCTGTATATCTATGCACCACCCCCATGGCATGTAGATGTAGCTCATGCATATTCATGAGGGACAGCAGGAAGACCCGAACAGTGTGATGCAAAACTGGGCTGGAGTGGGGAAGCGCTGTCGTAAAGCAGCAGCCAACAGGGGCAGACACACCCACACCCACACCCACAGGCCCCATTGGCCAATGTCTCCTGTAGAGGCAGAACATTGGACCCTGCGTGCATCTCCCAATACCAGCACCTGCATACCTTAGCAATGTCACCCTACACCTGAGGTACACAGCTCTGAAACGTTTGCTAAGAGTACAGGCTGATAGATATCCCTACGTTACGCACATACTGCTAGTTGACCCCATCCGAACAATCTGTTTGGTGTCTGCGGTGCGTGCTCCAGGCCTGGCCTCTGACGGTGTTCACCACCCTGGGGAGTGACCCCCAGCAGTACTGCGTACCATATCCATGCCTGTGCCGTGCCCAGGACCGGTGTGGTGGCCAAGGCTAATCACCCCCTCAATAGTAGCACAATGCTGGCATAGGTGTGGGAGTGTGTGTCTGTCTATACAGTGTGTGTTGGCTGCAAACACCTTCCCCAACCCACACTGCCAGCACTACTGCCAGTATTGGCCTTCCAATGTGCATAATGAGCAGCAAGGTACCATGGGTATAGGTCAGACATGGTGGGCTGGCCAGGATGCATCTGCACAGGGCATAGGGCACTGACTGTGACATTGTAGTGCCAGGCCACCACCTACACAGACAGGGTGACCTCTGTATGTGCTGCTGGGGGAGCACTCTCACCCTGAGTGTGCAGTGATGACAGCATGGCTAGGTACCCCCATAGTGCTGTATTGTGTTTCTCTCTTGTGATATATATGGGTTTCCTGTTGGGGCCTCCTCACAGAACTCTCTGCTTGTGTGTGCTGCCACCCCAGTTTTGGGTGCATGCATTTCCATCAGGGCTAAACCAGCAGACTGTTCACAGCTGGTATGTGTCTTGATGGAGTGCCTTGCAGGGTGCAGCAGCTGATGGCTTGCTGCAGGTGAATATCAGATAGTGCTGGGGTGCATCTTTGGATATCCAGGCCTAAAGTCTGCTGGATATTGTGTTATGGATGTGTGTGGAGCTGCCTGTAGGGTGTCTGTTCCCCAGCAGGACTGGGGTTTGATGGTCTGCTTTGCTGCCATGGGGGGTGGTGGTACTTTGGCCACCTAGAGGTCCATGGGGGTTTCCACTAACTGAGACAGACAGAGATATCCAACATGTTTCTGCAGCACCTTCCTATCTCACAGGTTAGTACTGTTTTGGAGCTCTGTCATGGCCTCATCCAGCCATGGCTGGTGTTGTGGACCTGGTCCTGGCCGCCACATCACACCCTCAGGGTGAGCACAGTACCCGCACAATGTGACGGTGTGTAGCTACCAGGCCGAGGTGCTGTGTGGGTGCACATGGACAATTCCCCCTACCAGGCCGGGTAGCTGTTGGGGTGCATTCCCCATCTTGTGTGCATCTGTGGACAGCTGATTTGCATGTGCAGTGCATCATGGGTACGGGTGGCCTAACCCTATCCTGTCTACAACAGCAGACTGTCTGTGGGGTGACGTGCAGGCTCTCTGCAGCCAGCCAGGGGCTTGCTGTCAGCTATAGAGCTGTAGCCCAATGGTTACATCACTCCCTGTACAGCCAGAGGTCATGGGTTCAAACCCACAGTGGGGCCTTTTGATAGGGCTGTCCACAGCTTTATTTTTATTTACTGTACATATGTCTATGCCGGCAAAACCACACACAGCTTACTATACCCATTAGGTGCCTCTGAGGGTGCTTTATAGGGCGCCCTATAGGCCACCTTATGGTTGCCATCCATATAGGGTGCACTATACATTATCCTGTGTCGCAACATACATGGTGCCCTATAGGGGACATTCTAGGGTGCCTTGGCAGACAGTGCACTGTAACATGTGCCTTACGGGCATCCGTATGTTAACACACTGTGAGAGCGGGTTTACTAGTGGTGGGAAATAAAATATATATGGAAGGCCTCCTACAGCACTCCTCACCATGATACATACTGCCCCAGCCAGCCTTGTTCACTGGGCACTGTGAGGGGTTGAACACCTGGCCCCCACACCATTGGTCAGTGTCCTAACCATTGTGCTGTGGCTCTGTTCCTGTGTTTGTGCATCTGCGCGCAGCCTTGTAGCCATCAGCGCGCCATCTTGTGGTGCACTAAATTAGCAGCGCGCTGCCTTATGCCGCACAACATGGAAATGCCCCTAAAATAATGCCTCAGCCAGTTGTCTTCAATGGGCACTGTGGGGAAGTGAACCCATAATCCCTGCACGAGTGGTCAGTGTCTTAACCATTGTGCTATGGCTCCGTTCCTGTTATTTGCACATCAGCGCGCCACTTCTCCCTCCCACTATTGGACTGCCCCCTCACACATCAGTGTGCCGCCTTCTGCCCACCGGCTCGCCGCCTTCTGTTGCCCACATTTATCAGCGCACCGCCTTCTGCCGCCCAAACTTACCAATGCGCCGCCATCTGCCGCCCACACTAAACACTGCGCCGCCTCATGCCGTAATAAAAATAACAGTGCGCCGCCTTCTGCCGCCCAAAATTAATATGCCTCCTAACCACTTTTGCCCATAAATGTTGGTGCCTCAGCTGGTCTTTTTTGTTGAGCGCAATGGGGGTTTGAACCCCTGGCCCCTGCACCAGTGGTCGGTGTTTTCACTGTTGTACTATGGCTCTGTTGTTTGGTTTTGCAGCAGCGCCCCACTTAGCCTTCCCACTCGCTAATGTGGGCCACGCACATTAGCGCGACGCACACACGTACGGTCCGGTTTTTTGCTTTTTTCTGCCTGGCCCGCCCACTCCTTATATGGCACCAGCACACTAACGGGGACCCGCACAACAACGGAGTTTAGTAAACATACCCCTTAGACTTCTACATTTGAAGATTCTAATAAAGCCAAGACACAGAAACATAGAAACATGACGACAGAAAAAGACCACATGGCCTGTCTAGTCTATCCTTCCATATCAACAACCACAACAGTCCCCTTTTAGAGATCCTCTGTGTTTGTCCCATGCTTTTTTGAATTCAGTTACTGTCCTCATGTCTACCACCTCCACTGGGAGACTATTCCACGGATCTACTACTCTTTCCGTAAAGAAATATTTCCGCATATCACTCCTGAATCTATCTCCCTTCACCCTCATCCCATGTCCCCTCGTAGCAGAACTTGCTTTCAATTGAAAGAGGCTCTCCCTCTGAACCTTTATGCCACGAAGGTATTTGAACATCTCAGTCATATCACCTCTATCCCGCCTTTCCTCTAAGGTGTACATATTAAGATCCTTAAGTCTGTCCTCATATGATTTATAATGAAGACCACTAATCATTTTAGTAGCCACCCTCTGCACCGACTCCATCCTGTTCACATCCTTTTGAAGGTGCAGTCTCCAGAATTGCACACTATACTCCAAATGAGGTCGCACCAAAGACTTATACAGAGGCATTATCACCTCCTTTTTTCTGCTAGCCATTCCTCTCCGTATGCACCCAAGCATCCTTCCAGCTTTTGCTGTCGCCTTTTCTACCTGTTTAGCTACTTTAAGGTCATCAGACACAACCACGCCTAAGTCTCGCTCTTCTTTAGTGGACAAAAGTACTTCACCTCCTATACTATATTGCTCCCTTGGATTGCTGCAGCCCAAATGCATGACCTTACATTTTTTAACATTAAATCCCAGCTGCCAAATTCTAGACCATTCTTCAAGCTTAGCTAGATCCCTCCTCATGTTATCTACACCTTCCTGGGTGTCTACTCTATTATAGATTTTGGTATCATCCGCAAAGAGGCAAACTTTACCCAACAGCCCTTCCGCTATATCACTAACAAAGATGTTAAAAAGAATCAGACCAAGGACAGATCCCTGGGACACACCACTGGTAACATCCTTCCCCTCAGAGTGAGCTCCATTTACCTGTACTCTTTGTCGCCTCCAACTCAACCAATTTCTAACCCAAGCAGTAACTTTAGGGTCCATCCCTAGGGTGCTCAGTTTGTTTGTAAGTCGCCTATGAGGAACAGTGTCAAAGGCTTTACTGAAATCCAAATACACCACATCTAGTGCTCTCCCTCGGTCCAACTCCCTGGTCACCCAGTCAAAGAAATCAATCAGATTTGTCTGACAAGACCTGCCTCTGGTGAATCCATGCTGCCTCAGATCCTGAAATCCGCTGGACTCCAGAAACCTCACTATTTTCTCTTTCAGCAGTGTTTCCATTAATTTTCTCACCACCAAAGTTTAACTAACCGGCCTGTAGTTTTCAACCACATCCTTACTTCCGCTTTTGTGTAAAGGCACCACATGAGCCTCTCTCCAGTCCTTTGTCACCACCCTGACTCCAACGAGGCATTCAATGACTGTTGATTGCATTCTAATTCATGCAGTTTTCACGATGGCAAATAGTAGACCTTCTTTGATGGAGGAATAGCTGATTCTGGAATCTTTAGAACCTCTGTCAGATATTACTTAAAAAGTTCAACATGCAGCATATGTAGTACTATAGGGAAATTTAAGATCCGTAGATTCAAATGCCTCATTTGGTTTTCACAAGATTCCATATTCACTAGTGATTCAATCACTTTATCAGAGTCATTTATCTTCTTTTTTGAGTCCATCAATTTAGCATTCACTTCTTTATAGATGCTATCTTGCTTATAAGCTATCTGCCCAACAGTCTGCACAAGCAAATTCAAGTCCACTGCACTCTTAGAGATATTGACTTACAGTTTAAGTAACATGTTCCATATAGAAGTTAAAGATATCTCATTCACCAAGTCCTTTACCTGATCAGAGGGGCGAGCTGTGGGGCCAGGGAAAACATCCTCTTGCCCATATTCAGTCATCAAGGAGGCCAGTGAATTGGTGTTCTGATTCCTGCCATCTGCTGCCACCAGCAAATTCCCAGGGGGGTAGATGACTGCAATGGGGCAGCCCGAACTTCACTTTCTCTCCATGCAGAGAGCCAGAGGTATCAGTTGCCTCTCTCCCACTTGGAACCACCCACTTCTGTAGAGGTGTGGAGTGTTGCCATGGGGACAGAATGGATTCATCTTCAGAGACTGGCCTCCACCTGCCAGCTTTGCAGCGGAAGGCCCACTCACGGTCCTCGTGTCAGTGGGGATCTTCCGCAGCTGTTCAACCACCATGGGCTGCTTGGGATCAGGAGGGCTTTAGTCTTTAGCTCTCCCTTCCCTTTTTTCATTAGAATTATAGAGCTCATAGAAAAGAAACTGGTAAGAGGACAAGAATATGCTACCGTGGAATTCAGCTACTTACTGCCATCTTGAAAACGCCCCCTCCAAGGATAGTTACTTTTTCTGTGAATCAATCTTCAAAGGGAAATTTTTGCCTTTGAAACTGAAATAAGCTTATGAGTATTCACATACTTTACACATATGTATTTTATTTGAAAGTTGCCCCAGTTAGAGATGGTGCAAAGATATGAGGTGCCCTAGGTTAACCTCATCCCTTGCGCCCCCCCACGGCACCCATTGTTACTGCTGTCATCCTTTTCTGGGACTGACAGCAGCCGTAATAGCCACAAACAGTCCTGTGGAACTTATCTTCAAGCTTCGGTGCTGCAGGAGTGTTGCTCCCACCGTTCTCCGACACCCGATGCCAACTTCCCATGCAAACTAGAAACTGGCATCGAGAGTCATTGAGGGGCAGAAGCAAACAGCCCCGCAGTACTGACACTGGCCCCATTATGACTAAAAGAAGACATACTGGGCTTAATTTTATAACAGGGCACCTATGCAGTTTATACTGCATAGTACACAACCTTGCTTCCAAAAAATCAAACTCATGGAATCAAATTAACATAATGACTCAATTTTTATAAAACTTATCTGTGCTTGACAGAGACCTTCATTTCACTAATCAGTTGTTTCAGGGACATTCATTTAACGTCTATTCTCATGGCAAAACCAGTCTTTATACAAATTCTCATTCAAAACCATCCATCCCCAATCATTTCCTGTTTTCATACCCTATCAGGACTTATTTACTCAGAAAAAAACTCCCCGTTTAATACATCCATTCAGACCTCTTGGTTCCAATGTATTCAGTTTATATATTCACCATTCTTTATGTAGCAAAAGTATGCCCTTGCCCTTGTTCATTCTCCCTCACACAATCAATTGCCATACAGTGCAAGGTTTCAACTTGTATCCCTCCTGAACTAAATTTTGCACCAAAGGTGCTTTGTTTTATCTTTTCTTTGAACAGTACTTATGTTTGAACACAGAGGTCCTTTTTTCCTTTTTGAGAATAGTGTGGTTTTTTTTGAGAATTTTAGAATTTAGACAGGTTGGTGATTTGTGTGTCAGTTTAAGTGGGCCTCTGAGCCACAAATTTATTGGGGGAGGGGAGTTCACTTTAAACATAACCAGATTTTGCCATTGCAACAACTTTTCCAGGTACGCAACGTTATCCCCAGAACAAATGCTTATTGTATTTATTTTATGCTTTCCTATCTTATATCTTCTCACTCCTATCAAGATGACGTCATTTCAGAGTCTGTTAATGCCGTGCCTGACAATAAACATGAAATAAATGCATGCCGCTTTTTCACCGGCAGGGTAGAGGTCAAGACTTCTTTGGTTCTAACTGTGAACCTATTGATGCAGTCCACATTATGGGTGAACATACATCACTGAGAGTTCATAGAGGTGCAGATGCTGGGTCTGCTTTGGGGGAACATTGAAATAGTGTGCTTGAAAGGACATCTGGATGATTTAATTGCATATCAAATGTATTTACTAGTGCAGATGTCCCACCAGCTAATGAAATTATCCAGACGTTTCACCCTTTACATACACATAAGAGCCAATCAAAGCCTTATCCTTTCCACATGAGCACGACAAGAGAAATGCGAGCAAACGGGCAAAGCATGAAATGTGCAGTCTCATAGAACAGGAGTGTGAGATATAGCAGCAGGAAGCTGAGAATGACCTTCTGAGAAAATGTATTATACCAGAAATAAATCTTCATCTTATGGAGTTGGAGCAAGGAAAATTATTTTAAGTTTCTTATAGTGCTCTCAACTTTTTTCTTTCTATAATACATGGGGGAGGTGCTCAAAGGCATTTATGCGGTTTACAGGCCTGCAAACCATGTAAATATTGCTCACTGGGATATTCAGAGACACTGACTAGGGATATTCAGAGGCATTAATTCCCAGTTTGAGCCACTAAACACCCTGACGCAAAATGCTTGGCATCAGAGCATTCTGAGATGGAGTAGGGGTGTCACCATGGGTTAACTGGACAGCTGTTGCCCGGTTATCCTAACCAGCTAAAGTTAGGACAGCTGAATGGCCAGTTTACACTTTAGCCTCACTAGGATAAGCTCAGGTAAGATAAGCTCAGGTAGGATAAGCTCAGGTAGGAATACGGGGGTGGGGTGGGGGAGCCATGGGGACCCCCATTTGATGGCTGGCTAGCTGGGATCTTCCTTTGTAATGGGGAGGTGGGAGTAGGAGGGAGAGGGCTACGAAGGGAGGCGGGGGCAGTGCCTGTAGCTTTCTGTTTCATTATGAGGCCAGAGAATTATCAACCCCCCCTCATACTGACTGGATAGCTGGAACAATTTTTAGCGAATCGGGAAGGTGGTGAGGGAGGGGCTTTGTCCCAACTGGCTAGCCGGGATGTTAGAGTGGCCAGGGGGTGCACCGATCCCCCCCTGGGCAGCTTCCAATGGAGATAGGGAGCTGTCCAGGGGAGATTGGTGATACAGGGGGAGTCAGCACTTTTTAAATTTATATTGTCGGTGCCACAGATTGCAACACTGCAGTACCAATATTGTGGAGGGAGGAGGTCTGATCACTTTTTTGGAGGCCCATTCATCACTGTGATCAGGTAGCATTATCTACCAACACTCTCGGGCCAGATTTTGGTAGTCACCATGTGAAAACAATTTTGCATGGTGGCTGCTAACCATCACCACCCCCACTCCCTGCCCTGATCAGCCCTGTACTGTGCAAAAAACAGATATCACAGAAAAGTGCCTGTCATATCTGATTTTATCATGGGTTAGCTGCTGCCACAGGGTGTTAAATCTGTGATAGCCCTGCGGTAGCAGCTAAGGCCCTTTAGTAGATATACCCCCTAGATGCGACTCTTGACCTCCAGGACATTTCGGAAATCAGGTGGGGACATCCAGGTTTCTGGGAATGCCCCGGCCACGCCTCCACCACACCCCTGTTCAGACTTGGACATCCACAGACCAGACTTCTAAAATGGCTCTGGAGACATCTCTGTGCTTTGGATGTCTCTACCTATTTTCAGATGTCCAAAGCTTGAATAGGGCTTCCAAAATGACCCCCATAGCATTCCAAAGGGTAGGCGCTAGGCAGTTAAAGGTGAGTTGTAGAAGGTCTCAAGTCTTAGCAAATAAACAAATGGAATAACCAATAAATTAGTGAGAAAAGCAAAAGCTATGTGACAGCAGTAAGAAATGAGCTTAGAATGTAAATAGGCAGATATTCTAGTAGAAAGGGAAAGGGAAAGGAAATTTAATTTACTGTAATTCATGCCTTTTCTCAGAAATCCAAGGGCGAGTTACGTTCAAGTACAGTAGGTATTTTCCTGTCCCCAGATGGCTTACAATCTAACAGGCCCATGTAGAAAGACCAGTGGGCCCCTTGCGCTCACATAACACAACATATACATACAAGTACCACTATGCCAAATACAGAGAAGAGATTGACGTGCGCGTAAACAGCAAAAAAAAGTATGCGCACGCAGCAAGAGTATTTAAATAATATGCAAATGAGTTGCAAGCATTAAAACGTATTTATTTATTTAAGGGTTTTATATACCGCCTTTCAGGAAAATCAAAGCGGTTTACAAATGACCAGCAAACCATTACATTTTAATAAATTTCAAACAGGTTACAGCAGAGAACGGAGAGGATACATTAGAAGAATTTCAACTGGACTGTACAGTGTGGCAATAAAACCTATTTACAAGTATGAACATCTGTACATGGAAAGGGAAGATCTATTAGTATGCTAATAAGGTTTGCGCCCAATGCAGAGAAACACGTAGAGGATTACATAACCAAGAGTATAGTTCAGGAGCACCATTATCTTGACACCTGGTCTGGGGTGGCTTAAAAATCTTGCGCGTGTAGAGAGAGGCTGTTTCAGGGTGTGTACCAGAGAACAATTACCTTCTGCGTGTATCTTTCAGTGTATAAGCAAAAGTACGGCTTTTAAGAAGAAATGTTGTTTGCTTCTTACCTTTCTGTGTTCTTTGTACTCACATATATCATTCTCTACTGTTATGTCTCTGTTGTGATTTAATAAAAAATGTTTTTGGGTGAAATAGTGTTGATTATTATGGGGTGGGCGCCATCAGGCTGTTACTGGCTTTGCTAATGATCAAAAAACCTGCATGTCCTAAATGAGTGCCTGTATATTTTTTTATGTTTATCGCTCAAAGAGACCTTTATGCCCCTACAATAGGGAACTTATCCATTAAATAAATTGCTCATTGAACAAATGACTAGGTCTCAGACTTCCCGACACTTTCTATGCTTACTGCCAGCGACCCGGCAAAAGCTGTGCCAATTAGCATCAACGACCTGTCAGATGTAACCACAGTTCCAAAAATATATAATCCTTCCAATATGAAGTGACGTATCCCAAAAACAAAACAATATTACGACAAATGCTGAAATGCTGAAATGCTCCCAATCTTTTAAAAAATATGTAGTTTTCTCAACACCAAGGGGTATGTTTACTAAACTGCGGTAACGGTAAATAACACGTGTTATGTAACGTTAACGATTGTTAGCGCATCATAACACGTGTTATGATGCACTAACGATCGTTAACGTTACATAACGCGAGTTATGATGCGCTAACGATCATAATGCTCCGCGGCGCGGTAAAACACCGCAGAAGGTGGAGAGAGGGCGGAGAGAAGGGGTCAGTGGGCGGAGAGTGGGCGGGGAGAAGCTCCCTTCACACTAACGCACTGATCTGAAGAGCTGAATCCAAACGCGATTGAAAACCTGCCGTTAAATGCACATTACAGGGGAGAGAAACCATTTCAGTATCAGCAATGTACAGCCCAGGCAGGGAAACCAAAACAAAGTGATAAGTGATAAGTGTGATCCATGTGCACAGAACAAAAGGGCACATAAACCCTGAAAATGACCCCAACAAACTGGAAAAAAAACATAACCAAGCTGCCAATAGTGGTATCAATGAGAAAATTCACCCCCCCCCCCCCCCCGAGTAAGCTCCATAGAACAGATATAAATCGTGGAAGGGTCTATACTCCGTCCCCATACAAGGTGAATGAGCCCACAGTGAAATAGCGCTGCTCAGGGCTTTCCCCACCATTGGACAGGGTTCCTATGGCATGTACATGTCCCGCAACATCAGGGCGGGCATGTCGGAATGGCAACTGGACAGATGCCAGAGAAGGGGATACAGAGGGCCGCAGGTGGCACATGCTGTGGTGCAGCTGGGCCACAGTGCGGACTAGGGTGATGCCTAGGTGGCCCATACGAATGCTGAAACAGCAGAGCAGCCAGACAGCAACTGCTGAAGGCCCAACATGGGCACGAGTTTGTTTCCCACAGTGTCACAGGGGATAGTACCCAACAGCTACCCCCAAGGGCACGGAACATTGGCAGGCGGGGCTGGGGGGAGCGTGGACGTCTATGCAGGCACCCCTACCCCAGAACCCGCACCATAGGCAGCCACCTACCTGCACACTGGATGGCCTGAGACTGCGCACCACCAGCACCACCAGCAGAAGGGCATGTCAGCATGGTGGCTGAGGAATACTGGTGGTGGAGGGGGCAGTGGCAGCTGCCCAGAGAAGACCATGGCCTAGCCCTGTGTAGGTGGGTGCCGTGTACTGCAACAGATGGGCCCTGTCTGATGAACAGTTATGGTATCACCAAGGAATGCACTGACTCTGTGACAACAAGGTGGTGCAGTGCACAAAACCAGTGTATTCAGAAACAGAGGGTCACAGGTTCAAGTCCCAGCTGTGGTTCCTGCCAACCCAGTCCCCATATTTTACCCACTACTACAACGTGCTAATACAGACAGCACCTTTATTGCAGATGATGTAAACATGCCCAAGACACCTACATTTTACCCTACAGAGCACATCTATCAAAAGGTTGCTATGATTACTGGCAGATAGCAATTCCTAGGTTAAGTACAATTTTCTGAGTGAGCTGCATCACAGCAACCTTTCTGATGTCTGTGGAGTGTGCTACAGGTCTTGTGTCTGACAGTGTTTACCAAACTGGGGAGTGACTCCTACAGTATTGCGTACCATAGCCATGCCTGCACTGTGCCCAGGACTGGTGTGGTGGCCTGGGCTGCCCAACACCTCTATAGTTGCACAATGTGTGGGGAGTGTGTGTCTGTCTATCCAGTGTGTGGTGGCTGCCAACACCCTCCACAGCCCACACTGCTAGCACTGTTGCCAGTATTGGCCTGTCAATGTGCATAATGAGGAGCAAGGTACTGTGGGAATAGCCTGGATAGGGTGGCCTGGCCTGGCCGCATCTGCACAGGGCATAGGGCAATGGCTCGGACATTGTAGTGCCCGGTACCACCTTCACGGACAGGGTGGCCATAGCATGTCCTGCTGGGAGGTCACTCTCACCCTGACTGAGCAGTGACCATGGCATGGCTAGGTTCCCCCATAGAGCTATATGGCATTTTTCTTATGTGATATTTATGGGTTTTCTTTTGGGGCCCAATCGCTGACTTATCTGCTTGGTGTGTATGCTGATATCCCAGTTCTGGGTACATGCATCTCCTCCAGGACCATGCATTATGGACTAGCTGGTGGACTGTCTGCAGCTAGTATGTGTCTTGCTGGAACACCTTGCAGGGTGCAGCAGCTGGAGGCTTGCTGCTGGAGAATGTCAGATAATGGTGGGGGGCAGCTGAGCCTTTCCAGGCCTGCTGTCTGTCTGCTATTATGTTATGGATGTGTACTGCTCTGTCTGTTTCCCCAGCAGGACTGGGGTTGATGGTCACCCTCTACTGCTACCATTGCTGGGAGGTAGACTGTGGATTTATTGGTGGGTGATCCTGTTTCCCACCCTGAGCCCCAGAGGCTGGGTTGTGTGATGGTACATAATCTGCCTATGGGTCCATAGACCCCCCCCCAAAACACAGCAGGTAACCATGGCACCAACACAGGATATGCACTATTCTGGGTGCATCATCACCCATAAGGACTAGACATGACCGAGACATACAGCAGGACACAGATGTATCCTAGGTGTGTCTAACGGAACTACCTATCACACACTGATGAGGACCTGCAGCATGGTGTATTTCAATCATGAAAGGTGCTGTTGACCTGGTGCTGGGCGCCCCACCTCAACCTCAGGGTGGGCACAGTACCCGCACAATGTGACTGTCTGTGGCTACTCTGTGGCAGTGCCACACACAATCTGTTGCCCCTACCAGGCCGAGGCGCTGTGGGGGGGAATACCCAATCTTGTGCCCATCTCTTGACTGCTGATTTGCATGTGCAATGTATCATGGGTACAGGTGGGTTAACCCTATCCTGGTAACCACAGCAGACAGTTTGTGTGGTGACATGCAGTTCTTCTGCAGCCAGCCAGGGCTTTGTTCACAGCCTTATAAGGTGTCCTATAGGGGACATTATAGGGTGCCTTGGCAGACAGTACACTTTATAATGTGCCCTATGGAGTGCCTTATGCGGCACCTTAGGTTATGCCACCGTGAGGGTGTGTTTGCTGGCAGCACTAATTAAAATACACGTCAAATACCTCAACAATCACTTCTTAAATGTCAAGGGTGCTGCCTCAGCCAGCCTTATACATTAGGCCCACTGGGGAATTGAACCCATGACCCCTGTACCATCAGTCAGTGTTGTAAGCATTGTGCTACAGCTCTGTTGCTGTGTTTGTATGCCTGCGCACCTTCTTAAGATTAACGGTAACGTGCCCTGTAGCGCTCGTTCATTTATGGCGCCTTGTAACGCGTGTTCTCGGCGCGTTCTCGGTAACGATTTACTGCCCATATCCTTATCTGGGATTTCTGTCTCTACCGTGAATCACACTAACGCAGTTTAGTAAACATACCCCCAAGTGACTTATCTTATGTCGCAACCAATGCTGAAATACTCCCAATGGTCCAAAGAATATGTAGTTGTCCCAACGCTGTCTTTGTAGCGCTTCAACGCATTTCTCCTTACAAGGATTCTTCAGGGGAAGATAATTTCACAGCATATGTTCTCAAAAAGGCTGGTATAGCCAAATGATTTAGATGGAAAAGTTCCTACTTTTCAAGACTTCCTGGAGATACATAAAGACAGATACATCCCAACCACCGATTAGAAAATATGTAACTTACAGCACTATGATGTTACAAAAAATGTTACAAAAAATGACGAAACTTACTGACTGGTTTACAGTCCTCTGCCAATATGTGAAGAAACCTGTCCCATTGATGCTGCCCGCGTCTGTCGAGGATAACAATTCACCTTACGTTTGTTAAAAAAAACTCCGCGCATGCGGACTTGCTTCACTATTGGCATTTTATAGACAGCCCTACCATATGAGTGACGTACGTATCTGTCTACTCTCTCCTCAGTTAGACCAGGCACGCCCTCCATTCAACCATGCTATTTAAACCTGTTGGTTCAACCGATCGCAGCTTAAAACCAACAGGTTTGTACTTGAGGCAATGGAGGATTAAGTAATAGACTTTGT
Source organism: Ichthyophis bannanicus (assembly GCA_033557465.1). Classification (NCBI taxonomy): domain Eukaryota; kingdom Metazoa; phylum Chordata; class Amphibia; order Gymnophiona; family Ichthyophiidae; genus Ichthyophis; species Ichthyophis bannanicus. The sequence continues at coordinate 350,078,301 of CM066032.1, forward strand.
GTGCTAACATTAAGATCTTAAACTTGATATAGTAACAGATTGGGAGCCAATTTTGGTCATACAGAATTGGGGACACATAATCAAATTGCATTTTTACCGCTGTGGTCTAGATGAGTTGTAATCTTTTAAATTGATAAGCAGAAACTCCCATTAACAAAGAATTACAGTAATCTATCCACAGTAATCTAATCTATTAATGACCAACACATGTAACAACATTTTCAGTGCTCTGGGATCTAAAAAAATTTCAATGACCTAATTTTCTGAAGGGTGAAAATGGACCTTACAAATGTGGAGGATATAAATGACCTAAAGAAAAGGTTGGCATCAAGAAGGATCCCAAAGAGAGCAGTGATGCCTTAACAGGAACTAGAGTTCACTTAACCTTGGCTTCAAAGGGCAAGGGATGATTATTTCTTGAAATCCACATAGCTTCTGATTTTTTGGCTTGAAAACCCAAAAATATTGGTAAATGACGTTTTCTCACTCCAGATTGAGTTTTCTTTCTTCTGAGGTTTTGATTTACTTCAGTTTTATAGATATTCATATAAACATTTACAAATAGTCAAGATCACTCCACTCCAATATCTCCACAATCATATCTCTGCCGTTAACTTGGAAGGGAGTCCACCCCATTAAGTTACGTTCTGTGAACTTTTCCAATTTTTCTTTCACCAGCCAGTTCCACTAAATTCTGGGGCCTGCCATGCTTGTCAGTCTGCTTCTATTCAGTGTATTTCCTATTTAGACATCTTCCTTCAATCTTGTGATAGTTTCAAGAAGAAGTCACACTTCCTAATGCAGAGGGTGACGTATGACTACCAAAAAGGTTACTGGAAAAGTAAGGGCAAAATTTACTATTCAAAATAAGTCATGTGATCAAAGTCATGGGATTGCCTACTAAATTTATTTACTTATGTCAACTTTTACATCACCTCTGCTTAGAAAACTTAAAGCGATTTACAGTAATGGCATATTCATAATTACTAAGTAATCACCTTCAACATATCCATTTATACTTAATGATCATGGCAACTAATACAAGGAATTCCTCCCTATCTACTGAGCATTATCTAACTTATTTATTTATTTATTTAACTTTTCTTCTATACCGCGCTATTATAATCAGCGCGGTGTACATTGAACAGAAACATACTACAATGCATACAGGCAACATTGAGTTTACGGTGAAACAGGATATTAAACATGGAATAAACCAGGAAAACTATGTACAAGCTAACTCTATACAAAGTACACTTCTTCCCCGCCCCCTCCCCCCTCCCCCCCAACATTTAGATTTGCCCTGTTCTATCCAGACCTGAGCAAGGTGGTTTTAGCTCCAGAAAGCTGGTGAAGGAGGTCCTTATAGAAGGCTTGTGTAGCTTTTACACATTTAAATAGTGGTGCAATTGGCTAGTTTAGAAAGCCACTATTTATGCATGCAGCTCTAAAGCATACTCGGTTTGGAAGGGGGCATGCAGTCTGTTCTGAGGCAGACATATATGTCAGCTAAGTAGCAAAGGTGAGGCATAGCAAAGGCTGAAGCTAACTGGGCAGCTGCTAAATGTCAATGCCGCCTGCTTAGCTTCTGTGCTATCCAGTTGATGCAGATATTCAATGCCGGTTGCCGAATATGGTCCCCGGCATTGAATATCTGGGTCTAAGGATCAGCAGTAGTGGCTGGCCACCAACACTGAATATCGGGCCCATATTGTTCAAGCGATAGCACCACTTGGATAGGGGCCATCCGGCTGTTTATTTGCCCGTTCATTTGTATGCATTTGTGCTCCTGATTGCACTTGCACAAACAAACCTATGTGTTTTGATGCAAGCAGGTGCGGGTGCAGAGGAACTGATTCCATGACTCAAGAAATGAAGTCCACCGATCAGGAGCCCAAGCCCAGGGTCAGAAGAAAAAGCAGCTGCCGCATCAAAGGTCCAAAGTCTTCCGGTGAGAAACCCACACCCCACCAGCAGGTGAAAAAGAAACGCTGTGATAGCAGCAAAGAGGCCAACGCCTGCCAGCGGCTGATAAAGAAAGGGCTGCTGAAGCAGTGAATGGATCTAGAGGTAAAGAAATAGAAAGAAAAGTGGAGGGGGCGAGGATGGATAGTGCAAGGGGTGAGAGGAGACAGTGTGACAGAGAAGTGAAAAGAAGGAGAGGGAATGGAGGTACGGGATCAGAGACTGGTGGGTAGTGCAAGGGTGGAGAGGGCATGCATAGGAAGAGGAATAGAAGGGAGAATGCAAGGGAAGGGTAGGGGATAGCGCATGCTGGGAAGGGGGAATGCTTATATGGCAAGAGGTGCACACACCTCGCCTCATCCACCCCTGCATACCCCATATGCACACAGGCACATACCCCAACCCATGCATGTGCCCCCCAAACCTACTCTCTTAAGATATATACAAATATTGACACAATACCACTCACGCACATGCTTCATATAGCCCCACAGCTTCTACTGCCCTAAAGAGACGTACTCTATCGCATCTCTTCCCACCAAGTCCACCACATAGACATGCAGGGGCAGTGTTCTACTTTGTCACATTATAAGATAGTAATTTTGGGGAGCTGGAAATGCTGGTGGGTCAGAGCTTTGGCTGCCCTGTGTGCCCCCACATTGCCCTCGCTGCAGCAGCAGAGCGATCTTTGTTTGGAGGAGGTGTGGCTTTGCCTACCATGTCATCAGGAGGTGACCCGGGACTGGTTTAAAATCTACTCAACTGCTCTAGTCGCATGCCCTAAGGAGCACATGATCAAAAGGGTTTTGCCGCAGGAGATGCCCAAGGGTTCTGGGGAGCAGAAAATCAAGGTGAAGAAGGAAGCAACAGACCTACTGGACATAGAATCAGTACATTTGCATATATATATATAATGCTTAAGCCCAGCATACCAAGTGATAGTATACAAAGATTATATATAGATATTACAAAGGTATGGAGAAAGGAGCAACTCCTGTGGGGCTCCCTGATGGATACCCCATGGTACCGAGGAGTGAGATCCCAATGCTACTTTGTATAACCTAAACCATTTTAATATGATACCTCATATATCCACAGATTTGAATGACTTTAAGTCATGCCCTAAATGTGAGATGATATTATCCTTGTTCCATTCATCGCTGTTAATGTGTACAGTTTTGGTATGTGCTGGTTAGCCTCTGGAGGGATACTGAGCTGCCCCTGAGAGGAGAAAGGAATACATGCAGGGTATCTGAAAATGAAAAGCTGAAAAAGCTGATTTCTAGATAGTTTTTTGTGGACTAAGAAAGTGAAGACTGCAAAAGCTTGTCTTAGGCTCGTTAGTTCATGTGTGCCATCTATGCTGTTTTACCTATAAGCTGGCAGAGTGAGCCCATTTGATTTTGGAAGGACTACCTGTGTATGGGATCTTTGGGATGGTTTTCATCTGGGTCCCGAAATCGTGGTCCTCCACCATCAAAGAAGTGATTCATGGGGGATGCCTGGATATCAAGGTAACTCCTAGACATCCAGGCCTCACTCATGATTGGATTAGCAAAAGCTGGCAAGTTCCTAGAGTTAGTAGAAGATTCCTTTACCTTTACTCCGAGTCTAAGTAACTCCAGGATTGAGACTGGGGAACTTCATGTTTCTGTTTACTCTTAAACAGCTATAAGAAGAGATTTGTGGTAGGTTTCTTGTCTATTGCTTTTGGATGGAGTGTAGAAAGCAGTGGTTTTCTTCAAAGTTTGTGATCTCCGGCTAACATATTTGGAAACCTCAAGCCTGCACTTGGACTGTTTTTTCCAGTGTAGAAACAGATGTTTCAAGGCCCCCACCACTGGAAATAAATTATACAGCCTTTGAGAGCAAAATGATTACACAAAGGATCTCAAAAAGAGGATCTGAGTGACAAATATCTGATAAAGCTGCAAAAACACAAACAAAGATTGATTAAATAAAAACAAAAAACATGGGGATCAATCTTCAAAGGAGCTTATGAGCAGCGTTCCATCCATGACGCCCATGTCCCTGTGCTCCCAATTAGACAGAAGCAGATGTGATTCTGATCCCGCGGAGCACGTCTAGCGCCACTGGATCAGAATCACGACTAGGCCTGTACGTGCAGGCCTTGGACCCAGTTCTGTCCAGCCTGCACATTCAGGCACAACCAACTAACCCAGTTGAGGCCCCTGAATGACCACCGCTGATTTAATGCATTCCCCGCAACCCGACCCCTGATCCAGCCTCCCTGCACACTATCGCCAGGCGCACATTAAGGGGTATGTTTACTAAACCCTCTTAATGTGCGCCCGGCGATAGTGTGCAGGCTGCCATAAAAGGAGTGGGCGTTTCAGTCTTAAAATAGCAAAATGGGATTATTGCGCGATAACGCACGCTGCTGCGCACATTAACGGGCTAAGCGCCGCTAAGCGCGTTAACGCACGGTAATCTTAAGTAGGCGCCCAGACATGCAAACACAGAAACAGAGGTGTAGTACAATGGTTGATACACTGACTGATGATACAGGGGTCATGAGTTTGATCCCCCAGTGTACCTAATACATAAGGTTGGCTGAAGCATCAGCTTTGACATGTAAGTATTGTTTCTTGAGGCGTTTTATTTGTATTTTAATTATTGCTGCCAGCAAACACACCCTCACGTGCCATAACCTAAGGTGCCACATAAGGCACCCTATAAGGCACTCCATTGGACACATTATAAAGTGCATTGTCTGCCACGGCACCCTATAATGTCCCCTATAGGGCACCCTATAAGGCACTCCATAGGACAACTTATAAGGCACCTTATATGGACTGTAACCATAACGTGCCTCAGAAGGCGCTTTATAGGGCACCCTATAAAGCGCCTTCTGAGGCACCTTATGGTTACAGTACTCTGAGGGTGTTTTTGCTGGCAGCACTAATGTACATTAAAAATTGACAATGCTCCGGATAGCCCTATCAAATAACCCCACTGTGGGTTTGAACCCATGACCTCTGGCTCTACAGGCAGTGAAGTAACCAGTGGGCTCACCCTGAGGGTGAGGTGGGGCACCCAGCACCAGGTCCACAGCACCTTTCATGGCTGAAATAG